>JASAUF010000669.1:9757500-10357500 GCA_030180095.1 Magnolia changhungtana
ATAAGCTTACTAAGAAGGTTAGAGAGTGCGTGCGTAACGCATGTGCCAAGCATACAGATATCAGAGTAAGCGGACGGGATGGAAGGCTAAACTGATAAGTCCATAAATGATGTTAGTCATACCAGAGTTATGAAATGCAAGGCTTACATGGCTAAATGTCATATGCTAAAGATGCAACGCAAGCATGCCAATCATCAACTAGTCCACGTATCAGTATGGTTCATCACTGGAAACATCATCGGAGTCTACTACATTCCAACACCGACTGTCGTCCCATCGTGCGCATGACCAAGTGAGTCACCTTACCGGTGGTATGCCAATGCCCACCCGGCTCATCGATAGCAGACCCATTTATGATCTGGTCAATCTCAACCTAGCTTACAGCTCCTTACCCTCAAGCAGGTAAGGTCACACCCTTTTTCAACCGACCACGACACAGTGGGAGTTGCGGCCTACTGGTATTCGGTACTCAGGCGCCTCATGTCATCCACTCGGTCTCAACATTGAAGCATTCTACTGGTACCACAAGGGTTTTGGGACTTTCACCCAAGGACATCTATATAGCCCTAATGCTAGAACAAATATTTTCAGTATCCAATCTAGTCATCCACGATATGCCTATGGAGGCCATAAACTTGATGTCGCTAAGGCGTAAAGTGATCATGATATACAAGACGCGAAATGCATGAGTCATACCATCCAAGTCATGCATCAAACTTGTGCGTACCGCATGATCATGTAGGGCAACCCTATCTCATATGGGGTCCCCTAAGTGTCTCAGCCCAAAGACATATGTTATGATCAATCACCACCCACAACATGCATACAAATGATGCGTATGGGCACATGTCTGGACATGATGTCATTATACTAAGCATGTTCTTAGTGCGTCCTACCAGGCCAAGTACACCAGCATATTATCAAACATATCAGGCAATAATCAGCCTTAATCGACACTTCATATACAGAGAATGGGAACTGAATAACATGCCCACTAAAAATATATTAGTCTATGTGGTGTGGCCCACGTTAGACTAACATTAGCTCCTTATGTAGCCTGCAAGGCATGAATAAAATATATATAACAAGGCAGGGTCCATTGGGAGTGACCTAGATGGACACCCACATGTACAACACATGTCACTAGGCTACCAATCTATTTGGGTACATGGCCCACTAATGATGTCCCCAAATAATCAAATTATCAATGACATTACTATATATAATTACTTTAGTAGAATGATTCTCACCGTCTGATCATTGCTAACGTAAATCGATGGTCAGTCAGTAGGATGTGATCCCATGTTCATGACTTATTTGAGTCTTGGGATTTCATCAGTTCAGACAAAGCATATGCTTAAGATAAATAGATTTAATAAAACCATAGTTTCAACATTCACACACCAACTAATTTAAGAATTTGAATCCAAGATGTCAAACATAAACAAAGACTTAAGGGATCTCGATTCCAAGGATTCTAAATCCAAGGGATTCCAAAACTAGGGATTCTCAAGTCGAAAGGACTCCAAAACTAAGAAATCTCGAGTCCAAGAGGTTTCTACCCTCACATTACCCTATGATGTGGCCCACATTTAATATGGATCATCCTTAGTTTTGGACCCATGACCTAACATGATCTGACAAGACGGATGACCGTAGTGGATAGGATATATACATCATGTAGGGTCCCACGTGTGGGGGCAACCCAAGGAGACTTCCGCCCTCAAGTCACTGGGCAAAATCGCCGAGTAACAATTTTCTTTTTCTTTGTTTATCTTTTTTTATACACTATCAATGCGGGCCCCACGTGGATCTTCTACTCTGTTCACCACGTAGTCCATCTCTAGTGGGTCTGATGGGCTCTGATTTGGGTTGATTTGGACGAACAGGGACTTCACAGTGGGCCTTGGAAGATTTCAACAACAATGGTCTGTTTCCCTCATTGCGGCCCACTTGAGAACCGAATTTGTCTCATCTTTTGGCCCATGACCTAAAATGATCTTGAGAAGTCGGTGGACGGTGTGGATTCAATATAAACATCAGAACAGGATCCCACTTATGAGACCTAAAATTGGCCAAGAATGGGTTACCGCCTAAGGCATTCATATATTTTTTTAATATTATTATTATATTCATTGAATGTTTTACATACACTATTAAGGTGGGCCCTAATTGGATGATCTAATCCCTTCACCATCTTGACCACCTTGAATGAGGTCAAATATAATCCCTTCACCATCTTAACCACCTTGAATGAGGTCAAATAGACTCTGACCTAGGACTGGTTTGAATGATCAGGGACTCCATAGCGGACCCTAAAAGATTTCAACAAATGGAAAGTGTTCTATTTGACTAATATTTTTGTTTCCCCTTTATCTATGACTGTGTGAGAACAAGTTGGATGACAAATAAACATCAATGTGGGTCTAGGGAGAAAACAGCTTTCAACCGTTAACGTCTTAATGATCATTGTTCCCTAAGGTGTGGTTCACTTGAGCTTTTGATTTTACTCTTTTTTGGTTTCATGCCTTAAAATATATTTTTTAAAAGGATAAATGGTGTGGATAACTCACACATATCATATTGGGCTACATATTTAAATCGGTAATAACAGGTACTGTATGGATGGCTTTTCGAAATGTAATTCTCAACGAATTTCAAACCGGTGGCGTAAGTAGTAATTACTTATTTTCCAGTATTTACCCGGAAATGAAAATTCTATTTCCCATTATTTACCCCGGGAAATGAAAATTCAAACAGCCCCTAATGTTGGTACGTAATGCTGTTAGTCACGTGATTTAGGCCTGTTTGAACTTCCAAACGAAATGGGTAATACTGATTCCCCTGGGCAATTACAGCAGCAGTACCGATGCCGGATTTGATGCTGGCTTTTTTCACAAAAACCGATGATGCAATGAAATATACGTGGGCTACGGTGATATATGTGGCTTATCCACACCGTCCATATGTTATCCCAACTGAAATTAGGGCATCATGCAGAAAGATGAGGAAGATCCAAAGCTCAAGTGGACCACACCGCAGGATTTAGGAAATCAAATACCCACCTTTAAAAACTTTTTGGGGCCACTGTTTCCTTTGGTGTGGGTCACTTGAGTGTTGGATCAGCTTCATTTTTTTAGCACATGCCTAAAAATGTTAGGTTAGAATAGATGGACGGCAAAAATACATCATATATACAGTAGGCCCCAAAAATTTAAACCAGTCCACAAGCAAAAATACGTATTAATTTTCAAACAGATGCAAGAGTCATCATTACTACTTTGCCCTGCATTTTGCATTTACACTGTAGTTGGAATTGGAAAGCAATCCTCATGTGGCATCCACCCTTTATTCAGAAACGTATTAGCTACTCCCACTGCCACCAGCCCCGTAGCCGGTGATCGGTGCTCTGTGGGACCCACAATGATGTATGTGCTTCATCCATTCCATTCATCTATTTTTACAGATCATTTTAATTATTTATAGGAAAAATGAGAAGGATATAAATCTCAGGTGGACCACACCACACGAAAATAATAGTGATTGGATATCCACCATTAAAATCTTCCTAAGGTCCACTGTACTGTTTATTTGACATCCAATCTTTGATTAGGTCATACAGGCCAGATGAAGGGGAAAAACAAAGATCAGCTTGATCTAAAACTTTTATGGCCCAAAAGGTTTTTAATGGTTGACGGTCATTCAACACTGTTTAATGTAATGTGGTCTCATACCATAAAATGATCTGGAAAAATAGATGGATGGCATGTATGAAATACTTACATCACCCATAGAGTACCGACCACCAGCCATTCGCAGGTGGCAGGGGGAGTAGCCAATCCGTTTCCCCTTTATTCTATGTTTTGTATATAAAGAAATAAAAAAAGACGTCGTATAGGAGATGGAATATCCTAAACCTCTATGGTAAGTTCGTCAGATCGAACTCGATGACAAACAGGTAGCAGCATAACTACAATTCCGACAGGTGGAGCATGTACGTGCCTCACCATGAGCCGGATCTACCATTTGCAGCCACCTCAACATGAGCTGGAGCCATCCTTGTTGCACTGCAGCCACCTCGCCATGAGCACGATAGACCCCTTCTTGCACTGCAGTAACCTCACTGGCATGGCCCAGCTCCACATCAATTTGGGGCACTTGCTTGAAAAATCTTTTTTTTCCATAAATGCACGGCAAGAGAAAGCAGTAGATCGGACGAAATTTTCCTAAACCCCCCCTTCCCATCCTACAACATCCCATTGAAATCCAAGAACCACAAACATCAATCACTCAATGCCTTGAATCCAGCCAATGAGCACAATCTGCTTCACCCATGGCTGTCCAAGAAACACAACCTACTAAGAACCCCTCAAAGAACCACAATGTGATTCTGCGACCAACAATATATGCAATCTTTGCTCAGTGGTTTCAGATGGTGTTGCCACACCAAAAACATGCAAACATGCAATCTTTGCTCAGGTCATGCGAGCAACGTGTCCTGTGTAAACCCTACCACTCATCAGGTGTGAAATACGTGAATGCAAACATGCAATCTTTCCTCAGTGTCATGGGAGCAACGTGCCCTGTGTAAACCCTACCACCCATCAAGTGTGAAATACGTGAATATAAGAAAGAAAAGTGACAGACACCAGGTGTGACATACGTGAATATCAGAAAGAAAAGTGACAAACACCAGGTGTGACATACGTGAATATAAGAAAGAAAAGACAAACACCATACAAAGTGTAACCCCATTGGGACTGCTGCGGTCTGGGTGGATCCCTAACTTCGGGGCCACTGAGATGTATGTTACTTACATCCATACTGTCCGTCCATTTTCACAGTTCATTTTAGGGCAAGATCCCAAAAATAAAGCAGATCCAAATTTTAGGTGTACCATACTACAGAAACCGTTGTAATTGAATCCCCACCAAAAAAATTTTATGAGGCAACAGTAATGTTTATCTGACATCCAAACTATTGATAAGGTCACCAAGATCTGGATGAAGAGACTGCATAAATATCAGATTGATCCAAAACTTTTATGGTCCAATTTTTTAATGGTCGCTTACCAATGTTTCCTGTATTATGGTCCTCATGAAATTTAGAACTACTTCATTTTTGAGTTAATAACTTAAAATGAGTTTTCAAAACGAATGTACGGAGTGGATATTAAACACATACATCACCGTTCACCGTAATGTTTTCGAGAAACCTACCCTATTCATCCGTTTTTTGAGCTCATTTTAGTACCTGGATAGACTAAAATGGGCCGAACTAAAGGAAAAGGTAGGTAGGGAGTTTTCCACAGTTGAAACCTCCCTGAGGTCTACGGTGATGTTAGTAATGTCATTACCAGAACTGAAATCACAAATATTACCCGATTCAAAGCTTCTGAGCCCCATGAATATTTCAACTGTGTGTATTCATTTCTTATATTTTCGGCCCACTTGAGTATTGTATCCTAATCATTTTTGGCCTCATGTCCTAAAATGTTCTCACAAAACGGATGGACGGATTGGATTTCTCAGGAAAAACTTTATGTGAAAGGCTTAGGCATCGTCCTTCAGGATAAGGTTTTTTTTTAATTTTTTTTTTTTTTTTTCACACACACCCACATACTCACGCCAGTGGGATTTCACCACCTATGGATACTAGAACCCTTGACAGGAGAAGGTGCATAGCTGAGCGTTTCTCTATATATATACACACACTTTCTCTATATATATACACACACGATCTAATCCCATAAATGTTCCAAAGTTGGATGTTCAATCCATAATATTTTCTGTCGTGTGGCCCACTTAAATTTTAGATTTGTTTCAATTTTGGTTCAATATCTTAACTTAATATGGCAAAATGTTCAATCCACAAAGATCTGGGACGTTCATCAAATGCGATATTTGTGAATGTATTCTAGTCTAATAAACCCAGCAGGTCCATTCATCATGTGCCCCACACAGGTCTTCCACTATGTAGGCATGCCTTGTAACAGGGGCAAAGAAAGGTGGCCACGAAAACGGTAGCGCCCAGCATGAAAATCAGTTATTGAGAACCATTGTCGGTATCTGATAAATTCTTGTCAAAGAGGTGAAGGCAAGTATAAGATGGCCCTGGCCACCCAATAGCATGCTCAATTGCAACCCGGGCCATAGTCAATACTCGGATTTTTATACATGGATTCATGTTTCCATGATCCAGACCCTTCATCTGATGGACCTCAGGTTGGAGGGATGATACCCAACAAAAATCTTCATAATAGAACAATCCAAACACTAGTAGGTATCTTTCATGCAAACATTTAAACAAGCAAATAAATCAAAGGTACACCTCCAGCAAAGAAAGGCCAATTACTGGAGGGTATCCTTCGGATCCCGACCATCCATTCTCTAACCTATCTAAACAGCGTTGGAGATAAACTAATATCAGTGAGACCGGTATAAAGTGAAAACCCATTGTATTATATACATCTTCTAGACAGAGGGTCATTTAATTCCTGTGCCTATAATAGAAGGCGGATGGATCACATGTGGCCCGCATCTTTGCACGTTCTACGATTGGTTTTTAATTTCAAGACGTGGGACCCACTTGTTGTTAATCCCGACCATTGGGCAACTGTTACCCACTTGTTGTTAATCACGACCATTGGGCTACTGTTTCACACCATTCTGCACTCGCAGACCGCCAAGAACTCCTAGTTACCGAATATTGCAACTCTCGCTGCCCTCCATGTACCCGGAAGCGGATTGCGTACTGTGTAAATTCTGTGGGTCTCCCACAGTCATTTATATACAAATCAACAACCGGTCAGAGCCTAGAATTACAGCCCACCCTTCAGTTTGGCTTTGGCATTCTGGACCTTCTATAGTGGGACAAAAGATTTGGACACTTCAGATTGTGGTATATCATCCCAAAGTACCGCAGCGAAGAGGCTTGCCTTACGATACTGTTCAGTCGGGTAATGGGAAGGAAACTACCATCCTCAACCTCACATTTTAGTATTTAAGTATGTACAAGTGGGGCAAACGGATCAGTGCCAGTAGCATCCAAGGAGGTCGGAAAACCCTTTCATCTTCCCCCGAAGAAAATTTTGGCACGTCATTTACATCTGTCGGGCGACACATCCAGAGTGGACAAGACATGAATTGAACATACAAGCGGTTTGACACCCTGGCAAAATACACATCTGGGATTTTCTTTTTTAGCAATAAATAGGGTTAAAACCCCTGCGCATTTGAGCCCTCGCGGATCTTAGCCCAGCTAAGGGCCTGTTTTTAATTCCAGGCCAGTGTGTGCCCTGCAAATTCGAAGGGTATGGATTCCCTCCCAGCCGTTGCTTTTTGAACTTTTGTTTTTTTTTTTTTTCTTTATATTAGTAATAATAATTATTATTATTATTTATGATTAGCACTGTCCCATTCTTTCCCAATCCCAAACATGGTTCCTTGACAAAGGATTACATTCAACAGTAATCAACGACTGAATCCTTCCCAGGGAATTTTGGAACCTGCTATCACAATGAGAGTTGGCCCATCCTAATGATAGGCTGGGACTTGGCAAATGTTTGGAAAAGAAGCTGCAAATCACCTCTTTGGTCTCAGATTCATACCATCAACTGCAAACTGCTTTTTTCCAAACTGGAAAGAATGGATACTAGAAATCTATCTCAAATATCAAAATGCAATATCTTGGTAACCCTTTGTTTGAAAATTTAAAGCCTATCGAAGGATAATTGCTATAAAACTGGAAGATAAATGTTCACATAAAAGCTGTATATTACAATATAACACTCCTATCTTCCCCACGTGTCACTTGTGCATAATATCCAATCCATGAAAAAGATCAACCGCACTGTAAAGATTACCTTCGCCTAAAAACAGCCCAATCCATTCATCTGATGTACTGTGTCGAAAGCTCATGGTTTTACTCCATGTATTTACTGTGTGTGGCTAACCAAATAAATGGATTGTACAAATTTTTTATCCCTGCGAACTTCAAGGTGGCTAGCCAAATATATGTGTGTGGCTAACCAAATAAATGGATTGTCCATGTCTTTGACGGCTAGGATGTTACACTAGAGTGACACATTAACAGAAAATAGAATTGTATGTGGACATATATCATATTGGAAATCATTAGAAGGATTTCAGCAACTGCCCATGGTGCAAACTTGCAACATACTTCTTAAGATCTTTTATCAGGGAGGGTAAAAAACCTATTAATTTCATAAGATTGTACCAGGAGATGTGAAGTGCCCCACATGCATGAATATGCATGCTGTGAATGAGTCATGTGACAGAAGCATTGTCAGCACACAATTGAGGAAACACCTAAATATACATTTAAAACATTTAAAATATTCAAAGATCTTTTTGATACAGGAAGCCTCATTATTCCTATGGATCCTGCCACTCACTAACTACTCTTCCAAACAAAGAACCCGAACAAGAAGAAAAATACGAGAGAGGGAGAGAGAGAGAGAGAGAGAGAGAGAGAGAGAGAGAGTGAGGAGATGATCTCACTTAGCACCCAAGGTTGGGAACTGACCTGGATCTTCAATGGAAGGAGCTGCCGCATTATTCATCACATCGCCTCCAGAAAATCCAGAAAATCCGCCTCTAGAACCACGGCCTCCGCGACCACGGCCACGGCCACCAGGGCTGTAGTACCTCTCCCCTTCTGCGGGCTTCAAGAACTCGTTTATGCTAAGTGGCTGCAATGCACACAGGAAAGTAAAGGGGACTGTCAAACAAACAGCATAGAAAATGGTTTACCAAAACTAATGAGGAACAATAGATATCTAAGACTGAAAGAAAACTCAGTGCAACTGTAGTCCATTATTCCCCAAACTTGATAACAAGAGTTGGTGAGCAAAACCATCCCCCCCAAGTCACGAAATGCAACAAGAACAACACCAACTACAAGGGTCATATGTCAAAATCTGAGTTTCCAGACCAATGTAGTGCATATCAAAATACTGTTTGATATTGTGAAGGAGAAGAAGAAGGGTCATACCTCAAAATCTGAGTTTCCAGACCAATAAATTACATATCAAACAACTGTTTGATATTTGTGTTTATTGGTCACTTGAAACAAAGAAAACAAACAGCTACTTGTGAAGAGGTATCACCATCATCATAGCATTGTTCCCACTATTTGGGGTTGGCATCACAAAGCCTGTTTCACCAATCCAATCCAATCCAAGGCTCTATAATCACTTTCATCAGTAGTGAACAAGACTTCATCCATTATTATCATGTCAAGCAACATCCTTTTATGTCTTCCTCTCATCCTTTTTTCAGGCCCTTCAACCCTAACAAAGAGCACTGTATTTTTTATCATAATGGATTGATAACACAGTTCCTACCCAAGTCAGTCTGCCTCAAAGGCTCCACAGAGACTCAACTAGGTATTTAGTTAATATTTAGAATAAAATACGAATACAAAATTCAGGAAATAATACAAAAAACACATGGAAAATAGTAAACTCTTTTTTCAGAAACAGGTAGCTTTCACAGCAATAGGAACAGACAAACAAGTGAGCCTCTTGCCATTCAACAAGGAAGCCATCACAGAGATACAAAGCCAAACAAAATAGCCCTATAACCCACACCATGAAAGATTACCTTCAACCTTCCATATCGCCAACCCACTCTCCAAAAAGCCTGCTAGATATCATGAATAGGACGCCCACAAAGAAGGGGTTCACCTTTTTCCAAAATAACCCCATATCTTTTGAAATTTAAATGTTTCTATTTTAAAAAACTTAACAATATTCACTTGGGTCTTGACAACTCTAGTAACATCAATTATGTATTCCTTAACAATGTTCTCAAGCCCCACAAAACCACTCTTTTAATTGAAAGGTTGACAAAGCACCAGAAATTGGTTAAAAAACATCAACTTGATGGGCATGGTTACCACTGTTAGACTTCCTTGAGAATTCCAAGCATTTCCAAAAGGACGGTAATTCAGTCTCAGGCCATAAAGATATGATAAGGAAAGGAATACAGTAAAAAGAAATATATATATATATATATATATATATATATCACAACAAATAAATCACAGAAAGGAAGGCAATAGCTCTCCTGACCTTTTTAACTTTGTCTTCCTTGTCAGCAATCTCTTTCCGCTTATCCTTTTCAGAGCCCTGATAATGAAACCAAAAAAGATAGTTATAATGTTTGCCTCCAGCTTCAAAAAATTACATTATGGGAAGAGGATAGGGAGTTTCCAAAGATTCACCAATTTAATGAAGATATCATCATTGCTCTTCTTAGAAGAAAGCTGTTGCATGGATTCAAATTCCTTGTCCAAATCCACTTTCCTCTCCTCTGTTTTCAGGGCTTGCAGGGCCTTCCTCTTCTCTTCTAGTACCTTCTCGTACTCATCCAGAGTCATCTCCTATTTTGAAAAGAAACATGTCAGCAAGTAGAGGCTCTACTTTTGTTTTGTTTTTTTTTTAAGTCACAGGTAGAGAGCTTCACAGCAGTTAGTCTGAATCACATGGAAACAGGGCAAGCTTTCCAAAAATGTTGACAATTAGGGAAACTTTCTAGTTTCAGGAAAAGCCATCCAAGGAACCATGGGACAGATATTCTAAAGATGGAAAGCTTTCTAGTTACAGGAAAAACCATCCAGGGAATCATGGGACAGTTCTAAAGACGAAAACTGCAGTGCGTTAAGAGTAAATTCGACTCTCTTCAATGGGATGGATGTGACAAGATGAATTTCCTTATCCATGTCAAGACTCCAAATAATTTTCGCCCTCCAAGAATTTTGACACATTATGATTTAAATTTTCAAGAGATCTAGGTGATCCTTGCTGAAGAAACAGGAATTACCATGTAAAAGCAATAATAGCCTTCATCTCTTCATAGCCTCATGCCCTTAGTTTACAGAAGCTTTTTAAAAACTAGATTCAGTGTAAAAATGTGAACATGAGAAATGACAATGTGAAAAATACACTAATATATGGCAGCATTGTCTTCCATGCATCCCAAATTTACACAATTTCCTATGGCACTTTGTTGACTCTTCTTGCAGTTCAGTTTGGTCAAGTTTTGTTTTGAACACAAAGTCATTGCCCATCAACTTCAACAGCATTGTTGAAAAGGGACAGAAAAGGAGGGAGCAGTGTTATAAGAAACTTTAATTGGAATAAATCAAATTCAGAATCATCCCCCAAATCTTAAAATAATGTACTTTTCCTGTTGATGCTAAAAGTCAAGAGATGAGAGAGAATCACAGACAACTTAACAGTAAGATGTCACCCACCCAAATCCCTGTAAGACAACTAACTAAAAGACCAAAATCTCTCCGAATCATCAATTCGACACTTAAATATGTACAAAGTTTTTTGAAGGGTAGGATGAAAAATCTGTCGAATATTTACAGCCAAATCAAAGTTAGGGCTCCAGACAAGAATTTAAAAATAAATAAATAAATAAATAAAAACAAAAAACCGAAAAACCGAAAAAATAAAAATAAAAATAAATCACCATTTGTATGAATGTTTCAAGAATATAGGATTTCAATACATAATTAAGTGCATGCCAAATTTTGTGTGGACTTACACGAGAAAATGATAAATAAATATTAACAAAGAGATCTCAGGTCAAAGAGCATAAGCATCCAACCCAAAGAACAAGCCACTATAACACTAGGAGTTTAAAAAAACCATACAGCTAAAGGAACTTGTGAATGATCATCTGGAAGGTTGTTATAAGGTGCTCACAACCAATCATCTGCAAAATAGACAGATGATAATAGTAAACAATGCCTGTACGTAAGGTAGGTATGCTGAATGTGTCAATCAATTAATTGGCCAGTCGCTCTGCCACCAAGATATGAGCCAAGTGTGGGGTTTAGCAGGGCAAGAAAGCTATTCTAGGGAATCTGTGTTTCTTAGCTACCTTTTTGGCAGTCTGGAGAGAGGAATAACAGGACCTGCGATAACAAAAGGGAGTCTATTTCTGCGGTGATATAAAAAGTGAGAAGTTACGTTAGCTTTTGTGCATGAGCCTCAAAAGATTTGTGAAATATAAGGGGTGATTTTCACTTCCAACAACAAAAGTGAGTCGATTTCTGCAGCGATAGGAAAGTGAGAAGTTATGCTAGCTTCTGTGCGAGAAAGAAAAGATTCATGAACCATAGGAGGGATGATTTCTATAGAACCTAGGAGGGCATCTATATGTAATAAGGGTGTGAAGCTTTGTGGTATCCCGAGGGTTGAATTATTCTGCCTTTGGCATTTCAATTACCCTTTACTGATTAAAAAAGGACTTGCAATTGAGAGTTTTTTTCTTGGCACACCTTTTGTGAGGTCGGGGCTGCTGATTCGAATGGAGCAGCCACTATCAAAACGCCCTGGCCAGATCCAACCAGCCCACTCATCAAATAGGCCACAAGTGTAGAAAAAAATGGACATGGAAAAATGACAAATGGTTCATATCCAAGTGTACATGTAGCCCAACAGATGAATGGACTAATGCAGTCGTTGCACAGGGCAGATTGATGGTGGCCGAGATTGGGACATGTGTCATCTTGGCATATCTTCCACAGGGAAAACCTTCAGTCTTACTATGTCCGTATTGATCACATGGTTGTTCTGATAATTCTGAGTTTTAGAAATAGGGAAGTGTTGAGATATGAAGCACTACTAAGAACTTTGAATTGTGCACCAGTACCATGAGGTCTGAGACTCTTTAAGTGTTGAAAGAAGATAACACAATCATTGATCATAGATAAGGATCATTTCATGAGTCAATGAATGAACTGTCAAAATTATTATTATTTTAAAAGACTAGCAAGGATTGAACCCTGGATCACTCATACATACTACACTGTCAAAATTAATGGTTAGATTAATTGCTAAATCCACCATCAGCTCTACTGTTGGATCCACCAACCAACCTACTGATCCACTGATCAGTTTTATTGATGCATTGAAGTTCAGAGTAGTGTTTTAACTAGCGAATAGCATGTGGCGTAGCATTCACCCATCCAAAGTGTAAGGCGTAAGCTACATAGACACGTTGATTGCAATGTGAAAACAAGGACAAATTGGACAAAGTACACAGAATCAAGTATGGACACATTGATTGTACTGTTAAAGCAAGGATAATTTATGTAAGGTTCAGGGAGGATAATGAAGTTTCAACAGAGGAAAAAAGTGTGAACAAAGCACAAAACAAGGCAGTATGAAGCACAGTGGAGTCTGGTAAATGTCATGCCATCCAACAGAGTGGTCACCGTTATAACTCCCATAAACTGACCAGAAGAACATATAGGGTGACTCATGACAATCAACAAGTGGGAACTCAACAGCAAGTTTACTCAAGCTCAAGGAAAAATGATGCAAACAGCCCCACCATCATATCTCATATCAAGAGACAGGATCCATGGTCCTTATGATGACAAAACAAGGGCTCAGATATACGATCTGTATGATCAGATTGGTGGGCCCCACAAGTGGCCCAATCAAATTGTCCACCACACACATGTTCCCTGTTCATCCATATACATGCATGGGCTGGTTTGATTAGATTCCAAAAGTTCCTAATCAAGTTCCTGTTTTGATTAATAGGAGTATATACTTGTGAACACCCCTACATGTGGATTGATGCCCCCACTTTATTGGCTTTCTCCGTCCATCAGTTCTGATTTGATTTTATTTAAATGTGGGGTTGACTCAGAGGTAAAAGTGAGTTTGGCACCAACTGTCACGCTCCAAACTCGGGAACCGAGCTCACAAAATTCCCGGCCGCCGAATCTGGTGCTGACAGCCTCCATAATACCCCATTCTCGACTCCCAGCTCCCACGCGCCAAGTTCCAATTCTGGAATCCTAAAGGAGAATTTTCAAGGTGAATTTTTTTGGTAAAGGAGCATAACCAAAAGTGTACACAAGTCACAAAACATCATCACCACATATCCACCGATATAATGTTTAACTATAATGTTGAAAGGAAAATACA
The DNA here is from genome assembly GCA_030180095.1 of Magnolia changhungtana. Taxonomy (NCBI): domain Eukaryota; kingdom Viridiplantae; phylum Streptophyta; class Magnoliopsida; order Magnoliales; family Magnoliaceae; genus Magnolia; species Magnolia changhungtana. Next base: position 9,771,482 of record JASAUF010000669.1, read on the forward strand.
TGATATAACAAAACTCCAAAAGATCGGGCACATACTCCTGCCTCAAAGTCGTTGTGGTCTAGCACAACCTACACGTAACGAACGTGCATAAGCTTACTAAGAAGCTTAGAGAGTGCGTGCACAATGCATATGCCAAGCATATAAATGTCAGAGTAAGCGGAAAGGATGGAAGGCTAAACCGGCAAGTCCAAAAATGATGTTAGTCATACCAAGGCTATGCGATGCAAAGCCTACATGGCCGAATGTCATATGCTAGAGATGCAACGCAAGCATGTCAATCATCAACCAATCCATGTATCAGTACGGTTCGTCACTAGAAACATCATCGAGGTCTACTATACTCCAACACTAATTGCCGCCCCATCGTGCATATGAACAAGTGAGTAGAAAAGACCTTAGTACTATCTGCCTTGTCAGTGGTACGCCAATGCCCACCCGGCTCGTCGATAGCAGACCCATTTACGAGCTGGTCAAACTCAATCTAGCTTACAGCCCCCTACCCTCGAGCAGATAAGGTCACACCCTTTTCAACCGACCACGACACAGTGGGAGATGCGGCCTACTGGTATTCAGCACTCGAGCGCTCATGTTATCCACTCGGTCTCGACATTGAAGTATTCTACTGGTACCACAAGGTTTTAGGGACTTTCACCCGAGGACATCTATATAGCACTAATGCTAGAACAGATATTTCCAGTATCCAATCTGGTCATCCATGATATGCCTGTGGAGGCCATAACCTTGATGTCGCTAGGGCGTAAAGTGATCGTGACATACAAGATGCGAAATGCATGAGTCATACCATCCAAGTCATGCATCAAACCTGCGCGTACCACGCGATCATGTGAGGCAACCTTATCTCATATAGGGTCCCCTAAGTATCTCAGCCCAAAGGCATATGCTATGATCAATCACCACCCACAACATGTATACAAATGATGCATATGGGCACATGTTTGGGCATGATGCCATTATACTAAGCATGTTCTATGTGTGTCCTACCAGGCCAAGTACACCAACATATTATCAGATATATCAGATAATTATCTGCCTTAATCAGCACTTCATATACAAAGAGTGGGAATTGAATAACATGCCCACTAAAAATATAGAAGTCTGTGGTGTGGCCCACATTAGACTAACATCAACTCCTTATGTAGCTTGCAAGGCATGAATAGAATATATATATATATATAACATGGCGGGGTCCACTGGGAGTGACCCAGATGGACACCCACATGTACAACACATGTCACTAGGCTACCAATCCATTTGGGCACATGACTGACTAATGATGTCCCCAAATAATCAGATTATCAATGACATCACTATAATTACTTAAATAGAATGATTTGCATCGTCTGATCATTGCTAACGTAAATCGACGGTTACAGATCATTGGTTAGTCACTGGGATGTGATCCTATGCTCATAGCCCATCTAAGTCTTGGGATTTCATCAGTTCAGGCAAAGTATATGCTTAAGATAAATGGATTTAATAAAACCATAGTTTCAACATTTACACACCAACTAATTTAAGGATTTGAATCTAAGATGCCAAACATAACCAAAGACCTAAGGGATGTCGATTCTAGGGATCCCAAAACTAGGGATTCCCAAGTCCAAGGGACCCTAAAACCAAGAAATCCCAACTCCAAAAGGTTTCTACCCCCACATTACCCTATAGTGTGGCCCACCTTTGATATGGATCGGCCTTAGTTTTGGGCCCATGGCCTAACATGATCTGACAAGACGGATGAATGTAGTGGATAGGATACATACATCATGTAGGGTCCCACGTGTGGGGGCAACCCAAGGAGACTTCTGCCAGTGTTTTAAATAGCGGTAGCGTGATGCGTAGCGCTCCTCATAGCATAGCGTGTAGCGCGTTACACAATATTTCTATTTTTAAATTTAAAAATAGGACATATAATAAATAGTGAAAAAAATGGAAAAAATATAAAAATGCCTAAAAGATGATTCATTTTATCAATTATAAGCATGTTTAAAAAATTTATTAGTTATCATTTATCAAAAGTCAATCCACATATATAAGCTAAATCAAATAATTATCACATCAACAACTTTCTAAGAAAACCACTTCAATTAATAATGTTTAATTGAAACCACAAGTCACAATTATGAAAAGAAATAAAATCCCACAAAAGTTAAAAGTATCAAGTACATACAAGTGTCACATTCCTCAACATTAGAAACAAAGAAAACGTGAAAAAATAATAAAAACTAAAATAGTAAAAAATACATTGTAGCTTACGCACGGACGCCACGCGCCACGTCCTAGTGTATCGCTATTTCAGTAAGCGTGCGCTGGGGGGATTTACGCTATTTGGGACGCTATGTAGTGCTACGGCCACGCTACACTATGTAGCGTACGCTACTGCTACGCTACGGGCGCTATTTGAAACACTGACTTCTGCCCTCACATCACTGGACAAAACCGCCCAGCGACACTTTTCTTTTTCTTTGTTTCTCTTTTTTTATACACTATCAATGCGGGCCCCATGTGGATCTTCTACTTTGTTCACACTGTAGTCCATCTCGAGCGAGTCTAATGGGCTCTGATTTTGGTTGATTTGGACGAACAAGGACTCTACACTGGGCCTTGGAAGATTTCAACAGCAATGGTCTGTTTCCCTCATCGTCGCCCACTTAAGATCCAAATTTGTTTCATCTTTTGGCTCATGACCTAAAATGATCTTGAGAAGTCGGTGGACGATGTGGATTCAATATAAACATCAGAACAGGGTCCCACTTGTGAGACCCAAAATTGGCCAAGAATGTTTTACCGCCCATATGCATGGCATTCATATATTTTTTTAATATTATTATTATACTCATTGAATGTTTTGCATACACTATTAAGGTGGGCCCCAATTGGATGATCTAATCCCTTCACCATCTTGACCACCTTGAATGAGGTCAAATAGACTCGGACTAGGACTGGTTTGGATGATCAGGGACTCCAATACGGGCCCTAGAAGGTTTCAACAAATGGACATTGTTCTCCTTGTGTAGCCCACCATGATATTTAAATTTTTATTTAAACCCGTTGATTGTGTAAGTACACTGGCATGGTGAAAATACACCAAAAATGAATGTGATCCAAAGCTTCTTGGCCCCATCATGAGTTAGACATTCAAATGGATGGAGTGGATTTCCTAGGTGGGCCCTACCTCACCCTTAAAACACAAGAGAAAGGGGTAGTGGCACCATCGTCGTTGGACACATCGTCGCTGTACACAACAATGTCCAGAGACATGTCTCTGGCACCATTTACCTTCCAAAGCCACTATATGGGCTTCTCTCGTGGGCCCCATCATGATGTATATTTGTATCATCGACACCATCCATCCGATTTCCCTTCACATTTTCGAAGTTGAGCTAAAAAATGAAACTAATCTCAATCCCAGGTGGGCCATACCACAAATACTAAGGGTTTGGGTCACCCACCGTCATTTCTTACTTTGCATGGGAGGTTTGGAGTGAGTTTTCACACGTGGGACCCATATTGATGTATTTATTAAATCCACACCATCCATCCATCTGTTGGCTCATTTTAGCCGTGGAACCCAAAAATCTAGCCGATCCAACCATCAGGTGGACCACAGCACAACCGAAAGTGGAAGTAGAAGCACCCCCTTACGTCAGCCATGCGGACGTGGGGTGAGGGCGTCCCAACCATGGATCGCACCTTGATGTATTTGTTTAATCTACGCCGTCAACCACCTTTTCCATGTCATTTTAGGCTATGAGACGAAAAATGAGACAGATCCGAGTTCCTATTGGACAGCGCCGAGGGAAACAAAGTCCCACTCTTAGAACTTTCTAAGGCTGACTGTTGTGTGCAGTTGGTGGACCTACCCATCATTAGACTCTTTTGGTCCAGAGAGAGTTGGCCGATATAATGGACGGAATGGATTATTCATTATTGGACCCCACATAGTAGAAAACAAAATAATAATAATAATAATAATAATAATAAAGGAAGAAAGAAAAAGAAACAAAAAAGGATGTCACTGAGCGTTATTGCCCAGTGACGATGAGGGCAGAAGCCTTGTTGGGCTGCCCCGACACGTGGACCCACCATGATGAATGTGTTTAATCCACACCGTCCACCATCTACTTCAGATAATTTCAGGCCATGGGCCAAAATTTGAGGCCGATCCAAGTCTCGAGGGGGTTGTACTAAGGAGAACAATGTCCATCTGTTGAAACCTTTTAGGGCCTGCTATGGAGTCCCTGATCATCCAAATCAGTCCTAGTCAGAGTCTATTTCACCTCATTCAAGGTGGTCAAGACGACGAATGGATTAGATCATCCACTTGGGGCCCACCTTAATAGTGTCTGCAAAACATACAACAAATACAATAATAATATTTTAAAAATATATGAATACAATGCACGTGGGCAGTAACCCATTCTTGGCCAATTTTGGATCTCACAAGTGACAGTCCACCGACTTCTCAAGATCATTTTAGGTCATGGGCTGAAAAATGAGACAAATTCAGGTCTCAAGTGGGCCGTAATGAGGGAAACGAACCATTGCTGTTGAAATCTTCCAAGGCCCACTGTGGAGTCTTTGTTCGTCCAAATCAACCCAAATCAGATCCCATTAGACCCGATCAAGATGGACTACACAGTGAACAGAGTAGAAGATCCACGTAGAGCTCGCATTGATAGTGTATAAAAAAAAAAACGAAAAAAAACAAACAAAAACAAAAACAAAGAAAAAGAAAAAGAAAAGTGTTACTTGGCAGTTTTGCCCAATGACATGAGGGCGGAAGTCTCCTTGGGTTGCCCCCACACATAGGACTCTACATGATGTATGTATCCTATCCACTACGTTTATCTGTCTTGTCAGATCATGTTAGGCCATGGGCACAAAACTAAGGTTGATCCATATCAAAGGTGGGCCACACTATAGATAATGTGAGGGTAAAAACCTCTTGGACTTGTGATTTCTTGGTTTTAGGGTCCCTTGGACTTGGGAATCCCTAGTTTTGGGATCCCTTGAATTTAAAATCCCTAGAATCGAGATCCCTTGAGTCTTTGGTTATGTTTGGCATCTTAGATTCAAATCTTTAAATTAGTTGGTGTATGAATGTTGAAACTACGGTTTTATTAAATCCATTTATTTTAAGCATATACTTTGCCTAAACTGATGAAATCCAAAGACTTAGATGTGCCATGAGCATAGGATCACATCCTAGTGACTAACCAATGATCTGTAACCATCGATTTACATTAGCCATTGTTGTCAAATGCGATCGCATATGAGCATACTGTGGATCGAATCACATATGCCATGATGGCATATGCGATCCTGGCAAGTATGCCATGGCATACTTTTATATGCGATAAATATGCGATCGCATATGCGAGTATGCGATTGCATACTGCATATGTGATCCCATATTTTCTAATAATCAGAGTGGAAGCAATTTTATTTTATTTTTTTCAATTTGGAGAACTTTTGCCTATAAATAGGCCCTCATATCCCCTCCATTTTCACTATTCTTTATTCCAAAGCTCTAAATCTATTACTCTCTCTCTTACTCTAATCTCTCTAGAATTACTTCAAGTATGTTTATTTTTTTATTTTATAAGTTGTGCTTACTTTTTGTAAATTAAGCTGTAAGTTATAACTTCTGAGTTGTTTCAAGTTATCCATTTATCAGTAAAATTTCTTTGCTCGAAGTTTATAATAATTAGTTCTCTTTTAATGTAGCTTGATTGTTTTGTTAAAATTTATATAATATAATATAAGTAATTAAATATATAACCTAATGAAACACTCAAACTATAATGAAATAAGTAAAATAACTCAATCCAATCATGTATACTAGTTAGGCAAGTTTTTCCTTCTTTTTTTTCATTTAAAAAAAAATTCATTTTTAATTTTTTTTATTATTTTATAAAAAATATGCCATGGCATATGCGATTGTGAGGTCGCATATGCGAACAACATATGTTGATCGCATACAATGGCATATGCGATTTGACAACATTGACGTTAGCAATGATCAGACAGTGCAAATCATTTTACTAAAGTAATTATAGTGATGTCATTGATAATCTGATTATTTTGGGACATCATTAGTGGGCCATGTGCCCAAATGGATTGGTAGCCTAGTGACACGTGTTGTACATGTGGGTGTCCATCTGGAACACTCCCAGTAGACCCCACCTTATTATATATATTTTATTCATGCCTTGCAGGCTACATAAGAAGCTGATGTTAGTCTAACGATTAAGGCCGATTATTGTCTGATATGTCTGATAATATGCTGGTGTACTTGGCCTGATAAGACACACTAAGAACATGCTTAGTATAATGACATCATGCCCAGAAATGCGCCCATACGCATCATTTGTATGCATGTTGTGAGGGTGATTGATCATAGCATATGCCTTTGGGCTGAGATACTTAGCAGACCCCATATGAGATAGGGTTGCCCCACATAATCATGCGGTACGCGCAGGTTTGATGCATGCCCAGACGTGCCCATACGCATCATTTGTATGCATGTTGTGGATGGTGATTAATCATAGCATATATGCCTTTGGGCTGAGATACTTAGGGGACCCCATATGAGATAGGGTTGCCCCACATGATCGCGCGGTATGCGCAGGTTTGATGCATGACTTGTATGGTATGACTCATGTATTTCGCATCTTATATGTCACGATCACTTTACGTCCTAGCGACATCAAGGTTATGACCTCCAAAAGCATATCGTGGATGGCCAGATTGGATAATGAAATATTCGTTCTAGCATTAAGGCTATATGGATGTCCTCGAGTGAAAGTCCTAGCGACATCAGGGTTATGGCCTCCACAAGCATATCGTGGATGGCCAAATTGGATAATGGAAATATTCGTTCTAACATTAAGGCTATATGGATGTCCTTGGGTGAAAGTCCCTAAACCCTTATGGTACCAGTAGAATGCTTCAACGTCGAGACCGAGTGGATAACATGAGCGCCCGAGTGCCGAATACCAATAGGTCGGGTCTTCCACTGTGTCATGATTGGTTATAAAGGAGTGACCTTATCTGCCCGAGGGTAGGGGGCTGTAAGCTAGGTTGAGTTTGACCAGCTCGTAAATGGGTCTGCTATCGACGAGCCGGGTGGGCATTGGCATACCACTGGCAAGGGTCATATGCGCGATGGGTCGGCAGTTAGTGTTGGAGTGTAGCAGACCTCGATGATGTTTCTAGTGACGAACCGTACTAATATGTGGACTAGTTGAGGATTGGCATGCTTGCATTGCATCTCTAGCATATGACATTCGGCCATGTAGGCCTTGCATTGCATAGCCTTGGTATGGCTAACATCGCTTATGGACTTGCCGGTTTAACCTTCCATCCTTTCCGCTTACTCTAACATCTGTATGCTTGGCATATACATTGTGCGCGCTCTCCAAGCTTCTTAGTAAGCTTATGCACGTTCGTTACGTGCAAGTTGTGCTAGACCACAATGACATTGAGGCAAGAGCATAAGCCCGATCTTTTGAAGTTTTGTTATATCATGTATTTTCCTTTCAACACTGTAATCAAACATTATATCAATGGATATGTGATGATGATGTTTTGTGACTTAGGTACACTTGTGGTTATACTCCTTTACAAAAAAAAAAAAAAAAAAAAAATCACCTTGAAAATTCTCCTTGTAGGATCCAAGAATTGGAACCTGGCGCATGGGAGCTGGGAGCCAAGAATGGGGTACTACGGAGGCTGTCGGCACCAAATTCAGTAGCTAAAAATTTTGTGAACACGATTCCCAAGTTTGGGGCGTGACAGAGTCATCACTAGCTAGAATATGGCTTTAGGATCTATGTTTGGCTAGAAAAGGAAGGGGTTAGGCACCGTTTTCCACCCATGCAATGCACAGTCTCTGCTTTATGAGAGTATACTGTTTTTAAGGGAACTTCCAATACTACCAAGTTAAGTTATATTGCGCTAGGCCCCAGGGCTTAGGTTAGTGAAATAAAGAAAAATATAAAAGGAGCACGAGTAGACAGTTAAGCCATATTGCGCTAGGTTTCAGGACCTAGGTAGGCAAAAGTTCTAAAAATATATTTTTTTTTAAATAGTAAAAGTGTGCGTGGTATTTGTTCACTTTCCCGGTATGTGCGGGGTAAAATACGGCTTAATTCGAGATGTGAGAAGAAAATGGAAACATTAGACATAATTTTTGATCAAAACCAATGGCTGAATGTCCAGAATTTCGACCCTACCCGTTGACTTTAGTATTTTCCTCTGACTTTAAACATCAATTGACAGAGCAACTTAGCAGGGAGAATGCTTCAGAGATGGCGGAGGGTCAAATGAGTTTGGGTGCGTATAGTTTTAGAATAAAGGAGGGGCGCCTGAAACTTTCTTCCAAAGGACTAGTTGAGCAAACCTTCCGCAATACTTCAACTCGCCCTGCGCATCTGCCTATGCTCGCCTCTCTTCTTCTCCTTTTCACTCGCACGGAGCTTCTTAAATAGACAAGAGAACCATGCAAGCGGCTAATTACAACAAATCAGCGCACGTCATACACGAGGGCAGACCCTGTGATTGGACCAACCTACCTACACCCAGAAACAGTTGTTCAAGGACCGGTTTTGAGCAAAACCGGCTGTTCCTATGCCGATTCTGCGTAAAACTGATCCTTGGTTAACCAGTTCACCTATAACCGAACCTTTACGATCCGCTTATTGTTATCATACCTTTTTTAAATAGGTTCTTGGGTCCAAGGGTGCACCGAGGAACGTACTCTTCCTTTGAATTGACAACTATACATTTCAGCGACGATCGATCTAACCCAATGGCTATCTTCAGTGCTTGCACTATGCTGTATGAGTGCTTTGATTGACACTCAATTGAAGTTGACGAGTAGGATTTAATCTCGCCTAAGGTGGGATCCACACTTGGAAAATAGCTGAAAATAGTCCATGTAGGATCCTATCACCTAGAAACGGTGCTCGCAGGAGCGAACCCTACTTGTCGACTTCAATTGAGCTCCAGTCAAAGCACTCACGCGGCATAAGGCAAGCCCTAAAGATAGCCATCGAATTGGATCGACCATTGCTAGAACACGAAGGTATCGAAGTAACGAGGGAGTATGATCTCAATAACACTCAAGGAACGCCAAAACCTATTTCAAAAAGGTGAAAAACCTATATAAGAGGGAAACCGGTATGCCAAGGAGCAGTTCTATGCAGAATTAGCTTAGGAATGACTAGTTCTGCTCAAAATTGGTTCATGTGCATCCATTTCTGAGAGTTAGGTTAGGCCAGTCCAATCGGAGACCCTGCCCTCCTGTAAGCTTTGCTCTGATTCGTCGTGATCCGTTGGCAGAGCATCAACAAGTATTTAAAGAGCACCTTGTGAACGCCCAACAGAGGAGAACCATGAAGCCAAAGGCCAAGAACTCAATCATCACCAAGAGAAAGGCTCAGCATAGCTCCAATATCCATTCTGATGGCAACACATCCTCACTGCTCTACAAGTTATACGTGTCTAGCCCTCTACCATATTTGGGAAACCCTCCCTCCTGCCATGTTCCTCTGTCAGTCGAAGTCAAAAGCCGATGAAGACACAAAAGTCAACAAGTAGGGTCGGAATTTTGGACATTCGATCATCCCTTTTTTACTGAAAAGGGTGTTTGAATTCTCATTTTCCTTCTCATATCTCAAATCAAGCCGTATTCCGCTTTACACATACCTTGAACGTCAAAAACATCTGCACACATGCACATTTTATATTGTCTTTTCTTTTTTAATATTCCGCCTACCTAGCGTCTTGGCACCTACTGTGGTATGGCTTAACTCTCAATTCATATACTGTTTTTTTTTTTTTTTTTTTTTTGCTTTTCTTTATCCCCCTAAAAATTGTACAATCACGGAAAGTAGAGATTGTGCATCGCACAAGCGAAAAAGGATGCCTAACCTCTTCCTTTTTCATAATAGAGACCCTTACCCAGAATCTACGGTGCAGACCAATATAAGAGTCACTCGAATCGAGGAATCTTATGATTTCTCATCTTCCAGGCGATTTTACGAACTCTAGCAAACCGTAGATTCTAAAGTCATATCCTGGCTAGTGGCAACTGCAAGACAAACGCAGTTTTAAATCAAATCAAAACTAGAATTGACAGGCGAAGAAAGTCGTGAAAGTGAAAGCATTTCCACATCTCCATGCGCAGAAGGGGGCATTCACAATACTATAAGGGGCTACTGGTCTAAAAAGTTTAAAATTTTAGTTGAAGTTTGTTAAGAAGCTATAGAAGTTGGAGTAGGTTAGTATTAAACAAACACTCGACAATACATTTATGGGCCTCTTCTTTCTTCTTTTTTAAATTATGACTGGTATCAGTATGAGTTTAGGGGTATGAGTCTTTTGCGACATGCCTCTTCTAGTTTCACGGTGAGATGCCACTGGTTATTTCCTTCATTCTTTTCTTCTGGCTGTTTCCTTCTTCCTATTGAGTATTGACTATTTTTTAAAGCATGGTGTGTGATCTTGTTGGAGTTCGAGATTAGCTGCTGAACTTCAAAACTTCATCAACAAATTCAGAAATCAGGTGTGCCTACTTATCATATCGTTCAGAGTCAAACCTCAGTTTTTCGGGTTAAATGCTGGTCTTCACTATTTTATGTTGGAAAAAGTTACATGAGGAACAGGATTGCTATGACCACCTAAAAATACAGTAAAATGGAAATCGACTGGAAAAAAAATTAATGCCAAAACAAGAAGGAATTCACTGAATATAAATTTGCAAACAAATTCATGAACATCACAGAACTTCTGAACAACTTGTTCAGTAGTCAGTATCAAACGAAATGCAACAAGTCTAATGATGCAGCTGAAGACCATTCACCTTTTCTTCAGGTTCTTTCTCTTCTGGCTCAGTGGCAGCATTCTCCTTGTGGACACCTACAGCATCTTCCTCTCCTGGCTGCTGCTCCTGGCTCAAGTTCTTCTCATTTGCATTGATAACTTCCTCAGTTTCCCTAGGCCAGAAAAAGACGCTTAATAGAAATTTGCTATTCTACATATTACAACTTGAAACAATCCCAAAAAATTGATATTGTTTGTGGTGTGATTGGATATCTGAGGAATGCTAATTCCTACACCCAATATTCAAGTGCCCATGACAGACACATAGAACGTGTGCAGGATCTAGAACATTCATCAGATGGTCCACTCAGTGCACATGCCCTCATAAAAATCAGCGTGGCGCAATCATCAGGTGACCAAGACATGAACAATGAATGTTGTTTACTATTTTTCTAACCATCCATTTCTTTTTTGCATGGGTGGCCTACCTAATAAATAGATCGGACAGGCTCCAGGACTAAAGAAAATTCACATTGGTAACCACCACTTGAACATTCCGGTTTGCCATTGAATTTTCATAGCAGGAATGTCGGTTGTCTTTCAAAATTATGACAACTAATTTTGTTCCAAGTCCAGGTTACGAACTGAAACTGAACAAAATCACAACTTGGGACCATCTATTAAATCCAACGAGGTCAGGCTAACCAAACCTTGGACATTTCACTTCGTTGCAACTTAATTATCAGACTCCATGAGAATTTCACATCCAAACGACCCAACAAAATGAATTGTGGTCATGATTCATTGAAGGGGCACTCACTGGGCAAATACTTCATCAGTCTGAGTTCCCCAATTGCCACGACCACCCCCTTCGCGTTTAAACTCATTGCTGCAAATAAATATAAAAAAGAAAAAAGAAAAGACAAAATCAATACATCATACATGAGTAAAATAATACAAATGGTTTTCTCCTTGGAAACCTGTATTTAAATAAAACCACCGAATGTGCCCAGCAAGCAAGAGAAGACGATTAAATGGTTAAATATATACCCACGTCCAGTCCCACTGCGGCGTTCAAATTGCCTCCTAGGCGGACGGTCACCGTCCCCTGCCTCTCCATTACTGAAACCACCACGACGGCCGCCACCACGGTGAGGACTGCGGGGCCCACCACCATAGGACCCACGCCCTCTTTCCGAGGACCTTCCGACATCACCATCCTCGACCGCACCATTATTAAATGTGTTCTCGGTATTTCCAAAGTCCCGATTAAATCCACCACCCCCGCCACGTCCGCGTCCGAATCCACGTCCGCCAACGCGTCCTGCACCACGCCCAGCGCCTGTGTCGTTCTTCGTCTCCCTCACTAATCCCAAAAAATGAAAAATCAAATAATAGAAAATTTAAGTTAAAACACAAAATAGAGATAAATATAAATATAAACAGAATAATCAAAAAGACGAAAGGGCAAAAAAGAAACAGAGAGAGAGAGAGAGAGAAAAAAAAAACCCTAACCGGCTTGAGCTGGAGGAAGAGGTTTGGAGGGCATTTTAGCCGGCGGCGGCTGCTTCTGAGAAGCAGCTTGCGTTGGAGCTAGGGCTTTCTTCGGTGCTGCTTTCTGCTGCTGCTGCTGCTGCTGCTGAGCAGCTATCAGCTGCGACGGATCATCGTTATCGTCATCTCCCAACAGATCGAAAGGGTTCGCAGTCGCCATGTCCTCGACCGATTGAAAGAAAACCCTAACGCGCAGAGATACAGCAGCAACCGAGAAAACCCTAGTTTTTTCCCACAGATTGGTCCATCGATGCAAGATCTACGTCCAGAACGAGCCCTCTGTTTCCCCCCTTATACCTTTTCCTGAGATGAGAAGATGAAAGAGGTCTGGAAACCCTAGCCGCAACTTAGAAAGAATGAGTGAGAAATGAGGGAGAAGATGCGCAGTAGCAAAAACCTAATCTCTCCACCTATTTATCGCTATCAGGTGCTTCCTGATTATTATTATTTTAAGGACCGATTTAATGGTCCACGGGACTTCTTGAAAGTGTAGTCTTCCGGATGTGGACCATTCATCCACAGAGAATTATACGACCTTCCTTCAATACAATGCAAGTGGGCCACATGTTGATCCAGACCATCTATCTGTTTGGCACTAGCTTGGATGGACCATGCAAAAAAAATTCAGAATGTGCAATCCTAACCATACAATCTGTAGCATTAAAATAGAGTGGCTGAGATCTTCAAATCTGGACGATTTACTGGGCCATGGTCCATTACCGGTGGGTATCATCAGACCAACAGTCTGGTGCATGTGGCCCATTTTGCACAAGACGAAACTGAGTTTTGTGGGCATCGCTTCACTAAAGCGTTGTTATGGTGGATGGCCCTCGCGTGGCATGTGAAACTTGGCATCGTTGGATTTAACGGTGTATTTGTGGACCACCAAAGGTCAGGCCCATCAGTCTAATGGCTGTGATCGCATAAACCGGGGTTAGTTCCACATGGTGGGCCCCACGTACAATTGCGTATCTGTCTCAAATTGGCATTTTATTTACACGAAATTGCAAGCTTCCTACTTCCCTTGCTTTTTCTTGACTCGAAGACAAGTAATCAGGTGCTTGTTTGGAAGCACCGAATTAAAATGTGAGGGGTCATTTGGCATCGTCATTTGAAACATATTCGAGTGCACTTGGATTCCCAGTGTGATGACATGTAGATTTAAGAATAAATGAAATACACAATTTTAATACATGTTTTAAAATCTGGTTATAATACATCTAGAGTTAAATATCTTTTCTTACTCCTATTTAAAATGCAAGAGAATGTATGTGCAACAAAGGTGTTGTTGAGCTACTAATTTATTATACTTGTGGCATGTTGATAATTCCCTAAAATAATTTAATTATTAATTACATCACTAAACTAATATTGATAGAATAATCCAAACTACCCTAACATTGGCCATATGTATTGATTGTTAAAAAGTTGGTGATACATTCATTTGTGATATTTATGTTTTGCTTGTTGTCCACTTATGGTTCAAATTTTCATTATTTTTTGTCAAAATATATATTTCACTGGAATTGTTATGACCATCTTGTCAAATATTACATACGTGCTATATTTTATTTTTATTTTTTAATTCTTTTTAATGCAGGGTGTCCTGCTCCTTTTACGACGAGACTATTTCATGTAAATACACGCAATCACACAAAACCATGTATATCAGGTAATACCAAGGAGAAACGTTTTAGAATATTAAAATTGATGTAGTAATCCAATTTAAGTTAAGTAGCACACTACAGAATTTCTATGCATTCTGATTTTTAGATTCCAATACATTCTTATTACAAGCTACCAAATACAATTGAAACCAATATGATTTGTTATTAGATCCCAATGCTTTTGGAATACAAGCTCCCAAACAATAACCCTGAATTTTCAAATTCTATTTAACATGAAAATTCAAAATCCTGAATTTAGAAATCAAATGTTAGAAATTAATGTTTGGGAGCTACATTCTTACAATTGGATTTCTAGAATAATTATGCGGTATGCTCGCATGTTTGAATGGTCTTAAACATAACACATTAGTACAAAAGATTGTAAACATAACACACTAGTATAACTTAAGATGATCATTACATTGAGTCTATTGTAAAACAATATTAACTAAAAATAAGGTGATTTCAAGCTTTAAATAGTTTAAAAACACACGCACATTAACTACATAATTGAAATAAAAGATTATACTTATGGGTAATTGTTAAGTTTTTTCATGATGTGGTTTACATGTCGTGCATAGATAACAAAATTTTTGTAGCATCCCATTATCATAATATAAATGTAATTGAGCAGTGTGAATGAATATGATTATCTTAAGAGAGGAGCAGATGGTAGTTACAACGGTTCAAGATTACCCAAAATTCTGAATTTTACAAGTCTAGGGTCTTCTATAGAATTGAAAAATAGAGTAAAAATCCTACATTTTGAATCACCCATAATTGAACTTAAAAAAAAAAATAAATAATAAATGAGTGGCAAATGATCCCACTTTTACAAACCCTATATATCAATTCCCAACTACACTGATAAGAAAATTAGCTTCGCTATATCCTCGTGAATGGCAATTTTATGCCGGTAATGTAGCTATGGTTTAGGAGACGAGTTACAATGATCTAAACTGTTTATATGATGGTCCTTACCATGGATGGAGGATTCACGTGTTTGAAAATAAAAAATAAAAAATAAAATAAAAATAAAAGAAAGAAAGAAAAAATCTTAAATCAAAATAATTAAACATCTTTATCTCATTTTCCTTTGAATATGGACCGTCTCAACTAACCATTATTTCCCGTACACTAACGAGAATACCTACGTAATTGTGATTGAACCTCTGCTAGTGGTGGCTGATGAAGTGCTTGTGGTACGCGTCACCTTGTGGCATGCTCTTTTTGGTTGACATCAGTGTAATCGGCTAAACATCCGTTGAAAATAAGAATTTTTATATCTAATTGTGAATGAGCCAGTCCATGGTTTGGTGACTGCCTCGTTCTGCCCATGGTTGAGTCGTATTAACCGAGTCAAGTTGTATTGGACAAGTTGCTTTGTAAGTCAAGTGGTCCACTTTCCTTAAATTATATATATATATATATATATATATAGAGATAGAGAGAGAGAGAGAGAGAGAGAGAGAGAGAGAGAGAGAGAGAGAGAGAGTACCTTTATTAAAAAATAAAAATAAAATAAAAAAGACAGCTTGGCTGATTTGAAGATAGAATGTGATTAAGCTATGACCTAAAGATTGATGTGATTCCAAAACACGAACAGTTTAACCATTTTTTTTTTTTTTTTTTTACACACACTCACGCTGGTGGAATTTAACCACCTATAGGTACTCGAACCTCTGACCGGGAGTTGAAACTCCAGAGAGTCTACCACCCGGGCAAGAGTGAGTCAGTTTAACCATCTGAGTCCATGTCTATCCAGCACAGCGTTGCCCAACTCGTCTGCTAATGATAATTGAAAGAAATTGAATGGTGATCTGAGTAGGTTCAAAACGATAATTATACAAGTAACCAGATGAATGGCCCGGAAGGTATTGTGTAGGCCACAAAAGCATGCAATCTAACGGTGACACAGCGGGATCCAGACCACTGACAATGCAGGGCACCCATTAATCAACAGTGGTGATTGGTGTGGCCCAGATACAGCCTACATCATGACACAAGGAATTATGCCGTGGCTGGTCATGGATGAGTTCATGGGTCAAATACTAGGCATAGCTGAAATAAAAATTGGGCTGATTTGAACCAAAATGTTGGGGCCAAAGGCAAATTCAAGCCCAAACATGGCCAAGTGGTTGTCAGGATTCTCTGCTCAGCCTAGACAGAGGCATAGAGGAGTATATGATTCAGCCCAGTTGTGGCCACAACAGAAATCTACTCTCAATCTAAAGGAAGCCAAGGGAACTTTGGAGTCCTAAATCCTAATGATTTGAGTCCAGCTCTGATAGTAAAAACTCAAGGCACGCATGCATTGCATACACCCACCCCCTTTTGCAATAGTGTAAGTTAGGACTTCATCCACTAGATTTTGGCACTGTTGGCGTCCAATAACAGAGCAGCCCCACTAGCTTTTGGTCTCACCCTCCCAGAAAATTTCAAAACATGCCGTCCTTCTTTCTTATCAAAGTCCATTTTCTCCCACAGGAAAACATGAAATTTCCTGTGACCACAGAACACATGGAGGAACACACGTCGAACCTGTCACAATCCACAAATCAAGCTAGTCCACCTATTTTGTGGAACGTATATGTACACAATATAGACCAATGGTCATGTTTCAACCATCCATTTTTCTCTACTTATGTGGTCCACGCCAGGGGTATACTGATCCGAACTGTTTGGCCAATTCATCTTAAGCCCCACCTGATGAACGACACTAATCTCTCGCATCGTTGTGCTCCACAACCGCTCCACCTTCATGGAGAATAATAACGTGGATGTCCTCAGCATTTCCCTTTCTTTACAACAAGACAACACAACTAAGTGCGATGCCAGTGGTAAATAGAGAAGATTGCAGGGAGAATCTTGTCTCTCTCTTTTAGCAAAGCTAGTTTTTGCCATGTATTTTTTAATCAATAGGCAAGGGAGGTGGCCGTCTTTATCTCATTCTTTTTTGTCGGGGGAGTCGCTGCCCTTATCTCTTCTCTTGGAGATGGAGTCATGAATAGGGTATGGTAGCAGGCTTTATCCATGTTATTCACCAAGGCATCTCCCTTTTTTTATTCACCCAAACCGAAGCGGATTGCGTATTGGGTAACTAAGTAAGCTATATAGACGGACGCGGATTACCCGCCCATCCCTAGCCACGAACGGGCAGTCCTGTAGGCGGGCCCACTGTGATGTATCTGTTTATCCACACCGTCCATCCCTTCTCTCAGATCATGCTAAGTTATGTGCTAAAGAATTTGAGACAGATCTAACGCTCAAGTGGACCACACCTACTAATAAGCTTGGTCATATTAAATGCAATAGTCATATGTGGTGTGGTCCACTTGAGCGTTGAATCTGCCTCATTTTTGTATTCATAACTTAAAATGATATGAGAAAAGGGATGGACAGCATGGTTAAACAGATACATCACAGTGGGCACACCTACAGGACTGCCAGTTCGTGGCTAGAGCCAGGCGGGGTTTGACACAATCAAATCAGCGTCCACTATAGACTGAGTAAACTTTGGGGACCCCAGTGATGTATGTCTTATCCTTGACATCCATCCGTCTTTCCAGCTCATTTAATTGCATGAGCCCAAAATTAAAGCATATCCAAAGCTCAAGTGGACCACACCACACCACGGTAAACAATTTGAATTGAACACCTACCATTGAAAACTTATTGGGGGCCACAAATTTTGGATCAAGCTGATATTTGTGTTTTCCCTTCATCCATATCTGTGTGATGTTATGAACATGTTGAATGACAAGTAAACGTCACTGTAGGCCCTAGAAAGGTTTCAACGGTGGACATCATTATCCATGCAGATTGTTGCTGTTTTATTTTTATCATGCGAGTGTGGCCCACCAACGGCATCATCAGATTCTTTTCATTCAACATCTATTTTTTGAACTATAGCTTCTCTTCTTCGAAGACATCTGAATTTTCTAATGCAACCATTCAAGGTAGCAGATAAATTACAAAATCTGCTAGCCTACAACATTAAGACAAAAAGGCAAAACAGCATCATTTTGTACAACAGATAATGCATCCTTAAATTATAATAAACAAAAATGCGGTAAAAAAGTTCTAAAAACCAGGCAAAACTGAGAGATCTGCGATCCCTTTGGGAAGGTCTGCGATTTTCTTGAGGAGCGCAAGCCTGTTTTTCCTGACCCTTTCGTCCTCCTGTCACACAGGCGCATTTACAGATTATTCATTTGTTAATAACAGAAACCCCAATTGGAAGTACTAGAGAAGTGTAGAGTGAGGATCACACAGAAATGGGTGTTGATAACACGCCTAAGCTATTGAAAGAAGAAAATTCCAATGCTGTGGCAGAGTGATGATGACATGCAGGCCCTCAGAAACTTTTTTCTTACACACGCGTTCACACCCCACACACACCCACCCACTCACAGCACAGTGGTTTTTCACCACAATGGGTACTTGAACCCATGACCCCGTGTTGAAACTCTTGTGAGTCTACCACTAAGGCATGAGTAAGGACTCAGGCACTTAGAAACTCAGTCAAATTAAATTGTCCACATTCGGTCTATCAGATTGGTGGGCATTTATTGAACGTTTAAAAATGAAAAATATCCAATGGTCCTCTTTCAACAAACAAGTGTCCATGAATCAGATGTTAGGATCATTCAAACAACCTTATCTTGGATCTGTGACTCAGGTACAGTGGGTTTCACAATTTAGTCGGTTTAATTTGGGCTCATGCATGCTCCAAGTACAATTTCTGAGTGCCTGTGTATCAAGCATTGTACACTACCTGAGTATCATATTACTCCATTTGAAAGGCACCTTTAAATTTCATCACAATATCCGTAGGAATTCATTATAGCGACAAAACGTTCTACTCTTTTAAGTTCCAGGATCTAACTTGAGAACTACACTGCAACACACTGGTAGTTTGTTTGAAAATTTTTAAATCTATGTAAAATTTGAAGAGGCGGCATCAATCAGTCCGAGACTCCAAACAATATTCACAGACATACACATTCTGCTCAAATATCAAAGCAATCATATGTATGTCATTGTACAGATACACATAAATTACAGATGCACACCAATAAAATTACAGTACTTTTCTAAATCAGGTGCCCATGCATTAACCCCAAAACATGTCATTTATGCTCAGCTTCAACCTGATGATTTCTGGTCAAAATATAAATATTTTTCACATGACAGCCAGTTTTTTTTTTTTTTTTTCAACTTCCTAATCCATACTACTGGCCTAATTTGGCGGTTGCATCTGTTCGTAATCATGCAAGAAATTTAGTATTAGAGAGAAATTCACAACAATGAAATAGTGAAGGAGCATACCACCATGACAAAGACATGGTTAAAGAAATCCTCAAGCGGTTGTAGTAGTTGTGAAGACACCTCGACAAAATCATCAACTTCAACACCTAAAAGTTGAAAAAAAATAATAACAATAAGCTCATGACATTAGTATGCAGTGATGTCTGAACACAGTTGAATGTTGAAGAAAAGGAAAAGCAAATGATATAGACTGTGCACCAGCTTATAACCATGATATACCAAAATGGTAAATGTAATTACGGTTTTAAATAGCAATAAAATTTTATAGCAAGAGGTAAAGGGTACCTGGGTGAATTTTTGTCTTTACCGCCAAGTAAGCACTCCACAGAGCTCTCTCTTCATTTGTTTCAAATGTAAGCTCGCTTACCTTTTTAGATCATTTTTATGTACGATACAAAAGTATACTATTAGTTGGAATGTAAAAGATACTTATAATGAATAGATCCACATAAACGATAATAAAAAATCACAAACAATATCTCATTTTTCAAAGTGTCAAACATACCTCTTTAGCTCAAAGAAAAGAGTTTCTCATTTACATGACCAAAAGAGTTTCTCAAGAATACTATTTCTATGGTTGGATCTACTTGCTGTTACTACTAAGGTAATGTTCAGAACTTAAGGTTGCAAAAAGTGGTTAAAATGAAAATTTTTGTTTGCATAGGATGCTCCAATCTCCATTACTGCAGGACCACTAATAACTTTAAGAAAATATCAGTTGGCGTCAAGTTTGGGACGGCTTTCTTAGGAGTTTCAATATCGCTTGGACAATGCCAAGTTCAGTTGGCAGGCTATTCATGGCTTGGCATGGAGTGGGTCTCCCAATGCAAGCTAGGGCTCTTTAAAGAATATGTTTAAGAAAGAGACTCTGATCTTAAGAGTCTCTCTGGAAACAGGTGTATCTAGGGTGTGACTACGAGAAGGCTCGTTTGTTGGCTGGCATATGGACTATTTGGGGAGAAATGAATGAGACATGCTTTAGAAATGAGAGCAATAGGGCGGAGTGGGTCACTAGTATGGTAATGTTGAAAGAGTGCTCCTTTCCTTTTTTGGCTAGTAGCTTTTTTGCACCATCTTTCTAAACCATCTTTCTAAGCGCTCTCTTTAATAAAATTCTTTGTTACTGTTCAGGAAAAAAAAAAAAAAAAACACTTCTAAGAAAGGATCAGTCAAAAAGAAGAATGTCCAAGTAACCAGAAGGAGGGGTTTCTAAACTGCCTGAAGAGAACCTCATTCCCAAAGAAGGATTAGGTCCAGAAACATGCAGAGGATAATGAATGAGTGAATGAGTTACATTATCACTTGATAGAGGAGAATGATACATAACAGCAGTAGCATAACCAAACATAGAAACATTGAATGAAGATCAAAAGGGAAGAGAAGATATTGAATTTTAAATTCTCAATTTCATTTCTTGCAGATCCCACTGACCCAATGATTCTAAGTTCAGTTGTATGGGATTTTCTGTACAACCTGAGGTACTATATCATTTTCCTGGAAAAACTTTGGATATTTCTAGAACATGTGAACACAAGATATATCTTATTCTCTTTTTGTTTCCAGGTTCTAACCAACAACAAACCATTCATAAAAAAAAAAATAAAGTTGCATCTTTTGGTCGTGAAGAAAATAGTAAGGCTCAACCAAAAATTGAAATACCTCCATATCAACATCCAAGTCCTTCCCGCGGATAATTCTTGTTGGTCGTGAATATGCTTCAACAACTTTTGGGAAAAGCTCACCTCTGGACAAGGCATCCATCTACAATTGATATAATGTTGATATGTCATTAAAAAAATTAACACCTCCCATAGCCATCAGAACATTAATAATATTCATAAAAAGTGTCCAGTGTCCTTCAGGACATATGAGGCACCATCTAGTGGAACAACTATCAGTTCTCATATTCCTAACAGTAACAACCAAAAGAAAAATGAGACCATATTGTAGGGAGAAAGGCAAGCACAGCAAGAACATGTATTGCACAAGATTAATTTCCCATCCTAAGTTTAAATACTAGGAGGGTGAATTGTTTGAAAAGGTTCAATGCTTTCATTTCTGCGACCTATTATATTACTAGGAATACATAAAGGTGGGAACACTAAGATGGAGGTAGTAGCACTCAGAGGAAATAACCATCCTACTCCTTTCTAAGAATCTTTGACAGAGATGCTTACAATTCCATATTGCAAAGACACCTTAACAAACTGTAGTTTTTCTACAGTTGTTCAAGTAGAAGATCTAAAGAGAGTTAAGACATCAATCACTTACTTTAACAGCTGACTGTGAAGCCAGGCATGGCCAATTTGCACGCTCTGAAAGAACAGAACGGACTATTTCAGAACTTATCCCCCTATCCACCTGCCACAAAATCATCACAAATATGTATGAAGTTCATCAGGATATTTATAATCGGTCCTGCTGCTTAAAAATCTAAAATGGTCAAGATTTGATTGTAATCAACAAAATTGATATTCAGAAAAGTTGTCCTTCTTCCAAACATCAAAAGAAATGTAGTGAGAATGGCAAGCCTCACTCCAGAAAAGCACATACCAGAAGTTGCTCTAGTCTCCGCGTGACAAATTGATGTGCCTAAAGTACAGTCATGATTGTAGCCAGTAAGTCAGACGTACTAATACCTAGAAGTGACCAGCTGAGAAAACCAAATGAATTACTCACATCATTTATAATACTGGTATCGACCCCCATTGGCTGAACATCTGCTGCAAGTCTCAAAGCATTTCTTAGATCCAAGTTCTTGTTATTTTCCACCAACACTTGGACCTGAAACCTAACAAAAGCAGCATTAAACATATTTATATTGATAGACTGAGAAGGAACAAACATATCACTTACAAGCCCATAAGAGATTCTTCGCAGGCCAAAAGGATCATTTGTGGAACTTGGCTGACAGCCGACTCCAAATAAGCCAACCAGACTGTCTAGTCTGCACATTGCATGGCACAATTTGGAATCATCTAAATTGGCCAAACATAGCCTTAGTTCCAACTAAACAGATAAAGGTGAAGAATAAAACAACAAAGGAAATAAAAGGGAGCAAGTAAGAAGAGCAATGAGAATAAAATTCTTGGGGTTTTGCCCTGGAAAACCAATATTTGGTTGCTCTTTCGGACCTCATTTCCCTTGATCTAGCTTATGCATTGATTATTAGTATGGAATTGCTATTATCTATAGAGATGTTTATTATTATTATTATTATTATTATTATGGGTTTTTAAGGTATAGCCTCTAAGTCCTTAGGCAACATAGAGATTGGACACATCGACCAAGTACCAAGAGAGAGATATGGTCCATAGATCTTAATGCCTTGGCTATGACTATAAAAGTACCAGGACTTGCCTTTTGTTCTTCAATAATAATCTTGTGTGAGGGGACTAACTTGGTGTCAGGACAAACAATCTCCACCATTGGACCTGAATTAATGTTGGTGAACCTTTGCCCTACCCGACATGTGTGTGTATGAGCCATGGATGATCCGCTTGGTTGGATCTTTGGTCACTCACATTGGCAGGATCACTTGTAAGTTTCTAGATTGGTGGCTCACTATGTCCCGGCTAGAATGATACTTGCGGAGTTGCACGAGCTCCGTCCATTTTTTTAGACTTGAGGATGTGTAGGCCGAGATGACTTGATAATAGGTGCTTTGGTTCACTTTATGATGTCACTACATGGCCACTAAAAGTGGGACATACTAGGTATCTACATCAAAGTTCATCAAGGACCACGTGATCCAACATGGGATCCACTTAATTCACTTGGGAACACATGTTAGTGGGCCAAATCTTGAGGTTTGAACCATCCATCAGGTGTTTTAAAGGTTGGGCAATAACCCTGTGTTTTTTTATTGTTTAATCAAGGAATTTTAAAACTGTTAAACTTTGAGTTTTAACCGTTGATTTGTTTCAAATCAAGAAACAAATCAAATCTAATGGAAATTCAATGGCTAAGATATGATGGTCCACACCTTAAGGTGGCATGGGATTTGCTTAAGGATGGACACCATGTATAGTGGAAGGAAATGGACAGTCGGGGTACATGGATTAGGAAGGTATACTAGCTTCCTTCATGGTAGGGTATACAGAAGCCTCGTGGGGGTGGGGACTACATATTATGGTGCTCCCCTGAAACCTAAAGCCTACCTATATAAAGATCCTATTGCAAGAGGGATGAGAGAGCAAGAGAGAAGCCCTTGGACATTCCAACTATAGAGAGAGAGAGAGAGAGAGAGAGGAGCGAACATCCACACATCCTATCATCCACCTGTGTGCATGCCTCGGGCATGTGGCCTGCTTCTTTGATGGCTTTGGTCAGCCTCAACCTCTCCCAGAGAATTGTACGAGGATTCTCACCATCCTGAACTTGCAATAGATCGAGGAGAGACTCTACGTTTAGAGATCGTCAGCGGCAGAAATAGGTGAACCGAACCGCACCTAGGCATGATAATGTGGTTGTTTTCGCTTGTTGAAAAATGGCTTAATTCATGGATGGAGATCCCAAGACTAAAATTTGACTTAAAATCACAAAAGGGTTTTTCTAAAGGTTCAATTCTGTTGCGTTTATCACCTTTAGAAACTTTTTTTTTTTTTTTTTAAAGACCGGGGTAAAGGTGTTCCAGTCTGGTACATAATATTGGATATTCCACCCACAGCTTCAGCTCATAAACTCTTCTCACATCAAATGATTGGGATTCATGGTTTTCTAAGGCATGACACGGGAACCAAATGTGGGGAACAGAACAAACTCATGTTACTGATAAGAAAAGAGGAGAGTGTGCACACAGCCTTTCAATGCACACGTTCCTACCATTCAATAATAGCGGGTGGGAATCTTAACAAGCATTTCAAAATGGGATCTGAAAATCCACATTTTGAACTGCTTGTTAGAGCTTTGCCAACATTCTTTTAATGGTGGGAGAAAATGTGTGTGCCGACTCATGGTGCTCACTGTGCACATTGAAGTCATGCCAAATATAGAAAATGGAAAAGAAAAAAAAAAAAATCATGCTCAACTCCATGAGCCACCATTGTTGAGTTGCATGAACCACATAAATTCTTGGAGAACAGTTCAAACTTCAGTTAAAAGTTAATCTAGCTCACGTGGTATGCACTCATGTCTAACAGTCCAGAATGCAGATAAAGGAAATATAGGGTTCCAAGCCTAAGCAAATGTACAGTTTGCGGAGGCTCACAGTTCATGTAGAGATGTGAAAAATATGGTTTGGTGATCCAGACAGTTGATATGATGAATGCTGCAAAAGTCTCCCAGATCAGAAGATCCTAAAGCTTCGATCTTATGCCTGCCTTTTCCATTGAATGTAAATGTAGCTTCTTCTTTTTCTTCCCCCTTGATAGTCTATTTGTAGTTCATGAATAGATGATAAAACGTTAGGATCTTCTGATGTATGAGAAATGGCACATGCCCCATCCAAGCTGTGGCCTGCATGATCAGTTATCTGAACCACCAATCTGTGGGCCCTGCATGTACGGATTTGGAAGCCTCAACAAACTGCATATTTTATGAAGCTCAGGCTCCTATTATTCCTCAGAAGACAATCTCATGAATAGCTAATGTCACTGTCTGCAATCTAAGTAAACAGAGAATTGTTAGAAAAGTGATGATCCTGGAAGGCACCACAACTGAAAGTAAGTAGCTGATAATTCACCTGTCAGCAATTGCTAACACAATCCCCGCATCAGTTTTTGGAAGTATATCCCCAGAAAACCTTGGCAGTGTAATTTCAAATAAGGCCTCTGCAATCTGTTACATAAAAAACCGTTACTGAATCCAAATGAATAGTACCTGACAAACGCTTGGACATGGCTGGTAAAGAAGATGGCATTATTTCCTTCAAAGGCATAGACTGAGCCCCAGTTACATTAAACTAGAAGTTACAAAAGTTGAATAAGCAAAAGATGTTTTTAGTACATTGACAAACATTCTTTTGATACTCATGCAGAAATGTATGAAATTGTCTGTTAAATTACCTCAACTGAGTGACCATCCCTCAGAGCATAATGGCGTGCCATTATTCCAGAAAGGGCGGTGAACTCAGTAACAATAGCAGTAGCAAGATCCGACATAGCCAATGCTGCAGCATCTTGAACAACAGGGAAAACATTTTCATCCATGCCCATAGCCAAGCTTAATTTACCAACAGTCTTTTGGACACGTACCATCTTGTCCAGCATCGTTCCTAGCTTCTCCTGTTTGATTTTGATATAACGTCATTGTGTGGTGTGAGATGGTTAATAGAGGCAAAACATATTTATCATAAGCTATGTGAAAAACCTGACTTACATGAAAAAGAATCCCATTCAGTTGACCTCGAAATTCAGCAAATTTTTTATTTGTGTCCATCTTATAGAAAAACCTAGCATCCTCATAGCGAGCTCTGCACAAAAAGTAGACATTTTTGGTTTCATAAGAGATGGTGCAACAGTTCAGATAACAGAAGGTGCATATATAGAGGAGTTATTTCTTTCTTCTAAAATGATAAAACCTAGAGTGCAAGTGAAATGGCTTTTTCATTCTGAATCATTGCTTCAATTTCAAGATAGCCATGGGTGGCCTTCTCGCTACATATCAGATACACCTTTCAAATTTACAACAGAAACAGAAACTTGGGAACAACAGTACTAGACTTTCTATCTATATGAAAGACGTAAGTTATCTGGCCACATGTCTAACCTGAGTACAGCTTCATTCCCTTTTCGTACCACCATCTCATCAATTATTCCATTAGCCACCTTTAAAAAAAGAGACAGATTGCGAACTTCAATACTTCCAGAATGCATCTCATGTATAGTGTTAAGAGTAGCCAACTACAAGAAATCTAGTCAGCTGGAAATGCCTAGGCATTGAAAGGGATTCTCACAGCAATGAAGAATGGTAGGAGCTTCCCATTAGATTTATTGGCCACAGGAAAATACTTCTGGTGCTTGCGCATAACCTGTATAAACAGTGAAGAATGGTCACCAGATTGATAGAATCCTATGCACCAGAAAAGTACATCCAAAGGGTAGTTTGAACTGGTAGCAGAATCACAAGATTGAAAATGAAAACCAAAAAACAAAAGATCTAAAACATGAACACAATCACTCTTCTGTAATGGACAAACTGGTCCAATAGAAAATGGATGCATTATCACTTTTTTTATTGATGTATCAAATATTTCATAAATGTGAAACCTGGTAAAGTATGAAATAAATGAAACCAAATATCTTGGACACCACACAATTTCGCGTTCCTGCACAAAAAACTGTGCAAACCTGGAACATGTGCGATTCCAGAGTTTTGAAGTATGGATCAGACCTCATTTCCAATAACCTTCCTCCCATTTCCACTATACATCCCTCTTTTGCTTTTTTCTGCTGGCAGTTCTTTCTCTGTTTCTTGTTTCTTGTCGGACTCCTCACACAATTTATTGCCTTCTTCAGTTCTTAACACACACATGTTCTTAACACACACACACACAAACGTGCGTGTGTGTTTTCCATATCCAAACTCTTCCTCCTAACAAAGAAGGTCAGCTGGTTTCTTTTGCACTTCTCAACAGTGACACGTCCTCTTGGAAAGGGAGTTGAAAACTTCCAGTTTTTCTTAATTAGCAAATTTTGAGCCCTCTCCTAATCATGAATGGATCCAGCATCCATGGGCCGGATCCTAGAAATTTTCAGATCTAAATATTCAGTATTATGCTGATGATCTTGAAATAGACCCGAAAATTTTAGATATTACATTGTAACAAACTAATTTACTGGTTAATTATAAGATACTACATTACCATTAACAATTAAGAGTGATATTTCATGCCAATAAAAACATATAGATATAATATCCAATGAATAATCCTTACGCCAAAAATCATCTTTTTAAATATAATAACCTAACGATATGATTAATTTTCACACAAATCAATCATAAGTGAAAAAAATACTGGATCCTCCAACCATAGCCCTGGATGGCATTTATAGGGTAATGGCCAGACCACTGACAATCAAAAAACCGTTGGTTTACAACCAGCTCTTTTTAATTTAATCATAGCAGGTAATAACCTAATCCAGCAAGATGATACACTCTACTTAGAAGCTTTCCATTTCAATGGCCTCACACATGGGTAAGAAATAGATGAGTGCCTTGTGCAAAGATATGCAAACAAGTTAAAGGAGCTCCTTGAGTAAAGAAATAGTTTCTGCAGAATCAATAAACTGGCTGCAGCACCATTTCATGTACAGGATGGTCTTTGGATTTACATGATGGCATCTTGTTCATTATTCTGAATATCCCATAATGTTCACAAATTGCAATAAATGGGCATCTTTAGAATTTATCATGAAATCGGGTATACCTGTCATGATTTGACAGCCTAATAACCAATTCAGTCCAGAGGTAAGGAATAACACAACCAAAAATATCACCATACATGAAAGTGTGGAAAGCCACCCAAGATAATGAAAAATACCAAATGACCAAATCATTCATTTTGGAATAAAATAATTCTCCTCTTATAGTTATGTCATCCTGTCAAATGCATAGATGATATGAATCCACTCTCATCGTAACTACAACAACCATCTGAGTAGCTTGCATGGTCTTCCAGGTCCACAGACTAGAAGCTTACTGTTCTGTTTATTAAGGGGCAACTAAATGAGTATAAAATTTCAATAAAAGGCACCCCTGCAAACAACTTCAGATGGGTGCTCTGCAGAAAATATGGAAGTATTGTCAAGCAAAATATTAGATTACCATGATTAGTAAATCTTCTGGAAGCTCTAAGAAGGTTTCGTCAAACCTCCCAAGTATTGGAACTGGTGCTTCAACAAGATTCACAACCTGCATATGGATTAAGTGTCTTACAATCCGGTTTGCACGTAACAAAATTCAACATGAAAAGGAAGCGAACCATTACCTCCTCAAGTAAATTATTCTGAACAATAAGATTCCCACCAACACTTCCAGATAAAGAATTGGAGTGCTGTAAAATTCTTTTCTTGCGGTCCTGCAATTATAAAGCTTTCTCAAAACAGACGAAAGAATTTCGCCACTTGGAATGATCTAGCAATATACCACTTGCTCGAAAATGGGCAACGATTACAATTTGCATTACTTGTCTAGTGAAGTGACGTCAGTTACATTTGACCACAATGATGACATGCTTTGATTGTTTGTTTTAGCCATGAAATATTGTACGGATTGAGATTTTATAATGTAAAATTGTAATGATTACAAATGCACTTACCTCTTCCCTATTACATATGCATTTGACCCTCAATTTTTGTGCCCTAATACTTGTTTAAACAAACATTGGGAAAAAATAATGATAGCCCACTTACATTACATTCTATGGAATATGGAAAAACAAATAGGCCCCTAAACCATTTTTTGTAGGAAATCAATAATTCACGGATGTGGGGATTTGGACCTAAAAATAATTCACGGATGTAGTTTTGACTTTCAAAGAGCCTGTTTGGATGGGCACCAAATTCATGGATTTGGAAATTTTAATTGCCAAATTCATGACTTATATAATTAATGTGTTTGGGTTACCCTTAATTTCTAATCCACTAATTGCCCAATTAGCAAAAGGGGGGCACAAATAATGAACTTGTCGATCAAAAAATAAGAAAGTTAAAAAAGTTCCCCGATTCATGAGGTTGGAAAACGAAGGGCTTCCCAAGGGAAAAAATAATGATAGCCCACTTACATTACATTCTATGGAATTTGGAAAAACAAATAGGCCCCTAAACCATTTTTTGTAGGAAATCAATAATTCATGGATGTGGGGATTTGGACCTAAAAATAATTCACGGATGTAGTTTTGACTTTCAAAGAGCCTGTTTGGATGGGCACCAAATTCATGGATTTGGAAATTTTAATTGCCAAATTCATGACTTATATAATTAATGTGTTTGGGTTACCCTTAATTTCTAATCCACTAATTGCCCAATTAGCAAAAGGGGGGCACAAATAATGAACTTGTCGATCAAAAAATAAGAAAGTCAAAAAAGTTCCCCGATTCATGAGGTTGGAAAACGAAGGGCTTCCCAAGGTTAAATTGGTCCCCCCCCCTCCCCCCCCAAAATGTCCACCTTTGTAACCATTGGTCTAATGGTTATGATATTTGGTCGAAGTGATGCTTAAGAGGGATGAGTAATCAAAGGTAGACTCCACACAATAAAAGGTTTAAATCAGCGACCATATTTAGTATAATCAATTTGGAGCATCAAGTTTCCAAGCCATTGCTTAGATAGTTAGCATCAAGTCTAAATAATTTTTTAAAAAATGATGGGCAATCAAAGGCAGTGTTCGAAATTTCGGTATCGCGTTACGTATCGCATTCTTGGGATACGGATACATATCGGTTATTGCATGGGATATATTGGTTGTATCGTGTAATGTATCATTGTTGTTGGAAACATGGGGAAACATAGAGAAATTAGTCAAATTTTTCAATGAAACTTCAATGATTGTTAAAAAAGATATCAATACAAACTTACAAATCAAAACATTACAAAAAAAACAAGTACACATAATAGGTTTTCTTTGTATGGGGTCTTAAATCTATGCGTTGTCTAACTGAATTGATGCAAGTATATTCAATGTCTATTCTTATAATTTATAAATGTAAGAAGACATGTAGAAACACAAGCAATACATTCAAAAGCAAAATAAGAATCACAAGATTAGGTTACATACATGTTTGATTTTATGTTTGGACACAGAGATTGATTTGCAAGAAATTAGGAAATTTTGATTTTTTTTTTTTTCAATTTTCCGCAACTCGACCCCATCTCCTCCAAATCTCGAAATCGAAGCTCTCAATCCATGATGGATTTGTAACAATTAGACTCTAATTTAACATGATTTCAGAAAATAAAAGGATCGAAATTCGAAAATGCTCACCAGATCGAACATGTGGAATATATCGCACTACCTGCGTGTTTCGTATCGCATAGGTGGGATACAAGATATATCATGGGGTATATCGGCCGATATCATCAATATTTAAAACAATGATCAAAGGTGAGCCCCACATGATGAATAATAATCAAACATTTTTCTACTATAATAAAAAAATGCATTGTCCATTTTCTAGCCAGTGATAAGTGGTTAGGATCATCCAATCAAAGTAAATTTTTATAGGGGATCAGCAATGGAAGGTGGGCCCCACATGATGGAGGGTCTAGATCGTATATAGGATATCTTCTAGTTAAATATGGACTATCCATTTTCTGTTATTGATTGGATGGTTAGGATCATTATATCACATCGAATTTTCTGAGGGGTGGGAATCAATGGTGGGCCTTATGCCATAGATCGTCCAAATCAACAATTGGACCTCTATTATAATCAATATGGATAATCCTTCTTCATTTACATTAACTCGATGGTTGGGATCATCTAATCAAACTGACTTTTACAAGGGACGAGCAACCAAAGGTGGACCAACATGATGGATGGTTTACATCAATGATCAAAACTTCTCTATTATATTGAAGTGGATCATCATTCCCTAGTTATAGACCGAATAATTAGAATCATCCAATCAAAGTGACTTTTAATGAGGATGAGCAATAAATGGTGTGCCCCACATGATGGATGGTCCATATCATGTATAAGAGGGATGGGTATAATCTAAAGGTGGGACCACATGATGCAGAATGGTTAGATAGTTTTTTTATATAATAAAGGTGGGTCATCCATTTCCTAGCTATTGAATGGATGGTTAGAATTATATAATCAAAGTATCAAAGTGCCTTTTTAGAAGGGAACAACAATGAAAGGTGGGCCCACTTTTTTAGAAGTACCATATCCCCGATGGTACCTCTCCTGACGCGGACATCAGTGGTGCACCCTTTAGAGTGTACCAGAGGAGGAGGCGTCGCTAACAGAGTACTGGAGTAGAGTTGATGTGGAGGACGCAGGGTCCATCAGACCCAATTTTTGACACGCTACAAGTGCAGGAGCGGCATGACCGTCCATGGGGCGGATTTCACACCCTATCGTACGGATGTTTTAGTTTTAAGGGTTTTTTTCTCTTTTCCTTGTTTTCAGGGGCTTTAGTGCACTTTTTTATTTTTTCATCTTTTTGTTATTTTTCTTGTTTTTAGGAGTTTTAATGCACTTTTTTACTTTTTTTCATAACTTATATATACATTATGAGAAACCTTATTTTAATTATTATTAAATAAATAGAAATTCGTATCTTTTCTTCCTCTTTTATCAAGATATTAGGGTTCCAGGATTGGCCCTTAGGTGTTAAGGATTCCACTCCAGTTTCAGGCTTCCTTCTTCCCAGATCTTCGAGGTGCAGGAAAGGTAAGAAATCCACCTTCTGTTCTTTTGATGACAAAGGACCCATAGTTTCTTTATCTCAAACCCTCCCTTTTTCATCCCTTTCGTTCTTCTAGACATTCCCTTTTGATTTAAATAGAAAAGAGAAATAGCTAGTCAGTAGAATCATATACAACCTTGACTGTGTACTGACTTATGCTAGATTTGGGATGTCCTCATATCCCTAGGTCCTCCATTTTTTACTGTTTATGTGATTTTATGCCAAGGGACATGATCCTAACAGAATGATCTCATCTTTGTGTTGAGATTTGCCTAATCCCTTTAATTAAAAACAGTTGTTTGATTAATTAATTTATTTGAATCTCATCATCCTGATTATACATGCATCTAGGGTTGGGCCATGACATGTCCCGACATCATTTTCTAATATAATAAATATAGACTATACATTTTCTATCCATTGATTGGATAGTTAGGATAATAGGATCAACATATCAGAGTGGTTTCTTAGAGGGGAAATCAAAGGTTGGCCTCACTCATAAGTAGGGGTGTCAATGGAACAGGCTCGGGCCTGCAAAATCAGAATTTTGAATAGGGCCGCCAGCCCGGCCTAAAACAATTCAAAATCCAGGCCAAGACCCCAGACTCGACCCATTGACAACCCTACTCGTAAGCCATGTAAATCAATGATTGGACCTTTTTCCAATATAATCAACATCGACAATCCATTTTCATTGTTGGGGTTTTTAATTAGGATCATCCGATCAAAGTCACTTTTCATCACCGCCATCATCATCTAAGCCTTATCCCAACTAATTAGGGTGGGCTACATGAACCATTTTCCGCTATTTCACTCTATCAAGGGCCATAACTTCAGTTAGAACATAGGTCATCGAATCTTTTCTTACTACCACAACTCACATCCTTCTAGGCCTTTCACTTGCCCTTTAAAGCCTTCAACCTGTACCAACTCACTCCTAACAAGCACAGTTCTTGGTGTCCGTTGCACATGACCAAATTATCTAAGTCTACTTTCCCTCATCTTGTTACCTATTGATGCTACTCCTAAATTCCCCTCAAATGCATTCATTTCTTATTTTATCCTTCATTGTCTTGCCACTCATCCATCTCAACATCCTCACTGTAGCTACACATATCCTATGGACGTGTTGCTCCTTAACTGCCAACATTTTGTCACTCATCTCATACGTGACATTTGATGACCATTAATTAGATTAATTGTCTAACATAACGTGATTTCAAAGGGACTTAAACCTCCCTCCTAAATGTAAATTCGATTAAGCTGACCAAACAATAAATCTAGAAAACATGCTGAATCCCAAACAACAAAAAATTCTACTTAATGAATTTCCAATCTCACAAATATACTAATTGATGAACTCCAAATTCATGAATTGAATTATTTCATGGATCCAAATAGGACCTAAGGTTCTAAAAACATCAAAATGGGGGGGGCAATAAGGGTTTGATTAAACAATATGGATATCCATATCAAATAATAACAAAATAGAAAGAAAAATAGCGAATTGGGCAAGTAGTAAAGCTAGACAAGCTATAACAAGGAACCATCTGCATGCAAAGGATTCTACTAATGTTATCGAGTAGGTCTCCTTAGTCAGGTTCCCTAGGAACTTCACCAATAGGAAGGAAGAAAATAAGGGAGATTTGAATGTAGATCTCAAACACCTTGAGCATGTTGAAAGGGAAGGAAATTCGCCAAACTCCTCAGCCGAACTTGGAGTTCATACACCATTAATACAATTTCGGGATCATGTTCCCGTTATGGTAATATGCCGCTTTGTCGTCTTTCTACTCTTTTTGAATAAAAATTCCATTAGTAGTAAAAAAGAAGTCTGGCAATGATTGCTAGATGGGCTTTACTGACGTACCGATGGTGCTCCGCGTAAGATATCCTAGGAGATTGGAGTGGGTTATAGTCGTTTGCCGGACTTTTGTATTTTGGGAGAGGTTTTTCCTTGTTGCTTGTTTTGCTTTTAGTACCCCAAGCTCACCGAGCAATGGGATGGTCACTTGTTGCTGAATGCCTTTGTATTTTCCCTCTTTGTTTTACTAATATGTTAGTCATCTTTTAAAAAGAAAGTTCGTTGGTGATAATTAAGAGAGAGAGAGAGAGAGAGAGAGAGAGAGAAGAAGAAGAAGAAGAAGAAGAATCACGATGAGCTTCTACCAACTACCATTCAGGGTAATTAAGCACCGCATGCCAATAAATGAAAGAATAATTTTAGCGTACCTCAATTTCAATCAAAATTCCTGCTTTCTTCATATTATCTAAATAAGACTCTGCGTTTTGTACCTGTAAAAATTTTAGCAAACACTCACACGAACTACACAAAGGATGATTGAAGACGGAAAGGAAAAAATAGTAGCTCGAAATATTTCAAGCTGTTCGCATAGTAGTAGAATATACAATTGAATCACAGTAATTTATGTGTTATATTATTAACAAAAGTTCACTTCATTACAGTAAAAGGCCTTATAAATGAAGAATAAACATTGGGAAATGATAAAATGGTAAAGCATGAAAGGATTTGGTAGAAAGGTTTGAAGAAATATATGAGACCATCATTTCAAAAGTAAAAGGAGAATATCTAAATTATTTATGAAATGCTCAATCTCCACAAAAGGGAAACACACATATTGTGTATGAAATCTGGATGGTTCATCTCGTATGCCCCATTGTGGATAAACCGTAAACCAAAAATCACACCGGTTAAACTAACCTAGACATTGAATTGAGTATCTTTCACCATGGTATCTGCGGGTGAACCTGTATCTGCAGGCGAATCATCCCAGCCAAAAAATGATATGCTGCTGGCGTTGTGTATCAATATCGGCCCACATCAATCGAAATTTTTCTAAGCCCAAAAATACAAAAATATCAAAAAGGGGCAAGAAACCATAGTTTTTTGTGTTTTGGACATGTATTTAATGGTGTATCGGACCATTCTTGAGCATGTTTTCTGTTTGGTAGCCCTGTTATAAGATGCATTGCTGAGCTTTTGAGATTTAAATTTTTAGTGTATCACATAAATTGGTATGAAAAACGAATCTATCAAAATGTAACTAGCATCTTCATCAGCTCATTTATAAAGTATATTTTTTTTGCCCTACGAATGTCATCCATTGGTTGGACTTTCTCTAACTGCTCCTTTGTATTCCTCGAGAGCCCTCCAACAGTGGCTAGGATCACCTGACCAATGTGTTTTTCAAAGTATGCCCCATCCACAATAGGACCCAAAGGATGAATGGTTTGGATCTCATATGCATTTACTGCATGTACAGATATTGACTCAATAACTAACATAGATCATATTGATAACACTAGATCCTCCCCCAAAGAAAATAAAGCAAAACTATACAATGAGGGCCTTATTGCTGTAGCTTACAAAACTGGCCCCATTGATAACTCAAAAAAGCTAGGCATGGATATAAGGCTTTCATTCCTTTCTTTCACCAACAACATATGAAAAGGAAGAAAAAAGTCCTCAAAAGGACTGAAACTAATAACACAAAAGAAGAGAACAAAATAATGGCCGATACCTCAATAATAGCTGAAGAAGAATTCCGCAGGCCACATGTTTCTTGTCCACTGACATTTATAAAAAATAAATAAAAACATTTTGAAGTATATAATACACACGTCTTAAACCAATTATATCTTAACTAAGAAATTAATCGCAGCCACTTCCTATTCAATACAAAATAGTTACAATAGTTGAATATAATTGGTGCAGTCGCAGTAATACTTCCACATTTGTTTTATGTAAATGGAACCTGATGTAAGACATGAAATTCAAATATGATGTGCAAGATTTCCAGGCTTTAGATCACAGTAGTTCAAAAACAATTACACAAAATTCCACATCCCACACAAAAGTTTAAACACTCAATCAAGGGGAATCTTATGCGGATTCAGACCTACACATGCTAGGGCCGGATCAATCAAAATTACAGACCAAACAAGAATCAAAGGAAGGTAAATTCGTCCACACATGCATAGAAATCATTCCCCCAATTCAAAGGATTCAGAAATTTCAATTCGGGAAACCCTAAGGTTGAAGAAAGGGCCTAAAATTGGAAATTTGAATAATTTAGGGTTACGATTAGGGATCTTGGGTGAAAAATGAATGAAAGAGAGGAGAGAGACAAACCAGAGAAGTACCGCACATGTGGGCAGCAGCAATCGCCCAGACACATGTGCTTGTGATCCTGGCTGCACGTGTGTGGGGCCCACTATTCAGAAAAAGGCCAGCTTGGTGCTGGTTGGCCAGGGGTGGACTCCAAAGCCCCCAAATATCAGCTCAATCTAATGCACGGTTTGTGTGTGGTGCTCCGCCGAAGTTTCAGCCCTCCTGCAGGGCCAAATTCTGGAAATCTGCTATAGAGTGAAAAACGACTGCAATAGAGGATGGATTTGAAATGTAAATGATTGTAGGAGGAGAAATATGGATGGAAGAAAATGGAGGCGAATCGGGATAGGTGTGGCTTCGCACCACGGTAGTTAGCCCTTCGAAGAAGGAAGGGCTTCACATCTAATTAGGTTTTCATAACTCGGAAAGAAGTAGGAAAATGCAAAAAATTTTATTAATCTTCAATGAATAAAAAAGACTATAAGGGGTGCCTATTTATAATAAAACCCTATACGCGCAACTTATTACTTGGCGACGAAGTAATAAAAAATAACAACTAATCAAAGCAATCTAAACCGTCCATGATACTCCTAATAACAATAATAAGAAAAACCCAAACTACTAGATTAATTAGAATAGTGGGTCACGATTATGAGAACTTATGATTGGATTCACATGACTATCGGGTCCACTCCAATGAACCAAAACACAGTCCTTTAACTAGGAGGCCCTCCCTGAACGTCGTCATTGATCTAGATCGATGATGGGGCCCTCCTCCTCCTTGCATACATGCGTAGGGGGGCATGCGTGTGCGCGTGATGTCCCCATCAGAATCATTGTGAATGGCTAAATTGTTAGTTTTCAGCTCTCACCAAATGATGCCTCCATGCTGATCCTAATCAGCAATCTCAAAACACAATTAACATCAAAGACACTACACACTTTATCTATAGAAGGCATTTATAAATTACCTAGGAGATTATATGCATTTACATTCACATGCTCATTGTCTCATGTTGATCTGCCATACATTCACATGCCATCTAAATTGGAAAGGTGGCATGATTGTGCAAAAAGCCATTTATCTAGCCCCAAATTTTTTCAAGGCTTTTTGTGTGTGAGTTTGGTGGCAAACCTCGGCAAACCCCATATAGCCGGGACAAGGGTATAATGAGATGGTGAATTTAGTAAAACTGAATTAGTAGAATCAAAATGGCAAGAAGGGATCCTCATGCTTGAACTCATGCAATTTAGCTTGACGGGGAGAAAAAGGAGGTGTTGATGCAGATCCTTAGGTTAGTAACAGGTATGATTGAGTGCTCTAGAGTTTTTTTTTTCCCCTCTGGAACTGGAAAGAAAGGAAGCTGAATCCCTTTCTTCTTTCATACACCATTTTAATAGAGGGAATTAGTATTAGATTGTTCTCAAGAGTGTAGCCAGGTCCAACCATAACTCATCTGTAGCATGTTCAGTGTTCTATACTGTTACTGGCACTTGTAATGGTTATCCTCGTTTACTTTGTGAATCACTGATCAAGGGCTTGGGTTTCAATACACAAGGCATTTCACTTTATAGAAGACTTCTTAAGAAAGGACTTGAGGTACGCATCCTCATAGCTAAACAAACAGTAGTTAGTAGGCCACCATCTGCAGGATCTGGGTTCTTATACGCATACAAGAATGAAATCAGCCTCATTCAATTCCTTTATGCCTTAAGTTTACGCTAGGAGATGGGCAAACATGCTGTCTGGTTGGGATAGATAAAGGCAATCATCCGGTTCATGAAAGCCAAATTGAGTTGACTTCAAAATTTGCAAGCTAGCAGAAGGTTTTCCAAAACAAATTTGATATAGTTACCTCAAAATCCCTGCAAACGTAAATGGCACAACTGCATCTCCATGGAGTGCCAAAAGCCAGCGAATAGGCCTACTAAACATGATCTACATGAAAAGAGAAGCAAAAAGCAATTCATCATCAATCCAAATAACGATTCTGTAAGAAAGTGAAAGAGTGATGCCTAATTGCCTATTAATAAATAAATAAATAAACGAGACGTGTTGGAGTCAACTTTCTTAGACCAAAAAGCAATACAACCGTATTTAGCTACGAAAAGAAATACAGAATACTCATTTGGTAGACTGGTGGTCAAACAAGACATAGTTATTGATTTGCAGAATAGACCTCCAAACACGATATCAACATTAATCAAGTTAACAGGCCCACCTTACAAAAGGATACTACCTGAGCAAGAAAAATGACCATTGACCTTTTTACAGGTTAAATAAGAACAATGTTAGAAATATTAACATACAAATAATGATCACATTAAAAAAAAAAAAAAAGTTCAGAAGCTCTACAACAAAGGTAGTGCACTTATCTTTAAACAAATACAAAAATCCCTAATAAGCCCTGTATGAACTTAAAAATAATAAATAATTAAAAAAACATTGGAGACTGACCTTTTTGGTCAGTGGACCAGGACTCTGACATGTTTGATACTTGTCGACCATGCACCACCCACATATAGCAAAGTGTCAAAAACTTCCTATTTTAGAAAAAACCCTTTTTTATTGGTTAGAACGTTAGTACATACACCCCACTGTTAGCCACACTCCACTTGGGAATTGATACCAAGACCTCGATGTTGAAACGAGGTTATCTTCACTCAGTCTACCACTAGAGCTATGGATCGGTGTGTTAATTTAGGAAAACCTGGGAGAAGACTATAATTGAAATGACTAAACTCATCATCACCATCATCAACATCTAAGCCTTATACCAACTAATTGGGGTGAGCTGCATGAATCCTTTTCCAGCATCCACTCAATTGAAATGACTAATGTATCTCTTACAAAATACTATGCCCCTCAAATTCACTTAGATGAATGACACATAACAAATGTTTAAGGAGCTCATCTTGTTAGCTTTGTAATCTTAGATGAAACTTATGCTCACTCTAATGACCAAGCTTACACTAAATTCCTGCCTCCAAAAGTCGAAATGTCACTTGCCAAAGACCCATGACACTCCAATATCTTTGTGTCCCTAGATTCTTTACCCTACACTTAGGGCATGTGGCATCCATCTAACCTGGACATAAAAAACAAACAATTGCCCCAAGCATACACTGACATCTATGAATAAAAGCCTACTTCTTAATAAAAAGTTCCCTGAAATCCTAGGTCTATGCTTCCACCCCTGAACCAAACAAACTCTTAATTCTCACCTCAAGCACCAAAACTTGGCAGAACTTCCCCAAAGATGGTACAAAAGGTAGAGATAAGAAAACACTGTAGCAGAGGAGAGAGCAAACCATCTAGTGTGTAAGTTGTAAAATCAAACCACTTCAGCATAGGGTGTTGATCCAGAAAGGAGCTAATTAGTAGCACTGTCTACTGATTCTCTCCTGGCCCAAATCAACCTCTTGGAAGTCTCTTCTGTCACAGACAAGAATCTGATGCAGATTTCTAATTTTCGCATTGACATCAAGCCATCATTGCTCCTAGAACTCGAAGAAAAAACACGTTACACATACCACTTCTATACAAATGACATATGCCACCAGACGACAAAAGCCAAAGGTGTGCTCAACAGCTTCCCCATTGTAAAAATGGATCCTAATGAGTTAAGTACCCAATGACCTTGAAATTAGGTCACTCCTCCGTAATGTTCTAAAATAATATTCTGTCTTGGCCTATACGCCTATAGTTACGCGGTTGGGCAGCTTAAACCTACGTAGTCTATGCAAATATTCTTGAAACATTACGCATGTTCAACTGAGATAAGATAAAAGAATACATGAAAGAAAATCATGTTGCCCCACCAAAAACCCAAGAAAAAGGTAGAGAGTGTATGTACCTGGGAGTTCCAACGCATTGTCTTTGGAAATGAAATTTTAGCTATAATATCAGGCAAATCTTCAGCCAATACCTAGTCCCATAAAATGAACACCAAAGATTGCAATTCAAACCCAGAGGTAAGTAACGAAAGAGATACCAGACAAAACAGATGTGCTACAAGAAAAATAACACCATATTGTTCGCCAATGTACGATATTAGAGAATAACAACCTCTCAAAAACACTCATTAGCATTCAAGAGATGCTATGACTAACAAGGTTCAAGTGTTAGATTAATCGCTCAAAATTTTTTTACCATTCAACTCATATTGATCAACACTCAAGTGCAAGGAGTAGCTCAAGTAACCATCATCATCATCATCTGAGACTTATCCCAATTAATTGGAATCAGACACATGAATCCTTTATGCCATTCCACTCTATCAAGAGAAATACCTTCAGTTGGACCATAGGTCATCAAGTCTTTTCTTACTACCTCCATCCACATCCTTTTAGGCCTTCTCTTTGCCCTTTTAGAGCCCTCAACTTGTACCTGTAGTGGCACAACTTCAGGTACTTCTCTCACCCTTCCTTCCATACACCAGGTTTAAATCTTTTTTGTGTGGACAAACAAATAAGTCCAGGTTCTTTTTTACACACCGAGTCTAACTCATTGACATGTGCAAGACAATGATACCCACATCATAGTTTATGCAACACCAGTTTGGAGTTCCGGCAACTCTTCTTTGGGCTTGTTTGGGTTGGGATCACCACAGTAATGTAATGGAAAAGTGTCATCATTACGATTTTACCAGCTCAAAACCAAACACAACAATCATCGGTCAAATGCAGACGCTTTTAGGAGACAAGTAAAGGAATTTGTAATCATTCCGCTTTTCAATTTCATTACTGTAGATATCTAGGATCCAAACATGCACGTTAGTGTATGGATTTGATGATTTGACATTAAGGTAATGCTAAAGCGATAAACCAAATACGGCAATCCTCAATCAAATGCAGATGTACCTCATCCGAGTAGAATTTTTTGCTTTCTAACTCGACTTCTCATTCTATTTACCTAAGAAAACAAAGGGATGATGCATGGGAGAAAGTGGTGAAAATGAAAAGGAGAAGTGTATGTGTGCACATGCTGTTGAAAAGGCAGTGAAAGCAGTGAGTTCCTATCTGGAACCTACAGTTTAATGTCTTTCAAGGAACCATATCTCACTAGAAAGAGAGGTTTCAAAGAGCCAACAGATTTAGAAAGAAACATGCATTTCGCATATGAAATTCAAGGCACTTTTTTTCCAATAGGATATCATCATCATCCTTTCTCCTGGTAATTTGGGCTTGGCTTTTAAATGGTAGATTGGCAAAAGTTTTACAATCAGCTCCCACCAGATATCAATCATCCTCCTGAGCTCTTGGAATTGGCCGTGGCAGAGGCTTACATTTACACAACTCAGAAGCAAACAAGGACCAACCCAATATCATGATATTCAAGAACAGTTGTGTTACAGCCATGATGGTTGTTATGTAATGGTAATGGTGGGAACCAGTACGCAATACATGGCTGTAATGCCCATTCTTTAAAAAAGGCCCATAAAGGCCTTGTAATGGCCGTAATGGTCTGATATGGAGCCGATACATTTTCTTCCATTAATTTTTTTTTTTCTTTTTACCATTACAGGGCCATAAGCC
The DNA here is from genome assembly GCA_030180095.1 of Magnolia changhungtana. Lineage (NCBI taxonomy): Eukaryota > Viridiplantae > Streptophyta > Magnoliopsida > Magnoliales > Magnoliaceae > Magnolia > Magnolia changhungtana. Next base: position 9,812,907 of record JASAUF010000669.1, read on the forward strand.
CATATCATAACGGCCATAAGGCTGGCCATCATGGCTACTGTTACCGTTATTGAATACCTTGCCCGATATTTACCCCAGCCTAACTATTATATACATGCGCAAACAGCGAGCAAGCTGTGTCAGGTCATGGAGGGGCAATTACTAAGCAAACCGCTGAGCACAAAACACCAACACACATGAAACATCATGCTCAAGTAGTCAGCTGCTAAAATAGCAGCAAACCCACTGATTACATTATTCCCAGTAGAACTCATGTGCCAACACAGGCCACAACCTGCACCATACCACAACTATGGCATTCTACCCATAAAGGAAATTTGCTAACAGTTGATGTCCCAAAGCATGCAATGCCAGGTGAGCCCGTCGAGCATGAACTGATTTCCAGTAGGATTAAAAAAATGCATAATTATTATTTAACAAAAAAAAAAAAAAAAGCTTTGCGCAAAACCTAATTCTATCAATGGCCTTAGCAAGGAGAAAGCTTGAAAATGGACCTCTAAGGTAAGTCGCGCAGATTCCTTCAAACGAACATAAACATACTCCATCTTCCCTGAGACCCAAAAAAAAAAAAAACACTCTATGAATACCAAAAATTTTCAATAAAATATGGAGGGAAATTTCCTCCTAGATACACTTGTTGACTCAACATCCAGAAGGCAATTGACACGATATTGGCAATTTTCATTTTCAAATCATAATTAGAAAGATGCAGAGCAATTAACATATGACAGAAAGCACAAAATGAAAATAAGGATCAGTTATGTAATAATTCTGAACTTTTGGTTGGGCTCACTAGTCTGTATCCAGATACGCACTGGTCATCTTGTCCAATCTGCTGAGGATGCACTCCAAATATTAATTGGCAAGTTGATTCTTTTCTTGTCTGGTGCTATTATTTTGATGAAATAAGAGTATTCAAAGCAATCCAGAATCTGGGCATATTAGTGCAGGATAGCAACCTAGGATTCCAGTTGTAAAGTTTTTACATTCACTACTAACGCAGTGATTAAGATGACAATCAAGGATATTGATATTCAAAATCAAGAGTGAAATCCTGCAGAATATTAAAGCCAAGTCAGAAAAAGCATGGTTCATCAATCAAGAAAATTGAAGGTTTTCATGTACCTTCCTACTCTCAAGTCTCGACAAAAAAGATGTTGATTGGGTACCAGTGGATGTTGCTTTTAGGACAACATTAACATGTTACCAGTAATCAAAGTCAAAGGTATGCTCTTAAGGTTAAAACATCAAGAAGCTGAGGTGTGAGTTTCTATGGCAGAGCATGGAGAAGAAGAAAAAATTCCACCTGGTAAACTGGGGGAAAGTGTGCAAATCTTATGATAGGGGAAGTGCAGGGATAAGAGATTTGGCACGGATGGAACTGGCACCCCTGTGGAGGTTTGGGACGAAGGAAGGTGCGCTATGGAGGGTTCTATTGCTAGTAAGTGTGGGTGCAATGAAGGACGATGGTGCACAAGGACTTTTCCATGTACAAAGCTTCGGAGATCTGGAAAGGGGTTGCGCCTGTGAAGGCCAAGTTCCTTGAGGGGATCGGCTTCTCTCTTGGCAACAGGGGAAAGATCCGGTTTTGGGAGGACATTTGGATAAGTGATGACTCCTTGCAAGATACGTGCCTGAGAATTGCCTGCTACGCTCCACAATATTCCAGCTGCGCATTGCTATTCTTACCATAGAGAGTTTGTTGTCTGGTCTTCCTCTTGCTGTAGATCCTTCATCAATGAAGAAGCAGAGGAGTTTGTGATGCTGCTAAATTGTATCCAGTTATGTCACCCAGTTAGGGGACGAACAAGTCCGGACACTTCTCCATTCATTCTTTTTATGTAAGGCATCAGCAAAGTAGGGAAGGGAGCTTCATGCAAACATGGTACGTGTGGTCTTATGGAGCTCCCTTAAAGATTGCGGCTTTTGGTGGGCTAGTTGGAAGGGAGAGGATTATGACCGTGAATAATCTTCAGAAACGATCAATGATGATACCGAATATCTGCCTAACATGTATGGCAAATGCTGAAATAGTCAACCATTGCTTCATTCACCGCTCTTTTGTTTGCGCATCAAGTGTGGTTTGATTTCCTTACAAGTTTCCACATTTCATAGACTATGCCAAGTTCTGCTGAAGGCCTTCTAATGGCTTGGCATGGTGTTGGGCTTTGGAAGCAGGAGAGGGCCCCATTAGACGCTGTGTCTGCTGACTATCCCTCAGAATAAAGGAACGAGAGATGCTTTTGTAATGTTAGCAATAGTGTAGAGAGGGTTTCAAGAAGAGCGATGGGTTTCATTATGGAATGGGCCTCTTGTATAATGGGCTGTGAAAATGTAGTTTTCCTTTCTAGTTTGTAGTTTCGCGCCATCTTGGCGCTCTTATTAATAAAATCATTGCTACCATAAAAATAAAATAAAATAAACTGATAGAAATGCACAGCCAAGAGTAGGACTTGTTTTTTTATACTCTAGCAGCATATGACGCCTGATACAAAGACACTCAAAGATTGAACGCGCATCATACATCACCAAGAGTAGAGCTTGTGGTTCTATTTTTGCTCAAGTGGGATAGCTAAGAATTTCCAAACATAGTTAAGTAACAGTTGACAGGTTGAAATCTCTTTCTTAATTCCTTTGGTGATACATGGCTTGTCCAAGTGATTTGTCTAGCCAAGTGGCCCAAGTCCATTATATATGCGATCTCGGTACGTTAATCAGCAATGCAATGGTGATCCTCAATAACCAGATTAGAAATGAGATGTGGTCATTTAGACCATGCCAATTGCAGCAATAATATGTCTATAATGCGCTGAGGTGTCTCGGTCAGTCGGTCCACATGGGTGCTAAACACGCAATTCCAACCAGCCTAGAGCCCATGCCGACAGGCACAAGTAACCTATAAAACTTCAAAGGGGAATGATCAATGCATTGGTTAGTCTACAAGAAGAAATTCCAAGTAAGCACGAGCCATCAACTTGGGTTGCGGGTTGAGCACATCCCTGACCATTGTATACACTGCTAATCACTCATATAATCAAATATTTAGCAACTCACCTGGTAAATCCAAAAGAGACATGAGCACATGAAGAATGCCCTCCCACACACACACACACACACACACACACACATACACAACACAACACACACGTGTAAAGGAATATACTGGTGTGCGGCTAACAGGATTGATACTCTTAGTGCGGTGGCCAGTCACCGTTCCCTGAAGTTGGTATCAGAGCCCAGGTCGTGCGCTCGAAACCTTGCGGTGGCATGAGGCCTGTAATGGGAATTGTACAGACGGATATTGTGGCGCCTGTACCAGCGGAAGCGTGTGAATCCCGTATAAAGGAATATAGTGGTGTGCGGCTGACACGATTGATCCTTTTAGCACGTTGGCTGGTCATTATCCCCTGAAGTTGGTATTAGAGCCCAGGTCGTGCACTCAAAACCCTCTGTGTGTGTGCACATATAGACGGTCAGGCCGGATCCACAACAAAGCTTTGTAGGTTAAGCATTTTGTGGGCCCACTGTGATGCATAAAAGACACCCGATCCGCCCATCATGTACACCCCTAATGTTCTCCTTGGTGCCCAAAAAACCAGGCTGATCCAAAACTCAGGTGGGCCTACATGCTTTCCAGAATTATTATTTTTTTTTTTAAGTAACGGAATTCATTGAAAAAGAGAGAAAAAAAGAACAGCGACTGCCGAGGTGGCAGAAAAGAGAAAAGAGAAAAGAGAAAAAAAAAAAAAAAAAAGAGAGAGAGAGAGAGAGAGAGAGAGAAAAAAAAAAACAGACTACTGGCCTAGGAACATAAAAAAAACAGACTACGTGCTTTCCAGAATTTGTGTTGTAAAGTTACAAAATCCTTCTTTTATCAGTGTTTATGGAGCCCTTTGTCAACAAGTATTTCACCTAACATGAAAACTTACCTATAAAACAGTAAACAATACTGCAATATAAAACTGCAATGGTGTTCCCCTTGAGTTCAGTCCAATGAAAGGAAAGGATTAAATCTCAAAGAATTGCCTTGTACTAGAAATTATAAAAATATATATATATTAAAAAAAAAAAAAAAAACTTGAGCGAAGAAAAAAAATTTAATTCAATAAATTAGCATGCGTATGAGCAACTGACTTGATACTAACCATCAGCTTTCTTAAAAAGAAAGTCCAGGGGTACACAATATTTGCGGCAAAAACCCTCAGCAGCCTGAAAAAGAATAACAAATTTATATTACAAGGAAATCACAAATACATCAATGTTAACTTTTACATAAATAAAACATCAAAACCTAGGATACCCAGATGCCAATGATTAGGGTGCCAGTATCAAACTGTGGTATTGTATCCAGCATGGATACTTGTGATACAGTTCACTATTAGGTTGGCTGTCTTATAAAGTCCAAACAATCTTCTCATCCATATCTGTGTCCTAGATTTTAGGAAATGTGGAGTCTTATCTCTACTCTATGTAGCCATTGCCCATGATCCATATTTAGGCATTATAGATGCACACTTATGTTAGGTATGAAAAGAGCTATCATCGCATCAACTATCAAGTACATCAAGGATTGAGTGCAATTGATCCTCTAAACCCCAAATTCTGTGTACAGGTATGATGAGGATTATTTGCAACTTGAGAATATAATCATGCTAAAATATTGGAATTCATATCTACAGTCTACACCCACCCTGATTGATTTGCTAACAAGTAACACCCGTTCTCCAATTTGGAAGCTTACAGGCAATGGTCTGTATTCCTGGAATACGGTTATGCGTATTGACTATAGCAAGCGCCAGGTACAATGGATTCTCTAAATCAGCTCTCAGGATACAGGTATGGCCGTGACTGGTTGCAACTCAACATATTAATCATGTTAAATATAGCCATACGACTATTTACCAACTCAACATATCATCAGTGGGGTTTATAGCACAATTAGTACAATGCACTATAAATTCTAGAAACTAGCAAATTCTAGTCTTCAAAACCCTAACAGACCTGAAGTTTCCTTTGTTGAATTGGAAGGTCTGCTGGCCCTTTTCTGAGGGGGAAGCGAGCATCAAGTGTCTTGACCTAGTAAACCATGCTCACTTGGGCAAATGGTCTGGCAGTTTGCCACTGAGGATTCTAGCTTGTGGGATCCTTAATTGTTGCCAAATATGGTTCTTCTCTGATGGGCTGGCAGACCAAAGATCTGTCCCTCTATCGAGCCTCCTTCCATTGGAAGGCGGTGGCTCGTGTTGCTGTCAAAGTTTTTAAGGGCTCGATTGGGAGCTTGTAAATGGGGAATAGAATTGGAGGTCAATGAATTAGGAGTAAATGGCTTCCTCAGTTGTGTTTGGATGAGAGTCAATAAAATGCATTTGAAATCCAAATATTCTATTATGATGGGAGTCAATGGGAGGAATTGGAATGCATTGGAAATTTTTAATATATTCACAAGAAAATACGTGATACCCCAAATTAGTGTACATATGTGATAGTTAACAAAATTATTTTAATAAGCCCATTGAAATATATACCTTAGTAAAAAACGAGAACATTTTGAGCCTCAAGCGAGCCACAAATGTAAGGATCACTAACAAGCAACTTGCTAATGCTTTTTAACCGTCCATTGAGATGGCCAACCTTTGGACGGTTTAGATTATTCTATTGGTGTGATTTTAGTGATGTAGCCAGTAATTGAATTTTTCAAAGTATCATTAGCATGCCATGTGTATGGTGGACATGTGCGTAGCGCCACCTTCATTTACTCATGTGACTCCCCAAGGGAGCCCAAAATGGCACTTCACCTCATTTACTTCCAAATCCTGTCCTAGAAAGGATTTCATTTACATGCCCATTTACTCCAATTTCATTTCATTTACTTCCCATCCAAACACATCTCAAATACCATTTACTTCCATCTAAAAGGCCCCCAAGGGCTTGTTTGATTTTCCAGTGCATTGGTAAATACCTTGTAAAGGGGTAATAATTATTTCCTTATGCATTTACAACATTTTCACCCATACTTGATTTGACTACCTCCTTTTTTGACACAAATACCGAAAACATTGCAAAATATATGTGGGTCCCACTGTGATGCATTTCGCTTATCCACACCGTTCATCCATTATGCCAGCTAAATTTATAGCATGAGAAAAAAAATGAGGCATATCCAAAACTCAAGTGGACCATGCCATACGAAAAAGGGAATCGAACACTTACCGTTAAAAACTTTGTGAGGCCACTGTTTCCTTTGGCATGGGCCACTTGAGTGTTGGATCTGCTTCATTTTTTGTCCCATGCTTCAAAATATTGTAGTAAAACAAATGAACGGAACAGATATATCATATACATTACTGTGCGGTTCAAAAATTAAAACTATCTCTTTCGAACAGGTTTCAAAGGCACAAATTCCTATGAATTTTCAAACGCAGTGCAACTGTAATAATTACCCATTTATAGTGGATTTACACTGGCTTTGAAAAAACAAACATGCCCTAAGGGATTCAATTTTTCTGTCGGAGATGGATCTAGAATAAGATTTTGGGAAGACGTTTGGTGTGGAGATTCTACTCTACACTAATCTTTCCCATCTCTCGCCAATCTTTGTCTTCTGAAAATATATTTGTGGCTAGTTGCTTCTCTAGCCTGGACACTAAAGATATTCGGGTCCCTCCTTGCCACAAAAGCTTAAGGGATTCTGAGATAGATGACTTAGTCAATTTGCTATGCCGTTTGCAGGCATTAGTGCTTCTCTTGGAGTTAAAGAGAAGCACTCCAGTGAATCCAAATTGAGACCACCTTTTTGCATGGCTTGTTGGGAGAAACCAGATCCTCACCATCGACAATCTCCGCAAAAGCGCTTTGATCCTACCCAACACTTGCTTCTTTGCCTCAAAGATGCGAAGTCTGTCAGCATCTCTTCATTCATTGCACCTTTTTCTCGACAGTTTGGTCCTAGTATTTTAGTTCTTTCAAAGGTCTCCTAGGTTATGCCGAGTTCCATTGAAAGCCTTTTCCAGTCTTGGCCCACTAATGGTGGAAGGAAGCTGGTAAATCTAGATGGAGAGTTGCCTTATTAGCAGTTCTTTGGGCTATTTGGGGTAAAAGAAGTAAACCAATGCTTCTATAACAAAAATGGTTCCGTTGTTGGGGTCTTAAACCGGGTTTGGTTGTATATCAAGGATTGGATTTCCCAAGGGTGTGTTTGGATTCACGTATAGTATTGTACAGGGAAATAAAACCGTCCTATCAAGGAATTCGTGGTACTGTAGCGCCATGGGATCTGCATTTTGAAAAACACTCACAATGTTTGGGTTAGAGTAGAATTGTATACATAAACATTATGGATTTCGAAAAACAATGTTTGGAACAATCAGCAGCAACAGCCATAACCGTTGGAAATCAGATTTCATAAAATTAATAGCCAATCCCTGCTTCGTCCTGCTCAAGCCACCATCATTAGATCCACAAATTTGGGCCATCCTCTTTTTCGTCTGATCTCCATCATCTACCACTGCTGAACACACCATTCTTGCCATATCGCAGCCCTTTTGCCGCTCACCACTACTGAAATACTGTTGCAACCCATCATCCGCAAGCTGCAGAGCCCCATCATCCCCAATAGACACCCAAGCAACGTTGGCTCCAATCACCATTAGATCTGAAACACGATTACATATAATCAGTGCTAGCTCCACTTCCTGTACCACCACCATCATCCCAACCATCTCTGTCCAATCAACACCCACCGCCACCATCTTCATCTTCTTCGGCATCTTCCAAAATCCCATAAACCTGCTAACAACCACCAACAACAACCCTATTCTCCATTGTTGCTTCCTCTCTTCTGATGTTCTTCTTTCCCCAAGTAATAAAAAATAATAAAAATAAAAGAAGGAAAGCGAAGAGAAAGGTTTGTCTTTTTTTTTAGGTGCCATGTGGCCTGTGGATGTAACAACTTCTACGACCCTCAACATTAAACCCTGGCATTTCAAACCATAATCGGGCAATTTCCAATTCTAGTCCAAAGCTCCTAAAATCAGCCAATCCCTGCTTCAAACCATAACAAGAATTTGTGGATGGAATGAGGACAAAGGACCGGAATCTTCAGGGATTTCCAACAGAAGCTATGTGAATAATCGACCACATACAATGGTGGAGGTCCGATATTAGGATTACCGCACCACGATCTACCACATCCGACGATAAGAGAAGCAAGAGAAAACCCCGCTGTAGAGAAGAGAGAGTAGGGCTTTGAAATGGTCCGCTGAAACACGCAGCAATGGAGTTTTTTTTGTTTTTTTTTATTCTCTCTGCAATGGCGGTGCAGTGCAATGAAAGCACTGCACAGCCGCCTGCATTGTACGCTGACATACGAGACGCGTGGATTTTGAAATTTTAGTTCGGCGACGTACTCGGCCCGCCAGCGTACCACATGTGGACGTTTGGATAGAGTTGCAGTGAGATGTATAATATATTATAATATACAATGTTTTACAATGTGGGCCCGGCATCCAAACATGCCCTAAGGTTTTTTGTGGTTATTTGGGGTGGTTCACCCTTGGGCTATGTTGTATATTGTTTTTCCTTTTTGTTTTGTTGTTTTCCTCTGTTTGTTGGTACTTTTCTGGCTTTTGGCCCTCGGCCTTAATAAAATTCATCATCTTTCCAAAAAAAAACTGAAGTTCAAACCCTGCATGGGAGGTTCTCATAGGGATACGGTGCAAATGGATCGAGTTGGATCGATGGGAGTTCCAAACCCAACCTATTTAATGATCGGATCTGCATGTTGGACAACCTAGAACCAAGTCCCAACCCATTAAAATCCAAGTCAGATTTCCAAGTCAAAATAAGGCAACCCATTTATTTAAATGGTCAAGTCTAACATAAGAGGATATAGACCTCGTATCTTTAAATGTATGACACCATAAAAGATATATGCAAAACTCCAATTATCAGTTTTCAGCGAGGTGTTGGTTGATTGGGTATGACTAAGGTCCATTTGGGTTGGTCCAAATAAGACCCTTTTAAATAAGACCCTTTTAAAAATTAGGTCCAAGACAGGTTGGGTCTAGTTGATTCTGAGAGCTCCTAGACTAGGCCTATGGAGCAACTTTTGGTTCCAGACCCACTCCAGTGGATCCAAATTGAGACCACCTAGAACCTTGTGTTTCCAGGTCAGTCTATTGACTGTCAGGTCCACCCAACCCATTCAAGCCCCTAGTTTATCATCTTTACCCTTCTCCAAGGGCACGACTTGGGTGCTCCAGTTTTTTTTTTTAAGGTTACAAGTATGACAACAATTGGCATTGTCCAATATAAAATATATGTCATAAAAAACTAATACGTTTAGACTTCCAAACCTAGGCAGATTAAGAATAAGTCCCTGGTTATGGGGCCTTATCTTAATCCAAGTGTGGTACTTAAGTTATTTTTGCTATTTATTTATTGGTTTGTTTGTTTGCTTGCTTCGTTTTTAGGACCAAAGTGCAAGCAAGGGCACCTGATTACATAGAACATAAAACTTCAATTCATAAAAATGCTCGTGTGACCTAGTCATATGGCAAGGCAGCAATCTAGGCACCTAAACCTTAAGACATGAAAAAAATGAGAACTCTCTTCATGCAAAGTATCCTTCAAATTAAATCATAAGCAGCTTCATGAGAAAACGTTCCAAGTATAAATTCATTCACAATGAGACATAAATGTTTGATATTGTAATAACAATCCAAGGAGATATCCATTTAAACTACCCCTCCCCCTGGAGGGGAAAGGATGAAAAGAAAAGAAAAGAAAAGAAAAACAAAACAGGGGTACAATTGGGGTAAAAAATGCTATATCAGTCTGATCATTGACTGCAAAATTTTCCACCAGAAAGCAGGATGACCTTAGTAGGATTTCCCTGTTGGTCAAATGCCTTCGCCACTGGAGGTCCCCGAACCTCAACTTCATTTTCCAATTGCTTAGAACTAAGCCTCTCGACAAGAACCTGCAAAGCAAGTAGGTTAAGTCATCACTGTCGAATATGTGAAGAAATAAGGCATCTAAATTACTAACAGGAAAAGAATTAGAAACCCCTGGGCTGTATTATTGGATTGACATAAAACCATACCATCCAAAAAGCAATTTTTAGCATAAACTTCCAATAGGATGTGTGGGTTCTGATAAGAAACAAGCTCCAAAATAATTACTGGAACAAGTTTCAGCTACCCTCTTCTTCTTCTTTTTTCTTTTCTTTGAACAGTAAGTTTTGGCTACCTAATAAGCAATAATAAAATGAAATCTATACTTTCAGTCAAAAGCTTCAATTTCTGTTTCAAGTACGCAAACAGAGGATTTGCATGATTAACTTACAAGATTGAATTAGTTGTTTGCAGACAGAAATAGATCATTCTGCAAGAATTCACATTCCCATGCAAAAATAAAAACAGTAACAAGTGGAGGACACTCGATGCATATCCTAGCTAAATCCCACATTGACCAATTATCATTTGTGGCATTCAGAACCTTAAAAAGTACATAAAGAGTCCTCCTTTTTAAAAAAAATTATCAACTCAAAGATGGCCAAAAAAATTGTTTGAAAATGGAACACCAAGTGGTATCCAGATTCCATCCCAAGTCATTTTGCTGATTAAAACCATCATCCAACAACATTGATGAACAAACCAATGATGAGCCCTGGTAGAATGAACGATCTATAAAAAAACGAGTTGAGAGTTATAACTCAACAAAGTTGCTATCATTTGTCCGGATGCTTGATGCAACAAGAGGTTATTTAAATTGGCATGGAGTTGCTCATGAAATCTAACTACCACTATCGGCATTGTATCATGTCAACAGATTGGAAGCAGTAAGGAAACATATCATGTCTGTGGAAGAAAGAAAAACAATACGCTGGCCAAAGCTTACACGGTCATGAAGAGCAGCAAAGAAAACAGACAGCTATTACACCAGAAATACAGGGATACATACGAAGAAAATAGTCTGTCATGCCAACACAATGGATAGGAAGTTATGCATGAACTCAAGCACTCAAAAGAGGTGATCTCATTAGCAAGATTCCATGTACGAAGATTCACAAAAGAATCATGACAACTTCTGTCATATGGAAAAAGTGAGAAGAGGAAAAAAAAATTGTCAATCAAAAGAACAAAAAGGAAATTCATCATAAAGGTGGTCACCAATTGTAATGGTTCATAAATTAAAGAATGAAGGGTTAATTGGAAAAGAACTCAAAAAGAAAGCTTTATTCATCAGCCATTAAGTTTTTACTTTGGGAATAATGAAGGGTTAAAACTTGCTAATGGATTTTCTGCAGTTACATATGTTCATTAAAAAAGTCAAGCGTGTTAGAGTAATAAAAGCACTGACTGAGAAATTCCTCTTACTGGTCAATTACACAACTAGCAGTATCTGGCTCATCAATAAGAATTCCATAAACTTTTGAGTTATGCCTGAATTAACCATTGGAAATGTTCATAATGCCCTCAATCTCCACGTCGCACAAATTCAATCCTAGTAGATGTTATACTGAGAAAGAAGATACGGATTATTCCAGATATGATTGTTCAATAAGCAACACCAGTAATCATAAATTAATAATGATAACAATGCCAGTTTGTCACATTCGCCACATTCGGATAACTGGAAACAACTGAAACACCAAATGACATTATCACGAGGATGCAAACACTGAGAGATGAGGAAAAAAATACCACTACTCTGCGTGGAGTACCACATGCCAACACCTCCCCATGGCTCACTCTTCGTTTTTCTAGTAATTGTATGATTGAACTTTTAAGCTGCCACAGCCAACAATTTGTCATCAACATGAAAATAGTCAAAGATCGTTTTGTAAATTCAACTTCTAAACAGAACATCTATTCAAACGGTGCCCCATAAAAACAAGAGACCAATCAAAGAATCCTACTTGAGCCATGCATTAAATGGGAGAAGAGTAAGAAAGTATTAACTCCTTCGCTTCGTATATGTGGGTGGGTGCATGTGTTTACGTGTGTGTAAAGCCTTACCTGCTGGCTTGCATCAATTACATCTTGAGGTGGCATCTCTTCTGTTCCAATTTCAAGAACAAATATCCTTGGATCCTCAGTTACCTGATACAAAATTAAAAATTTTAAATAAAACAAAAAAAAAAAAAGGCTCACACTTCACCATTGCTATCATGGTTATGCTTGCGAATTTTGGAAATCAAAAGTGAAGTTTCATGATGATAACTAAAGAGCAGTGGAAATTTTAGGAGGAAAGCCTCAAAGGAGTTTTAAATTCAAGTTTCAAAATATCAAAAGAAATCCACTGAGAAACGGTGTTCAGAGAGAACTGTTCACATAATGAACAATCCAGCAGCAATGCATCTTACAGCTCAACATAGTATTATTTCTATTGAGAACATGTTGGATGGCATCAAAATGGCTACTATGGACTCATGTACCAACCGCGGATTGTTTATGCCATCCTACCCATCCAAAAGGATCACCCTAATATGAAAATGAGATGCCCCAAAAACCATGTCAATCCAAGCAGCAGTTGGGACTTGGGCCCCAAGTGTAATTCGTGGGTTTTGGGGTAGTTGCCCATTGTTTTCAATGGGGTGTCCCACGTGATGATTGGATTGGCCTAATTTTTATGTTAGGTGACCATCATGTTAGGGCAAACCTGTTGGATGGTTTGGATATCAAACACGTGGTGCGCACAACAGTCACCTACGTGGTAACTTCTCAAGTAGTCACTAATGTGATGTGACCATTCCTCAATAAAGAAGGAATAAAATCTCCACCATGCAAAAAGTAATCTGAGCAGGAAATTCATCATGATTCCACCTTGAACACATACAGATTAAAAGAATCTAATTATGATGAGAGGATAAAAAAGTCAGACAATCATAACTGGCTCCAACATTTCTTCAAGCCGGGATACCCATTGATTCATTACAACTAATACGATAATGTAGCTCTCAGGCTTACAACTTGGAGACATCAACAGACAGAACTGTAGCACTCCAAAGTAAGATGGATTGACGTTAGTGATGCTAATCAGACCTCCAATGATTACCAACATGATAACCATCCATCTGACCCATCCTTCTGAAAAAGCAATCCTCTAGTGACAGCAAGAAGTATTCTAAAGTTGAAGGATGACTTCTGGCCAAGCCAGAAAGATTCCTGACCATGATCGCAGGACAAACATCTTCATTGGGAACTACCTCCACAAGGATAGCCACGGTACAGACTTAAAAGGGCGAGAAATATGTTTGTTAACTATCACATGGCTCCTGGTGCAAAAAATGTAACTCCTCTTGGACCCAAACACATTAGGAACCATGTTCTTAGCTGCAATGAGTTAGTCATGTTCAAAGCTGAGAGCATGGGAATTTCACAAAACCACCAAAATGTAAAACTAAATCTCACGATAAAGTTTTTGTATACTTTCAGAACAAAATCCCACAATAAAGCAACATTACACTAATTCAAGAAGATGCCATAAAGTCATCCAGCAAGTTTTGGTCGCATTACAGAAATACTATGTCGATAGCGGAAAAATAATAACCAAATGCATGTTGCATGACGATGAAAAGCTGACCTTCCACATTTCTGCCTGAAGAATTTCTTTGGAGCAAATGAGATTATTGGGTTCAGTAAAGAACCCTAGTGGATGCCCAAGAGACTCTCTTGTCTTTACCCAAAGTTGTGCACATTGGCGGGCTAAACTGATCAACAAGCAGAAAAATAAAATGCAAGTAGCAATGAAACAGTTACTCTGAGCTTCAAATCCAGTGTAGCAATATCCCTACTGAAAATTTCACCTTCAACTAAGAATCTCAAACAAGAAGATAAATAATACACCATAGTCATTACTCTTACCAAGAAGTTTCAACAGCACCGTCAAATGCTGTATTGAAAAATTACAGATTCAAGTTCTCATTTTGAAAAAGAAAATTATGAAGGCTTAAGAAAGGAAGCATACCTCGCTGAAAATTTTGTACTCAAGGTGAGTGCATTCTTATGGGAAAAGAGGGGAAATACCAATCATGGTGAATGAGCATACTTGGTATTCTAGCTTATTCAAAGCAAAAAACAATTGTCCTTCAAATTGAAAAGTTTGATTTCCTCTAAACTGAACTTATCTATTTTTTTAATTGTGACTTTGGGAGCTTCAATTATGGCATGGTGGTACCATTCACAGGTTTGGGCGAATGGCTTCGGTCGTGGGTTTGCTCCCCATAGACACGAGTTCGATTCCCCTCCCCGTGGATTACCCGATGCACGTGGTTGGCGGGTAATTGTGTGAATCCGCAGGGAATAGTCTTGCCTTAAAAGGGGTGGGGACACCCTGTCATTATCAACAAACAAAAAAAAAAAAATGGCATGGTGGTTTTAGAAGCAATTTGAGGAAGCCTTTTACAGTTTACACTCTGTGAAAGGGAAGATGGAACCATCGTTGCATGACAGAAAAGATGAAGATCTACATCTATTGTGATGGGAACGAATGTCCAATTGATTATGCTTCCTCTTATTACTACCATAGAGAACTTTTGAACTCAAGCACTGTGAGAGGGACGAGTTTATATCAATCCTAGAAGAGGTCACGCCCCTTGCCTTCAATTCTATTGTGTTAGACTTTAGAGTGATTGGAAGTGGCACATGCTACAGTTCAAATGCTGAGGTTAAAGCTCATGCAGACCTTTAAAAAATGGTACAATCTTCCAAGCATTTTATAAATAATTACTTCATAACTGTGCAATATTGCAAATGTGTTGTTCTGGGATGTTCACTGACACCCTTTTAACACAGACTTGAGACCATAACATGCAGAAATAGGTGGTAGCAAATGACCATTTTGAGCTTTCCTTAAATTACATTTCTGAAGTTTGGTTGTGATACCACCAGTAGTTCAGTTACTTGACTTGAGTAAATTGGGGCATAAGTAGTGACATATAAACCCATGGTAAACAGAACAAGAAATTATGCCCCACCATGGGACGTTAGACCATTCACCGAGAGCGTCCTGGTGTAAGATGAGCCACAGAAAAATTCTCACTCCTCAAAGATCTCGAATCCATGCAAAGGTGAGCTAGAAACGACAACTGAAGCTTGTCTCTAACCACCTTTGCATTGAAGGTGAGGATCTGTAATTGCTGGATTTTTACCTTGTAACCAGTATATAGTGAGACATTCCAGACGAGCCGCCTGGGTTGCCAACGGGTCAGGTTTGGGAAGAACACTAGCCTACCCATATTCAAATCTACCTAAGGGGGAGAGGATACTGTCCACTTAATTGGATCCACAAACCATATTCAACAATCTAGACCTAGATCTAATTGGGCACTTACCTGTCTGGGTCTTAAGGAATAGAGAGCTGTACATTTATAGAGAAGCTTGTACATAGTAGAAGAGTGTAATAATTCTGAAGAGTGCTAGAAGCACGTAGAGTAATAGAGATCTCTAGAATACTATAGCTTTCTCTAGTAGGTTGTTGTAGAAGAGGGTTTGTAGAATTATCTTGAAGGTTTCTAGAGTATTCCTAGTTGTTGGAAAGCCAACACATGGCTTCATCCTTGCCATCAACATAGGGTACCCAGAAGGTTCATTATCGTCGTCGTCTATGCTCATATACCAATTAATTGGGGTCGGCTTCATGAATCCTATTCCACCATTCCACTCTATAAAGGGACAGATCTTCAGTAGTTCATTTAGACCATAAGTCAACAAGTCTTTTCTTACTACCTCCATCCACGTCCTTTTGGGCCTTCCCCTCACCCTTTTAGAGCCTCAACTTGTACAACTCGCTCTTTCTAACCAGCATAGTTCTTCGTCTTCATTGCACATAACCAAACCATCTAAGTCTAATTTTCCTCATCTTAATACCTATTGGTACTACTCCTAAGTTCCCTTGAACACATTCATTTCTAATTCTATCCTTCCTTGTGTTGCCACTCATCCAACTCAACATCCTCATTCAGCTATACATCCTACGAACAAGTTGTTCTTCGACTGCCCAACACTTTGTCCCATAAAGCATGGCTGGTCTTATAGTTATCCTATAAAATTTCCCTTTCAGTTTGAGTGCTACTCGATGATTGCATAAAGCTCCAGAAGCACAACTCCATTTCTTCCACCCAGCTTGAATTATGACGGCAACATCCTATTCAATCTCTCCACTCTTATGAATTATTGACCTAAGGTATTGAAGGTGGTCATCTTGGGAAAACTCATGGTCAGCAATCTTAACTAATTGCTCACTTCCACACCAACTATTACTAAAACCTCACTCCACATACTCTACTTTAGTCGAACTAATTTTCAATCCTTCAGATCCTAAAGCATCCATCCAAAAATCTATCTTTGTGTTTACCCCCTCCCTCATCTTGTCAATCAAAATTTTGTCATTAGCAAACCACATACACCATGGGATCTCTTCCTGCAAATGCCTTGTTAACTCGTCAATAAGGGTCCTTACTCTTGCTTCGTGGTAGACTCTCAGGAGTTTCAACACCTGGTCAAGGGTTCGAGTACCCATAGGTGGTGAAATCCCACTACGGCGTGAGTGTGTGGTGGTGTGATAAAATAAATAATTATAATAAAAAATTTAAATTAAAAAATAAAAAAAAAACCTCGTCCATAACCAATGCAAAATGGTACATGCTCAATTCCGATCCCTAGTGTAAGCCTATGGTAATTAGCAAATCACTTGTCTCTCTAGTCTCCACTAGTGGCCCTCACATTTGTTACCACTCCTCATACATATCCTTAAAAATGTCAATATATCCT
The DNA here is from genome assembly GCA_030180095.1 of Magnolia changhungtana. Taxonomy (NCBI): domain Eukaryota; kingdom Viridiplantae; phylum Streptophyta; class Magnoliopsida; order Magnoliales; family Magnoliaceae; genus Magnolia; species Magnolia changhungtana. The sequence continues at coordinate 9,829,682 of JASAUF010000669.1, forward strand.
CTTAAGACTCCTTTCTTTTGCAACACCCACTTTATTAACTCTCTAGGGACCGTATGCTTTCTCTAAGTCAATAAAGACCATGTGGAGATCCTTCCTCTCCCTATAGTTTTCTAGAAGGTTCTTAGGCCCATGTAAGGAAGATGCCTCATTTGTAACCAACATCAAAAGCAAGTGTGCTCTTCAGTAATACAAGTTCTTCTTAGGACTCTTTAGGGCCCAATCAAGAAAATTCTTTGGAAAGTAGACCTAAAAGCCTTACTGTGGTGCGTTTGGGTAGAAAGAAATGCAAGGATCTTTAGAGGGATTGAGAAATTCGAGAGGTATTTTCAGAAATATAATTCTTTGGCTGTATGTTGGAGTGGTCAAGATAGGATTCTGTCAGGAGTCTGACAGATCCTACTTTCGTTGAGTAGTTTGGGAGAGTCCATTATGCGACGCATTCAAGTTGAATTTTGATGGTTACTCGCTGGGTAAACCAAGGCCCCCAAAGTGGGGGTTATCATAAAAAATAGCAGAGAAGATAGTGGTGGGGTTCTTTAGGCCATCAGGCTGCCACGATTCTTCCCACGCTCGATCTAAAGCCATTTTTCAAGGGTTAAGGATTGCTGCAAACCAGAAGCTTAGTCTAATCATTGTGGAAGGAAACTCAAAAAAATGTTATTGGATGGATGACGAAGGGCCGAGTTTCGAGGTAGTTTGCTAATTGCTTAAAAGAAACCAATGAAAATGAACAAGCATTGTCAGCTTCCTATGTTCATGTTTGGTGATCTACTAATGACAAGGTTAACTACCTAGCCAAAGGAGGAGCTACCTAGAGCTCCTTTTGGATATTAGCTAGTAGTTAAATATATTGTTAAGGTGGTTCCCCACCCAACTTTCCAATTCTCTTGACTGTTGTTAGTTTTTTTTAGCAGTAGTCATTTACTCATTTTTTTCTCTTTTCCATTTTTGTTTATTAATAAAGCTTATCCAATTATCCAAAAAAGAAAAAGTCCCCATTCCCATGCTCTTTTGCGTGCACTTTTTTGGTAAGTAACTTGGCTTCACTTGGGTGTTAGGTTGACTTGTCCATAGAAGGGCTTATGAGTAAAGCTGTTGCACGGTCAATGCTTGGAGAAGCTTGTAGACCATCATAAGTGGTATTAAAAGCAGGTTACAAAAGGGATTTGTGGTACTTGTGGGACGACAGAGACACAATGTCGTCTGAGGTGACAAAAAATACCAAGTACGTGGACATGAGGGTGGTCCAGGCAGGTGTAGGATAGGGAATTCTCACGACATGATAGCAACAACGGAAGAAAGACTTGCATGGTTGGAGATGACCGTGGCTTATGAGAGGGGGCCAATCTAGTCAATGGGCAGCAACACGGAGGGCCTCAATAGCATACTCGAGGAACTCAAGTGAGAGATGTTGGGTGCCTTAGACTAGCTGGCTGACACTCAATAGTTAGGTAAGGAAGACTTCCATGCTAAGTTGTTGTAGCCTGTAGACCCACAAAATGCTAGAAGTGAAACATCAAAGTAATAAGGAGATATAGGGACTTACAAAAAACAACCATGGCCAATGGGGATATAGCCATGAAGGAAGTAACCCACTCACAACTTCCCCTCAGGAGAGGTGAAATGGATCAATTTAACTTCAGTGAAGGACTCTAGTAGAACCAAGATGATTAACAAATAAACCAAACCCATTCAAGGTGTGTCAAAGGATATGAAGCTATGCATTTTTGGGTGGATCAACAAGACATTTCTCTCCACTATTCCATTAGATCATTTCAAGGTCATCTTTTGGGCATGGATTTCAAACACAAGGCAAAGGCAATTACAACACCCTTCGTTGAGGTGATGTGCATTATTCATGAGGTATCCAATGACAGTAAAAGCAACCGTAACAATCATAAGCCGTTATGACGGTCATTACGGCCCTCTAATGGTCAAAAGAATTTTTAAAGGATGAAAATGTTTCTGCCCATATCGGGTCGTTTCAGGCCTTTTTTAGAATGGGTATTATAGGTTACAACCCCTAATCGCATAACGGGTCCAACCAGATACCTAATGGCCATTATGTAACCATTTCTTAATACCATGATGGTTTCCATTGAGTGTGTGGTAAAGGCCGAGGATCTCGGCCTTCTAGCTAATCGGCAATCTCAGCCTCAAGGAGGATGAGAGATCAACAAGGATATCAACGCAATAGGTGGGGGAAATTGTCACTGACCGGCCATTTGCATGTGACTATTCCAAGAACGACCATTGTTCATATATAAAGAGACTTGCCAACTATAGGAGTGTAGAGAATAGAAGAGAGGGCTAGAAATATGTAATGCAGAGATCTCCTGAATGTTCTGGAGTTTTGTAATTGTAGAAGAGGGTTGGGGTAGAATTATCTAGAAGGTTTCTAGAGTATTCCCAGTCATTGGATGGTTGCCAAATAGTTTCATGCTAGTCACTAATATAAAATAGCTAAAAAGGTTCTTGGGTGAACATAAGGAGAGCTCATCATTTATAACCAACCTCATAAAAGTTGTAAGCAATTGTGCTCTTGAATAACAAGCATCACGTCTCTCATCCCTTGCTCTTTTGTGAGCTCTCTTTCTTTACAAGTAACTTAGCTACACTTGGGTTGGAAGCTGACCACTGTACAGAAGGGGTTGTAAATCTGAGCATTGCACAATCTAAATTTTGGGAAGTATTCAAGGAATTACACACGCTATTAATAGATTGAAGAGAGAGAAAGAGAGAGAGAGAGAGAGAGGGAGGGAGATTGCAGACCATCAATAGATTGGAGAGAGAGAGAGAGAGAGAGTGCATGTTGTTAGTAGATTAGATAGGGATTAATTGGAGAGAGGGTGCATGTGTGCAGGCTATTAATACATATTAACATGAATAATTTTAATGTTATACATTAACTAGGTACCAGAAAAGATACATGGCCCATTTTTTAAATGGATCTAAGCTGGTGGACCTAAACCCAGCACAATATTAAACAGACTGATGAGGACATCAAAAGACCTACTCAGATGTACCAGAGGCGGAGACAACCACCCAAATCAGCGCAGCTTTCTTTGTGGATGGGAGACGAGTTCCAGATGGGGCCCACTAGGCCATTTTGAAGACCCCACATGCATTGGACGTGCATTAGGAAGACCCCACCTTGAGCTGATGCATGTGAGCTGCTTAGGAGATCATTTTAGTCATAAGATTTTATTTCTCGTCGATCCGACCGTTGGATCTTGTCATCAGGCTATCGGGCTACCAAATCTTTTAGATCTAGGCCCCTAAGACTATGATCTTGCTTTCTTTATGGGTATTTTTTTTAGGAGTTATTTGATGGTTGAGATTGATAATATATGTTTTAGTTTTCTTATTTTGGATTATATGTCACTTTACTTAAGTGAATGACATAGTTATCATTATGCTAAAGTTTAATTCCAAATTTTTTAATTATAAAACCACAAGGGGAGTGGAGTTCCAACCCTGGTGGAGATTTGAGGAAAAGAGAGAGAGAGAGAGAGAGAGAGAGAGAGAGAGAGAGAGAAGCTCTTTTGTGTGAAGGAATTTTCCTCATTGTTTTATACGGTTTTTTTGAAAAAAAAAAAAAAAAAACTCTCTTCCAATTAAATTGTGGAAGGGTAGAAGCTTGTTTGGTGGTAGATTCCCCAAGGTATCCTTCGTCTTACATCCTTCCTTTTTCTTCTTCGAAGGTATTATTCTTCTTCTCTTGTCTTCCTCTTTTCCCTTCCATTACAACCTTCTAAACCCTAGATCTTCAATTTTTATTTTTTCCAATTTTTAAAAACCCTAATTCCAAAATCCCCAATTCCCATGAACCCTAATTTTCCTAATTTCATATTTTCCCCTTTCCTAAAACTAATCATAAAACTTGCAAATCTGTCCATTGAGTGTGGAATGTGCCTATGCTAAATTGGAAGTTCTATCCTTCCATCGGTCCTAGTTATAATTGATTTATATAATTTCTTAGCATGCAGACAAGTGATTTAGGTTAAATCATATTTTATTTCTTATTGTTTACTCTTAATTAATTCGTAGGTTAGCATCTTTTGTTATTTGAATTACTTTATAGACTCTTTCATAATCTCTACGTTGCATTCTAGCATTAAATCATGTGTCCTGCATCATAGATCCAAGAATGGATCTGAATCCATTTATATGGGGCCAGATCTAGGTACCCATTGACACCCCTAGACAAGGGGTATAGGTGGAGCCACCTTAGTTCCTCAAAAGGAATAGCAGACATCATGCAAGGGATTCCACTAAAATACGCTGATCACATGGAGCCTATAAAGCATCCCATGAATTTGGAATGATCTTCATTGATTTTCTATAAGCTATGGTTTGGTGGTTTGGTCCCCTCTTTGTCGCAGAAACCTATCGGATGAAGAATTTCAAGAACTTCTCAGTTTATTCGATTGTCTAAAGCTCTATGTTCCCTCGCCCTCCGATGAAGATTAAGTTGGTTTGGAAAGTTCACGACTCGGATATTTTCTCCGTTCACTCTTTTTACACTTTGGTGTCTAAGTCGTCCTCCCTATCTTCCTTTCCTTTCCATCAATGGTCTTATGGCGCTCCCCTGAGAGTTGCGGCTTTTGTCTAGCTTGTGGGTAGGAAGAGAGTGTTAACCATTGATAGTTTTCGAAGGAGATCTCTTGTTCTTCTTAATATGTGTCTAATGTGCATGGTTGATGTGGAAACAATCGACCATCTTTCATCCATTGCCCCATTGTTCGTCAAGTCTGGGAGCACTTTCTCCTCCTTTTCCATCCTAGTTGATGCCAATGTTACTCGATCACCTATTGGCACAGGGGTACTGCAGGTAAATTGCATAGAGCAATTTGGAGGCTTATTGCATTGGGAATTTTTTGCATTATTTGGATGACTTGCCTATGCTTTCAAAACCAGCTATCTTCGGTGAATGAGGTCATCTGTTTGGTCAAAGCATATGTTTCGGAATGGGCTTCCTTAGTTAAAGCAGTCAATCCTGCTGATCTCGTTTTTTTTTTGGTTTGTTTGAAGTAGTGTCAGTGTATTCTTTTCCGCCTTTGGAGGCTCTAATAAAAAAATTGTCATCTCTCAAAAAAAAAAAATTTTGGAATGATCCCTTAATAAAAACCTGATCTAAGCATTCACATGCTTATGAAAGGAACAATCATGCCATTTTCCCTGGAATATAACCCAGGAAAGTAGTCTCACCTGCGCATGCGACCAAAATATCGAGCCCGTTCAGTTACACCAACAAATCCTCTTGAATCCAAAATATTGAAAGCATGAGACGTCTTTAGAAGCTGGTCATACCTAACACGTTGTAGAGCAAAAGCCAACTTTAACAAAGACCATTGACAATTAACTTCCAATTAAGATAAAAAAGAGTTGTTGATGGTTCTTCCAAAACATACGCAGGAATTGCAAGGCCCAATGAAAGTAAGGAGCGAGCTTCTTCTTCAAAAATTTCAAAGTGTTTTTGGATATTATTAACTGCAGCATGCTCCAAATAATATGCACTCATTTCCTTCCTGCAACACAAATAATGAACATTATATTCCTGTGAGAGCTGGTGCTGTATGCTCTAGGAATGGCATTTACTGACTGAAAAAAGGTAATTCCCTGAGGCAGGAGGATAATACTATTATAACCAAAAAAACAAAAAAACAAAAAATTGTTAAAGCAAAAGATTTGCTGAAAAGGAACCCATTCTTAGGTAACCATACATTGGGGACCGATAGTCTAAACATGAATCATGATTGCCAGACTGTCAGAGGTTTCAATTTGAAATGTGTGTGCGTGAGTGTGTACATATGTATTTGTGTGTGTGGACAGAAAATAAAAGGGCATAGGTAAGCATACTAGTTGCAACTTGCAAACTTCATATAACTATGTGTGCATGTCTATAGAAGAATAAATGAGTACATTGTTGACAATCTTACTTCCTTACATTAATTTATTACAACTAGTAGAAGATGCAAAGAGAAGAAATAACTCGAAAAAGTGACATTGTGGTCCATAATTTCTTTCATAGTTCATGAAGATACAAACTGAGGAAAAATTATGCAACATAACTTCAAACCAAACCAATCTGCAGAGAACAAATCCTCCATTCTATACAAATCGCTGTTATTCACTGTTGTAAATTAAATATGATAGCTAAGACAATTTATCCGCAAGCATGTGTCCTTTAAAAAATGGAGTAGAAATGCAACCGTATCAACAACAACTTTAACAATTCAAAAAGCTTTATGCTGCTTTCAATGATGTTGTTTGGCCTTACTTGGTCTGCCAAGTGATGAGGGTAAAGCGGGTTTGATATTCCAGAGAATACCACATTCCATAAGCACCAAAGGAAGACATCACCGCCATATTGTCCAAAAGAAAAACAAAACAAAACAAAAAAGTAAAAGAGAGAGTAGGGGGGAGGGAGGATTTGATAAGCAGTGAGATACTAAGCAACTCACTCATTCTCCAAAAACAGTTCACCATAAGTAATTCCTTCAGCGTATTGAATTTTCTTGAAATGATCAACCCCCTGCCATTTATATATCACCTAAGTGAGCACTGGTAAAAAAATAATAATAATAATTCACAGGGTATGGCTACTGATCTGAAAACACTAAGTTGACCTGAAGCAACATGAGGATACGCTCAAGGCCATAAGTAATTTCCACAGAAATGGGCAGCAATTGAAGACTTCCAGCCTGAAAAGAATTGAAAGAAACAACATTTAGAGCACTGAAAACACTTTAATATGGGGAATTCAACGATCATTTTATGATACAGATAGAAAGATCAAGACAATCTGAGTTGGGAGAAAACTCCTGAACTGAAGCAAGAAAACAGAACCAAGTGGAGTGATTCAATACCATGGGAGATGCACAAACACATAAAAATTACAAAAAGACTTAAGATACCTGCTGGAAGTATGTGAATTGTGTAATCTCCATCCCATCCATCCAAATTTCCCAGCCCAATCCCCAAGCCCCAAGAACCTATCAACATTTCAAGAAATTAAAAAAGAGATAGATGGAAATTGAGTTTGCTAATAAGAGCCGGTAAATATGCCGAAATATTCCAGATCAACTAGGTACTCTTATGCTCCCAGTTATTGCCTCATATAGCATGAGTACATGCTACGATTCAAGCTGTATCTCAAGCTTCTCAATCGTACTTAATTGATCTAGCCCAGGTCATACTAAGAAAAGAGACATAAAATCAACAACAACAACCAAAAAAAAAAAAAGTAAATCAGTCAATTCGAATAAAAAAAAGACCTACCGGACTTTCCCAGTTGTCCTCCACAAAACGTATATCATGTTCATTCACATTAATACCTGCTAAGCATGTTAGCTTCAGAAACTCAAGCCAAGAAGGTATGTAAAAGTATTAGCATGTACTAGATAACAGATTATACATAAACCAGAGATCCTAAGATTGAATCACATCTACTTAAAATGAGCATTCGCTCACTAAAAAACATATAGCAAATAGTGACCAGCTTGGAATTCGATATTTTCAAGGTGAACTATTTTTCTTTTTTTTGTTTTGAATCACCAATTTTGTCTTTTCTGCTAATTAATAAATATTATCAACAGGAAAAAAAATCAAATCATATTCATATTAATATAAGACAAATTGTAGGAGATGTGATCTGAGGCTTTGTAACAACCCACACACACACTATATGATATTGTCCGCTCTGGGCACAGCCCGCACAGTTTTGTTTTCGGGGTTTCCCCCAAAAGGCATCATACAGTATAGGGTGATAACTCCACATATAATCACCACAACTTCAGACAACTCTTCCGATGTGAGACAAATTACGCTACAGTCAACTGCAACAGTAGCTCGCCCAGGCCCTCAGGCCCCGCCCACATTGAAGCAGTGACCAGGGCGTCACATTATCCCCCACCGAGGGTAGAGCCATCCTCGGCTCTGATATCATTTGTAACGGCCCACACCCACACTGTATGATATTGTCCGCTCTGGGCACAGCCCGCACGGTTTTGTTCTTGGGATTTCCCCCAAAAGACCTCATACAGTATAGGATGACAACTCCACATATAACCACCACAACTTCAGACAACTCTTCCGATGTGGGACAAGTTACGCTACAGTCAACTGCAACAGTAGCTCGCCCAGCATGGTTGCTCGCGCAGGCCCTCAGGCCCCACCCACATTGAAGCAGTGACCGGGGCGTCACAGGCTTTCCACAATGTTCACTGGTTATCAATTCTGAAAAGTGAGACCATGCTTGAGTAATCCAGACCATTTTTGTGTGTGACACGTCACACCGTGGATTAAGCATTCCTAGAATCCTCCCAGATTGGAAGAGCCCAGCCACCAAGCATTGGACTTTTTTATTTAGTTGAAAATGGGCCATTGGATATTTCTCTTCTTACCAGACTGTTTGTAGCCACAATAAAAAGGTTACAATGTGATGTCGGGGAGATTTTTCTTTATCATGGTTCATCAATGGTGGGACACGACAGGGCAGCAATCTGGATTACCAGAACAAAACTGAGGTCTGCTATGTTGATGAGAGACTTCCAAGAATTGTGCATGCATGTGCTTACACAAAACAATACGGCTACAAATAGAGGATACGATAAGATAACGGTTACAAGTACAAGATATGGATTAAAAAGATGGAAACAATAGCAACCATGTCCTGCTCATCGAATAAAGGAAATTACAAATTACAGCAAGTTATTGAGGAAACTTTGCAACTTAAGAAACTACCTCACGGAAAAGATTCCCCTAAAAGGACCCTTTACACTGCTAATAGTATCACTCCTTACCTAGTGCTGATAAGCTCCGAATAAAAAGGTCTTGTGAATTTCCAGGATCTGGCTTTAATATAACCTGCGATTGATCAAGTGAAAATATAATTTTGAAAGGAAGGCTCCAGTAAAGAAGGATTAAGTGCCAATTTTCTCAGCATTGATCTACCTAGCAACAACTATGATTTCTTCCAATCATAAAATGTGGACCTATAATATAAAATTAAATTTAACCTGGAACTGAGTGTGGCGTTGGAGCCTATTCGGGTTGTCCCCATAACGACTATCGTCTGGTCGTATGCTGGGTTCCACGTACCTGCCAACAGAAACTTCCATGTCAAGAATGGCAGTAAGCAATATTGTTATGCAAAACTCTAATTGATAGAAACAATTTCTTTAATAAGTTTCAGAATCATCATCATCTAAGCCTTATCCCGAATAATTAAGGTCAGCTATAAGAGTCTTGTTGCATCATTCCACTCTATCAAGGGCTATAATTGGAATCCCATAGCGTGAGCTTGGAATGTCATATTGTTCGGATTCATGATAGAAGTTATGGCATAATTTCACACTAATTGCCAACCTAACGCAACCCTCCTTTGTCTGGGCTTGGGACCGGTAATGAGAGCACAAAACTCCCACAAACACAATGTAATAGACTACTACATAGGCTGATCACAATTAGGCGCTATGATGCAGACACCAGGCCATTCAAAGTATATCAATGTAGGAGGCGTGCATTACCCATGTCAATGTGGTTAGATGATGGATACGGGTCGGGTCTCTAGAGGTTGAAGACCTTACACATGTGTTCATGACATGTCTAAGTTGCTTAGAGGAGACATTTGGACCATTGGATCGCGAGGATGGTGTGATCGGACCATTGGATCGTCACGGCCCACCTTCATTACACCACCTTCACAGCACTATCATCAGGGGCCCATCGGGCATCTTAAATTTACATTTAGTTTATGAACATTTAAATTAATTAAGTTTTGAGACAGTTTGTGCACAATTTTGTGCGAATTTCTTTTTTTTTTTGAAACTTTTTTTAGTAGGGGTATTTTGGTAATTTCATGTAATTACGAATATATAAAGGTTGCCCTAAACCCATAGCATCTCATGTGATGTTTTATGAAAAAGAAAAAAGAGCTTTTTGCTTCTGACGATTTCGTCTTCGACTTCCAGTGATTGGAAGAGGGCGTGAGGCCCAGGTAAACGATTTCTCATCCCCTACTTCTTTCTCCTTCTCTCTTTTCTCAAGGTAATCTTTTCTTTAACCCCATTCTCTTCTTTTTCTCCTAGAATCTTTAGATCTAGAAGCCAAATCTTGTTTCTTTTTATCTAATTCATTAGATCTCAAAAGATTTTCATCCCCCACATAAAACCCATCACCCAAATCTAAATCTGAAGAACCACCAATTCTTTTCTAAATTTTCCAGATTTCTCAATCCAATAAATTCCTATTTTTCTGGATTAGAAAATCCACTTGGATCATTAGACGGACCTATTGCAAGACGAAAGTTCTATTTTTCGCCGGATCCAACTAAACTCAGATTTTAAGATTCAATACTTCATGCTTGTGATGGATGACCATAATCAATACTATATTAACCTTATTTCGTTCTTGTTTTATGATGTATAAGGCTGATATTTTATTTGTTTTTTTTATGCTGCATAAATCTGCCCCTTTCATATACCATGCGCATTTAAGGTTGTATTAGGTCGTCCTACATCACGCTATCTAATAGTCAATTACATAGGTTGGTTACAATCAACAAGTGGATTACAATCTGTGATTTTTTGGTAAGTATCAAAATTAAGAAAAATAAAAGTTGTGACTTAAGACATGGCCGGCTTCGCACCTATGAAATCACCGGCTTCACACCTATGAAATCTTGAGTTGATTGGCATAATTAAATAACAACCAGACCTCAAGCGAGAGCAAAGCATTCACAACCAATGCAGAAAACGCAACATTTCCAATACAATAGGAATATGAAGTGTCAAATTTTTGTGATGATCCCAATTGGAAAACACAAAAGGTTAGCAAATGCCTTAGACATTCTACTTGAATTTCATGTTGAATCCGCAGTTTTGGGGAGAGAAAGAAGCAGGGTATTCCATAACGATAATGGTAGCCGTAAAAACCACCACCGTTACTGTTATGATACGGGCCATGATGACTGTTATAGCCTTTACAAAACTTAAATAAATAAATAAAAACCTGTTTCTACCCCATTACGGGGCCATTATGGGCCATTTTTTCTATACACCCGTGTAACGCGTAACAGTTACTATTGTAACCATTGCGTAACAATTTTGGCATATCTTGGAAAGAATGAATTCTACCACTTTTCATGCTAGCGATCAACTACTACAGCTATGATAGACCTTGATGCCTGTATATAACAACATAATGCCAATTCACAAATTTAAAAAATGTATTGTTTAAGATACCCTTACAACACTCCTACATTGGAAAGAGCAATGAATTATTGTTGTGCGCGTTTGATAATTGCAAAAGTGAAGTGGTGATTGTTACCGATGCATCGCATTGTACAAAGTCATTCCCCCAAAGCATACTTACGCAACATTCCATGGTTCTGGACCGAGAACTCTCAAAAAAGTCAGGGGATTCATAGTTCCAGCTCCAACCTGATTAACAGATTGATAATCCATAAGAATGCAATTCAAATCTCATTTACCACCATGCACTAGGAAGTTGGAAAAATGGGCCAATAAGAAAATTATTTTTTCTACAATTTGAAGAATATCTTAAACTGGTGATGAAAAGAAAGCTTGGCAAGAACACTACCTCTGTGTTGCTACATTGCATTACAGCACATCCGACAGAAGCCCAATAGTCCTACAACCAAAGAACGCACGTCACCCAAATAATAGAACAAAAATATATTGCCTTTACCTTGAACGACAAATCGGGACTGCAAATTTTGCAGGAAAAAGACAGAGCGGCAAACTATGCTTCTTTTGTTCAAATCTTGCAAATACATTTCTTGACTTTGAAACAAACACAACAAAATCAATAGAAAATGGACCTTGATTTTCAAAAGACGCGCCATTGGATGCTTGGACGTTAGTTTCATTTCACGCAAAAACTAAATTCACTTGCTAAACAGTCTACACCACACACAATAATCAATAGCAACCAAATGAGTTGGAATTTCATAAAGCTGGCCATGAAGGACGTCCTTGAACTTAGAGCACCCAGTGACAATGATAGATCTTAGCTCCCAACCAATGCATTTGAATTCCACTGGAACAAATCAAGAGAGAGAAACCGAAACCCAACTTGCACGCAAATACAAGTTTGAGGTTTAAAGAAGAAAAATTAATGAGAAATGCCAGCTCCTACATGGAGACGCAGTGAACTATGCTTCTTTCGAGTACGGATTTTACATGTGTAAAGTGCTGATCTAGCTGTTTGTTCACATCACGCAAGTAAGTTTCTTGACTTTGAGACAAATGCAATAAAATCAAATAGAAAATTGACATTGATTTTCAAAGGACATGACCATTGGATGCTCATAGCTCAGTTTAATTCCATGTGATTGAAACTAAGCTAAATTCACTTGCTAAACAGACTACATGCAAGAATCGATAGTAACCAAATAATTCAACATTGCATTTCATGAAGTTAGTCATGAATGGACATTCGACATGCTCAAAATCATAACACTCAGCAACAGTGTTAGCACAGACAATTAACTAAGATCTTCGTTCACATCCAATCCATTTGAATTGTACTACAACAAAACGAGAAAGAAACTATAACTGGATCGACGAGTGAATGTATATAAGTTTGAGGTGAAGTTTTCAGTAGAAATGATCGATTTCTACCTGGAGACGTTGAATCGCCTGCTGAAACGTGGGGATGGAAGCTGCGGCGTTTGGTTTCGGTTCTTCCGTTTGGCGGGGAGATGTTGTGGAAGTGCTTACTGCTAAGACTCCGGTTTTCCTGAACAGAGGTGAGGAACAGCGAGGGAGGAGCTTGGATAATCGGCTAGGGTTTTGGTTTAGGCCGTAGAAAAACGGGAAATGAGTTCCGTGGGTTTTTATAGCGGAGAGGGCTTTTGGAAATGCGAGTATTGCCATGGCGGAGGTGTGCGCAGGATAAGGTACGGAGGGAGATGAAACAGGTGGCGGGAGGTTAAAAACAGTGCACGGTAGCACCCCCCGTGCTCATTGCCTATCCGAAAGAGCGCGCGCGCTGGCAGAGAGGCTTTTATAGGAACGAGGTTCGGGACGAAATGCTGTTGGATGAGTAAGCGGATTGCGTACTCAGTAACGGAAGCGGATTACGTAGCGAGTAACTCACTACGCTTAGCGTAATTAGTAAACTCTGTCAGGTCCACCATGATTTATGTATTTTATCCGCTCAGTCCATCTATTTTCCCAGATAATTTTAGATCTTGAAACCAAAAATGAAGTACATAAAATATTCAAATGTACCACACTACACGAAACAGTTGAATTGAATTTATACCATTGAAAATTTCTTGGGGACCACAAAAGTTTTGGATCAAGCTTATATTTTTTGCTTCCGTTAATCCATGTCTGTATGATACTATGAACAGTTTTGATGACAAATAAACATCACTGTGGGGCCTAGAAAGGTTTCAACAGTGAAAATCATTATCCCCACTGTTTCCTTTGGTATGATCCACTTCATCTTTAGATATGCTTCAATTTTGGAGTCAACCCCTTAAATTAGATGGAAAAACGGATGGACGGCGTGGATATACCACATACATTCAATGTGGGCCGACTAAGTTTACTCGGTGCGATAAGGGCGTACTGAGTAACTCAGTAAGCATTCCGATTTCCTCAGTAACTCACTACGCGTACTGAGTAAACTCCGTGGGGCCCACCTTGATTTATTCATTTTATCCACTCCATCCATCCATTTTACCGAATTATTTTAGGTTCTGATCCCAACAATAAACCATATACAAAGCTCGAGTGGACCACATCACAGGAAACAATGTGGAATTCAACGTTTGCCCGTTGAAAATTTCTTGGTTTTCCCTTCATAAGTATTTTTGTGACATTATGAAAAGTTTGGATGACAAATAAACATTACCGTAGGCCCTGTGAAGGTTTCAACGGTGGAAATTATTATGCCCACTGTTTATTGGTGTGGTCCACTTGTGCTTCAGATATGCTTCGATCTTTGGATCAACCCTGGAAATAAGCTGGAAAACGGATGGACGGCGTGGATAAACCACATACATTCACGGTGGGGCCAACAGAGTTTACTCGGCATGATAAAAGGGTACTTGAGTTACTCAGTACGCAATCCGATTTATGAACCTCTTCCCTGCTGTTGGGATTTGTTCTCAGCCGGGATACACGGGGAGTGGGACCATGATCCGGTGATCCGGACCGTTGATATAATGAACTCCACCGCGGATGAACTATTTCCGACCTTTAGGGGAAAAAAAACTAGTGCCGCTGCCATAGTTTTTGGAGACTGCTTTAAGTCATGTTTGATAGACGCCTATAAATGAGTTATTTTCCTCACTGTCAACATGAATTCTGTACCGGAGATATTGATCTCTGTTAAACAATAAGTTTGCGTGTGTTAAGCAACTAGGGCTGTGGCACGTGCAGTGCATGTGGACAGGAGGAAAGAGAGATACTGGGAAGATGAATATGGCCAGCGAGTTTTTGAAATGATAAAAATCACTTCAGTGGGTAACTCGAAATTTTAATACCTAAAACATACTGGTTTTGAAAATTTTTGTATGCTTGTGGTCAATGACTTTCATAAAAAGTAATTATCTAGGTAAAACTGTCTAGAGCTATTGACATTGTTCTTGATGCAAATCTGGTTAACTATTGCTCAACCTCCGAGCACCTGCACATGAGAAAGATAAAAGGAGATCATGGCTAAAGCAAGGGGACTCTCCAATGCTTAAGTCAAAATCTAGCAAACTAGGTCTAGTTGAGTCAACGATTTACTGGTATCGTGCGTACCTTTCACTGTAGATGAAACCTCTATTTATAGGTCATAAATCGATTACATAAACAAAAATGCTTATTGAATCAAATGCGTACATTTAGCAAATGTTTCTCAACCATTTCGCGAGATCCTCGGCGATAATAAGGTTAAGTGGCCGAGGTTGAAAGACACATGCAATAGGGGACTAAAGTCGAGCATCCGAGCTGATCTCGCAACTGAGCTGAGGAAAAGCTCATTGAACTAGGCTCTCATACAGGCTATGGTCAACCTGCTCGTGAAGATTGTATCCGAGTACTGAGGTCGAATTCCCTTCCTTGATGAGGTATAGATGATATTAGGGATAACCATCCTCTTCATCTTATATAGCGTAGGGACTTCGTTATAAATTCTGAGGTGCACAACCCTGTGCATGGGATCACAGCCTGAATGGCCAGTTCGGATGGGCCCCAATAAATCGTAGACAGATCTCTTTGCACGAACTTGGAAATGGATGGGACAGTAAAAGGGCTCAGCTCTTGTATATTGTCAGAGGAAATGAGAATACTCCATCCTCTTGCAGGTCCCCTCATTATCACTGTCTGGCCGTCGAGGAGCTCCTCAGTCAAGATTAATGAAGGCTGGCCACAAGATAAACGCAGATGTTCAAGTCGACCTCACCTTTCTTACTAGTTCATTTTTAGCCGTAACAATAGTAAATAATAAGATTTCTAATATATAATTATGATTAGCTAAAATATATGAATTCACTTTTACACATCCTTTGATTGCATTGTATACCTCATTAGCTAAGTGCCAGTGAGCATGGTGAGTAGGGCTGTCAACGGGAGGTTAGTCTCAGCCCGGGTTTTGGGCTAGGCTATCCGACCGGGCATGTTGAAATTTCTGATTTTGTCAGGCCGAAGCCCGGCTCATTAACACCTCTAACTGTGAGTATAGCACATTGCCTAAACTCCATGGGAGTAATGTCATGATATATGAATCTTAGCTATGTTATCCCGCCGGAGGCAGCTTGCGTGTTGAATAGACCCTGCGAGAGCATGTTATGATGTATGTGCTTTATCCACATGTCCTTTCATCTTTCCAGCTCATTTTAGGGCATGAGCCCAAAATTCAAGTATATCTACAGATTTTTTTGGAGCGTAGAAGTTTTGAATCTAGGCTGAAATTTGTATTTTTCCTTCATTTATATTTGTGTGACCTTATGGATATGTTGGATGACAAATAAATATCCTCGTGGGCCATAAGAACATTTTAATGTTGAACGTCATTATTCCCCTCGTTTTTTATTTTTTTGTTTTTTTTTGTTTTTTTGGCATCGTCCACTTGAGCTTTGGGTATGCTTCACTTTTGAGCTCATGCCCCAAAGTGAGCTGGAAAAACAGATAGTCATTATGAATAAGAAACGTTTACTATGCAATTTGCCCTTTTAATGTGAATTGCGGCACAAAGGGATATTGCAAAAATAACCCCTTGTTCTAAAATTCATTTGGACCCGACCATGTGAACTCAATAAAAGATGAAAGCATGATTTTACAGTCTCCTAAAGTGAGGTCCACCTGAGCTTTGGATGGGTAGGATTATAGATTATGCTCAAACATTAGGGACAGGACTAGTGGATCTCATACACGCGAGGTAGTTCACCGATGGAGGCAGTGTCACGCAGCTACGTGACTATGAGCAATGAATCCAGTGTTTTCTTTACATTATTCGACTGCATTACAGCTGTAAAAAGTGTTTTCAGATTCATCCATGGATGCTGATTGCCGGCAATCAAAAACTAGGTGAGGTCATCGTGATGTTTGCGAGAAATACATCTTGTTCACCTGTTTAACCAGCTTATATTAGAACATGAAATAAAATATTGAGGAGGATCCAAAATTAAAGTAAGCCATATGACAGGAAACGGTGGGGATTAAACATCAGTGGTGGAAATATTTCTGTTCAGGCCAGAGTAAATGACCTTTTTTAACTGTTTGGATATCACGTAAGCATACCAAGATGACTTCAACATAGCATTTCCCTTCCCACTTTTTCATGCGAGTGGCGGATGGACTTCTCACAATCAGACCACAAAGTTAGGTGGGGCCACCATGATGATATTTGTGATAAATCTATCCTGTCCATCCAATTTTTCAGCATGCTACGATAATAGACTAAAAATGAGACGAATCCAAAATTCAAGTGATCCACACGACAGGAAAACAGCGGGGATTGAAAGCCCACCATTGAAACATTATTGGGCCACGGAAATGTTGTATCACCCTCGTAACTTTTTGTTGTCAGTTAATCCCAATGGGAATGATCTTATGAATGCTTTGGATGGCACATAAACATTACGTTGGACCTCGGAAAGATTTCAATGTCAGGCATTTCTCTAGCCACTTTCTCCTATCATGTGGCCCACCTAATTATAAGATCCACTTCATTACTGGGGCAAATGTCGTGACATGATCGGGAAAAAATAGATGGATGAGTTGGATTTCTCACAAACATCACAGTGGGCCCACCTAACTTTCGAATCCTGGAACGTGTTGCAGGCAATCCGCCACCGTCAGTTCACACTTCAGTGTTAGCCACCCCCAAGACCTCAGTGTTGAAACGAGGTATCTTTCATTCAGCCTACCACTTGAGCTAAGGATCTGAGTGTGATTTGGATCTACTTCATTTTCTTGATAATGTCGCAATTAGGGGTGTACTTCGAGTTGAACCGAGTCGAGCTCGGCCACTTGCTGACCTCAGCCTGACTGGGCAGCTCAACTTGGTTCGATCAGCAGCTTGGGCTAGTTTGAGCCGAGTTCGCCATTGCAACATTTTCACAAACACTTGGACCGCACTTTCAAAATCTTACTGTATTTGAGACAACAGCAATGGTTTTACAAATATTTTATCAAACGCTTTTTTAGCAACATATAATATATATATATATATATATATATATATATATATATATATATAAGGGTGTTAGTTTCATATACATACCTTCTTTGCCACCAGCCAGGCAACCACATTTCTTTGAGTCATTTCATCAAACACTTGGTGAGCAACATCAATATCAGAGCAACTGAGTCACTAAACTGGTTCGATTTGAGTTGGATTTGAGTTAGGCTCGATCCAAGTCGAGTTAAGTCGAGCTGCGCCCAGCTCAAACTCGGCTCGAACTCAAAAAATCAGCTTGACTTGGCTCGAAATCAGCTTCAAACCAAGTCGAATCAAGCTTTTTCGAGTCGAGTCGAGCAAGCTAACCGAGCTAGCTCAGTTTGTGTACACCTCTAGTCGCAATGAACCCCACAGTCATGGGTCCCACCTACCTCAGAGGATCCGGGGATCCACCGTAGCTGTGGCCCATGGAAGTGGCAAGCTCCTCTTATAACCCCAAAGGGCCCACCGTAATGTATGTTTCATATCCACAAGTTGATCTGCATTGCAGGCTCGTTTACGGACATCCCAAAAAATGAAGCCATTTTAAAGCTTACATTAATGTTTATTTGCCACCCAACTTGTCTATTAGGTCACACAATTCAAGATCCTTACTCTTGCTCTGGTGGTAGACTCTCGAGAGTTTCAACACCTAGTCAAGAGTTCAAGTATCCATAGGTGGCGAAATCCCACTACGGTGTGACTGTGTGGGGGTGTGTGTGCATGTGTAAAAAAAAAAAAAG
Source organism: Magnolia changhungtana (assembly GCA_030180095.1). NCBI lineage: Eukaryota > Viridiplantae > Streptophyta > Magnoliopsida > Magnoliales > Magnoliaceae > Magnolia > Magnolia changhungtana. The sequence continues at coordinate 9,848,116 of JASAUF010000669.1, forward strand.
GTCACACAATCCATTAGTATGTAACCCTAAGGAATTTTTTTTTAATACCATGTGTGCACGTTCAATCGCTCCACTGGTTTCCACGGTGAGGTCCGCTTTAGCCTTTGATTGCTTATTTTTTAACTCATGCCTCCACTGGTTTCCATGGCGAGATCCACTTTAGCCTTAGATTGCTTTATTTTTTCACTCATGCCTTTAAATGAACCAGAGATATATAAATGTTGGCATATATCGCGTTGTTGATTTTGAAAACCACATATCTTTTGGTCTATTTTCAAATGCATACATCATTTAGAAATATTTACGAATACACACCTATATTTAAAAATAGGATAAAAAAGTGATTTATTTAACTTAACTAACAATTCAGCGTCGGACCTCAAATTTATGTGCTAGCTTTCGTAGTAGAGTTTTGGGCTCACCTTTAACATACAAATTACAAAATGATTCATGTTATCCATTTGTTTTGTAAGGCCATTTCACAGACTTACTACCTATACTCAATGAAAGTTTCAGCGATGCTCTTCATCTGGATTTGGTTTTCTTGTTGTGGACTGCATTTGGATAAAATATGACTGATTTATTTTTGCATGAGGCCATAATATGAGTTGTCAAAGTAGATGAATGGGCAAATCACACATGCATAAAGGTGGAGCCCACCGAAAGGGCAAGGGCTTGCCGAATGTAATTTGGCTGTTGTGCCCATGATTGCCCATAATATAGTTGATTTTTATATGAGGGCCTGATATGAGATGCGAAAACAGATGGGCAGCTAAGATCATGCACATACACAAATGATGAGGCCCACTCGATAATAGTTCACACACATAAATACATATCAACAAACAACATTTTATTGATAACGAGAATAAATACATCTAATATTAGTTGTTGGAAAAGTCGTCAAAAAAAAAAATTGTACAACTTATTTTGCTTATGATTATATAATGTACATTAATCTGAAATAAAAAATTAATAATTGGCAATCACTCAGCTCATGCATCCTGCTCATCACTCAGCACGTATGTACAACTTGTCATACAAATGAACATAATTTACTTATAAAATAAAACCTAAAACAAGCAGTTAAACAATTAAAAAAATGAACGTGTGATGATCAAGCTAAACTCGTAAGACGTTACAAACCATAACTTGAAATGAGTAACAAAAAAATAAAATCAACATACATGTGTAAACATGAAACCTATAATGAATAGCTAAAACAATTGTTCGAAACTTGTACGCTGATATAAACTGAAACCTAAAATGAGTATCCAAATAATGTTTTAACATCAAAACCTAAAACCATCAGGCATACAAATTAAAAATCGAACTTAAATCACAGAACCAAACAAATCTAAATTTAAACATACATATGTAAACTTCGAACTTGTAAGATGTTACAAACCGAAATGGGCATTCAAATAAATCACGAACATCAAAACAATTGTTTCAAACCTGAAACCAGCAGTTGTGTATATCTAAAATCAGCACCCAATCCTAAATTGAGCAATCAAACAAACATAAAAATGAACACCCTAAACTTGAAAATCAACTGCCATAAAATAAAAAATTGAACCTGAATCTTAAAATCAACAACCAGTTATACAAACATATCCAAGACTACTCAATCAAACAGTCTAAAATATATGAAATAAAAGTTATCCAAAATTGTATGGAATCAAACATATCCAAAACTGATTCCAACTAAAAAGTTCAAACAAAAAGAATGCATATTGTATCAACTGAGCCTACAAAGTCGGTCTTTAAAGCTACGTACTGTAATATACAGATACAATATTATGTTCATGTTATGATAGAGATGGAACATCTGCATCATCTCAGCATCAGATCGGCATACTCCCATCCTCAATTCAAGACATTTTTTACTAGCAACCCGCACTTCATTTCAATTATCTCATTCTCTGTACGGTTTGCCAACTTATATGCTTGGCAGTTTAGGTTCATAAAAAAAGTTCTCTTAATGTCTAAATCAAATTCTTCCATATATCTGACAAAATACTCCAACTTCTTCAACAGCATCCTTGTGAACTTTCCTTTTGTAGTGTATTTGGGCCACAATAATATCTTCGGGTGAAGCTATCCCACACAACCCAGTATATTTGGGTCATGCAGGATGCAAACAGTGCAGCAGTTACAACATTTATAACAAACACACATGTTGCATACGATATTAAATGAATTTGGGTCACATATGATGCAAACAATTCAGCTACGCACACTTATAGTTTATACAGTTATAAGCTTATATATTAGGCATCAATTCCAAGAGACTGATATAGACTGCATTAGCATGCTAGATATCAGTTACAAGAACCAGATAATGATTGCATACCAAATATCATTTACAAGAGTCATATATGAAGTGCATACCATGTATTAGTTACAGGAGGCAAGTATGGACTGCACACGAAAGTATGTGTTACAAAAGGCACATATAGATATAGCATACCTATAGCAGGTATCAGATACAAATGGCAGATATGGATTGCACACTAAGGGCCTGTTTGTTAACTCTTAAAATTAACACTTAACACGGAATTGAAAAAATGTCTCGTATTAAGAGTTGTTTGTTAACACTTAAATCAGAAAGCGCTAAGTGATTTTCCGTGATATTTCACGGATTTCTTTCGGCGATGGGAGTCTAGCTTAACGGTGAACGCTGAATGCGCTCCATAAACTCTTCTATTAAAAGAAATATTTTATTCCAAAATTACTCTTATTACTACGGATATTATTTTCTCTTAGAAAACTATCTTTTAACATGTGAAATTTATTTATGCCTTACCGTAATTTATATGTTTGATCCACACCGTCCATCAACTTTTTCAGATCATTCTTGAGCATGCGCCAAAAATAAGGTATATGTAAAACTCAAATGTGCCATACCATAAAACCGAATGGGAATTGAATAAAACTCAAGTCCACCGTTAAAAACCTTTTGGGGGCCATAAAAGTTTTGAATCAAGATGATCTTTATTTTTTTAGCTTCATCTGGCCTGATTGACCTCATCAACGGATTGGATGTCAAATAAACAATACTGCCGGCCTTAAGAGAAATTTAATGGTGGATATCCAATCATCATTGTTTTCCTGTGGTGTGGTCCACCTGAGATTTATATTCCTCTCATTTTTTTTGTGAAGCCCTAAAATGATCAAGAAAAATGGATGAACAGAATGGATGAAAAACATACATCATAATGGGGCCTACAGAGCACCGACCCCAAGCCACGGGGTTGATGGCAGGGGAGTAGATACGTGTTTGTGGGAAGACGAGCGCCTACGCTCCTCGGACTCCGAGTTGTGCGGATGGTTTAAAAGAGATCAAAGTTACATGGGCCCACAATGATGTATTTATTATATTCACACCGTTCATCCATTTTTTGAGATCATTTTACAGCATTAGCCAAAAAATGAATCATATCCAAAGCTCAAATGGACTGCACTAAAAATATGTGACGGGATAATGATTTTCACCGTTAAAAAATTCATAGGCCCACCATAATGTTTATTTGTCATCCAATCTGACTCATTAATTGTCTCATGCCTTAAAATGATATCTTCAAATGGATGGATGGTGTGGATACAACACATACATCATGGTGGTCCCATAGAACTTGGTGATGTCACTTCAGTGGCCCAGCTCCTGCTCAACCTGTCATTATCTAATCCGGCTCCTCCTGTGAAAGACTCCCGCAGGAACTTCCTGCGAAAGATTTTATGTGGGGCCTACTGTGATGTTTGTGAAAAAATCAATTTATCCTTCCATTTTTTAAGCATATTTTTGGGCATGCAACAAAAAATAAGATGTATACAAAACTTAAATGGGCCACACAATAGGAAATAATGGAGATTTTGTGATCACCGTTGAAACAATTATATGGCCACAAAAGTTTTGTATCGGTTCAAGTTTATGATGTTTTCACTTCATCTCATCTAAGAAGGTTTTAACTGTAGGCATTCCTTTTCCATTGTTTCATCTTGTTTGGCCTACTTGAGTTTTGGATACTCCTCATTCTGGTCGAATGTATTAAAATAAGTTTTGGATACTCCTCATAAGGAATTTATCTGTTTTGTTTTTTTTTGTTAAATTAAATAGAATAAATTTATTATTATTTAATAAAAAATAATTTATTTATAACGTAAAACATTTTCAAACAGGAGATAAGGGCAAATGCGTCAAATTAACGTATTTCAGACATTTCAGATGTTTGTTAACAAACATATTGTCTCAAATTCGGTACTTAATTTTCAGACTTATATAATTACCAAACAAGTTTTTCGACTTCAGATTTCAGATTCAGCCTTCAGATTTCATATTTAGGCTTCAGATTTCAGATTCAGGCTTTAGACTTCAGATTTAACAAACGAGGCCTAAGAATGCGTTACAAGAGTCACATATGGCACATCTATACCAAACACCACTTCCAAGAGGCGGATATGGACTGCATACAAATTCAGGAAACCTGCGTGCACCTATAACTGTATACATTTCAATAACGAATCATCAAAACTTTGAAGTTCCAAATGCGAGTAGGGTACCAAAATCTTCAATTCTTAAAAAAACTCCAAAATTCAAACGCCCCTAAAATGGAATTTAGGATTCAAGTACTCAAATTCGAAGTGGGAATAGGGTACCAGAATCTCTATTTTCAGAACTCCAAATTTCGATTTGGGATTAGGGTACTAAAATTCTCAAATCATCTTAATTGGACGTTCTTATCCCCTACGGATCAATGGCTATCGCCAGGAATGGGACGATCCACTTCCATATACAGTACAGAAAATTCAAGTTAACGAGGATTATAACATGACAGAACACCAGAACAACGGGCTCACGTTCAACTGAAAAAGTTCACATGATAAGCACACAAGATATTCCGATCTCTGAGATTTCTAGTTGACAGTCTATCCACATTGGAATTAAACAGACGAACGGTAGAGATTACAGAAAAAATGGTCCCACTCTCAGAATTCAAAACCCGCCGAAACGATCCAAAGAGGTGTTCGGTGTATACCATACAACCCAAGGCGTACCATATAAAAGCTACCGCCCGAAATCTAAAAAAAACGAGCGTCTCCAGGTATCTTCTGCCGCTCCGCAGCTCGATGGAAGAAGAAGAAGAAGTTCTGGCCGAGGTCGAGGCGGTTCAGGCCGTGTACGGAAACGACTGCCACGTCATCAAACAATTCCCGCCGCACATCAACGTCCACACAAAGCCTCGGACGGCTGACGATTCGTCGCAACAGGTGATCTCTTTTCTCCTCTTTCACACCGAAGGGTTTGCCGATTGCAGTTGCCCCGGTTCCCTATCGCGTTCCGAAAAAAAAATCGGATACACGGTGCAGTGATCTGTGCCATTCATTTGACGGGTCAGACTACAGATCGTCCACGGTGGAAAAATCCCGGCGGTTGGACGTTCTCAAATGGCTAAATGGTGAGCTACAAATGGGTGGTTGAAAATAGTAGGGACAGCAGACGGGATAAAATGGGAAAAGGGTCCGGAAATTAGCTGGGCGGCATGGATCATGGACGACTGTGCCACGTGTCCAATTCAAGCACCGATGCGAAAAATTTGGGCCGAGTTCATAGAATATCAGCTTCAATTACTGATGGCAATGATCAATCTTTTCATATGTCATTGTTTTTTAAAATTTAAAAAAAAAAAAAAAAAAAAAACCATATATGGCATTTATCTATTTTTGGTACATAGTACGGTTGTCCATTTTATTTATACTTTGTATATCTGAAATATGAGTTGATTAGCTGCAAATTGGTTTTTGCAGCATTCAGTTGCATACTTTGCTGTGACCAAGGTCTAAAATACTGTAATGTGTCATGATAAATTCAACTGGTAATTCATATAAACACACACACAAATGACATGCATATGGATAATGTATCATTTGTATCCATTCAGATCGTCTGTCTCAAGTTTCAATCAGTGATGCATTTTGATACAAATGCATGGTATTGGATGCATTCCTCCCATGATAAGTGGAGTTTGATATCGCACCAAGGTTGATAGTATCGGCAGTGTGACGAATATCGTTGAGGATTTTGAAATTGTCGAGATAGATACAAGAAACAATATTAAAGATTTTCAAAATCTTGGCAGTTTTTAAATATCGCATTTCTATTGCGATATTAACTCAGAAAATAGTAAAAACATTTAATGAATTCGTGATATAAATATAAATACACACACATTCTCAAATTATTTTATAATTTACAAGAAATATTTTTATTTTTGGCTGGATTTTCCTAATAATATACCAAGAAAACCTTGAAATTTGAAAATCTCCTAAGAAAATTCCAGGGCCGAGAAATTTCTGAGAATGAGATTTGTCACTACGATTATCAAAAAGTATATTATCATCTCAGGAATGCATCTCAATCAATTCATTCAACATTTTGATATGTTTCAAACGATATTTTGAACCTTGGTTGTGACTATTGTTTCACTGTCAGACTCTTAAGGTTGTGCAATGTCTTTTTTGACCGTGTCGTTGTTTTGTGTTGCAGTTTGTTGAAGCTGTTCTTGAGATCCGAGCAAGTAGCCAGGTAAAAAAAAAAGCAGTAGAGGAAGCACTTCTGACATTGAGTTTCATATTTGTACCAATCATTGTGCTCTTAAGGACATTGTAATTTGTTTCTCTCTTCTTCTTCTTGTTCTTCTTCTTCTTTTCACAATTGGATCGTTCATAGACAAAATGGCAATAGCAAATGGCACAATGGTGAAACTGTGAATGACAAAGTGGTATAATTGCTGGTTTCTGCTGCGTATTCTATTTAGGCAGGGCATAAAAAGCAATATACAACTTCTAGAGACTGCTTCTGCACAAAGGATTAAGAATTTGAATGCACAAGTTAAATCATTATTTCTTTTCAATCAAGAGGAAATGGCAAAAGCTGATGGAATTTCCTAGCATTAATAATGAGGTGGTACCTTCACCTCACAGTTGCATCCTACTTGAAAGCAATATAGTTGCAATTTGTATCCAAGGCGTTCAGTATGAATGCTACAGAAGGAAAGGGCAATCTGGTATTTCTTAATAGTAATAATTGTTTATTAAAAAGTGAAGGGCCAACACAACACTTCAAGAGCTAGAGGGAAAGATGATCAGCAATCATCCACAGCAACAGAGGCTCATCACCTCACTTTCCTTCATAATCATTTTATAGTTCTCAGCAAACTCTTTCAAGCATACATCCCATGGTTATTTTATATATATATATATATATATATATATATATATATATTTGGAAGATCTCCAGAGTTCCCTCCTTGTTTCTAAATGTCCTACTGTTATACTCTTTCCATGTTGCCCATAGCCTCGCTAGCAAGGTTAACCTCCGCTCAGCCCATAAGCCTACCCCTACTTTATTATATATATATATATATATATATATATATATATATATATATATATATATATATATATATATATATATATGGATGGAAGATCTCCAGAGTTCCCTCCTTGTTTCTAAATGTCCTACTGTTATACTCTTTCCATGTTGCCCATAGCCTCGCTAGCAAGGTTAACCTCCACGCAGCCCATAAGCCCACCCCCTATTTTGTTCATTCTCCAATTGGAAGCTTCAAGAAAAGCATTGATGATCTTTGGCATTAATCAGTCCATCATGAAGTGCTTCAAAGATCTCTCATAGACAACAATCATGAAGACCCATCAGTTTCTCAATTCTCAAACAAATGAATGAAGGATGCAAACATTTATAATGGTCATCCTTATGCTCCTTCGGTAGTTCATGGCAAGAACTTTATCCTTTCCAACGAGCAAACTGGAGGTAACCACCTTTTGGGGCCTATTAGGTTACCAAACTAGGGTAGTAAGGGCTTCTTTTTTTCTCTTTCTTCTCTCTAGAACAACTCATAGAACGACTTCACCAAAAACTCCTTGTTCTCACAAAGCTCCACTTCCATCACGATCACTAGGAGTAGTCACTAGCTGCTCTTGGAGGCTTATGAATCCCTCAAACCTCATCGTCTCTTACATTCCTTTGAAATTGGAGCACACACACCACTTGGCCTCCGAAATAAGAGTGTAATGTTGAGTGACTCTAATGTCTCTAATTGTTACCACCCTATACAGTGAGTAATTTGGTCATTTGTTTTGTTTACTCATGTCACTTCCAATTCACCACTTGGCATATTTTATTGCTCGCTCATTTACGAGGCCACTCTGCACTCAACACCTGCCTTTTGAGAAAGATGCATGGCCTTCACTTACGAAGCGAGAGCTTCAGTCACCAAGCATTGCTCGGATGGGCATGGGATTTAATGGTTTAGCTCTAGGGAAGACTAGCTCATTACATCTCCTCATGCTTGGCTGAATTTTGATCCTTCCACTGCACGCATGAGAGGTGAGCTCACTAGTCTCATTGAAAAGTCTAGTCTCCCTATGGATATGAATATTCGTATCGTATAGGCCGATATGGCTGTGTCGTATCCATATTGGCATGAGCCGATTTGCAATATAGGGTCGTATAGGCCTGAGACGAAAAAAATGACCCGTATCAGTCTGTATTGGCTGATGTGGGGCGTATCGGCTGATGTGGGGCATATCGGCATCGATATGGGGCCGATATAGGTCAATACACCCATAAAAGCCCAATTTTGATTTTTTTTCAAAAATAAAATAAAATTCACTCATGTCTCCTCTTCTTTTTTTCATTTAAATCATGGAAGAAGCTTGAAAACTCATTTTAGGCTAGATCTAGACTATTTTGGGATCAAAACAAATGATTTGAATGGAATTCGACAAATCAAAGTGAAGTGGACTATTATGTGAAAATTGGAAAGAAGGGTAAACTTTCACTTTCTTTTTTATATTTTCATCTTCTTTTTGTTGTATTTCAATGCAATGGGCCCTAGTTCACCAAATCATGCTTGATCTGCATTCAATTGGGGCCCATTTAGTTGACCTTAAAAATAAAATAAAATTGACAGACAATATTCTTATCAAAGAATGGTCAGATACACCGTCCAATACATGGTCAAAACACAAAAAAAGAAGAGGATAGATTCTTGGATATCTCAATTATTATTATTATTATTATTATTATTATTATTATTCTTATAATTTTGTTTTTGCTTTCAATTTTTTTTGACCAATACGGGCCGATATAGCCTCGATACCGATATGTGATGCCGTATCGTATCATGTTTCTGCCGGGCCGATACGCCAATTGATATCGTATTCTAAGCCATGAGTCTCCCGCTTGCAGTGCCTCAGTTGACCATTTAGGCCTTCAACAACATTGCCGTCTGATACTAACTTTGTTAGAGAATTAACTGCAATTCAATTAGATTTTGGATTGCTTTACTGTTACTATTAATAATAAATACAGTGAGTATGGATATATATATATATATATATATATATATATATATATATATATATATATATATATATATAAATATAAAATTTTATAAATGTGCTTATCATCCCATTATCGTTGCAGTATCCCCAGGAGCCACCTCAAGTTGAAATTGTGGAATCCAAGGGCCTCGATGAGAAGCGACAAGCACATCTGATTACTAGCATACGAGACAAAGCCCAGGAGCTTGCTTCATGTCTAATGCTTGTAGCTCTTTGCGAGGTAGATATTGTCCTAAGTAATATCTAGTGTTATAGAACAAATTATTTTCAAGCTAAACATCCCAATCAACATTCTTTGTTTCTTCTAACAAGATGTTTTTGCAAACTAAACTCTGGAAAAACTGCATGCAATTCCTTTATTATATTCCATTATCCTTTTAATGCTATCCAATTTCATATCTTGATCATTTTACAATTGTATTCTTGTTCTATCAAAGATTAATATTATCTGGTGAATAGCTATTTAATACTGTAGGTGAACAATTTGTTTCACACAAACATGTATATTGTTCTAAAGTTGTTGTTTTATAAGTTGTCCTAGTGATCAATTTAATTTCAAGAGCTCTTGTGATAATGTCAAGTGTGCTCTGTAGTGGTTAGGTACGTTGTTTTGGATATCAGTTTCAGAGGACGAGTTGCCCAGGGAGTCCGTACTTGGTGCACTCATTCCAACTTGGTTAGAATTAAGGAACATTTCGAGCCGCTGACTAGTTTCATTCTCCACCAAGTCGACTCATTGTCAGGTGGCATTTAAAACCTATAGCTTGGGAGGAAATGTTGAGTTTGGCGAACATGGATGGATGTTGCTTCATCTCAATAGGTTGCAGCCATGCTTAGTGCCCTCCTTGATAGAGTCTTCATGTGCTGTCAACTATGCTCACCCTCAGGGTAGAGCTTAGAAGCAACATGCCTTGGGTTGGGGCTGGTAATGGGCGGGGTCCGGGTCAGCATTTGCGATATCGACATTATCAGCCAACATTTTTAGTATTACACCTCGGCGATATGGAACCCTCGGGAACTTCCCTGATTTTTTGTTGTCGATGATATATCGTCAATTGTCGATGTACTGGGATGTATCGATGATGTCGATATGAGAGAGGGTTTCATTTTTGTGATTTGGCTAATGATTTGTCATCATTGTCATCGTTGTAACCTTCTCCTAACCATTTATTTTCGGCTTTCATGATTGCTATTTGCTTGGCAAAAGTTTGCTGACCTGCTCACTGCTGGGCTTTGTAGCTGAATGTTTCTTTTTTAATATGTTGCTGCTGGATATGACATGGACAGTTGATATTTTGAGATCTTATGTACTGATGGTATTTTATATGGGGGCAGTATGTTGACATATTTTTATCAAGTTGGGCATTATGTTGACTTGTTTAAAAATACGAGCAGGAAGGGGTGGAGATTCTTTCTAATATGAACCACCCTGATGGGAACTGCCCATTGTGTCTATATCTCTTGGTCCCAGAAGAAGGACATGACGACGTCTTGCCATTTATGAAGTTGATGTCTTGTTTCCACTGCTTTCACAGGTTGATTCTGAATCTCTAGTTTCTCTTGGATTCTGCTTTGAACTTCAGATGCTAGCTTCTACGAATTCTTCTTAGTGCAGATTGTCTGTTTTCTTGCAGTGAGTGCATTATTAGGTGGTGGAAGTGGCTCCAAGAGCAAAATGAAACCAACCCTAGTAATTTGATTGAGGCAACGGTCCCAGCTTATAGAGATCTTGAAAACCGGTGAGGTACTTCCTTGCCATAAAGGTACTCTTGACAGCATGGAAGAAACATAGATAAAGGTTTACAAGCATCAATATCTTTTCTAGTTGTGGCATCTGTATCATGGGATATTTGATTTAAACATTGTTTTTATTTTTAAAAAAAATTTTAATTAATTAATTTTTTTTTAAAATTATTTACCTAGACACTTTGCCTTTATCAGTTATACTGGTCATGAGAAATGCATTGCTCTCAGACCAAGTCATAGTGCTCCTAGCTGCATCGGCTCACTTGGACAGTCCAATTGATCGATTTGAACTGTGTATTAAGTCTAGAATGCATTTCATGGACTACTATGTAAAAATCACCCTGATTGAATGATCTAATCCAACCTTAATTTGGCCTTATTTTCTATAGCTGTCCCTTTTCCAATCTATGGATGGGATGGCTTCGATTGCCTTAAAAATTTGATTCTTTAGAGTCATAAGCATAAAGCAATCCATGATGGGCCCTAACAAATAGATGGCCCAAATTGTTGATTGGACATATTTTTGTGTAAATAAATCTTGACCGTCCATATTAAAGTCCATTGATCAATGGTCAATTGGGGTGACGTATAGAATGCTATGTATTGTGTATGTGGTTTGGTGGTTAGTGTAAGTGCATGTGCACACTTCTCTTTTCTCCTGCGGTGTACTATCTGCTTTATTATAATAAAATATTATGTATTGTGTATGTGGTTTGGTGGTTAGTGTAAGTGCATGTGCATACTTCCCTTTTCTCCTGCAGTGTACTATATGCTTTATTATAATAAAATATTATGTGTTAGGGCAAGCAAGCCTAACACAACATCTCTCCCAAACTCTCTTTCTTCTTCTCTCTCAATATTTTCCTCTCTTCTTCACATTATCATCATCAAACCTTTCTCTACTTGACGTTCTCATGGTAGTGTGCAATGGACCTAATGAACAATCTGGATCAATGAATTGGAATGTCAAGTGGACTCATGAAACTAGGAGCACTATAAATTATAGTGCTCTAAGAGCGTTGGAGCATTTATCATTGATGATTGTCGATGAAATGATAAGTGGAAAATGTTTACCTTCTCATGCCAAAATTTCCCCCCTCAAAATGACAAATAGCAATCTTACACCCCGTTTGGCACCTTGGATTTGGTTGTATTTCAAATCCAAATTACTACTTTTTTTAGCCTTGGATTTGGAGGTAAATGGAATCGGAGGCATTTCAAATCTACTTTTCGGTGTGCTTTGAAATCTCAGCAAAATGTGGAAATTTTGTGTAATCCAAAAGGAAATGCCTTTTTTGCTTCCTTTTTAAGGCCGGGAAAGACACATGTAACAAAGGTGTCTCTAGGCCACTAATCCATTAGACATATGGTATGCTGATGATACCAAAAAACAATCCAATTATTGGCTGCAACACTAAAATCACATCATATAATGATTTGAACCATCCAAACGTTGGACATCTAAATGGACGGTTAAAAACGTCGGTGAGTCGCCTGTTTGTGATCTTTGCATGCCCACCCAAGGCTCAAAATTTCCTCTTTTTTGGCCAAAGTATATATTTTAAAAGGCTTATTACAATCATTCTATCAAACATCTCACACACACATATACTAATTTGGGATATGAAAGCTAATTTAATTAATCAAATCTAAGTCCTGTGAGTATACTGAAGAATTCCAATGCCCTCCAAATACAAGCTCCTAAACAAAAGATTTGGATTGCAGTGTATTTCAACCAAACACAAATGAGGATTCAGAATCACCTTGATTCCAATGTAATTGTGATTTGGATACCAATGCATTCCAAATCCAAGCTCCCAAACGGGCCCTTATTGTTTTGTTGATGAGGAATTTGGGTGAGGCATGAAACTTAACTGTATCTGTATGTAGCTTCAAAAATTCAAATTTCATCTATAGCATGTCATAAATTCAATCAAATTTAAGCTTTCCATAAGGTTTTCTCCCACGGGTAGACATGGGCATATTTTGTGCCATATGAACAGAAACAAGATTCAGATCATTTAGAAATTAAACTTATATTCCATATTTTGGACAAAAAGATTTTATACTTAGGATGGAAGCTCAATGCATAGGACCCTTGGACCAGAATATCCTAAGACACTTGGAAGGATGCTAAGAGATGTTTGTCTGAAAGGAGTTGAAGGCAACACCAAAGTTTGCAAGACAATCTGTTATCTAATTGGCAATGAGATACGGACATCCAAGAGACTGTGATTATACTAAGATTTTTGAGATTTCAAAGAATTCATGGGGAGATGCCATTCGAGGCCCTTTGATTTCTATATCAAAGATAGTTTAAGTTACACTTGTCATTGAAGCAATGCCATCACATTAGTACAATTGCTCAAATGACCCAAAAAGAAAAGGAAAAAAAGGGTGATGGGTGATGTCTCCCATTGAGTAATTATAAAACCCTAGTATCAAGGTATTCCGTGACAGCCGCCTCCGTTACTGTTACGTTACTTCTTCTTTTATGGGTATTTTTCCATAATGGACGTTATGACCCCGTAACGCATAATGGTTGCCACCGTTCCCATTACACAACGGCATTACAGCATACCATGCGCAGTATCACTGTATCAGTATAAGAGGGTGACCTTTACTTCAATTTTCAAACTTTGTCTTCCTCAAATTTTAAGGCAAGGGAGGTCCTCCCACAACTGTCCATCTAACCAAGTTCTGGTTCTTGACAGTTACTCGATTTATTTCAGAAGAATGGGGGTGTAAAGTACTTCATCTTCTATAGGATCTGTATCAGCATATGTTCGATGGTCTTGACAGGAATAATTGGGAGTCCATTTCGTTTTCTGGAAAGGTCCTCTCTGCACATAAGCATGTGAGGTGCTAGGTTCCAGTTTTAACTTTTTTCCCTTGGAGTTAGCTGACTCTGACTCAAGCTTTCTCCAGTTCTTCAATACAGGATCGTTGATGGACTCCAGTTCTTTTAGCCACGTTCTCTTTCTTTTTTCCTTTGCCCTTTCATCAATATATTCTCATTCCATGAAAAAAATGAAGTCTTGTCTGCGTCAGACAAGAGTCCTTTTTGTTTAAATTTCAGAGTCTAACAAATACCCCTACCAATTCATGTTATCATCTATGGTGCCCGATGAGACTTCTAGTGTAATGTGTTGCTTTCTTTTTTAGATACTCAAAACTTGTTTGTTACTTCATTTGCCACACCTAAAACTGTCCAGTACAACTTGCCCACATAATGTTAATTATAGAACCGAGAATGGATTGCTGAAATTATTTTGTGTTTAGCAATGCTTATACTTTCACTTCTCACCATGGTTTTTGAATGGCTTGTTTGCAGTGCAGAAGTGCACAGCCCTGTGAAGCAGAGTCAGGGAAATTGTCCTGTCTGCCGTAAGGTGTTTCACACCAAGGATATCGAACATGTACTTGACTTGCTTGTGACCAGTTCATCTCAATTGGTATGTTCTCATTGTGGCGAAAATTTGCATATCTAGGATTTTTCTGCTTACCATGTAAAGTAATTTCGGCTGTGCTCTAGTTGAATATGTTTGCAATATTTTCCGCTCTTTTGAAACTGTCAACTGTTGGTCTTGAAATATGGACCTGCACAGAATTGACCATTGGCTTTTGTGAAAATCATTAGCATAATCTGAACCATAGTTACCCGTTTTCTTACCTTTGTCAAAAAGTGAGTGGAAACAAGCTATCATCTTCCCCCCCTTTTCCTCTTTCAAATTCAAGGATTTCTCAAAATCCAAAGGAGTGATGATTCTATCAACAGATTTACAGTCTTTATGTTTGTCCGTGACATTTAATTCTTGGTCCTAAAACAAAACCAACTTATGGTATCACAATTGGCATCTTTGTTCAAGATCATCTTCTGTCCAGGATTCAAGGGATGAACTAGAAGGCCTCAACTGTTTTTGTTCATTTGAATGGTTCGAGTCCAAATGAACTGGAAAGTAGTCTGGTTCCATCTGAACCCAGGTCTGGTTTCTTCGCAATCCTTGCCTCAGTCTGATAATTATGATCCAAACTTGTGAATCTCATTGCCAAAATCCTGTGAGTTCTATTAATGACAATCAAAACTGAACCTGTTGATCTGGCCATGCAAATTTATAAGAAAAGAGAGAGAAAAGAAAGAAGAAGAAAGAAAAGAAAAGGAAGGTGAAAGTAATCTGAACTTTGGAGTTTTAGAACAGAGTGTGGGCGTTGTTGTTTTGGATGTTGAACACCAGTGTCTTGGCTAAAGACTGTTCGGAGATGTTGAAAAATTATTTGCCCCCATTTGGATTCATAAAGTGAGACTGTACTTAATGGACATGATAACTGTATTTTTCAAAAAACAAGAACAATGATCCGGATTGCAAGTACAATCTTGGCTCCCTTGAAGAATGGAGCAGCTGGATTTTGGGTATTGGAATTTGGATGGTAGGATCCACCTGCTGATGTGTACAGAACCACCAAATTTCTTGTCATTGGATTTAAAAAATGGCCAGAAAAAACTAGGAAAATCTCATTTCCAGGCCATTTTCCATTTTCAGAGGATAGGACATCATACACATCTTTCAAGTTTCACTTTATCACAGTGAATGAAAAAAAGAAGATTTTTTAAAACATTTACCAAACTGACTTATTTGCATTTTGCAACATTTTGGAAACCCAAAACACAATCATAGCTGTAGAAATTCCTGCCTAGTGATGTGTCAAGGAAAAAGAAGTGAGGTGACTTGTTTGAGTAGGGATATTGAATATGTGATCTTCAGCACGTGTGCTAATGTGGCATATGTGTGCGAGGTGCAAACCATTCATCAGGTGGGGGCCCAGTAGGAGCACCTACTCCCAAATTCTGACCAGTCTACTTATCAGGTGGGACCTGCATATGAGAAAATGGATGGTTAAAAAAAAAGAAAGACCAACTGTCCATATCAAAGTACAGGTGTGACCCATCTGATGATTGGAGCAGCTTGATTTGGGGGTCAGGGTTTGTTCCCGTCTGATGATAGACTGGATATTCCATGTGTTTCATGTGGGTGCCTGATTCCCAATCCCGCATTGCGCAAATTGCTCTAGCATTTCTCATAAAAATAAAGGTACCAACAGTCCTGCACTGATTTATGAATACTGCAGGTGTTTGCCATCTGAGAGTTTTAGCAAGACCAAACACACACAAAGATACCCATCGAACTGTATTAGTTTTCTGAGGAAATGAGATTTGACTCCTGTTGTCATTTGGTTTCAGAATTTGGACGGGACTAGCACAAGCAATGATGAGGAGTTCCTCCGATCTGAAGCGGAGGAAAACAGGAGAAAGAAATTTGAAGCCATTCTAAAACTACAACAGGAAAACAGTGGCCTGATTGAGCCCAGAAGAAATGACGTCTTATTGCCAGGAATGTATCTTCCTCAACCCATCCTGCCACCGGTCACATCAACTGAAACTATTGCCAAGAAAGAAGACGAAGATTCTGCATGCAACCCCCTGGCGTCAGAGACAGATTTAGGCGGCCCCTCATACCAGCCTGGCACAAGCAAACCCAAGAGCACAAGAAAGAACCGAGGACATCATACAAGAAAACATCTGAATTCTCAGTCCAGCAGAAAACAGTGGATTAAGAAAGAAAAGCCTACTCTAGATTGAAAAAGGCCATTAATGGGTGTTTGGATAAAGGAAACCTAAAATGCCGATACAAAAAACTAATGGCGATTCCTATGGAAATGGAAGACCATGGATTCCAACAGCAAGTTTTGTTGTTTGTTTTGGAGTGTTAACTTTTTTTGGGCTTGCTTGTTTCATGGCCTCAGAAATCATTTTAATGTCTTTTTCGGATGACATCAATTTCCACTAATTTACAGGAAAACTGCAGTAAAGGATACTGTATAGGTATATTACCACTTAAATATTTATATTAAATTTATTAATTAAATATGAAGCTGTGTTTGAGTTGACCCCGCTGGACATCGAGTGGAATTTTTGGGTTTTTAAACTATGATTTGAACTCCCTTTCCATTTCAAGACCTTTCAATAAAGCAAGGGCTTCTGATTTGATGGGGAACCCTCCTCCGAGTCGAGGAAGGCGGCATTGAATTTGACTTTTCTCATTGCTGACTAATGAATGTGCCCAAGATGTATTTGTCAAGCCATTCGGGGGAGGGTTTCAGATACTGTTTTGGGATCTTGGCATATGGACAGTCATTGTCGGCTGAGCAACGACCTGCTGGAAAAATGGGAGTATTGATTTCTTCTATGAAACATGTTAGATATTGATTTTTATGGTTATGAGAAATGGCTCTGTGACAATTTGACAATTGAATTTTTAATATTTTCACAGAAAACAGTGAAATTACTGTTTAGATATACAATTCTTCATTTTCTGATAATTCTATAAGGTTTTCATATTGATATTATTCTTAGGGCTGCATTTTCTGAGAAACCAGCGTGTAATGTCGATATCAACATTCCACATATGCCAGCGTGCCTGGAGGATGCGCTTTTGGAGTTGGGAGTTGACCCTCCAGCTCAAGTCCGAAGTACCTAAAGTGCTTCCCCCCAAGGGGGAGAGGGTGGTGGTTATAACCTATCTGTCCATCTATTGATGTCCTCTCCTTGATTGCCCTCAGGAATTATAATTGAAAATAGGGGATGACTCAGCCCAACTTGACCGATTCAACGCCTGACTCAGGACGGAGTCATGACTCAACTCAGGACCGAACCATCAGTCCCAGTCAAGGAATCTTTAAACCATGATCTGTACCTGTGGTATGAATCCCTTCTACCACAATGATGGGTCTTTTCGGTGAGGGATTCTCCAAGTCAGTTTGATCATCTAAGACCTTATCAGGTGCAATCACGAGCCTTACCTTTGCAGACCTTTCTCTGGTCTATCAGGTCTGTTTCATTTTATTCCTGTCTCAGTCCTAGAGAAATTATCTGCTCATTCATTCCACATGTATAAAATGATCTGCGCCGTCCATCGGGTTTGCTGTCTCATGCAGGGCGGTCTAAAACTCAGGTAGGCCACACCATGGCAAAGAGTTGGGTTGGAGACGTCCACCTTAATCATCTGTGGGGTCCACTGGTTTCTATCTGGCATCCAATCCGTTCATATGAAGCTTCTTACCAGGACGAAGGGAACTTCCAAAAATCTCTCTATTCTAAAATTCAGGCGAGCCAAACCGTGAATTTAGAGCTTTAGACATGGTGAGGCCCACCTGAGTCTTGGATCCATGTGATGTTTGGGTTGAAAGGCAACATGAGGTGGCGCAACTAATGGACGGGGTGGATCTCACGCATATGAAAGTCGTTCCTCCCATGTTAGTGGTAGGCACGCCGCCCCCACCCCCACCCCCATATTCCTCGGAAAGAGCTCTTGGTTTACAATAACCAAAACGAATATTCTGCAGCCATAAGGAAGTTTGGATACCTGACATTTTGGCAGGGTCAATCTTCCGTGGGCAATAGAAAATTGGCCTTCCATCCTTAGATTCGACGCATGCCACACACACACAACAGCGGGCCACACACGGCTAGGTGCATGGTCCATCCACAATGAGGGCTATCAGCTCAACGGCCTGGACCCCAATGTCTGGGGTAATTCTCATTTAGTTACAGATTGAGAGGTAACTATCACGTGCGGCCCAATTAGGGTCCGTGTGATTAGATGTTCTGATGATCTGAACCATCCATGTTCTAGACACGGTAAGAAACTATGTAAGAAAAATATTAGGATCACGAAAAATAAACCCAATCCACTCATCAGGCAGACCACACTTGTAATTTGTTATTTATAAGTGTCTCTACATTATTTTCTATGGTATGGCCCACTTGATGAATAGGTGGGGTTGGCGGGGCCAATCTACTAGATCGGGTGGATCTCACACGCATAAAATGTTGGAAGTAATCTGCAGGATGGCCTGTAACTCTACATCCAGCCGGTTGGATGTGAACATTTCTCAATAAACATGCTATCCACAAAAGTATGGTGCATCTTATCTCCAGTGGACCTTTACCAAAAAAGATTAGAAGCTCTTGATAGCCATAGAAACTGCCAGCTACATTTATGTCCGGCCAAAATTAGAGTGTGGCCCACCAAAAAGTAGAGGGAAAATGCAACCAAATATACATATGCAATCATAGTCCCCA
Source organism: Magnolia changhungtana (assembly GCA_030180095.1). Lineage (NCBI taxonomy): Eukaryota > Viridiplantae > Streptophyta > Magnoliopsida > Magnoliales > Magnoliaceae > Magnolia > Magnolia changhungtana. Next base: position 9,867,431 of record JASAUF010000669.1, read on the forward strand.
CATCTCTCATTACAATATCCCACTGCTGAAAGAGAGAAAGACACCCCTCAGACCAACCAACGTACCAACCGACAGATGAGATAGTTTGATAACCGTACAATCTGGATTGGACAAAGTTACAAAACATGGATGCTCCGACAGAGAACAAAATTCATATGCTCACGCACAACACCGTACACAAGGCAGACACATCACCCAATCCGCACCGTCCAATCCACGGACCATGCGTCAGGAAGTTAGATTGATCAGGTGGATCCTAATACTAACCTGTAATCAACAATAGCAGTTTGTTAGGCAGATGTGAACAGTGGATGTTTCTTCTCTTTAACCATCCATTTGGTGGTTAGATCACCTGCTTGATCTAATCCCATCCGCAATTGGGTCCCACAAATTGCACAGTTAGGATTGTTGTGCCTCGTGCACAGCGACTGTATGTGATGCATATGAACAGTCCTGCTCAACCAGAGTATCAAATAACTCCTCTTGAACAAGACATACAATGAATGGGGACCGTTTTGCTGGGTCATTTATTGGTTTCATAGAGGGAAAAACCCACTACTTCGTTTTTTTTTTTTTTACACTCCCTCTCCTTCCCTTCAAAACATCATATATACTCTTGTTGTCTTCTTTATTCACGTCAGCATGTTCTGAGGTAGAAAACACCTGGGCATTTAAACAGATCAGGTCACTTTAATGGCCCCCGTGAAGTTGGAGGCACCAGAAGACAATTCCGCTGTGCCGAGAGGCTGAGGTGGGCCGATCGTGAGCTCTAAATCATTGGTTTCGATTAACAGAGAGCCAGCAGTTCAAGATGGGCAACTGGGTATAGATTGGGATGATGTATTGAGAGATAATTGGAGAAAATCGGGTGTGCCAGTGGAGTCATCTTGGAGTTGAGGAGTGATTGGGTCGGCCCGGGCAGAAAAATCAGGAGCTGGGGTGAGGGATAAGGTTGGAGAAACTTGAGCACTTCCAACTCCGGCCTGGCTCGTGATGCCATGAGAGATTCCCGCCTGTTTAAGGATTACATGTTAGTGTAACCATGGTAAATACTAATAATTAATTGATGAACAAAACCTGCTTAATCTAGGTTTAGAAAGTAATCAAAATGAAAAGTGTCTGGTTCATCGCATGCTGTCCCAGTCCCAAGTTCCATTGTGGACACATGGGAAGTGTACAAGATCCAAACCGCTTGTTTGCGAGGCCAGCTCACCATGAAATGCACATGGCCCAAAGAATGGTCCGATGAGAATTTCATAAAATAAGAAGAAATGAACATTTACCCAGTCCTGGCTCTTGTTCTGAGCAAGAAGCAAGGACTGTCTGATAGGCTTAGGGGCTGTTTGATTGCAAGAAAAGTTGTGTCCATTGCAGGCGGTTTGACACATGGTCCATGGTTTGTCTAACTCATGTATACAATGGAACTGTGAAAAATAGGGACTTTCTCTACCCAAAAGGTTGATTTAATAACCTAAGTATAGCATGGCTATTGAAAAAGGTGGATCAAAGGTGAGGAAAACTGATCCCTAATTTGATGCACGTGAGAACACAATGTTCCATGCTCATGCATTATATGTGTTACTGTTCATGTTCAAGCATCTGAGACATGCGCCGCATGTGCGACTTTTTATGTTCAAATGCCTCACATGTGCCACTTGTGCCACCATCGCTCTTCAAGCACCTTCATGCGCAAGACGTTAATGTGCACATATGCCACAAGTAGCACCATCCATTTTAAGCTACTAATATATAACTTTTGCTCCCGTCCATCTTAAGCTCCCTACATGTGTCATCATCCATCTTAAGCTCCCCCCACATGCTCCAGTCTATTTTGCTCCCTATTTCAAGGTGATTGACAAACAGCAAGCAGAAGAGCTAGTCGGAAACAGCATAACCTAGATAGCCTATCCAAGACATCATGATTTGGAGAGTTGTGCAAATCAAAACTATGCTTGCATCCAAATGGCCCCTTGGTTTTTGGGCCATGGCCAGTTTAAGATGGTGCAACAGACGGAAATCTAGAGAAATGAGGGTGTGCAAAAAGCTATAGTAAATGGATATGGAGGGGAAAGAAAGCAAATGAAAAGAAGAATGAAAGCAGTGTCTTACCATATAGTTAAAGCCATTGAAATTGGGAAGTTCACCACATGCTGCGATAAGGGTTAAGCTTGGGGAAGCCTCAAAGCTCCGGTCAGCCAGTTGGGCTGCAGCGCCAACTGAAGTCCTTGCCTGTATGATACTACTATTAAATCATATCTCGAAGAAAACACTTATGGGCCATGTAAAAAAATGGGTTTGGTGGATCTACTAATTTACCAAATGGTTGTCAAGATGGAGGAGATTGATCTCTTCTGAAACTTCATGAGTTCCTGTCGGTTGTTGAGAAGGAGCTGTTCTAGAGGGAGCAGCCTGCACGGATGGTGTTTGGTCAAGGAGAGGAACAAACCCAATATAAAACTTGGGAGACCAAAGGCGGTGAAAATTACGGGAATTACATTGTTGTTAAACGCCACGTCAAAGAGGCTGGACCTGCGCTTCTTTGTACTGGGAGCAGTCTGCCTGAGGAAATACTTCTGAGCATGGCTGGCTACCTGGGTTGGAGTCCTAGTTCTAACAAAATTCCTCGAGATCCCTCTCCAATCACCCTTCCCTAGCCTTTTAAGTCCTTCTAGAAATGTCTTGTGCTCATCTTCTGTCCATGGGACTCCTGAGAGAGAAGCCAAATAAAAGGTGTTTCAAAACCAAGCAATTGATGAAAAATGAAAAACCGTCCTTCAGTCTCCCATCACCAATCACGCAATGTGATAGAATGAAAAAGGGAAAAAGCACCCATGACTATGTAAAAAGATATGATGCTGATTGACTGTAGAAGTAGCAGAAAGTAAAAATGAAATGGTATGATTTCAAATACTGTTGGATATAACTGCTAGTGCTTGATACCATCCAAAATGAGAAGAGATTTATTTGTCTAGAAGAAATTGATTGAAATGGCTAGTGGAGAAAACAGTAAGTCAATGTGAATTTGTCGTATGCTAAGGAATAGTAGATACAAGCATCTTTTGATAAAGTTGGGACTGTTTGTTTTGAAGACTTGCAAGCGAAATCCCATTCAGCGTTGCAACAAATATTCAACTGGGAAAAATATGCAATATCCATGCAGACCGCATATGGTAGATTTAGATCCTTCAAAATCTTGAAGGTACCGATGTTGGATATGACACAAGACGGGTGTGGATGGTTCTGTTTTGAACCCTTTTTTTATATCAAGGATATAATTAGGGCCTGTTTGGTTGACACCCGAAAATGATTTAATCTCATTTTATGTGATCATGATCTCTAATACATAATTATGAAAATCTAACATAAGATGTACCCATTTTTGGGCGTTCACCAAACAGGCTCTTAAACATTGCAATAAGTATTCAAAAACTGATAGAGAAGGAAGAGGAATCATGAACTACAATCAGTTGCTTGCAAACCAGCTCACATGATGAGGTGTCAGGTGTGTAGGGCATCACAGCCATTCATAAAGTAGGCCCCATCAGCAAATTCACCCAGCACAAAAATAAGGCCATCTCATCTCTATTAAATCAGGATATCGGTCAGGATGGCTCAGCTGACGCAGGCCATGCTGATTTTTGTGCCAAGTAATCTACTTGGTGGGGCTTACCTGACACAGCTCAAATGTCCTACATGCGTAAAGTGTGAGGTAAGTTGTAGCCTGTAGGTGATCTCTCCTCATATAAACATAGATACATATACTAAGGATATTTTAACACTCAATCATTAAATATGCAGCCATGACCTGTCAAATGAGTTGGGCAATTCAACCAAAAATATTATCCAGCTAACATTGTAGACTATGAATTCTAACATTTTCTGAATGAAAATAACAGAGATTCTATGACTCATACCATCCACATCGAAATATTTTCTGAATTCTAGTCTCTCATACCATCCACATCAAAATATTCTCTCTCTCTCTCTCTCTCAATGTCTGGGAACTCCATTTTCAATACAGGAATTTGATCTAAAACTGGCTGAAACTGAGGAATTTGGTTGGCCAGATGGGCTCAGGTTGATTGTTCCGAAGCAATATATGTTATGTTCGGCTATGTTCTGCGTAGAAGAATTCCATCAACAGGGTATCAAATAAAACCCATTTGGGTGGTATCAAAAGGTTTCCTTTTCTTGTTGGGCATTCTCTGGTATTATTATCAAGTCCTTCACAGTCTTAATTGAGATGGGTCGGGCAATGCCATTCCAGTGCACTCATATCATTTTCAAGGCAGTGTTCAAAGCAATGAAGCAATGTATACACACGTTTCAAGTACTACTCCTTGTGATGATCGGAGGGGGTCAAGCAATATACTCCACATACAAGCATGATATAACTGTGTGAGCTTCAGGCGGAATCGGATGCAACACCATCTAAATCCACCTACCCTTCATCTGCTAAAAAAATACTCTTTCCCTTCGAATAGTCTGACATTGTTTCATAGAAAAACAATGATTACTACACCAAATGATTTACAAATTGCCCAAAAATGAAAAGCCCAACAGAAATCAGAATTTTCCATAACCACAAACAATTCTATAAAAAGGGGAAAAGGAGGTTCACTACAAAAAAAAGAACATTTTTCAACTGTCCATGAATGAATTCCATACAAAAACTAAAAATAAACCACACCCAATCATCTATAAATCCAAAAAGATAAATAATAAAATTAAAAAAAAAAAAAAACGGCCACGAATCGACAAAATCCCATATGAAACTCAGTTACCCAATATCAATCAGCAATAAATTCCAACAAAAAAATGAAAAAATAAATAAAAATCAAACCTACAAAAAACTCAACAAAAATCGCAAAAAACCCAATTCAATTCACTATAAAATCTCCACAAAAAAAAATAAATAAAAAATCCAATTCATCCTAACGCAAAATGAAAAAAACAGAACACCCAAAAAATAAAAAAGCAAAAGAAAGGAATCACCACTCACCTCTCTTCCTCTCATGCCCTCCCTTTCTCGACTCATGCACGGTCCCATCCGACAAATACCCGCCGGGATCGCCGCTGCTCTGCTCAGGCGCGCATGAAGCCAAGTTCCCCATACTCGAGCTCTTCCTCATCACCTCCTCTTCTTCCCCCAAAATCCTCACCCCAAACAGCTTCCACCCTTTCGCCGAGTTGCATGGTCTTGTATTCGTCGCGTTGCATGTTCTTGTATTATGCCCGTTGTTGCCGCAGTGAGAGCATTTCCTGTTCGTATCCATGTCCTTTCTACCCCGCCCTTTTTACCCTTTTACCCCTCTCTCCTTCCCCTTTTTACTCCCTCCCCTTCTCTCCTCTTCTCGTTTTCCTTCTCCACCAAAGATTAAAACAGCAAACCGTGTAAAGAAGAACAGAGAGAATGCGGATTTCTGAAAAAACAAGGTTCTTCTGCATATATAAAGCCTTCTTATATAAATACCTGCGGTTTTCTTCTTAATATCGAGATTGCCCTTGTCGTGTTCCAGGGTTTGGATCTGTACTGCTGGCCTGGCACGCGGTGGCCCTGACTTCCGCTATCTAATCACTACGTGGGACAAACCTCCACCAGATCCAATCCGTCCATCATGTGATCTGACACATATTCCCCATGAATTATAAAAATAATTCTAATAAAAATATTAGGTGGGGCGCACCATGGGAAATGGTGTACAATCATGACTAAAAGATCTAAGTTTAAGTGCTGTGGCCCACATAATTATGAAATGTCCTGATTTTAAATTAATCCATTAATAATAGTATGTAAAATCGGATTAGTGGATTCAATGACATATAAAAACCATGGTGGACCCAAATAAATTTGGAATATTTTAACGGTTGGACTTATAATCTTAGCCTCTTCCCATAATGTGCCCTATCTGAGAATTTACTTGATCTGATTTTTTTCAGACTATACAAAAAAAAGGGTGATGCATCTGATGGACGGAGAGGATCCAAATTAAGTTAGACTATTCAGTCCATTTCAGCCAAGGTCACCACCCGTCTTCGTCCGCAAGTCACGCAAGCGGCTTTGTTCGGATTTTGAGTGACGTAAATGCCCCTCGTTGGATTCTGTTCCGAAAGCGTGTCGCGGTTCCGAGTCGGATTTGGTAGAATGCACGCGAGTTGCCTGCGACCATGCGGTCGGAAGCTACGTGGGGCTCACCGAGATTTCCGTGATTATATCCAACCCGTCCATCAGTTCCTGTACGGAAAGCGTGTCGTGTTTCCGAGTCGGATTCCGGAGAATGTAAGATTAGTCGTTTTTTCCGGTCGCAATAGGACCTGAGTTGTCCGCGACCGCGACCGCAAAAAGATCAGGCGGTCGGAAGCTCGTGGGGCCCACCGAGTGTCGGTGAGAAATTCAACCCGTCAAAGCCTTTATGGGGACAGAAATTTTGGATAAGGCTAATATTTATATTTTCAGTTCATCCTCGCTAAAATGACCTTACGAGCGGTTTGGATGGCATAAAAACATCATGGTGAGGCCCTGAACGGTTTCAATGGTGACTTTTCCATCCCCACCGTCTACTGTATTGTGGTCCACTTAAGTTTTGGATATAACTCATTTTTTATATCATGTCTTAGAATGAGTCGGAGAAACTTATGGACGGAGTGGATTCCTAACAAGCATTTTGGTGCGTCCCACACTGCAGGAACAGGGTTGCAGGCAACTCCCATCCGTCACGTTGCGAGGTAGCCTTTTTCAGGCCAATCTGAACCGTCCAAGTCATGCCTCGTCGTGAATGGGCGGTATCCGGTAATCAATTAATTTCATGATCATAGCCGTTTGGTCGATGGCCGTTAACTCGGGCGGAAAACTGATTGTGCGAAAGGTCTGTTTCCACGTGTAACCAGACGGACGAGGTTGTCAGATCGTCGATACTCAAGAAATGCTCCATCACAAAGAGCCCACCATTTAAACGGTTTGGTTTGACAGAAGCGGATTGGGTGGTGTGCCACCCACCACCCACCTAAGTAGTGTATTGACGTCATCAAGTTCTGTTGGTCCCACCACGATGCATGTGTTATATGCATACCGCCATCCATTTTGTGAGATCATTTCAGTGAATGGGCTAAAAAAATCAGGAAAATCCAAAGCTCAGGTCGGTACCATAGAAACTTCAGGGCCACGGAAGTTTTGAATAAGGCTGATATTTGTGTTTTCCTTCATCCTTGTCTATGACTATCAGAGCCTATGAAACATCCTGGTTGGTCCTAGGAAGTACTCAACAGTGGGAACGGATGGTCGGTGCTTTGTGGGCCCTACCATGATGTATGTGTTTAATCCATGCCATTCATATATTTTTTCAGATCATTTCATGGTATGAGACCAAAAATTAGCTATATTAAAATCTCAAGTGGACCACATTACAGGAAAAAGTGTTGAATGAGCGTTGACCATTAAAAACCTTTTGGGAGCCATAAAAGTTTTGGATCAATCTGATCTTTGTTTTTTCCCTTCATCTGGGCCTGTATGACCTAATAAACAGATTGGATGTCATATAAACAGCACAGTGGGCCATAGGAGGATTTTAATGGTGGATATCCAATCATTATTGTTTTCCTATGGTGTGGTCCACCTGAGCTTCATATCCATCTAGTTATAAAAATGAAGCACTAAAATGATCCGTAAAAATGGATGAACGGAATGGATTAAACACATGCATCATGGAGTGGCCCACAGAGCACCGATCATCCGGTGGCAGGGGAGTAGCCAATACGTTTCTCTCAACAGTCAACAGTGGCGTCATTGTCCCAACTGATTTCTATGGTATGGTCCTCTTGTTTTTTTTTTTTTTTTTTTTTTCATATGCCTTTACGATCATGCAAAATAAGTGGACGGTGCGGATATAACACATGCATCGTGGTGAGTCCAACAGAACTTGATGACGTCAACACATAGGAAGACTGGCTAGTGGTTGGTGCTCTATAGGCCCACCATTATGTGTTTCATCCAGGCCATTTAATTATTTTTTCAGATCATTTTATGATATTAATCCAAAAATGAAGAAGATTCAAATACCAAGTGGACCACATCACATGGAACAGTGTTGATTGAACGGCTATTATTAAAAGTGTCTTGGAGGCTAAAAGTTTTGGATGAAGTTGATATTTGGTTTTCTTTTTCTTTCCTCTGCGGAGGTATGTAGGACCTACTCAACGGTATGCAACCCAAGCATCTCAACTACCAAATTTACACATAAGAATAGTATACATATATCCATATATAAAGTACAAAACTTTTTTTTATCCTTTTCAATGTGGGACTAAAAAAATTACACTTTTCATTTGAAAATTTCAAATTGTTTTAGTAAAAATACAAAAATTTGAAATATTTTGATTTTTTCAAATACCAAAATTTCAACACATTTACTACTACTTCTTATACTATGGTCCATTTGAGATTTGGATTGCTTCATTTTTTGGATCATGCTTGAAAAATGAGTTCTCAATATAGATGGACAATGTGGATTTAGTCACATATATCAAGGTGGGCCCCACAATCAGGGTCCCATGCACCTTGGTGGATCTGGGCCGCGCCCCATTATCTGTACTATTTACTGCCTTGTACTTGAATAATAAAACCCAAAGCGGATTGGCTGGTGTGCCATCTTGGTGGTGTGTTCACATCACCAAATCCCGTGGTCCACCATAAATGCATGTTATTTACACCCCATATATTTATATCTCGAGATCATTTTCGTACATGGGACAAAAAAAGAGGCAGATTCAAAGCTCAAGTGGGCCACACCATAGATAGTACGGGGTACTGAAACTTTACTACGGACCACCAGATGTTTAGTTACCATCCAACATACACCTTCACACCTGAATATACCACATAGGTACACCAACCCATAACCTTAGTGTCGAAACACATAGAGTCTGCTACTAAGCCATGACTAAGAACCTACTGTCCAACTTATTCATAAGGTCACATAGACCTGGATGAAGGGTTGAAGCAAAATATCATCTTTATCCAAAACTTCATGGTAGGCATTCATTCGGTGCTACTTGTGTTGTGCTCCACTTGAGATTTTTATCTACCTCATTTGTGAGCCCATGCCCTAAAATTTAAAATGGATGGACAGTGTGGATACAACGCATTCATCATGATAGGACCCACAAAACTTGATGAAGTCAATACACCTTAGGTTGGCACACCACGCAATCCACTTCCAATATAACAGAAAGCATATTAGGTGCGGCCCTAGCCTAATTACCCAAAAAGGGAAGCAGACATATCATATAAATGGTAATACATCTGGGATTTATTATCATGCACCAAATAGGCCCTAATGATGTCCCAAATTCAATCGTCAAAGTTCCCATGATATGGTGGTGTATATCAAGTCGAATCGAGTCAAGGTGGCCTCAGCTCAGCTCGAACAGTGGCTGACCGTAGCTCGAACTTGACTCGGATTAGTTTTTGAACTTGACTGGCCAGCTCGGCTCAGTTCGGATCGGTCAGCAGCTTGGGCTAGCTTGGGCCGAGTTCGCTATTGAGGCATTTTCACAAACACCTGAACTACAACTTAAAAAATCCACTGTTTTACAAATAGAGGCAATGGTTTTACAAGTATTTTTCCAAACACCTTCTAAGTAACATAAAAACAAAAGAAGAAACAAAGAGAAAAAATGTATTTGTTTCATGTACAAACCTTTCTTGCCACCAGCCACATTTCGTTGAGTCATTTTATTAAACAGTTGGTGAGCAACATCAATGGCAAAGTAACCGAGTCACTGAACTAGTTTGATTCGAGCTGGATTCGAGTTGGATTTGATCCGAGTCGAGTTGAGCTAGGGCCTGCTCGAACTCGGCTCGAACTCATTTTCAAGCTCAAAAAATCAACTCGACTCGGCTCAAACTCAACTTCGAACAAAGTTGAATTGAGCTTTTTCGAGTTGAGTTGAGCAAGCTAACTGAGCTAGCTCGGTTCATGTACACCCCCAATTGCCATGCCTCATAGTCTATTCCTACAAACGTCTTGAGGGAAGATCCATCTAGGTAAAATTGGTTAGGTTGAGTAAGTAGGATGTGAAATATAGGTTATGTTGGTTGGAGAGGAAGAGCTAGGATAGTAATTATGAATGAAGGGCTATGCTTGGGCTAGATGGGCTAGGTTGTATGAGTAATTATGAAATATAGGTTATGTTGGTTAATAATGATAGGCTATGCTTGGGCTAGATGGGCTAGGTTGGATGAGAGCCATCTTCCTCCTCTCCTCTTGATGTATGTTAGTGTGAAGAAATTGGTGAGGAGGGAGTATTTATAGTTGAGGTATAGGTGGTTTATTGGTAATTTGGATGAAATTGGAGGATAAATAAGGGTTTGGACAGCTCTAATTGGCTGATGAAATGGGAGTGCCTTGATACAACTTCTCATTAGCTAAGGGTAACTTGGTCATTCGAGCCCAAGTACAACATTCAAGGTGAAAGATGCTCTTCTCTCTCTTCCCGACCCGGAGTTGCGAAACAATCCATGTGGGCTTTATGGATGCCTATGAGATTCTTGGTTTGGGTTAGAAGTAGGTCCTGCATGGGTACGGACTTGGATTTTAGGTCTAAATTTGGGTTGAATTTAATTATATTTAACTTGTATTTAGTCCGATTTTGGCGTGTATTTAGTTAAGTTTTGGCTTAGGACTTGGCTTAAACTTAGAACTTGAGTTGGCTTAGGATTAAGTCTTAGCTTTGAACTTGATTTTGGGCCTGAAATTGGGCTCCGTTTTTGGGCCAAGTTCAAGTATGAAATTAGACTTGGTTTGGAAAAATAAAAATACAAATTAACAAGCATCTTAATCTTTCTATAATTTATTATCCCACACAAGGTGAGATGTTTACACTGTCATACACATCCCGGTAGGACTGATGTAGTTTGCACCTCATGAAAATAGCTGTTGTAGATATGAAGGGTTAAAGACCTGGATAGAATCTGGACTATTGGCTGGGGTAATAACTAGAGCCATTCAAGAGGTGGTCCCACCATATATGGTCCATGGTCCAAAAATTGCATCTTATGGAATGGTTCTTTAGCTGATGAACTTGGACCCCCGGCCACTTTTGTGTTAACCATTCATTTTAAGAGAATCGACACCGCTCGTATGTTTCTGGAATGTATGGGCAGTGGGGCCAACTTTCGAAAACTTCCAAACTGTCACATGCATGGTAGAGAATTCCCGTGAGATAGCATCTAGGCCTCATTCGCTAGCACGTATGCCAGACTTTAATTTCTGGGATTGGGGAATGATCACATGCGTTCTAATGCATGATCGTTACCGTATGCTTGAGCTGTGTGAGGCCCACCCTTGATGTTTTCGCAAAATCCAAACTGTGATCTTGTGAGACATCTCATGGTAACCGTATATATATAGAGAATAATCTCTTTAAAAATTTCAGGTGGGACATACCACAGGAAGAATGTACATTCATTCGTATAGCCAATATATTCGATTGGTGTGGCCCATCTAATTTTTGGAATGTCTTGAGTTTCAGTACTGTGCGCCTGAATCCATGTGGGACTCAACTGATGAATGCGTTGGATGGCATGAATGAAAAACAGTGGGCCCACATTTCATCTGGAAGTTTCTATGGTGGGCGTTCTCTCCCAGTCTCCCTTATTGTTACCTTTGGTTGATCCACCTTAGATACGGATGAGAATGTTTGGATATAGGCCTAGAATTCAGGGGCCACCTAATGGACGGGTTGGATGGTACTGAGACATCATGCATGGTAATGTGATCATACCCACTTTTTGGCACGGACTGCAATGGCATGCCTATTACTAACCGATCGCCCTTTGGTAGAGAATGTGAATGGGATCCATCCCGCCCATCAGGTCCGACCAAATTTTTTTTACCATGAATTGATTGAATTCTAGAAATCAATAAAATCCAAGACTTAGGTAGACCAAACCATAGGAAACGGGGTAAAATCATGCCTAAAAGTTATAAATTCACGTGGAAATGCGTACGGTGAGATCTATATTCCACATGTTTTATCCATCTATCATGTGACATGTACCTAATTTCCTTGTATCCATGCTCTCTGTCAAAACCTTCCTTTTTTTTTTTTCCTTCTCAAAATTTCAAAGTTCCAGTATCACAAGTCATTCAAACCATGGTTGAAAGTATTAAATAGGTGCGTCGGATGTATACCGGTACGGCTGTGATGGTGGTGAATGATACAATAAGTCAATAACCAATGAAGTAATTTAAAATTGGACTACTTAGGTGGAAAAATAAGCATCGTGGTGATCCAATTTTTCCTCTTTCATTTTTTATTTGATTAATTGGTCTAATTTTATGCGAAATTTCATAAAATTTGATTTTTCAATTCCTTTTGTAATTCCCAAAAATATATATAAACATTGTAATTAGAGCATCCTTGCCGAGGCGTTGTTGACCGGAATGCATTTCGTCCCTGAACCCGGGGCAATAAAAGCTGTGGGACCCACTTGATGTACATTACCTACTCACACCGTTCATCCCTTCCACAAGCTCATTTTAGGGTATGAACTGAAAAATGAGGTAAATCTAAAGCTCAAGTGGACCACACGATAGGAAACAATAAGATTTGAACGCCTATTGTTGAGGTCACAATTTGAATCACCCTCTACTCAATGCGGCGAACCTTCGACGAACCCTGGCCCTGCACAAGGGGTGAGCAAAGGAGACCCTGGCTAAGCCGGGGGACCCTCCGATGCCTAAGTCAGGTCAAGGAAATTTGGGTCTAAGTTGAATGTCGAGAGAGGGTGTGAGATATTGCGTACCTTCCAATGTAGATGAGACTCTTATTTATAGTGAATATAGGACAGTGTGGTCCGTAATTACATGTATAATTTTAGCCATTACATTAGATGTCAAGGAGTGATGGATGCCCGAAGTTACGCACGAATCACGTCATGGGTGATTACTCCTATCGTGTGTTACTGGAAAAGAATCACGTACCTAATTGATCTGGCCGAGCCGAGCTGATCGAGGCCGAGTCGCACTGACCAGCCGAGCCGAGCTGGTCTGCCGAGGCCAAGCTGACCTGCCGAGTCCGATCTAACCTGCCAAGGCCGGGTAGACTTGTTGAGGCGGAGTTGTGCTGCTAAGGCCGAGCTGACCTGCCGAGGCCGAGTTGGTTTTGACCGACATCTCTACCTTGGCCATTGAGGAGCTCATTAGTCATGACCGGCGCTAGCCGACCTCATGTCCCATTGAGATGTCCGAGCCGATCTCTTCTCTTTAGTCAATCCATTTTTACCCATAACAATAAGTCCCCTACTTTCGAGCTCGCGTAGCGGGTTTGGAAAGTAAGTTGGTTTTGTTGAGGTTGGACATTTTAGCCGAGTAGGAGTGATGGAGTGAGCTCTTTTTTTTCAGTTGATCTTGTCATTTGCTTTTGTTAAACAGATGGGTTGGCTGCAATGACCCTTCATGAGGAGCCAAACAGTTTACTTAGGAGGATTGTTTTCTCTTTCACTAAGAGATCTTCATTGTAGATCGCGCGATCCGAGTAGCGTTACCAATTAGTGATCTAACCTCTTCTTTAAGGGTCAGACGACTGGTGAGGACTGTTTTACATTAAGAGAAGTCTTCAGTACTTCGTGTAGCTTAAATTGTAGAAAAAGAGATTTTCTTCCCGATCTGGGGAAGCTCTTCCATAGTAAAATTCATGGTAGAAGACTTTTTTCCCTTTTAAAAAGGGAGGTCACCTTTGTTGAGTAGGTCGGTCAATCGACGCGCTCCTAGTTGAAAGGCCTCTTGAGTCTCCAGGAGTAGTAGACCTTCATGCGTTTAGCATCCCATGGGTGGAATAAGAGCCCCCCATGTCTTCTAGTCGATACATCACTCAATATTTGATGTCGAGGTCGGAGTTGGCCGATGAGTCTTATTGTCGAGGTTAGCTGTCGAGGCTGAGCTGACCTGACCGAGGCCAAGCTGAGCCAACCAGGACTGAGCTGAGCTGACTGAGGTAGAGCAGAGCTGCCGAGGCTGAGTGGACCTGTAGAGACCGAGTTGAACTGACCTGATGAGGCCGAGCTGCTCAACCGAGGCCAAGTTGAACTATCGAGGCCGAGCTAACCTGACTGAGGCCAAGCTAACCTACCGAGGCTGAGCTGTCATGCCGAGACTGAGCTAACTTGTCAAGGTTGAGGGGGCCTGTTGAGGCCAAGCTAAGTTGCTGTGTCGAGGGCGAACTGACATGTCGAGGCCGAGCTTACCTGTCAAGGCTGAGCGGGCCTGTTGAGGCCAAACTGAACTGTCGAGGCTGAGTTGACCTGACTGAGGCCAAACTGACTTGTTCAGGCCGAGTTGACTTGATGAGGTCGAACTGCTCTGCCGAGGCCAAGCTGAAATGTCGAGGCTGAGCTGAGTTGACTAAGGTCGAACTGCACTGACCGAGGTCGACCAGACCTGTTGAGGCCGAGCTGCTTCGCCGAGGTCAAGTTGAACTGTCGAGGTCGAGCTGACCTGACCGAGGTCGAACTAACCTGTTGAGGTCGAGCTACTCTGCTGAGGCCAAGATGGCCTGTTAATGCTGAGCTGAGCTGACATGTCGAAGCTGAACTGACATGTCGAGGCTAAGCTAACCCTTAAAAACTGAGCGGGCCTGTTGAGACTAAGCTGAACTGTCGAGGCCGAGCTGACCTAATTGAGGCCAAGCTGACCTGCCGAGGCTGAGTTGACCTGTTGAGGCTGAGTTGACCTGATGAGGTCGAGTTGACATGCCGAGGCCGAACTGACTTGATGAGACCGAGCTGCTCTGCCGAGGCCAAGTGTAACGTTCTTGAAAAATCCGTACAAAGACCCGAGTACCACCTCAAGCGGAAATCACTCAGGACCAAATCCTTTAAAAATTAGACGAAATTAACTAAGTGTTAAACTAGATTAGCTGTGAAATTTGCTTGAACTACTTTAAATACGAACTGTAAGACCCGAAACTTGTAAAATCCTTAACGTTACATTACCCTATAACCTAGGATCAATCTCAAAACCTAGTTGCTCTCGGGAGCACGCCGAAACTCCGCATTGGACGTGAACCGCGCGTCGAAAGTCCGATGACGGCGAAGCTATACGGTTATGACCGCCTTGCTGGACTTGACAACTATCTCGAAAATTAAATCCAGATAGTATCCAGAAAGGCACAACTTGAGCCTGAAGCTAAGTGTGTGAGAAACGCGAATATTTTTGAAAATTGAACTCAGATTTGAGTGATTTGAGCCGTTCGCTTGTGGGCCAAATTTAAGGTTTTATACCTTCAAAATCTGACCCAATTACATCTTCAGATCAGGAAAATTTTTTAACACATGTCAGTGTACTTGTAGCCCTGATCGAATACCAGTGACCGTTGAACTGAAACTGGTCCGCCACGGTCGATCTGTAAATCCGATCAGACCGAAAACTTAATTCGACCTAGATCCAATGCCAGGGAGCTTAAGTTCGACCGCATGCAGAAAAAGGGCCTCCAGAAATGCTCCGTCGGATCAAAAAACCCCCATTTGGCTATAACCTAAGTATACCCTAGCCCTGGGGCCATTCCGGTCAGTTCTGGGCCTATATAAGGACATAAAACCCTCACTCTCTCATGTCATACGAATTTGCAACCCTAGGAGAGAGAAGAGAGAAAAGAAAGAAGGAAAGAGAGAGAAAGTTGGAGTTGGTTCCTGGGATTCAATCCCGACGCTCCACATGCTTAACCACTATTCTTGCATCGCTATACGAGCGATTCCGATGCCGTTCTTGGGTAAGAAAACCTAAACCTAATATGTTTTAGGGTTTCAAATAGTGCAAGGGATGAAATAGCTAATCTATTTCATATTGTAGGTTGCCGTTGTGCCGTAGACAAATGCTTAGTGTTTAAACCAAGTTTGTTATGAGTCTACCGGTGAAAGGTGCAGACTATAAACATTTAAGTTATGGTTTTCAAGGCTTTCAATGTTGGTTAATGATTTATAACTGATTTAAGTGCCATTTCACATGCTAAATGCGATGTTTTCTTCGCTTTATAGATATATATGAATTATGTGGAATATAGTGTATCCCATGCGTTAGTTGAAACGATTGCATGCGTATAGAATTTGGATTCGTGGTTGCCATGATTATGCGTCGTGGATATAGGGTGGTTGTATGTGCGACAACACCTTGGCGAAATGATTTTTCCTAATACATGTCATGGCCAACATACGTCATGTATGTTATGGCGTGTAGTCTAAGTGTTTCTTGAAATGACTGAATGAATATGGAATTTGGATTCGTGCTTGTCATGATTATTAACGATGAATATATGCTTGTTGAGTATGTGACAACTCTTTTGTAAAAGAGCTCGCCTGGATATATGTTATGTCTAGCCTAATCTGTATATGTTGAAATATGTAGCCTATGTGTTTGATAAAATGCCTCAATGAGAAAATACATGTTGAAGTACATGTAATGAGAGTGATGAGATAGGATTCTCCTTTCCCTTAACTATGGTTATAGTTTTCTTTATGTATCCTATATTATTACTATGTGCTTGATGGTTGAATGCCTATGTATGCCAACATGTACACTATGTGTTTGTTGAAATGCTCAAATGAAATTTATATTTAAGTTGTTTGCTACATATTGTTTTGGACTAGCACATATGTATTCCTATCTTATTTAAAGTTTGTTTAGGGCTGCGATGTAGTCCAGGCAATCGGTAATAGATCCTAATTTGGTGGCTGAGATTGTTTCACCACACAGGACGTGTTCGATGAATCCAAGCCGTACTTTGGTTGTCAACAGTGGTTAGGCTACACGAAGTGCTTACGCACTTCATGTCAATCAATTTGATGTGCGCTCGTACCAGTCGAACTCGTCAAGTAACTCGATTGATCTGATGTATGTTTACCATGTATCGACGCTACTGCTTGAATCTAAGGTACCAAACTCACCAGTGGAAACCCCATTAACCTTGGTACCTCTATCCGCTAAGACTCATGAGTCGGACATGGTGGTATGGGACATCGTGGTCGAGCTGTCGGCCTACGTTGGGGCGACGAGCCTCCCCGTAGTGACCAGTGAGCAATACCGGCTCATTAGTCGAATACGGTGGTATGAGACACTATATTCGAGTTGTCGGCCTACACTGATCAGGTGACGAGCCCTTTGTAGTGACCTCGAGCGTACTCTGAGACTGCGTTGAGCAACTAGAGTATAAACTAGGCCTACACTGATTAGGTGACGAGCCCTTGTAGAGACCTAGAACCGCAACATCGTATGATATTTACTAGGACTGACGATCCTAGAATGAATCATTGTTTGAAAAATGATTTAAGGGAGGTACCTTGGCTTCTCAACATTGTTGTATGAATCAATCTAATTAAGTATTGGCTAACATGAGCATGCACCGCATTGCATGTGCTTTGGCGAGGAAGAACACTTTCGGGAGTTTGCCATGCACGCTGTGAGATGAAGGCACTGAGGGAGTGTAGGCGAGGGCATGCATCATCTTCGCATATCATTCTTGCATTAACAAGAGTATTTAGGATATGATTGCTGTACTGCTTTATCATTACTGCTTGATTGAATTGATAACATGTTAACCTTTGCCTTATAGCTCAACTGAGTTGATTACTCACTCCCACATTCTGGGACGGTATTTTTTTTAAACACCAACCAGACTCTGTTGTAGTTTCAGAGGATGACACGACTTATGAGGCGAAGCTAGACTTCATGGATGATGAGGAGGCGTTCTCCTACATGTAGCTGGCAGGCGGGTTTATGTAGGCCTGGATTTGCACAGACAGGGCTACAGGGGCATGGATAGATGACACGACACTTCATTATTTTGGAAACACACTTGTAATTATTTTAACCCGGTGACGTTCATACTCTGAAGGCTTACGCTCATTTATACGGTTTATATACATATCACAGTCTTCCGCTTGCGTCATTTAAATGCCTTTAGAGTATTACATGCTGTTTTAGCTTAATCCCACTCATGTTTAATGCACTAATACGGACAACATTAAATCATCATTTTCTATGTTGCATAAGTGATGCGTTGGAACTCGGGAGTTGGACTCCTGCTCGACCCTCAATTTTCAAGGCTTACACTAAGCTGAACTGTCGAGGCTGAGCCGACCTGACTGAGGCCGAGCTACGTTGACCGAGGTTGACTAGACCTGTTGAGGCCGAGCTGCTCTGTCGAGGCCAAGCTGGCCTGCTGAGGGTGAGCTGAGTTGACATGTTGAGACTGAGTTGAGCTGACCGAGGTCGAGGCCGAGTTGACCTGTCGAGGCCGAGCTAACCTGCCGAAGCCGGGTAGATCTGTTGAGGCGGAGCTGAGCTGCCAAGGCCAAGTTGACCTGCCGAGGCCGAGCAGAGTTGCCGAGGAGGCCGAGCAGAGGTGTCAAGGCCGAGCTAGTTTTGGCCGACATCTCTACCTTGGACATTGAGGAGCTCATTAGTCATGACCGACGCTGGCCGACCTCATGTCCCGCTGAGATATCCGAGCCGACCTCTTCTCTTTAGTCAGTCCAGTTTTACCCATAACAGTATGACACTAGAGGAAGGGCTCTGACTTGGCTGCAGCAAATGATTCCGGAAGAGCTCTGGTTTGGCTATAACAAATGATTCAGGAAGAGCTCTGACGTGGCTGCAGCAAAAGCTTCAGGAAGAGCTCTCACTTAGCTGCAGCAAATGCTCTAGGAAGAGAGGAAGAACTCTGACTTGGCCATAGTAAATGCTCCAGGAAGAGAAGAGAGCTCTGACTTTGCCGTAGCAAGTGCTCCAACTTGGCTGAGTTGATCTGTCGAGACCAAGCTGAGCTGCCGAATCCAAGCTAACCTGTCGAGGCCGAGCTGAGCTGCCGAGACTAAGCTAACCTGCCGAGGCCGAGCTGAGCTATCGAGGAAGAGCTCTGACTTGGCCGCAACAAATGCTTTAAAAAAAGCTCTCACTAGGCTGCAACAATGACATCTAGAGCTTTCTTCTTTACTTTCACCATTGTGATTTTTTGGTAGAGCAAGAACGGTCTTTTACTCCATTTCTCACAAACGGGGCCAAAAAATGTTGAGGTCAAAATCTGGATCACCCTCCACTCAATGTGGCGAACCTTCGACGAACCCTGGCCCTGTACAAGGGGTGAGCAAAGGAGACCCTGACTAAGCCGGGAGACGCTCCGATGCCTAAGTTAGGTCAAGGGAATCTGGGTCTAAGTTGATTAGTAGAGGGAGAGTGCGAGATATTGCGTCCCTTCCAATGTAGATGAGACTCTTATTTATAGTAAAGATAAGACAGTATGGTCCGTAATTCCAGGCACAATTTCGGCCATTACACGAGATGTTAGGGAGTGATGGATGCCGACAGTTATGCAAGAATCACGTCGTGGGTGGTTACTCTTATCGTGTGTTATTGGGAGATAATCTCATACCTAACTGATCTGGCCGAGCCGAGCTGACCTGCGGAGGCTGAGCTTACCTACCGAAGCTAAGCTGAGCTGACTGAGGCCTAGCAGAGGTGCCGAAGCCGAGCTGGTTTTGGCCGACATCTCTACCTTGTCCATTGAGGAACTCATTAGTCATGACCGGCGCTGAGATGTCCGAGCCAACCTATTCTCTTTAGTCAGTCCATTTTTACCCATAATACCTACTATTGAAGAACTCTTAAGACTTGTTTGGGACCGTGGGTTTGAAACCCCCTCGACTTGGAACCCCTAGAATTGAAATCCTCTTACTGTGTTTGTTACCATAGATTGATAATCAACTTTAATCCAGGAGTAGCTATTCATATTGTATTTGGAGGGGCTTGAATTTAATTACTAAATCAACTTTAATATCTTTAAACAATGAACTTATGTAGTTTTTGACACAATGGTTCTAATAAGCCCGCTGAAATATACTCTTCCAAAAAATGGTGAAATTCCAAGTCTCAAATGGGCCACAAACACAAGATCACATCTGAGTGACTAACCAACGATTTTTAACTGTTGATTTACATGGACAATGTTTGGACGGTGTTGATCATCATATTAAAATAATTAATGGTGATGCCATTAATAATCTAATTGTTTTTTAATATCATTAGTGGGCTATGTGCCCAATAGAATAATAGTACGGTGGCACACATGTTACACATGCAATTATTGAAACAATTTTACGTGTAATCCAAGCAAGCTCTCACCGTGGATTTCAAACACCTTCATGGATTTCAAAACCCCATTTACTTTATGCTACCAAACAACCAGTGATTTGAAACTCCTCAAATCCCTCCAGATATACCGTGCGAAATGACCCAAAAGTTTTGGATTAAGCAGATATTTGCATTTTCTTTATATCTTACGCTTCTGTGCACTTATGAACAAATTAGGTGACAAACAACTATCAATGTGGGGCCTAAGAAGGAAATAGCTTTTAACTAGGGGTGTCGATGGGCCAAGCCTAGGCTTGAAAAATCAGAAATTTGAATAAGGCCGGCCCAACAGCTTAGCCAAAACGACCTGGAACAAAAATTACCCCAGGGCCGGCCCATTGACAGCCCTAATTTTAACAGTGGATGTCTTTACTACAACTGTTATGTTTCCTTTGATGAGGTCTACTCGAGCTTTTGATCTGCTTCATTTATTTTTTCATATCTTAAATTGTATTGGTAAAACAAATGGACGGCATGAATAAGTCACATACATTATGGTGGGGCTCATAAATTTAAGTCGGCCCTTTCTTTAACTACTCAAAAAATAATAATGACCTATTCTCATTTATTTACACAGGAAAATCAAACACTCCCTAAAAAATTTCAAGGACCACAGCGGCAAATCTGGTTCTAAACAAATTCTCAAACTAGAAAATTTCAAAATTTGAGGCTTATCTCAAGCTATTATCTAAAAAAATCTCACCAAAATTTAAAACATATACTGTAGCTTAGTAAATAATTTTAAAAATTTTAATAAATAAATTAAAATTTTAAATACATATTTATATAACAAATTCATTGAGGTTTTCATTATTTTTCCGTTAATGGCACGATAAAACAAGGTATTTTAAATTCTTCCGAGATTTTCAAAATAGTACAAGAATATCGAGATTTTCAAAATCTCGGCAATATTTGTCACACTGCTAAGAGTCAATGGGTGGGTTACCACCTGATATCTACCGTTAACCGTTTTCTCTTTAGCCATTCATTTCATGGCCTCCCATCGGATGGTTATTATCATTCAATCAATGTGTTTTATGGATCATGGTCCATCCGGAATAGTTGCCATGATTTGCAAGGCCTAAATTGACGGTATATATATACATGTAGATCCACGGAACATGACATCAAACCGATCTGACAATCTTAACCATTGGATCAATGGCATTTAATATTGATGGACAAGATCTTTTACACAAGAAAAGGTCCAATCGACAGTTTGATACATTAAGATCAACTTTGTTAGGCAATCCTAATTATTCCATCCATGGCTTAGAAAAAGGATGGCTATGAAAAGTAGGCCACAGAAAGGATGGTTTGGATCATTCAATTAGTGTGATTTTTTGAATCGAAACTCATGAAATTTGTTCTAGACTTTGTGTACGGTTCAGATCGATAGATTATACTGTCAAAATGACCCAATTCAATTAGGAGCACTATAATTCATAAGTGCTTTAGAGCACTGGAAAATTTCTAAAATGTAAATTTTTTTTTTCTTTTCTTTTCCTTCTGGCTTGTTAATACACCCATACACCCACCGTAATTTCACACTTCCCTATGAGCCACCACCGCTAGGGACCTCAGTAGTGTTGAAGCGAGGTATCTTTCACTCAATCTACCACTTGAGCTATGGAACAGTTCTAAAATATAAACCATGAATGCTTTGCAACACACATGCACACCACCACACCAGTCTGCAGGTGTCAATGTGAGCTGAATCCATAACATGTAAATTATGGGTCACATTGTGGATGGTCCACTGAGATCAGATGATCTCAACCGTTCTATTGATGGCCATCAAAATGGTAAAAAAAAACAAAACAAATGGTCGGTCGCCTACATTTGACTTGCACTGCTCCAAACAACCACCCAATTCAATGGCGTGCGTACCATCCATCCATGCCAACCCTTGAAAAACAAGCCAAAATTCAGGGTAGAGCACTCATAAAAGTAGGCCACACATTTTCACATTTCATTGTCGTACAGATGTTTCTTCTTTATATCTCAACCATCGAATATGCTCACTTGACCGTGCAACTATAGTCAATGGCTTGCTTTAATGCCTCTGTTGGAAATCTTGCACATGCATCTACCAAATATCCATCATTTCCTACTTATACAAGTAGGGCCCATTTTTCAGTGCCGAAAGTTCATAAAATTTGCTACCACAGGCCTTGCCATGGAACCCGTGTAGCCAAAAACTCTGTGGGGCCCACCTCAGCATCCATGTGACATCCAATCCGTCCATTAGTTTCACCACCCATAATTAAAATATGGCATCCAACCAGCTGATAAAGTGATTCACATATATTTCCGCCATCCAAAACTTGGCCTAATAAGATTTCAATGGCGGGTGTTCTATGTCGTTGTTTCTCACCGCCTCATCCAAAACTTGGCACAATGAGATTTCAATGGTGGGTGTTCTATTTCTTTGTTTCTTGCAATATGAACTGTTTAAGTTACAGATTTACTTGATTTTGAACTTTTATCCTAACATGAGCTGATGCAATACATTAAGTGAATATAATATGGACACTAAGATGGACCCAAGCAGCTTTTAATTACACAAGCTTCATTTGGTAAGAACCATAGAAAATTTATTTATGCATAAATGGCGAGGAAAATAGTATCAACCACATTCAAAGATGGCAGATTTTGCAAATGCGCAATTGGAACCCATGGCTCAAGAGCCCAAAGGCAAGTACAGGGCATGGTTAGCCTCAACATGGATGGCTACACTTGAAAATAGTATCAACATTGTAAGATGCTAGACTTTTTAGTTGTATGAGTGAGATGCTAACCCAAATTCGAAAACATGTGTGATGGGCCTTACCATAGAATGTTCGGCCCTCAATTGGTCTGGAGATTTCTATGGCAGTTCACCTGTCCTCTCTCCTCTGTTGTGGTTCATGCATTGTTCATTTCAGATCATGTTGAGTTGATGTTCCAAGATTACTTGAGGTTCCTTTTAAATAATAATATAAGATTATTTACTTATTTATTTATTTTTGTTGTTGTTGTCATGACTTCGTGTATTGATGACAGAAAGATAGATGCATAGTAGACAATTGATGTGGTAGAAGCACCAGCACATCAGGTGGGTCTCACTAGTCTCTTTCCTTGTATATAATAATACAAGATCAGTTATTTATTTATTTATTTTAGTTGTTATTGTGGTATCTTTATATATTTAATTATCACTGAAAGATAGATACATAATGGACAATTGATGTAGTAGAAGCATCAGCACACCAGTCGGGTCACTAGTCTCATCGTATAGAGTAAGATGGGAATACTCTATTAATACAACACATTGTACGCAGGTGGTTTACCACCCAAGCACCACAGGGCCCACCCTGTTCTGTGTACATGACATGTATACAATCCATCAGCAAAGCCCCTTTATTCTAAGCCTTGGGGTGAAACATCAAGTTGACCCAAAAGCTAGAATGGGGTCCGCCATGGTGTGTATGTTCCATCTAGGGAATTTTACAAAAAAAATAAATAAAAACCTATCAAATTAATGTAGAATTTACATTCATTTGATGATTAGTCGGCTACTTGGGTGGGCCACACCATGATGTTTATGTAAAATACATTTTGACCACTAAGTGTGTCACTCCATGTTGGGCTAAAAGGGGCAGAAATCACCTATATATGTGATTCAAGTGACCACGTGATTAGAAAAAATGCACAGGACAACAGTCGCCATCCAAATTATTTCTTTTGGTATGACTCCACGTGAATCATTAATGGGCTTGATTTTTAGGTCCTAAGCCTAAATTTTGGTGTGACATCTAATTGTTGGAATGGATTTAATATATATAATCATTATGGTGGGCCCTATAAAAAGGTAGGGTGGACATCTTGCCAAGTTGTTTTCTTTGGTGTGGCTTACATGAATTACAAGTTAGCCTAATTTGTTGGCTCTGGATCTAAATCGGGATTACTCATCTAATTGATGAAGTGAAATTTGTATACACATTACCGTGGGCTTCGCCAAAAATCAAGTCCCCTTCACTCCAGTTGTATTCAGAGATTATTTATATATATAAAAAAGGGATTGTACAGGTGTCGCTCTTAGTCTCGATGGTCCACTGCAATGTTTATGTAAGATCTATAAGATCTATTTTGACCGGTAAATATTTAATCCCATTTCAAGCCTAGACAAAAAAAAATAAGGTTAAGTTGACCTATGATTCTTGTGATCGCACCAAAGGAAATAGTTGGAAGAGAGTTGTCCACCCTTCATTTTTATTGGATCCACCATAATAATTATATAAAACCTACTACAACCATTAGATTTCACACAAAAAATTAGGTCCATCGTCCAAAAATCATACCCATTTTTTAGTCTCATGGGCTACACTAATGGAAATAGTTTGCTGGGCTACACTAATGGAATAATTTGGAGGGTGAGCGTTGGCTTGTATACTAATTCAAATCATGTGGTCCACTTGCAAATAGAACTGATTTTTGAGCACTTGGCCCAACATGGGATGATGAACCTAGTGGTTGTGGTGAATTTTACATAAATCACAATGGGTCCACTCAATAATCTATTGATGAGGTATTTTTTGATTAAGGTATTAGGATGTAAATGTAATAAAATTTACACCCAGATCCTTAGTTCAACTGGCAGACTAAGCGGATATACCTCGTTTCAGCACTTGAGGTCTTGTTATCGATCTGGGTGGCTAACACGGAGTGTGTGTACTAACAAGCTAACCCATAAAAATAAAATAAATAAATAATGTAATAAAATTTTCTTTCGTGTATACGGTTGGCTATGGTCCTTTTTTATGCTATTGCAGTGATGGCTATGGTTCTTTTTTATGCTATTGCAGTGAAATTGGACTATGGTAAGAACTTTTTTGAGAACCCATCATAGAACTTTTTTGAGAACGTATCATACGTGATATGGATCCAAAATCTGAACCGTTCATGTGAAGCAGCACCTCATGAAACCTCTCGGGCCTAAGTTTTACTTTGATCTAAAACTTTGATGGGCGATGAAAAATAAAAACAGTTTCCTCCCTTGATTTGTATTTCTCTTTGCTATAGCCCACCAGAATTTTAGATCGGGGTGAAAATTTGTCATGTGAGGTTTCATGGGATTCCGCATCACATGGACCGTTCAGATTAGACACCCATGGCATGTGTGCAAAGGTGTGCGTGTGCGTAGGTGCGCAGGAAGCATGACTATATATGCACACCTACGCACGCGAGCACCTTTGCACACGAGTCATGGGTGTCGAATCCGAACGGTCCAAAAGATGCGGAATCCCATGAAACCTCAAGGGGTGAATTTTTACCATGATCTAAGATTCTGGTAGACCATAGCAAAGAGAAATTCAAATCAAGGGAAGAAATGTTTGCATTTTTCATGGCCCACCGAAGTTTTGGTTCAACGTAAAAATTAGTAGTAAGGGGTTTCAAGAGGTTTTGCTTCATGTGGACCGTTCAGATTTTCAAGACTCAGATATATATATATATATATATATATATATATATATATATATATATATATATATATATATATATATATATATATATATATGGTACTAAACGGTTAAGCGTATGCAATGTTACCGTGAGGTCGAGTCAAGTTTGTAAAGTTTATGGTGTAGATAACTCCCTAGTAATAAGGAAGCGAAGACGGAAAAATCGGCTGATGTTTTACCCTATTGCGACTTCCATGGATGCGGAAGTAAATTGCGGACCTTAGTGATGTGTTGATGTAAACATAGTAAGTGGCCTCACCATGATGTATGTGTTATATCCAAACCGTCTATCCATTTGGAGAGATCATTTTAGGGCATCAGCCCAAAAACAAGGCAGATTCAAAGGTTAGGTGAACCAATACCATAGAAAATAGTAGGGACAATGATGTCTACCGTTGAAACCTTCTTAAGATGCACCATGATGTTTATTTTCCATCCAACCTATTTAAAAGGTCAAACAGACCTAGATGAAGGTTAAAAATGAATATATATATATATATATATATATATATATATATATATATATATATATATATATATATATATATATATGGAAAAGGTACTATGCGCTCCAGCTGATGGAACGTCCCATGAGGTTGAGCTGTGTGGCTTCCACCGTGATACGTTTTGAACATCTACCCCATCAGTCAGATGCACCATTCCATCGTGGGCCTAGGTCTCAAAAATCAAGTCAATCTGTGACTTGAGTGGGCCACACCACATACAGAAGTTGAGAGGGGCTGTGCACCATTAAAATATTCATAATCATTTTTTGGGGCCATCGAGATGTGGTTTGCAAATCCAGCCCATCCATTATGTGTGTCCCACTTGGATGAGGGTTCAGGCCAAGTTTCAGCAGCATTCAAAACTCAGGTGGGCCCCGCCAAGTGCTTTTATATATTTTTGGCATGTCTTCACATAATTTTAGATGGTATGGCCCACCTGAGTTTCACATACGGCTGACTTTTGGGATATCCCATAATTTAAAAGGGACCCATCAAATGCACGGTGTTGATGGTCGACACGCATCATGGTGGGGCCCACACAGCTCAACCTCATGGGAGCTTATGGTGAGGTCGAGAGCATAGTACTTTTCCCATTATATATATATATATATATATATATATATATATATATATATATATATATATATATATATATATATAAACTGTTGTAGAGGATCCCCCTCTAGAGTGCATGACATTCATTGATATGGTGTCCACGGCGGGAGTACAACTATCAAATATGGAAACGGATTGGCTACTCACCCTGACACCAGCCTCGTGGCTGATGGTCGGTGCTCTTTGGGCCACACTATGATGTATGTATTTCATCCATTCCGTTCATCCAATTTTAAAGATCATTTTAGGGCTTTATTCCAAAAATGAGAGGGATATAAATCTCAGGTGACCACACCACAGGAAAATAATAGTGATTTGATATCCATCATTTAAATCCTCCTAAGGCCCACTGTACTGTTTATTTCCCTCGGTAGAGTACCGATGTTGATCCTTTTAGGGAATGACCCTCTGCAGATCACCTGATGAATAAACTTTTAGGGTAAATACCTAGGGCAGAGCACCCGTGTGTGTTGATCGTTTTAAGGAATTATCCATGGCAGAGCAGCCGTGCCGATCCTTTCGGGTATGACCCTGGGTAGAGCACCCGTACCATGCCGATCCTTTTGGGAATGACCCTGGACAGAGCACCCATAAAAATACAACCATCCTTTTAGGGCAGAGCACCCATAAACAAATAACATTGTGATCCTTTTGGGACAGAGCATCTGTAAATTGAAATACATTCTTCATCATGTAATAATAAAGAAAATAATTGTTATTTAAACATGCCTCGATAAATAAAATGAAGTTAATTAATAACTCAAATAAATTATCTTTACAATATGCAACCAAGAAATTAAATAAAATAACATGCAACTAATGACAATGATTAAATAAATTTAATACATAATAACTAATCAAATCAATCGATATGTTAACCTAAAATTTTTAACAGGGAAGATCACCTACCTAATTTAGTGTAACAGATCCTATGTATGGCTGGATTACGCAAGGAGATCTAAGATTGATACAAATGCGGTCCATTTGGTCCAGTTAGATTAAGTTCAACTCAATTCAACATAACGCCACTTGGTGAGCGTTTCTACGTGAAATGCTAGAGATCTCTACAGGAAAACACACATAGTAATTATACTTTTATTATCCTAAAATTTATATATTCTAAACTTGAATCCAACTACATCAACATATCGACTCATCGAGTCGACTTAGTGAGTCGACTCAATGAGTCAAGCCTTATGAACTACAACTCTAAATTGATTCCTAAATAGGAAAATTGGGAGGGAAGCTTACTTGATAGATAGCTGATGTAAGGCATTGAAGTCGGTGGTGCATCGACCGAACCCTATGGAATGAGTGAATTCAGATGCTGTGTGGAGTTCACACCCTCTCTCCCCTATTCTCAAACTCTCTCACCGAACTCTCTCTGGAGTCTAAATTTGATGGATGGTTCAGATCGGTGAGGTGGGTGCCATGTGTAAGACGTCGTGCAAGACTGCGTCCAGTCATGAGGACGTATGGCGCTGTGAAGAAGGATGGAGAGGAGAGAAAATTGAGAAGGGAGTTGGGGTTGGTTACGTGAGAGGAGTGACGTGCATCACTTTCTTTACTTTTTTTTTTTAAAACATGGTGGGATCCACAAAGATGATGTGGAAAATCCACTCCGTCCACCTGTCTTGCTGGATGATGTTAGGACATAGGCTAAGAAATGAGTAGATTCAAGGCTTAAGTGGGCTATACTAAAGAAAAAAAATGGTATATAGTTCCCACCATTAAATATAGACGGGTTATTACAATACGACCTCCTGACATGTCTTAGTTGGTGCATTGCCTTGGACATTCTTAAAAGTACGCATGAATAACTAATTATATTGATAAGTGATGATAATATTTGTTAAGTTCTGATTTATGGAAAGGATTGTATGCATTGCATCTCTTGCATACCATTCATAATGTTACTTCCATTTTGCTTTTTTTCGAATTTATTTTGCACATCGGATGAATCTAGATATTTCAAAGATGGTAGGATATGATCTACTCAGTTATTATGCTCACCCCACTTTGAATAATTTGACAAGGCGTGGAGTCAAGGAGCAAAGCAGAGCAAAAATCTAATCATCTGCCTAACAATAATTTTCTTTTCCAGTTGTATTTGATGAAAAAAAAGTACAGTAAAAGCTCAGGAAAGAGTTCAAATTGTTGTGTATATATATATATATATATATATATGATTGTTATGAAATTATGGTTGTAAATACTTAAATTATAAATCATGACATGGAATACGAAGTTGTGATTGGCTAACCTGGGTACCAAATTTTGAGGTGTGACATTGGCAAGCCTTAAAACATGTACTCGGATAAAATAGAGAAGCAAGGGAGTTGGAGAGAGAATGAGTGTTGCTACTAATCAACAAAATAAAAGAAATCAGTAAATATATCACATGAAGTGACCCAGCAAAATAAAGATGTATGAAGTGACCAGCAAAATAAAGATGTGGGAGAGGGAAGAAAAGACCCAAAACTCTTTGTATAAAAGATAATTTGATATATTCAATCTGAACCGTACTTTGCAAGATTTAAACTATTGAGTTGACTCATATTGGTTGGATGATGGCTTAAAACGGGTTAGATTGGATTCGATATGAGCTATGTTTTTTTTTTTTTTTAATTATTATTATTAAATGCTTTGAATGTTTGGATAGGCTAAGTAATTGGTTGGATAAGATGTGTTAGGTTGAGTGGGCATGATGGGCAAGATGGGCCAGGTTGGTTGGGAATGAGAGGCTAAGTTGGTTGGGAAAGGCTTGGGCTAAATGGGCTAGGTTGGATGAGAGCTCTCTCCTTTCTTTCTTTTTGGTGTGTGTTGGTGTGTAGAAATGGGTGAGGAGAGGGTATTTATAGTTAGTTTATTAGTAATTTGGGTGAACTTGGAGGGTAAATGAGGGTTTGGAGGGCTGTGATTGGCTGAGGGAATGAGAGAGCCACGTAGCAACTTCTCATTGTCTAAGGTGCGTGGTATGTGGGTGTAAAAGTGTGAACTCCAAGGATAACATAGTCATTCAAGATGAAAGACACTCTTCTCCCTCCTCTCATGGAGTGCACCTCAAGTTGTGAAACAATCCATGTGATAGGTGGCTCATAATAAGCTATGATGAGCTGCTCGCCGCATCAATTGATCCCTACTTTCATGGGGATCTTCCATGGGCTTTGTGGATACATCTAAGGTTCTTGGTTTTAGCAAGAAGTCGGTCTTGTAAGGTATGGACTTGGATCTTGAGTCCAAATTCAAGTTGAATTTATTTCATATTTAGCTTGCATTTAGCCCGAATTTGACTTGCATTTGGTTTAGGCTTTGGCTTAAACTTAGGACATGGCTTAGGTTAGGATTAGGTCTTGGCTTTGAGATTGATTTCGAGCGTGTAATTGGATTTGGTTTTGGGCTTAGTTTACGTATGAAATTAGGCTTGATTTTGAAAAACAATTACAAGTACTCACAAACGGTTTGGATTTTGCTACAATTGGTCATCCTACATAGGGTGGGATGTCTATAATATCACATACACATCATGGTGAAACCACTATTGTACGGCCTCTCTTTTTCTATAGAAAGTTCGTGTCCTCAAGGCATTAACATAGTTTTAACCTCATGAAATTAAGTGTAGATACAATGGTGGGACTTCTCATATCAACTGTTCTCCATTGCGTAGAGCCAGCCTGATTTTTGACCCTGATCCAAAGATGGCTGACGGACCTGACGGACAAGATGTATCTCATTCACATGAAATCTTACTTCTCATTCACGCCCTACTTGCATACACAAACAAGCGTTTTCATTTTGATGCGTATTTTATCAAAGGTTACCAGATTGGCTTAGAGCTCCAGCTAACCTAAAGGTCCCCTGGCCCAAAAATAGGCCTGTCCACTCATCAGGTGGACCACACTTCCACATTGAAATATGGACCATCAGATCAGTTAACCATCAATTTCTTCTTGCATGTGTCACTTGATGGTCGATCCAGCCAAATAAAACAACCACATCCTCATCAATGGCTTGACATTCAGGTATGATTTAAGCTATTATTCAGTAGTTTGTTTAATCTCCATTATTATCTCACGAAAGCGAGTTACTACCTAACGTACGTCTTAGTTAATCGATGCAGTCAATCTGGTGGGCCCCATGAACTTGCTGCATGATGCTAATCCTATCATCAATGGATTTCAATGGAAGCTCATTGGATAAAAGATGCTCAAGTTTTTATTCCAGGAAAGAGATGGGCTCTTTTTAAGATGTGGTCCTGATCCATTTCCATTCCCTACCTTACAGGTAGCTCAGGTAAATTGATGCAGTCAATGTGGTGGGCCATCCATGAAAGCCCTTACTTAGAGAAGGTTTCTCATTGGATGATGCTAGATGGAATTTATGAAGTCTATATTGTTGGATAGCTGCAATTCCACAACTGATGCGTTTTCTTGGCACTCGCAAATTCTACAAAAGTCCAGGTGGATGACTGCTACAGTTCTCCAACTATGATCTGTCCATGTCAGGAAAGAAATTAGGTCTTTCAATATGTAAATAAAAACAAATAGTATTTATCAAATAATGGTGTCAACCTGCTTGGACAACTTGTTGAAGAGCAAATAGTAGATTCATAGTTCCAAAAATGAAGAGCTTTGTGATATATCTAAATTGATGACTATAATTTAACCCATAAGAGACTATATGTTGGGGTTCTGTCCTCATGTGGAGGTAAGACTATGTCCCGTGGTTTTTTCTTTTACATCAATGGGTTTTCCTAAATCCTAAATTCAGTCTCTCGCA
This sequence comes from Magnolia changhungtana, assembly GCA_030180095.1. NCBI lineage: Eukaryota > Viridiplantae > Streptophyta > Magnoliopsida > Magnoliales > Magnoliaceae > Magnolia > Magnolia changhungtana. The sequence goes on from JASAUF010000669.1 coordinate 9,899,015, forward strand.
CTCTACTTACTTGATTATTTGATTGCCTATGTTGTAAGTGTTAAACATCCATTTACTTGTCCGGGTTTTCATTGATTTGCATATTGTAGGGAAAGATGTAGGTTTTCTAGCAAAGTGGTATTAGAATTTTGGTCTTAATTATTTCGTGTGTGAATCATGGAGGCGAGCACAAGTCAAATGATTTGAATGAAAATAATTGGATAATTTAAAAAAACCAAGATGGAAGAATTGTTGTATTGTGATGACTTGTATGCACCTGTGAAGGGTGTTGGGACTAAACCGAAAGATATAACTGATGATAAGTGGAATAAACTAGATTTGAAAGCTGCTGGATTTATTCAACATTAATAATTGGATGATAGTGTTTTTCAGCATGTGTTTGTTGGGATTTTAGCCCTGCGGAATCACACAGATCTAGATCTAGGATGGTAATCCAATGGCACCAAGTATACAAGAGAACACACAGATTTAATGTGGAAAACCCTTGCGGGAAAAAACCACGGCACAAAACGATAGATCTCCATTATGAAAGCATAAATTACAAAGAGAAAGGATTTACCCGATTCGAACAACCTCGAATCTCACCCTTGCTACACCCTTTGATAACCTTAAACCCTTTTAGGAACCCTTTGAACTACTTTAGAAAGCCTTCCCATACCCTAGAATAACCCTAGGGACCCCTATTTATAGTTTAGACAACTTCCCTTTCGCACCCTTGCGAAAGGCCGACTCAAAATCCGCAATCCACATCGGATTCGGAAACAAATCTGCGTAACTACGACTAGTTGAGCCGAGTCTTCGACTGGTCGTGGGACCCCTACGACCGGTCGAGCCATCCCTTCGACCGGTCGAGCAGCTCAGACACCAAAATCCCATGTTGCTGGACTTTGAGTCGTGCAGGCCACGACCAGTTGAACTATTCCTACGACTAGTCGTGGCTGACCCACGACCAGTCGTAGCTACAGTAAAAAACAGATTAAAGGCTTTTTCCTAACAATCTCCACCAAGTCTTCAATCTTCAACCGTATAGCTCCTTGACTTCTTCTCTTATCTCTGCTTCACATCATAGCTCAAGATTACATTGGCCAACCAGCACCAATCATAGATCTAATAGATACCTGCTATATCATCAGCGCGAATATCTCCGAGAAGCCGATCCCTTCTCTCTGAGCATAACCCATCGCTACCAACCTCGTTGTATCTATGCTGTATCCATCTGAAGATCCACCTCCATCCAACCGCTCACTGGCCCATTAGAAGCTCCACCAGCTCCCATTTGTCGGTCTGGTACAACGAATCCATCATATCACCCATAGTTACCTTCCACTTTTCAGCACCAGACTCACATAGAGCCATCTGAATAAAAGATGAATTCCCTGCGATATTGGAGTCGTTCATGTACCTCGACGATATCCTGCGATCATGCCATGTGATTCTTCTCACAGGTGGCTGCTCCACCTGCTCTATATCCCTGTCCGCACGTCTTAGCCTTCCTGTCCTTCCCGCTCATTTGGCCATGCCCATCATGCCACACACGTGCAGAGGTGGAATCCACTACATCTACTGTAGCTCCACCGTTTGAAGTGCTCTCGATCAACCTGTACAAGTTATCGAGTCGTTGTACTTTCATGATTACCCGTGCCCCCTTGGATACTGTAAGAGCACCATCAATACCTGTGTACTTGCATCCTTTTACCTCAAATATACCAAGAGAAATCAGATTCTGCTTCAAATCAGGAACGTGCCTGACATCAGTCAAGGTACGCTCCACTCCATCAAATATCCTGATGCGCACCGTACCAACAGCCACAACATTACAGGTAATGTCATTGCTCATAAATGCCTGTCCACCATCGCACTCCCTATAGCTGGTGAACCAACTTCGATGAGGAGTTATGTGAAAAGATGCCCCTGTGTTTAGCATCCACTTGTCCTTACGATCATCGTATGACTGTTTGAGCGAAGACACAGATAAAACATCACCATCACATCCATCTGACATGGCAGCGTTGGCCTCCCTGCATGAAGCCTCAGAATCTTTTCTCTTCGATTTAGGATTTCCATAATCCTTCTTCACATGTCCTTCCTTTTCACAATTCCAGCACTTTACCTTTCCTTTGCCCTTGCCCTTGGATTTGAATCTAGAACCTGAAGAACTTGTACCTTGTTCAGAATTCCTACCCACTGTAAATAGTGCATCAGAAGATGTCTCCATGTCGCTGTTTAGTTGTCTCATAGCCTTCCCTTGAAGAGCTGAGATAACTGTGTCGACACTTAGGGTTTTATTCATGCTGCACATAGTGTCCTTGAATGACTCAAAAGATGCCGGGAGAGAATTCAGCAACATACATGCCTATTTTTCATCTTTCATCACTTCCTTCATATCTAGCAATTTACAAACCAATTTATTAAAGTTGTTGATGTGAGCCTCCAGATCTCCACCCTCTGCCATCTTGAAGTTATACTACTGCCGCTTCAAGTGCAGGCGATTTTCAGAGGATTTCTTCGCATAAACATCCTTTAACTTCGCCCATAACTTAGCCGCAGTTTTCTCCCTCATGACGTTGTAGAGAACCTCATCCATGAGATATAAATGGATCGATGATAATTCCTTCTTATCAAGAGTATTCCAATCACCATCAGTCATAGTAGACTTTCACTCCTCACGAGTATCATCTTCGCCTTGCTTGATTAAGGAACTCATCATCTTGATCTTCCATAATTCAAAATTATTTTTTCTTGAGTACTTCTCAATCTCATACCTGGTGCTCGCCATTATTACTAGTCCCTCAGATTCAGATCTGTGCCCCAACCGAACTTTGGCTTTGATACCACTTGTTGGGATTTTAGCCTTGTGGAATCACACAGATCTAGATCTAGGATGGTAATCCAATGGCACCAAGTATACAAGAGAACACACAGATTTAACATGGAAAACCCTTGTGGGAAAAAACCAAGGCACAAAGCGACAGATCTCCATTATGAAAGCATCAATTACAAAGAGAAAGGATGTCTTACCCAATTCGAACAACCTCGAATCTCACCCTTGCTACACCCTTTGATAACCCTAAACCCCTTTAGGAACCCTTGGAACTACTTTAGAAAGCCTTCCCATACCCTAAAATAACCCTAGGGACCCCTATTTATAGTTTAGGCAACTTCCCTTTCGCACTCTTGCGAAAGGCCGACTCAAAATCCGCAGTCCGCATCGGATTTGAAAACAAATCTGCGTAACTACGACTAGTCGAGCCGAGTCTTCGACTGGTTGTGGGACTCCTACGACCGGTCGAGCCATCCCTTCGACCGGTCAAGCAGCTCGGACACCAAAATCCCATGTCACTGGACTTTGAGTTGTGTAGGCCATGACCAGTCGAACTATTCCTACGACCAGTCGTGGCTGACCCACGACCAGTCGTAGCTACAGTACAAAACAAATTAAAGACTTTTTTCTAACAGTGTCAAGAGAAAATTTGACATACTCATTATATTCGAAATTGAAAGAGTTGTATGACATAAAAACCGCCAATAACATAGGTTTCTTGATTAGAAAGCTTATAAATTTAAAGTTTAAAGAAAGAAGCCCAATTACAAAGCATGATTCAAAATATTGGAAATAAACTCTCCTCTATGAAGTGAATAGCGATATAGTAGTTGTACAAGTAAGATACTAACCCAAATTCCAAAACATATGTCGATGGGCCTTATTATAGAATGTTCATCCCTGAATTAGTCTGGAGATTAATTTCCCCGGTGGTTGTCCATGGAGGAAATGATACATTAGACTATGAATGATTCAGTCATTGGTAGGACAGGCAATGAATGAAAAAGATGGGTTAGGAAACTTGTGTAGCTGCCTTACTTGATAATTGGTGCCTCTCTCTCTAGCTATTCCTTGTAGATAATAATACAAGATCTTATTTATTTATTTATTTATTGTTGTTGCTGTTGCTGTTATATCTTCATGTGTTTTTCACCAAAAGATAGATGCACAAGGACAATCGATGTAGTACAAGCATCAACGTAGCAGTTGGGTCTCACCAGTCTCTTCATATAAAATAAGACCGAAATATTCATCTACAGCACTCATTATACGCATCTGAGTATAACACCCAAAGCTCTACAGGCCCACCTTGTTGTTTGTGCATGCATGACATGTATACACCATCCATCAAGTGTGCCCCTTAATGGATCCTTACTCTTGGAGGGGTGGTAGACTCCTGGGAGTTTCAACTCCCGTTCCAGGGTTCGAGTATCCATAGGGGGGTGGCATTCCCCAGGTGCAGGGAGTTAGTGTGTGCGTGCGTAAAAAAAATAATAATAATAAAAAAAGAAGAAGTGTGCCCCTTAATGTTAATTAGGACTTGGGATCAAACGTCAATCCAACCCAAAAGCCAGAATGGGTCCACCGGGGGTGTGCATATTCCATCTAGGGAGTTTTATAAAAACCTATCAAATTAATATGGAATTCATTTTAGTACCTTTTTTCAAAAACCTACTTCATTAATCGATATAATTATCATTTCATGATCTTTTTTACATTTCTTCACATGCTGGTTGGGTGGGTGTGTGGGCAACTGGATGGGCTGCATAAGTGGTCTCTACTACGATGTTTGTGTAAAATCCACCATGAACACTAGATGTGTCACCTCATGTTAAGCCAAAGGCCCAAAAATCACCCCTATCCAAGGTTCAGGTGGACCATATGATTAGAAAAGTTTTATAGGGCAATGATTGCCTTCCAAACTATTTTTCTTGGTATGACCTACCTGAATCACAGAGGGTCTTTATTTTTAGACTTCAAGCGTAAATTTTAGTGTGACATCTAATGGTTGGAGTGGATTTTATATAATCATCACGGTGGGCCCTATAAAAATCAAGGGTGAATGTCTCTTAGTATTTTCTTTGGTGTGGCCCATCTGAACCATAAATCAGCCTAATTTTTTGGCTCTGGGTCTAAACCGGGACTGGGATTATGCATCTAAAGGCCACTAAAAATCAAGTCTCGGTGTCACTCTCTAGCTATACAAAGAGATTATTTAAGAAAAAAAGGGGAATTGGGACGTCCCTCTTGGTTTTGATGGGCCTACCATGATGTTTATGTAAGATCCACTTTGACTAATAAATATTTAGTCCCATATTAAGTCTAGAGAGAAAAAAATAGGCTGATCTGTGATTCTGGTGGACCACACAACTGAAGTAGTTGGGAGAGAGACATAAACCCTTCATTTTACAGGGCCCACCATGATAATTATATGAAATCCACTCCAATGATTAGATTTCACACAAAAATTTCTACTTGTAGCCCAAGAATCATACCCATCTATGATTCACGTAGGCCACACTAATATAAATAGTTGGGAGGGTAAGTGTTGCATTATACACTGTTTCCAATCATGTGGTCCAATTGAATCATAGATTGAGTTGATTTTTGAACATTTGGCCTAACGTGGGGTGACACACCTACTGGTTGGGGTGGATTTTACACACACACACACACACACACACACACACATATAAAAGATGGTCCACCCAAGCCATTGACTCATTTCCATGCACTTCGCAGGAGAGGCACAATGGAATGATAATTGTTATTGGAAAAGATAGACTGGTTAAGGAAAATAGGTCAGGTTGGACATCTACACTCATCACATGGTTAGCTAGCGCCAACCATGACTAAGGAGTTCCTTAACGACTAGAGGGCAGTAATCCATTGCGGCAAAATACGCCCGTTCCTCGAAACTCGACCACCGGAAGATGAGGTATCTTCACTTCCATCAAACACTGAGATTTTCCATGGTCCCATACATTTCCAAGTTGCCGCTCTAATCATTTCTTAGTAAGAACCCCCGAAGCATGGCTCACTACAGGGCAAGACTCCGAGCAGCTACACTCAGGGGAGCCTTACATCGTACGATAAGATGAATATGATTGTCATCCTCGATTTCGCCCAAGGAAGGGAGCCTAGTCTCAGTACTCCATTATGACGTCCAAAGATAGGTCGGTGACCTACTCAAATGACAAGGGAAAATTCAATCGCGACTTATTACGGAATCCAGGTCGGCAAACCACCCATTGGGATAGCTATGAAGGCCACCTTGGATGCTCGACCTTGGTCTCCTACTGCGTGTTTCATCTGGTTCCAACTCCTCAGATCTTATCAAAAAGATTTGTCCAAGACCTCAGCCAAAGATCTCGGAAGATAACTGCAACATAGATTTGCCTGAGATCTCCATCGAAGATTTCGAAAGATACCCGCGACACGTTTGAGATACGATTCCCTTGACAATACGCACCTACTAAACAGGAAAATCACCATCTACACCACCACCCCTTTAAGCTATAAATAAGATCATCCCCGATGATGAAAGATATATACAACCTAACGCACAAATCTCACAAAAAAAACCTACTTTCTACTAGACCTAGCTTGCTTGTCTTACTTTGGCGTTAGAGGGTCCCCTGTAGCAGCTAGGGTCTCCATCTTTATCTTCTCTTGCAGATTTCAAGTGGTCTAAGGAGGATGTCCAAATTTCTGCATCAACAATAATTATATTGATTAACGAGGAAGCTTTTCAAAAACCTTTATTGAAAAGGTACCTACTGAAATACAAATTCTCTACCATTTAGGTGGTTTTTTTTTCCTGCTAAATTCACTTTTTCTAACCATCACCACATATTGTATACACTTCCTACAAAAACTGTTTTAGAGGATCCTGGCCCTTTAGAGTGCATGTCATTCATTGACATGGTGTCCACTAAGGGAGTACGGGTATCAAATACAGTGAAGCCGATCTTACCGTGCGGGGCCTAACTTATATTCATGCTGTCCGTCTGTTTTTCCCAGCTTATCTTAGAACATGATTCCAAAACTTAAGCAGATCCAAATATCAGGTTGCCCACCAAAGTTATGAAAGATAAACATTACTTCGGGCCTTAGGAAGCTTTTAATGGTGGGCATTCAATCACCACTATATTTCCTGTGGTGTAGTCCACCTGAGATTTGGATCTACTTAATTTTTGTGACCATGTCCTAAATTGGCTTGAATAACAGATCATGGAAGGCATGCATATAAAACAAATCGTCAAGGTGGGCCTATCACCCGGGTAACACCTAATCCGCTGGGTCATAAATATCATTTCCTTCAATATTTATTTGGAAAATTTATCCGAAAATTCTTCCTAATGCATTATATTAGGATAAAAATGCTTCGAGTATGGATATTTACCAAAACATTCCGGGATGGTACGGATTGGAGGGGAAAAGTCTAACACACCCTTGTGAGAGAATCCATGTACAAAAGAGGATTGCAGATTATTTGTGTTAATGCTATAGTTTCTCATTGGTCTACATCAACACTAACTTACAAAACAGGTTGATTTTCCCTCTCAAACTGATTGCATATTGCACAACACAACTTTTAACATTTGAAACTTATATGGGTCCACTATGATTTATGTGTTAGATCCACACTGTCCATCACTTTTGTCAGATCATTCTCGAGCATGAATCCAAAAATGAGGCACATCCAAAGCTCAAGTGGACCACACCACAAAAATCAGTGAGGATTGAATGCCTACAGGTAAAGCCTTCCTACGGTCCACCATGAGGTTTATTTTCCATCAAACCTCGTCATAAGGTCACACAGACCTGGATGAAGGAAAAACACAAATATCAGCTTGATCAGGGCCTTATATGGCCTATGAAGTTTTCAGTTGGTAGGTTTCAAATTCTATTATTTATGTGGTGTGGTCTACTTGAGCTTTGAATCTACGTTGTTTTGGGCTCATTTCTTAGAATAACCGGAAGACGGGATGAACGGTATGGATATAAATACAACATTGTAAGGCCTACGTAAATTTCACACATTAAGAAATCCAATTGCTTGCTGTGATGGGAGAGAAGAAAACAGGAAGAGTTGGCATGTGGAACTTCCATAGGCCCCATCATGATGTATGTGTCAAATCAACACTGTCCATCTATTTTTTCCATACCATTTCGGGGCATGAGAAAAAAAGAGAGGCAGATACAAGGCTCAAGTGGGCCACACTACAAGAAACAACGGGAATTGGACGTGTATTGTTGAAAACTTTTCAAGGCCACTAAAGGCTCTGATCAAGCCGATATTTGTATTTTCCCTTCATCCGGGTTTACATGACCTTATGACGAGGTTTAGTGAAAATAAACCTTATAGTGGACCTTAGGAAGGCTTTAATGGTAGTCGTTCAATCCTTACTGCTTTTTGTGGTGTAGTCCGATTAAGCTTTGGATGTAGCTCATATTTTGGATTCATGCTCTAGAATGATTGGTAAAAATTAATGGATGGTGTGAATCTAACACAAATTATAGTCGGGCCAAAGAAGTTTCAAATGTCATTTTGCAAGATCATTTAATTAAGGGCATGAGCCGAGGTAGATCCAAATCTAAGGTGGACAACACTAAGGGCCTGTTTGTTTCAGCGAATTCACTGGAAATGCATTTTCCCCTGGTATTTATTACTTCTCAGGAAAATGCAGTGAAGTGCTGCACGTTTCTCATAGCTGATTGGACGGCTTACTTTTTTCAATGTAAAAATGGAAAATATTTGTGGGTCCCACCATGATGCATATAATATATCTACACCGTTCACCCATTATGTCATATGGATTTATGATATAAGCTAAAAAATGAGGCATATGCAAAGCTCAAGCGGGCCACACCACAGAAAAATGTGAATTAAATACTTACCATTAAAAACTTCCTGGGGCCATTGTTTCTTTTGGTTTGGACCAATTGATTGTTGGATCTAACTCATTCTTCTTCTCATATCTCAAAATGTTGTGATAAAATGGATGGACGGAACAGATATATCATATACATCAAGAAGAGGTCCTAAAATGACTACCGAAACTTTTGAACCGGTTTCCAAAAAATTAAAACTCCCACTAGCATCTAAACAGGTGAAACGGTAATAATCACCATTTCCAAGGGATTTACCATTTCCTAGTGAAACTGTGAAAACCAAAGGGCCTGTTTGTTTTAGCGAATTCGCTGGAAATGCATTTTCCCCGGGCATTTATTACTTCTTAGGGAAATGCAACGAAGTATTGCACGTTTCCATAACTGATTGGACGGCTTACTTTTTCAATGTAAAAATGAGAAATATTTATGGGTCCCACCATGATGCATATCATATATCTACACCGTTCACCCATTATGTCATATAGATTTATGATATAAACTAAAAAATGAGGCATATCCAAAGCTCAAGTGGGCCACACCATAGAAAAATGTGAATTAAATACTTACCGTTAAAAACTTCTTAGGGCCATTGTTTCTTTTGGTTTGGGCCAATTGAGTGTTGGATCTAACTCATTTTTCTTCTCATATCTCAAAATGTTCTGATAAAATGGATGGACGGAACAGATATATCATATACATTAAGAAGAGGTCCTAAAATGACTACCGAAACTTTTGAACCGGTTTTCAAAAAATTGAAACTCCCACTAATATCCAAACAGGTGAAACGGTAATAATCACCATTTCCAAGGGATTTACCATTTCCCAGTGAAACGGTGAAAATCAAATAGGCCCTAAAGGAAAGTGGTGATTGAAAGCCCACCCTTAAAAACTACCTAGACCCATTGTATTATTTATTTTCCATCAATTTTTTGATTGTATTATTTATTTTCCATCCAATTTTTTGATTAGGTCACACAGACCTTGACGAAGGGAAAACACAAATGTCAGCTTGATTTATAACTATCCTAATCCCCAAAATGTTTTCAATAATGGGCGTGCAATAACCATTGTTCCTTCGTTGCAGTCCACCTGATATTTGGATCCACCTCATTTTTGAGTTTATGCACTGAAATAATATGAAACATTGGATGTACAGTGTGGATATAACACATACATCATGATGGGGCCTGTTTTACATCACCACATGGTACCATTTTTGCTACACTACTCCGAGCTCGTTGCTCTCCGCGTGCTTGATATAGAGATTTCCATTTTCGTATTAAAAAAATATATATATGACAGGCATGCTCTAACCCACCCTGATATGTATGTGAAGTCCGTCACTCTGACCATTTAAATATTTAATCCTACCCTAGATCCAACCCTAAAAAATTAGGCTGACCTGTAATTTAGATAGACCTCATCAAAGGAAACAATTGGGAGGTATCCATCATTAATTTATATATATATATATATATATATATATATATATATATATATATATATATATATATATATTAGAAAAAGATACTACGTGCTCGAGTTGTTTTTAACCTCCCATGAGGTCGAGCTGTGTGGGATCCACCGTGATGCATTTTGAACATCAACACTGTGCATTTGATGCGTCCCCTTTAAATTATGGAATATCCCAAAAATCAGCCGTATACGGAACTCAGGTGGGCCATACCATCTAAAATCATGTGAAGACATGCCAAAAACATATAAAAGCACTTGGTGGGGCCCACCTGAAATTTGCATGCACTTGAAACTTGGTTTGAACCCTCATTCAAGTGGGACACACATAATGGATGGGCCGGATTTGCAAACCACATCTCGGTGGGCCCAAAAAAATGGTTATGAATGTTTTAATGGTGCACGGCCCCTCTCAACTTCTGTATGTGGTGTGGCCCACACAAGTCACGAATTGACTTGATTTTTGAGACCTAAGTCTACGATGGAATGGTGCATCTAACTGATGGTATTGATGTTCGAAACGCATCACGGTGGGGTCCACACAGCTCTACCTCATGGGACGTTAAAATCAGCTCATGCTATATAAAACACCAAAATTAATGCTTGTTGCCAAAAACTTAGGACAATTTGTGCTTTAGATGGGCCACACCGAAGGAAATAGTCTGGAGGGTATGTGTCACTCATCACACCTTTTCTAATCATTTGGTCCATCTAAATCAAGGATGGAGATTTTTTAGGCATACACCTAAAATTGGATGATGCAACTAGTGGACGGTGTGGATTTCGTAAACACATCATGGAATGGCCCGCCATATAGCAAATGCAATTCGGTAATGCATGAGGCAGGAGCAGTGGCTTTCGGTTGTACATGATTTTAAGTTAGACTTTTCACCTCTTTACAAGAATGCTTTGGTAAATATGCAGAGCATTTTCTTGTAATATCAGCTGTTGGAAGGATTTTTTGGATAAATATCCACATTTATTTTTAATTTTCAAAGCCTCCGTCAAAATATTTGAAGAAAAAAACACTACATTCTTTGAGGAAACATTCGTACATCTGACAAGACATGAAAGGAAGATTATCTTTGAAGATTTGATATTTCCAACTCCTCTCCAATGACCAATTCAAAGTCGTAAGAAAAAAGGTGTAAAACGTCAATTGTATTCACAATAACTGAAAAATAACGTCATTGTGACAACCGTATATAAACATACAGGGCCTCTAAATTGATATGTTGCACCACCGTATATAAACATACGGGGCCTCTAAATTGATATGTTACACCACCTAACCTTAGTGTATAGACCCATGAATCCTAGACTTTTAAACAAAAAGAACTCATGATGGACTTGCCAAGCAATTGGGAGTGACATTTACCCCCCTCTCTACATTCAACATCAGGTCATTGCTTGTATACAATGTCTTCACGTTGGACCCTTGCTCATGCAACAATCTTTCAAGGCTTCTCTTTGCATTAGCTCTAAAAGGGCAGTTGGATGCAAGGAACCCGTCCACCAGGTGTAGATACGCCTCCAGGTCGTGACAGCATGCCACGTCAGCATTCGGCTTTAGGTACGGTGAGCTCCTGCTGTCCACCTTCAGCTCGCTTCCCACGTGCGAGTACGACCACGGCATGTCATCCAGCACGTTTGGCTGGTCGTCCTCGCTGCCGAACATGCCCGGGACACGTGTGATGAGATCCTGAGAGTTGACTATTCGGAGAACCTTGACCCCGTTCCGCTTGACCCGGTTGGCGAACCCACGGTTCCCGACGCGCGGGCCACCGAAGGAGAATACTGCGATCGGCGGCACGTGTGCGGCGCACGTGCTGAGTTCGTCTGCGGCGAGTAAGGCGAGCGCTGCGCCGAGGCTGTGGCCGGTTACGGTTATGCTGAGTGGCTCGCCCTTGTAGTGCTCGAGCAGCCGTTGGATCTCTTCAACTATCATCTCTGATAGGCTCGCGAGTTGGGGTCCACCAGATTTGTACAGGCTCCAGAATCCGCACTCGACCTTGGGATCCACACCGTTGGATCCCTCCTCATCAGTTGGGATCCCCACCTGGCCGGCCCGGAGATTCTCGGCCCACTCCAGGCACGTGGCTGTTCCACGCAGAGAGATGACGATGTCCCGGCGGCCCATCCTCGCAATCTCTCTCTCGTTTTCGCAGACCGCCACGTAGCCGATCCAGCTGGACCGCTGAGTCATCCACCCGAGTTGGGGCGCCACGTCGTCCACCCAACCCGGTAGCCCGACAGATGACGTGGCATAGAGGCTCTTGGTCACCCTGTATGATTTATCCGGCAAGACGATGTGGCGGGCCACGGGCCCGTCCGCTACTGACGTGGCAGGGTTGGAGTGGAAGCCGTGGTAGGCCGCCTGCACGAACTCGCCATACCTGACGACCTCACGCCGGAGATTCTCGTCGAGGGGGTCGAGGAGGCCGGCCCAGTCGTTGCAGCCGTGGTACTCGCGCCACCGATCACCGAGATGGTTCCTCGGAGAACGATCTGGTGGTCTGGAGAGCAGTCTCTGGAGGTTGTTCAGATGCCGCGGCGACATTTGCTCGGCCTTCTTCGATCCTGGCCAGATTCCGGCAAGATTGAGACCATCGAGGGCACTCTTCCATCTGTTTTCCGGCGTTGGTTTGGTTGTATCCTTTTGGCAACTCTTTTGAAGCAGCCTCACTATGTTGAAGATGTGGGTCCGCGTCGACTCGCTGCGTTTCTCCTCCGGGTCGAAAAGGATGCAATCCGCCGGGTTTCTGAGAGTTTGGGCCGATGCGCGAGCCTTTCGTAAGGGGTTTAGAGGAGACACGCGGCAGGTGCCTGCGGCGCGGCGGATTGGAAAAGTGGGATGTGTCGGAGCTGTAATCGTGGATCCTATCTGCATGTCGCGGTGGATTCGAAAAGTGGGTTGTGTCGGAGCTGTAAACATGGATCCTATCTGCATGTCGTCGGCGCGTCAAAAGCAGAGAGAGAGAGAGAGAGAGAGAGAGAGAGAGAGAGAGAGAGAGAGAGAGAGAGAGAGAGAGAGAGAGAGAGAGAGAGAGATTGGCGTTGTACGAAGGCGCTGCTAGAGGGACTTTGACATGTATATATAGACGGGACTGCGCACCAGACAACCCCAAATCAGATTGAAATAAAAAAAATCCATTAGGCGGTGGGGCAGTTTGATACTCTGGAAGCGTATGGTGCTTGATACGCAGGAATATAAAAGTTGTAAACCTGGATTATGTTTTGTCAAATTAAGCAGTTTATATTGTGGAACAAAATGTAACTATGTTAGGGTCCTGAAGTTATATTGGTTGATTACTTCTGATCTCTGATTCGTGGACACTCGTTTGCTCAAATAGGACCAGCGGATTTTTTCATTTTAACCGTCCAATAAATGTCCACCAATCCAACAGTTTTGCCATTAAATATATCCAATTTTTGGTTTATAATGCATCTAAACTAAGAAACATAATTGTTAAGGTTAAACTTGAGTTATTTATATTCTACCCATATGAAATTTGCAGCGCCTGTGTATCATCTCTACCTTATGATAGGGTATCAAAGTTTCTTCATACATGGGCACGACCGGCTGCGTGAGGTACGGTTGAGATGGTCAAACACGAATAAATTAGCCATATATCTCTTTGCGGTAAACGTTGCTGGTTGATTAATCATTTTGAGACGGTCCATTTAGTTGGCCGTACTCTGGATGAAAAATAGCTTAAAATACACGTAGATCAGATAATCCTGGAAACGGATTGGCTACAACCCCTGCTACCAGCCTAGTGGCTGGTGCTCTGTGAACCCCACCATGATGTATATGTTTCATCTATTCCGTTCATCCATTTTTAAAGATCATTGTACAGCACTATACCAAAAATGAGAGGGGTATAAATCTCATCTGGACCACACTACAGGAAAACAATGGTGATTGGATATCCACCATTAAAATCCTCCTAAGGCCCACTGTACTGTTTATTTTGACATCCAATCGGTTGATTAGGTCTCACAAGCCCAGATGAATGGAAAACACAAAGATCCGATTGATCCAAAACTTTTATGGCCCCCAAAAAGTGTTTAATGGTCAACGCTCATTCAACACTGTTTCTGTAATGTGTTCCACTTGAGATTGTGATATAACTCATTTTTAGTTTCATACCTTATGATCTGGAAAAAATATATGGACGACATAGTTGAAACACATACATCATGGTGGACCCCACAGAGCACCGACCACCAGCCATTGGCTGGTGGCAGGGGGAGTAGCCAATCCGTTCCCGATAATCTTAGTTATCCATCCTTAGGCTTGCAAATGCAAAAAGTAGATTAAAAAAAGTGGAGATGATTGCTTGTACAAGTTGCCATGCAAGCACGCCACTTCAAGCTCTAGTAAAGGGTGGGCTCCATTGTGGATGGAACGAAAATCATACTGACCAATAAAAATTATAAGCCAAACGATCTCAAAGGGAAATAGAAATCAACCACTCATGCATAGCAAACAGTCTCTAATTCAAGGGATTCCTCAATCTTAATTCAAGGAACCCTAAGATGAAAAAAAAAAGACAAATAAATTAGGGCTAATGCAAACTAAAACTAGGATTTAAAAAATAAGAATGAAAAAAAGAAAAATAAGAAGAAAATCTAACTTGAAGAAAGCTCCTGCGCGTAGGGGTGTACACGGGTCGGGCCGAGTCGAACTGGCCTCAGTCTGTCCAGGCCTGTTCAACAGCCACACAAGGCCCGAACCCAACCGGCCTGGTCACCGGGCCAACATCTCCAGCCCGAACCGGGCCCAGCGCGAGTTCGGGCCGAGTTCGGGCCAATTTCGAACCTGAGTTCGGGCCAGTTTTGAACCTTACAGCAAGTTCATGGGAAGGGCTTTGGCAGGTAATCCACGTCCCATTACAAGGCCCCCGATCAACGGTTTAAATAGTTGAACTATAGACTCCACAAAAAATCTAACTAGTCAGGACATTTACATACATTTGACAAAGCACAAAATAAAACATTTTATACAAATTAAATACAGTCATACACGGGTCGAGCCGGGCCGGGTCGGGTCAGGCCGGGGCGAGTCGGATTTCGGACCGAGTCTGGCCGAATTGGGAGGTATCCGAACTCGGCCTGAACTCACTTTCGGGCCTAAAAAATTGGCCCGTCCTGACCTGAACTCAACTCCGGGTCGGGTCGAGTCGGGCTTTTTCGGGCCGGGTCGAGCGAGCTAACCGGGCTAGCCCGGTTTGTGTACACCCCTACCTGCGCGCGGATGGTGACCTGGGGTTTCCACACAGGCCTTGAAAAAGGGTAGGGATGGATGAAAATATATGTGGCTTCACAACATGTAGTTAGCTATTAACAACCAATCAAAACCTTTTTTTTTTTTTTTTTTTTTTTTTTTTTTTTTTTTTTTTAAGCTTTTGGGTTAGCTTGTTAATAGACACCCATATAGTACACACACTCCCCTATTGGGGATCGATACCGAGACCTCAAGTGTTGAAACGAGATATCTCTACTCAGTCTCCCAACTGAGCTATGGATCTGGGTGTGACAACCAATCAAAACTGTTAATGTGTAGTGATGTTCAAGTTTGGGGCCAAAAGTTAACTGGCAAACCTAAAGCGTAGATCTCATTCACGTGAGGTCGTCCACTCCACAAAAGCTACATGCACACTCCCACTGGTTTTATTATTTAAAAGGATTCATCCAAGGCCAATGCAAAAGTGACACGAGGGCGTGTAATTTGTAGGACCCAAGTAAAAACTTATTACTTTCAAATGATATTTTGTCCTTTTATAGGTCCCACGCTAGCAATATACACGTATGGGCGGACGTGGTTTGGATAGCAACACTGTGCTGTAGGCCACACCATAATATATGTATTTTATCCATCCAGTCCATGTATTTTTTTCATATCATTTTAGGGCCTGATATAAAAAGTAATACAGATCTAAATCTCACAAAGATCACACCACAGGAAAATGGTAGTGATTAGTGTTTACCTGACATATAACCCATTGATTAGGTCGTGCAGACTTGGACAAAAGGGTCTCAATTTTGGATTCAGGCCATAAAATAATAGGAAAGAAATGACTGAGCAACATGGATGAAACACATACATAATGGTTAGATGGTGGACCGGTAAGGAAGCAGATTGGCTGGTGTACCACACACCTGCTATATAGCTGATGTAGGTACGTGTCATGTGAAGACTGTGCTGACACTCTTCGAGCCCCGAGTTGTACTAACGGTTCAAATGAGATTAAAGTTACATGGCCCAACAGTGATGTATTGAGTGTGAATTATTTATTACATTCACACTGTTCATCTAGTTTTGGAGATTCTTTTAGACCATTATCTAAAAAATAATCATATCCAAATATCAACTATACCACGCCATAATTAGCAGTGGCAATAATGATTTTCATTGTTAAAAAATTCATAAGGCCCATCATAACGTTTATTATCCATCCAATCTGTTCATAAGATTACAAAGACCTCGATGAAGAGGAAAAACAAATATCATATTGATCCAAAACTTCCGTGACCCCTAAAAGGGTTTCAATGGTAGACGTTCAATCTCCCACTGCCTTTTGCAGTGTGGTGGACTTGATAGTTAGATGTGTCTTATTTTCATCTCAAGCCTTGAGACGAGCTTGCCAAATGAATGGGCCGTTTGGATATAATGACTTGCTTACGTCATTACACCGGCTATATAGCTAGCGTGGAATTGCTGACGCCAATACAAGAGCTGTATAGCTAGCGTGTGGTATACCAGCCAATCCGCTTCCGGACCAGTGGTCAGCACCGCCCGATTCACTAGCCAAACCGCGTCCGTGCGGGACCGAGTACATCTAACATCCTACCGGACGCAGTCCAAGTCCGTTAAAACTAAAAGTATATATCTAACAGCATTCAAGTCCAGAATGTTTGGGTGACCACGCGTAGTTGACTAGTCCCTCTCCTGGATGGAGGATTTCACGTGGATGAGATCTACTCCGTCCGTTAGGTGGGCCATCATATGTTTAGACTAAAGTCACAAAAATTAGGCTGATTCAAAACTCTTGAGGGATACGACAAGGGGAACAATTGAGATGGGACTAAAACGTTAAAATCGTCAAAATAGTCCAAATTGCATTTGGGACCCACCATGGTGTTAATGTACCATCTAATCCACTCATCTGATACGGTGCGTTACAATGAATGGAATAACTGAAAATCAGCATCTTTCAAGACTCATGTGGGGCACACCACATCAATTTATTGTTTTTAGGAAATCTCGTATTAAATGTTTTTTTTTTTTTTTTTTTTTTTTTTTTTTTTGGGATCCATGGTGTAAGTGTGGCGGCACACATGATGGACGGGGTAGATTTGATGTATATTATCTTCCACGTGGTGCTGGCTGAGTTGTAGGCACGCCCTCCGTCGACCACGCTAAGTCAAGCTAGCACAGTGCATTCAAAATTTCAATCAGGAGGACAAGTTGTTCAATGTTGAAACGGGAATAAAACAAATATAAATCTTAGGTCTCGCGACTGAACATTCGCACTGTATGTCGCCTCATGCACCGTACATACAGAGATTTCAAATAATCTGAACCGTCCACCCTCTAGGTGGGTCATAAATCAGTTATTATCCGACAGTTAAGATCATGGATGGTCCTATCATATGGTAGTGAAGTTGAATGTTCTACATTCATCTACATCTAGTAACAGTAAAAATCATATTTTAAGGTAATTTTACTTAAGTAGCGTATTTAGATCATCACCCAGAAAATGAACGGTTTAGATCATAGAATCATATCAGCATGTGACCCTAGTAGGGCAACAGACGCTAGTAAATCTTATTAGGCGTCGAAAGGGAAACGCAATACGTATATAAAATGGAGGACAAAGTCAAAGTTCGGAGGAATCTTCCCTGAAATAGCCGAAGCTAGCTGTTACCTTTGTTTGGCAAAAAGGGTAATTTGGTACTGCGTAGCAGTGGATCGTTGATACTCAGGAACCAGGAAAGTGCAGAAATGGCAATGCCAAGTCTACGGAAATGTCGAGTCAGTTACTTCCAAACAAACGAATAGTCGTAACAAAATTGCTTTTATTTCTTTCAACAGCCCCCATGAATAGTCGGTCTCACGAGATGGGAAATCGGGGTCAATGATCGAGTGCTCCATCAGATGGTCCATATGAAATTGCAAAGGTTGTATTCTTGAGTAATTCAACGTAAACCATCCAAGTTATGGTCGTAGCTTACATTGGGAGTGGATTAGGTGTAGCGTCGTCCTCACCACAGACCATGCGGTAAAGGAGCCAACCTTGATGTATGTTTGATATATCCATGTCATCCATTCATTTAGGCAGATTATGTTAGATCATGAGCCTAAAATGTTAAAGTATATACAAAAAAAAAACAATGGTAGATGAAGGTTCCATTGTTGAAAAAATTTATAGGGCCTATTATAATATTTATTTGCCATCTAATCTGTTGATGAGGTCACAAAAACTAATATGAAAGGGGAATAAAACAAATATAAGCTTGATCCAAAACTTTTATGAATCGTAATAAAGTTTTAAAGGCAGATCACCACAGTTTTCTACAGTATGGTTCACCTAAGATTTGGATCTACTTTATTTTTGGGCTCACGCTTTTAAATGATATGAAAAAAATGGATGAACTAGGGGGATATACAATAAATACATCAAGGTGGGCTCCATTATAAGGGCTGCACCATCTTGGGAGAGGCTGGGGCTGCACCTAATTCGCTCCTGCTTGCATTTACTGTAAATAAAAAATTACTACTATTTGATGCTTAAAAACTTGTATTTTATCCTAGAAAGATGAACATGCATTGAGAAATTATAATTTTTATTAGTGCATTTATGAGAGGTGGCTGTAATTAATCTACACGAGAACCTATTTTGCAATATATAATGCATGCATGTTTTGAGTGAAGAGTTAAGTAAAATTTCTAATTTTTTAGATGTGAGTGATTTCCAATTCAACCGTAATTCATCCAGTCCATCTGCGACTTATAGTTGCAGAATTTCAAGTTCTAATGAGTCTGTTGGTAATGTTGTTTTAGGAACTTTGTAATAATGAATTATTTTTATAATTTTTTAATAATGAATTATTTAATTTACTTTTATTTTACAAAATTTCATCTTAATACGAATTTTAAAAAAATTATTAAAATTCTTGAAATACATATTGCCTCAAATTGATGATTTTTTTTGACAACTTCAAAAACATCTTAAAATCAATTGCATCCGACTCCATGTTTTGTTTTTTCTAAAAATAGGCTCATCAAACTTTACTTTTATTTTTGAGTCACCTCAATTAGAATAGTATTAAAAAATGGTACATTATTTTGAAGTTAGTGTATTTAAGTTGTCCATTGATGTCCATTGCAACCACACCGGGCTGCATCAAAGTGACATCAAAATTGCAGCAGCATTATTTTCTAATAACCATAACGCAAAAATCATAAAATCCAAAACAAATAAAACCATTGGGATAAAAATGGTTCTGTATAGCGCCTTGGTGTTTATATGCCATCCAATCCATTAATCAAGATAAAAGAATTTCAAAAATTAAAATATTTCAAAACTTAGGTGTCCCATACAATATGAATTTAGAGGTTTTGAGGGTAATTCTTATCACTGATTTACATTAATATTTTTGAAAAAGTTTCCAAGTATGATAAATCTATTTATATATTGAGAAGAAATATTCAATCTTTTGATATTCTTATTCTCTACGGAAAAAAAAAAAAAAAAAAACACACACCATTTTCAAATGTCGAACGTCAGTAAGTAGGATCCATTAGATGAACGGTCTAGATTCATCAACCGACCATACATATATTAATTATGGAGAGGAACTTTGACTTCTGACTCACTTAACTTTTAATAACGGTTGGGCGTACACGAGTTTCTCGTCGTGTTGTCTTTTATGTGTTTGTCTATCACATCTCCATCAGGAAGCGTGCCCTAACTCTAAGCTATCGTCGAAGGAAACGGATTGGCTAATGGCTACTCCCTGTGTGCTCTGTGGGCCCCAACATGATGTATTTGTTTCATCCATGCCGTCTATCTATTTTTATAGATCATTTTAAGTACGAAAAATAAATGGAGATATATCCCAATCTCAAGTTGACCACATTACAGGAAACAGTGCTGAATGAACGTAGACCATTAAAACCTTTTTGGGGGCCATAGAGGTTTTAGATGAAGCCGATATATGTTTTTTCCCTTCATCTATGTCCGTATGACCTAATCAACAGATTGGATGTCAAATAAACAGTACAGTGGGCCTTAGGAGGATTTTAATGGTGGATATCCAATCACTATTGTTTTCCTGTGGTGTGGTCCGTTTGAGATTTATATCCCTCTCATTTTTGGGATCCGGATATAAAATGATCTTTAAAAATGGATTAATGGAATGGATGAAACACATACATCATGGTGGGGTCCACAGAGCACCGACCACCAGCCCCATGCTGGTGGCAAGGGGAGTAGTCAATCCGTTTCCATTGTCGAATGATCTCTCTCTGCCACTACCATGATGGACCTACAACCACTTTCGTCCATAAGGTGTGGACCTTCAAATCTACCGTGAATTAAAAATAATAAATAAATAAAACAAATAAATCCTTAACACTCGTGGGTCACACCGCATGGAATAGTTGGAATGGGGAAGTGCCCTTAAAAGTCCCAAATTTTATGTGGGCCCAATCACGTTTGGTCAAATTCCATCCAATTCATTCATAGAATGTGCCCCAGGAGGAATATTCCACATTTAAAAGAATCAGGCCAATAATCCAGAAAGGTGGACCACACCACACCATGTGACTTTAATGGTTTTGGGCATGATTTTAGATGGTGTGGTCCACTTGAGTTTTGGGCATGATTTTAGGAGGCACATGTGATGGATGGAGTGAATTTCATGTGCCCATCACAGTGGGCCCACATGTTGTAGAAAAAGCTTATTCTACAAGGGTTGTAACTGTATACGTTTTTGGGTGAGGAATTAGGGAGTCCTGATAGAAGTTTAATTATTTATTTTTTCAGTCATTGCCCAGTAGCTACAATAGGATCAACGGTTTGAATCACCGAACCATGGGCCCACTTGCAGGGGTGGTTGCATCAGGACAGTATTCACCCTTCAAAGCAAATTGGGTTCATCTTGCGTAGGATGCAACTATGGGTTCATTCAGCATGCGTCACCTGAGGGAACCCACATGCAGAGATGATCTGGTGATCTGAACCGTTCATTTTCCGTGACTATTGTGATGGGCAACATTCATAACTCACTTTGAATGGATATTTATGACTGTTAATAGTAAACCGACGGTTATAAATGGTTCATATTAAAAAAAAAAAAAACAATCGATGGTCAGAATCATCTCCTCACCGTAGTAAGTGGATGACGGTCCATAATACTGGACGGCAGGTTCCTCACCGTCTTTGTATGTGGGCCCCATGGGGTCCCCATCATCTTTCCAGCTGAGCGTGGACCACCGCGCGCTTTCGTCTTCCTAAAGCAGGGGTGGGAATGGGCCCCAATGGTTTGAAATGGTCCAGTCTAATAATTTATTTATTTATTTTTATCCTCGACTTTGGTTAGTCCCACGTATGAATGGTCTGAGCTATTGAGACATGTCCATAAATCCAACTGACTTTTTTAAATTACACAAGTAGGTTGAACAAGAACCCACTAACAACCATAGTTAAAATAAATAAATAACCACTAACAAGTATCTTTGAATCATCCACTCTTTTTATAGACTTTTTATACAGTGATGGCCCACTTGATGATTGGATCTAATCAATGAACTAGGCTATTGTAAGCCCAGGTCAGTGGCACCTGGGCCACCCATCCATCCAGCGAGGGAGCCGATTAGATGAGACCCCAGACTCACCCAAGATGGTGAGGACTTTACCGTGGGGCCCACCTTGATGAATATATTCTATATCCACAGTGTCCATCTGTTTTTAAGATCATTTTAGAGCATAAGCCCAAAAACGAATCAGATCTAATCCTTAGGCGGACCATACCATATGAAGCAGTGGTGATTGAAGGCCCTATCATTAAAAACTTCTTAGGCCCACTGTAATGTTTATGTTACAATCCAACCTACTCATAAGGTCACGTAAACCTAGATGGAGGGGAACAAATAAATATCAGCTTGATCCAAAACTTTTGTGGCTTATGAATGGACAAATCACCACTTTTCCCTTTGATATGGTCCACCTGAGAATTGTATCTGATTCATTTTTCGGCTCATACTCTAAATTAATCTGGCAAAACTGATGGACAGCTTGGATATAAAATATATTCATCAAGGTGGGCCCCATGGTGTGGATCGCATTGTCTTGGGTGACTTTGGGGTCTCACCCAAGTTTGAAGGCTAAATATGAAAATTGAATACCAAGTCTAAGCACTTGTTTGATAATTGTTATTGAAGTTTGAATATTAAATACTGAATCTGAAATTACCTTTGTTAACAAATTGATTAAAATGTCTAAAATTTGTTAATTTAATACATTTGTCCTTGTCTCATTAGCTAGGTTCCAGTGCAGGTTTTAGGCTAGTTGTCAATACCAGCCCATTTGACAGTTAACAAAATAGGGTGCCCCACTGGGTCTAGCTAGAAATGGTCAATCATGTTAGTGGCTCTGTGGGGCCATGAAGATCAAAGTATTTCATTCAAGTCGTTTATTTTTTTTTGACAGATCATTTTAAACAAGAAGAAGAAGAGACAAATCGAAGACTCGAGTTGGTACACCAAATGAGGTTGAACTCTTACCGTTGAAAAATTCTCAAGGTCCACCGTGATGTCTATTTTCCATCTAATCTATTCATAAGGTTACATAGATATGTGTGAAGGAACAAAATAAATATCAGATTGATCCAAAACTTTCGTGGCCCCCAAGAAGCTTTCAAAGATAGGCTTTAAATCCCCACTGCTTCATGTGGTGTGGTCAACTTGAGCCTTTGATCTGTCTTTTTTCTCTAGGCATTATGTAAAATAACCTTTCAAAATTGATGGACGGCATGGATGTAATAATGTACATCACAGTGGACCCCGCAGTCAGGCCCCACCTACCTCGGTAGATCCCCATGCGGATTGGATACTGACAAGGTCAGTAGCCAAATCGCTACTGAAGTGACGTCACAAGCTCGGTGGACCCCACCATGATGCATGTGTTGTATCCATACTTTCCAACCATTTTTAGAGATCGTTTTATGACATTACAAAGAGAATGAGATAGATCTAAAGTTCAAGTAGACCCCACCATAGAAAATAGTAGGGAGAGTGACATCCACCCTTCAAAACTTCTTAGGGCCCACAGAAGTTTCCGATGAAGCTGATATTTTTGTTTTCACTTAATCTATCTCTATGTTAACTTATGAATAGGATGGATCTCAAAAATACATCACTGTGGGCCCTATAAATGTTCCGAGAGTGTGTTCTGAAGGCTCCCATTGTTTTTTGTGGTGGGTCCACTTGAACTCGCCCGACTTTCAACTCTATCCAGTAGCCTCCTCAAATCCATGTGGGAACCACCGAAACCATGTTGAGAAAGCCGCCTTTGGCAAGGGTTCCGTGGGCCCTACTGTGATTCATCTATGGTATCCTTATCATCCATCCATTTTTCTATATCATTTTAAGGCATAAGACCAAAAACGATATAGATGTAAGGCTTAAGAGGCCCACACTACCGGATACTATAAGAATTAGGTGCTTGTTATTGAAAACTTTTTGAGCAACAAGTCTTAGATCAAGCTAATATTTGTATTTGACTGTGTATGTTCCCTTTGTTGGGATGCCTTGCACAAACCTTAGGATCTAGCCTCCCGAAACAAACCAGAATTATGGATAATAAAGCAATGAAATAAATCAAAGCATCAATCACACACCACACAAGAGATTTTTACGTGGAAAACCCTCAAAGAGGTAAAAACCACGGGACCTCGTCCAGATCAACAATCCACTATGAAGTAGAACGTTTACAACCTTCTTCACTCACGCAGGAGTGGATGAACAATAAGAGAAATAGAGAAAATAAAGAGATCTAACCGATTATGAGGACATAGAAGCGCTGAGATATAAATTGCAAAGTAGAAAAACCTCCCCGAGCAGAACCTCCCTTCTATAAGCTTCCTCTCTCTCTTTCTCCCTCTCTCTCACCTTTGATAGCCCTCTTGTATTTTTCTCATCAACACAATATATCTAGAAAAATCCTAAGGGCCCCTTTTTATAGTTTTAGGAAACTCCTTTCCACATCCTAATTGCGAAATGACTTGCGCATCCTAGTTGCGAAAGGACTTGCGCATCCTAGTTGCGAAAGGACTTTGCGCATCCCAGTTGCGAAAGGACAACGGGTCAAAAAAACCCATCAAATCTCCCCCTTTTTGACCCAGGAGGGATTCACCTTCTTTAAGCCAGCCAGGTTTCTACAAACCTCAAACTTGCCCTTAAGCAAGGCCTTGGTCATCATATCTGACCCATTATCGTCTGTGTGGACCTTCTCAAGCTGTAACACCTTCTGTTCCAAAGTATCCCTGATCCAGTGATACCGAATCTCTATGTGCTTTGACTTGGAATGCTGACTTGGATTCTTGCTCAAGTGTATAGCACTCTGACTATCGCAATAGACCACGTGCTCCTCCTGCTTTAGGCTAAGTTCCTGTAGGAACCTCTTCATCCAAAGCATCTCTTTACATGCCTCTGTGACTGTAATGTACTCGGCTTCTGTAGTTGATAATGCTACGACCTTCTGTAACTTGCTCTGCCAAGAAACCGCTCCCCTTGCAAATGTGAACATGAACCCCGATGTAGACTTCCTGGAGTCAATATCACCTGCCATATCTGCATCTGTGTAGCCCTCTAACACAGGTTTTCCATCATCATAGCATAGGCTCAACCTAGATGAGCCTCTTAGATACCGTAGTATCCATTTCACCGCTGCCCAATGTTCTTTGCCAGGATTGGCAAGATACCGGCTGACAACACCAACCGCATATGCTATGTCTGGGCGTGTACACACCATAGCATACATCAAACTTCCTACAGCTGACGCGTAGGGTATTTTCTGCATCTCTTCCACCTCTGCCTTCATCTTGGGACACTGCCTGTCGCTCAATCTGAAGTGACCATCTAGTGGAGTACTGACCGGCTTCGCTGCATTCATATTGAACCGCTCTAGGACTTTCTCAATATACCGCTCTTGTGATGACGGAGCTTCCTTTATACATTACGGGTTATCTCCATTCCTAGGATCTGTTTAGCCGGGCCCAAGTCTTTCATCGCAAAAGACTTGCCCAACTCCTGTTTCAGCCTGTCAATCTTCTTGATGTCTTTTCCCATGATGAGCATGTCATCAACATATAACAGCAGAACTAAGAAATCACCGTCTGAGAACTTACGCGTGAACACACAGTGGTCCGACTCCGTTCTGTCATACCCATGTTTCAACATAAACGAGTCGAACTTCTTGTACCATTACCGTGGAGCTTGTTTCAGCCCATACAAGCTCTTCCTCAGCCTACACACCATATGCTCCTTGCCCTTGACTTCGAACCCCTCTGGTTGGTGCATGTAGATATCTTCTTCTAGGTCACCATGGAGAAAGACAGTTTTAACATCTAACTGCTCTATCTCCAGATCCATGCTAGCCGCCAACCCAAGCAACACCCGTATGGATGTCATCTTCACCACTGGTGAGAATATCTCCTCGAAGTCTATGCCTTTTCTCTGACCAAACCCTTTCACCACAAGTCTGGCCTTGAACCTCGTCTGTGAATTCTTCTGCTCAATCTTCTTTCTGAACACCCACTTGTTGCTCAGAGCTTTCTTGCCCTTAGGCAATTTCACCATGTCATAGGTGTGGTTCTTATGCAAGGATTCCATCTCCTCTTGCATAGCTTTCAACCACTCCCCCTTATGCTCATCGGCTAGGGCCTCAGAATAATCTTCTGGCTCTCCCCCATCGGTTAGCATAATGTACTCATGCGGCGAGTACCTCTTGGGACATACATCTGTCCCTAGATGACCTCCTCACCTGTGGCTCAACAGGTGGATCAAGTGGGGGCTGCTCCCATGGTCCATCTTCTGAAGGAACTCTCTCGTCCTCTGCACCTTGCTGTACTCCCCCATCATCAGGCACCATGGGAGGAGTAATCGGATCCATGTCCTCTAGCTCACTTGAACTAGGCTGGTTTTTCTCTAGCTTACCAATGTCTTCGATACACTGATCTTCAAAGAAAACCACATCTCTGCTCCTGACGAGCTTCTTCTCGGTCGGATCCCATAACCTGTAACCGAATTTTTCATCACCCTACCCTAAGAACACACACTGCCTGATCTTCATATCGAGCTTGGACCTCTCGTCCTTTGGTACGTGAACGGATGCCCTGCATCCAAACACCCTGAGATGACTGTACGATGGATCCTGTCCAGTCCACACCTTCTTAGGTATTTCTCCATTCAACGGGGCTGATGGAGACCTGTTTATCAAATACACCGGCGTATGTCATTGCTTCTCCCCGTAACGTCTTGGGCAACTTCGCATGGGATAACATGCATCGATTCTCTCAACAATGGTGCGATTCATTCGCTCGGCTACACCATTATCTTTGGGGGTCTTGGGAAGCCGTCTGTTCATGCCGTATACCCTGGGACTTGCAGTACTCGTGAAAGTCGCCAATGTATTCACCACCATTGTCAGTGCGGATGCACTTCAATGGTCTACCTGTCTCTCTCTCGACCATAGCATGAAACAACTTAAACACACCAAAGACCTCGTCCTTGGATTTCAAAGCATAAACCCAAACCCTCCTAGATGCATCATCTATAAAAGTGACAAAATACAATGCCCCACCCAAGGTTTTTGTCCTCATAGGACCACAAACATCAGAATAAACCAAATCTAATGCATGCACTTTATTAACATGAGAAGCAGTTTTAATGAATGAAACTCTATGTTGTTTCCCTGATAAACAATCAAGACAGGTTTTGAGAGGCATACCTGTCATGTCTGGAAGGAGCTGCTTCCTCGCTAGTAGCTGAAGCCCTTTTTCACTCATGTGGCCTAGACGCCTGTGCCACATGTCAATAGCTGAATCTTCCGCTGCGTTCAACCCACCCTTGCACATACCGACACTTGCCTTGTACAGGGTGCAACACTTCTTTCCTCTAGCCACGATCAATGAACCCTTGATGAGCTTCCATCGCCCACCAGCAAACCGGCTTTCATAGCCATCATCTTCCAACCTTCCCGTCGACATCAAGTTGAGGCGAAGGTCTGGGATATGCCTCACGTTCCTGAGAACCAATGTGCAGCCCACATCAGTTTTCATACAAATATCACCGACTCCCACGATATTTGATACGCCAGAATTTCCCATCTTCACAGTCCCATAGTCACCTGACTTGTAGCTTGTGAAGGAGTCCCTGTGTGGAGTCGCATGAAAAGAAGCTCCCGAGTCTATCACCCAGTCGGTGCCCTGACTCGTAGCCGTGAGACATACATCGTGATCTATAGAAAGAATAACTACCATGTCGCCATCTTAAGCGACCGCAGTGGAATCAGATTCTTCTTCCTTCCCTTTTCCTTTCTTGTCGTTTCTCTTACCACGACATTCATGCTTGTAGTGGCCCTTCTTGCCACAATTCCAGCATTCAACCTCTTTTCTGTTACTCGACTTGCCTCTTGATTTATCTCGGGCCTTCCCGCCCTTCCTGTTCTTTCCTCTCCCCCGTTCTTGCGTCACAAGAGCCTCTTGCTAAGTAGACCCCTGAGACTTCCTCCTTGTCTCCTCATTGAAGAGACAACTGGTTACCTGTTCCATGGATATCTTTCCGTCAGGCGCGGAGTTACTTAGAGACACCACCAATGTCTCCCAACTGTCAGGCAATGAACTAAGCAATAGTAAAGCCTGCAATTCATCATCCAGGACCATCTTCATAGAGGTGAGTTGGTTCACTATATTACTGACCTCATTCATATGCTCGGCCACAGAACCACCATCCATGAACTTGAGATTTACAAGTCGCCTTATCAGAAATATCTTATTACCTAAATTTGTCTTCCTCTCATCTGACCCTTGTAATTTTAGCCATAGAGCTTTAATTTGAGGTTTCCGTAGACACATGGTGGAACACAGAATCATCCAACCATTGTCTAATAAACCCAACCGCCTTTCGGTCCATCTTCTTCCAATCATCATCAGTCATATCCTTGGATTTTGCTGATATGTATGAGATTGGAGAATATAGATCCTTGCAATAAAGCAAGTCCTCCATCTTAGCCTTCCATATGGTCCAGTTAGAACCATTGAGGCTGATCATCCTTGAGCCACCTTCCATAATTCCAAACCGATCCTACCCGTTCAATGAACTTAGCTCTGATACCACTTTGTTGGGATGCCTTGCACAAACCTTAGGATCTAGCCTCCCGAAACAAACCAGAATTATGGATAATAAAGCAATGAAATAAATCAAAGCATCAATCACACACCACACAAGAGATTTTTACGTGGAAAACCCTCAAAGAGGTAAAAACCACGGGACCTCATCCAAATCAACAATCCACTATGAAGTAGAACGTTTACAACCTTCTTCACTCACGCAGGAGTGGATGAACAATAAGAGAAATAGAGAAAACGAAGAGATCTAACCGATTATGAGGACATAGAAATTACCGAGATATAAATTGCAAAGTAGAAAAACCTCCCCGAGCAGAACTTCCATTTTATAAGCTTCCTCTCTCTCTTTCTCCCTCTCTCTCACCTTTGATAGCCCTCTTGTATTTTTCTCATCAACACAATATATCTAGAAAAATCCTAGGGACCCCTTTTTATAGTTTTAGGAAACTCCTTTCCACATCCTAGTTGCGAAAGGACTTGCGCATCCTAGTTGCGAAAGGACTTTGCGCATCCCAGTTGCGAAAGGACAACGGGTCAAAAAAACCCATCACCCTTGAGGACGTCTATGTGACCTTATGAAGACGTTATATGAGAAATAAACCTCACATTGGACCTAAGAAGGTTTCAAGAGGAGTCTTTCAATTCCCGCTTGTTTATATGGTGTGGTCTACTTGAGCTTTGGATGCGCTTCATTTTTGAGCTCATGTTTTACAATGACCTTAAAAAGTTCATGAACTCTGGATCTAACACAAAATCATGGTTTGCCCAAAAAAGTTTCACATGTTAAAAATTAGGTTGATAATTTTGGAAGGAAACTTTGTTTTTATAGAAAATTTTATTAAGTCGTATTCACTATTAAGCCATACGAGTATTGAGAAAAAAATAAAATCAATGGAGAATCATAGAATGAATTCGGCATTAAGTAGTCTTTTTTCAGTGTTAACAAAAGAGCCATAGTCAAATTCTGGCCCATTGCCATGTCTATACTTGATCCTATTTCAGTCCAACAGTTATGATTATTGATTGGTCGTCTGAGGGATGTTTGGACTTTGGAGTGTAGTCTATCCACCTTGGGGCCCACTAATTCAACAGTTTGGATAATCGAACCACAGGTCCCTTGGTTACAATTGATGCGACATGTGAATCAGGTTGCGCGCCAAAGTTAGATGTATGAATGGCTGTGATACGGCTGAGCCCATGAGCTAAAGATCAAGTGGACCACACCACAATAAACACTCGAGATTGAACGCCTAATTTGAAAACTTGATGAGGGCACAGGGGTTTTGGGTCAAAGCTAATATTTGTATTTTCCTCCGTCCAATTAGGTGTGACATTTACAAGCAGGCTGGATGTAAAGTAAACATCAGGGTGGCCTTAGTAAGATTACAATGGTGGGCACCATTGTCTCTGGTGTGGACTGCTTCACCTTTGGATTTACTTCATTTTTAGGCCTTGAGCCATGCCATAAAATAATCTAGCAAACCACACCAAGGTAATCTAAGTCATACTTAGCAAACACTTAGATCCATAGCTCAAGTGGTAGACTGAGTGAAAGATACCTCGTTTCAACAGAGAGGCCTTGGCATGATTCCCTAGTGGGGGTGGGTAACAGTGATGTGTGAACTGACAGTGGCGTGTACTATATATATAACCGCCCGGTTGAAACCTTCTTAGGCCTATCATGTTGTTTATTTTCCATACAACCCGTTCATCCCGTATAAAATGGATGAAGGGAAAACGCAGATATTATTATCTTGATAAAAAATTTATGTGCCCCAAGAAGTTTTCAATGGTGGGCGTTCAATCCCTACTCTTTCCTCCTCTGGTATGGTCCACTTGAGCTTTGGATCTACTTCATTTTCGGGCTTGTGCCCTAAAATAAGCTGGAAGAAAGGATGGACAGTGTAGATAAAACACATAAATCACGGTGGGCCCTACAGAGCTTGGGCTATAAACTAGTCGTTGCTGGTGATGGGCTGGTCCAACTCCACGCACTACACAAATGGGCTTGATCACCGTTACAAGTATTTGTGTGGGCATTTTCTTTATAATTATGAACCATTAGGGCAGGTCAGGTGTAGGTCTGTCCAAGAGGGCCCGCAACCTAAATTCTAGGCCCGAGCCTGGCCCAGGCCAGCTACAGGGAAAAACAAACAGACCCGACCCTGGTCCTAGAATTCCAGCCGAAGCCTGGTTGAATGGTCGAGGCCCGAAAACCCAATGGGCCCATAGTGGCCCATTGACAGCTCTACGAACCATACTTGGGTTCATCTCTTGTTGTTTACATGAGCCCAGATCCTCAGGTCATAACCCGTGTCTGAGATTGGACACACGTGCCAAGCTGTGTTAACCATCCAAACCGTGCATCAAGTTGGGCCCAGTGGACATGTGATATGGATCAGAAATCAGGCCGATCAATTACTAAATGGATATGGATGCGGATTGCCTTGGAAACAGGAAGTTCCTGCGCGGGAAGTTGGGTGGGGCTCACCCTGATGTTTGTGATAAATCCACACCGTCCATCCATTTTTCGAGATCATTTTAACATGAGAGGCCAGGAACGAGTTGGATCTAAAACTCAAGGAGGTCACATGATAGGGAAAAGTGGAGAGAGAAATTCCTACCGCTGAAACCTTCCTGGCGTACGCCTTGATATTTATATGCCATCAAAACCGTTTATAAGGACATTCCCACTGGGATGAAATGAAAACACAAAAACTTAGTCTGATACAAGACTTCTTTGGCCAGACGAATGTTCCAACGGTGGTCGTTCAATCCACATTGTTTTCTCTCATATGGCCTACTTAAGTTTTGGATCCGCTCCTTTTCGGTCTCATGTCCTGAAATGAGCTTGCAAAATAGATGGACGGGGTGGATTTCTCACAAACATCATAGAGGGCCCCACCTATCTTGCTATGGCAGGAACTTCCTGGCAATCCGCGTCTCTCATCATTGAGCTTTTTAGCTGTCCATTGATTCTGTGCGTGTGTTGCTCACATGATTTTTGTTCCAGGACATCTACGCAGCAGGTCCCACTTGATTCAGGGCTCATATGCATGTCACACGTGCTAGATTGGCAAATGATACCACGTCTGGACACGTGTCACAATAGAAAATGTGGTAAACATCCAATCCCTCCATCAGATTGGCTACACCATTTAGAAGCCCAGGCCCAAAATACTTTCCCCCTGGGCCGGACTCAACATGTCAAGCCCGACTAAGTTTCACCAGCCAACTGGGCCCCACCAATGCTCGCTTATCTGGGCGTTCAAGTTCATGCGGGCGGGCATCTTGAACCAGCCCTAAACATGCTGCACCTGATTAGGGCTGCCAATGGGCTGGTTTTCCTAGCCTGGCCAAGGAAGCCTGACCGTTTAGGGTCTGGGCTGGGCCGCTAAACTAGGCCTCAGAGCCAGTCCAGGTTCGAAGTCAAGGCCTCTTACGACCGGGCCGCAGCCTAAAAATTAAATTTAAGTGGGTAAATTAATCAAAAGAATATTAATTATTGTTTGAAAAATTCAACGGTCATTGTGATTTTTTGGACAGAATTTCGGAAGGCACGTCCATTACTGGAAATCCTTGCGAGCGGTTTTCTAATTCATTAAAAACAAACATCAGATGGTTCTATTGTCATGATGATGTGGGCCTCAACTGTAGAATCCGGCCTGGCTTGTTCTCTTGTAAGCCTAAGGGTCTGAACTTTTGGGTTCAGACCGGTTTTTTTTTTTTTTTTAACAGCAATGAAAAGATTTTCTTTATCTTGACATGAACGTGGAACCCAAGCCAGAGAATAATGGGCTCTGTAGGAGCCCATGACCAGTTATTGTTTGGTCAAAGCTAGGGCTGTACACGAACCGAGTTAGCTTGGTTAGTTTGCTCGACTCGACTTGAAAAAGCTTGATTAGACTCGGTTCGAAACTGAGTTTGAGCCGAGTCGAGCCGATTTTTTGAGCTTGAAAAAAGTTTGAACCGAGTTCGAGCTTGCCCAAGCTTGACTCGACTTGACTCGGATCAAACCAGTTTGGTGACTCGGTTACTTTGATATTGATGTTGCTCACCAAGTGTTTGACAAAATGACTCGTCAAAGTGTTGGCTGGTGGCAAGGAAGGTATGTATATGAAACGAATACCATTTTTTCTTGATTTTGATGTTACCCACAAGGTGTTTGATGAAATACCTATAAACAGTTGCTGCTATTTTACATATAGTAAGTAGAAGTGTACACGAACCGAGCTAGCTCGGTTAGCTCGCTCGACTCGACTCGAAAAAGCTCGATTAGACTCAGTTCGAAGCTAAGTTTAAGCCGAGTTGAGCTGATTTTTTGAGCTTGAAAATGAGTTTGAGTTGGCCCCAGCTCGACTCGACTCGACTTGGATCAAACTCAGATCGAACCAATTCGGTGACTCGGTTACTTTGATATTGATGTTGCTCACGAAGTGTTTGATGAAATGACCCAACGAAGTGCGGCCGGTGGCAAGGCAGGTATGTATATATATGAAACCAATACCCTTTTTAAAAATTTTTTATTTTTATTTTTATGTTGCTTAGAAGGTGTTTGATAAAATACTTGTAAAACCATTGCTGTTGTCTTAAATACAGTGAGATTTTGAAGGTGTAGTCCAGTTGTTTGTGAAAATGCTACATAGGTGAACTCGGCTCGATTTTGGCTCGAACTGGCCTGAGCTGCTAACCGAACCGAGCGGAGTTGGCCAGTCAGGCTCAAGGACCGAGCCGAGGCGAGCCGATCCGAGTTCGAGCTAAGGTCAGCTAGTGGCTGAGCCGAGTTGAGCTGAGGTCAGCTTGACTTAGTTCGACTCGATGTACACCCCTAATAGTAAGAAATTGAAAGTGTACTCCATGTATTTGTGAAAATGCCGCATAGGCTCCAATTTGCTCGAATTGGCCTGAGCTGCTGACCAAATAGAGCCGAGTTGGCCAGTCAAGCTCGAGGACCGAGAGCCTAGTTCGAGCTAGGGTCAGCTATACACCTCTAGCCAAAGCTATCTGAAACTTTGATTTGCTAGCCCATTTCTCGTCCAAACCCATTTCAGCCCACCCATCAAACATAGGGCCACCACTATAGAAAGGAAAATCTAATGGCTGGTTAAAGGTGATCCCATGGTTTTAAGACTCAGATAAGTCCAATGGGACTGACTTGTTGAATCAGTAGGAGCCGGTGGATGCACCCTTAAAGGGGGTGTCTGACGCTTAAAATATATCGTGAGCTAAATTTCAGTTTAGGTGCACTTATTCAAACCTCATCTCACTTTTTACTTCTAAAATTAAATACTAAAAAGCTATTTGAACGAAAACTTACAATTCAACTGATAAAATAGACCTGGAGACCCCTTTCGGTGGAACTCCTTTTTACACAAGTACATACCAGTTGTACACAACTTCAACAAAAGGGTTTTATGGCGAACAAGTAGTAGTCTGTCTGATTGCTTTTCAACAATTGGGCTTTTAGCGGATATTTCGACAAATAAAGAATCAAACGAGGTTTGCAAAAATGCATTTAGACACAATTTTGGTGTCAAATGCCGGGGTTTGAGGGTGCGTCCAAACAGGCCATTGATTTCCTTAAAAGGGCCTTTTGGGGTGGGGCATTCTGATTCTTGATTTCCACAATGTCAATTGGAGTGGCTTTGGCCTATGGTTTGGAGGGGCTTCGGAATTCCCAGCTACTTAGAAGCCCATAGTACCCTAATACTACATAATTGGGGATCTTAATTAAAGATTAGGTGCCCATTTGGCATCTCATATCTAATCTAATAAGAACTTTTCAAATAAGAGCTAATCTTAAAAGGCACTTTGTATTAGGTCTTGTTGTGTAATGAGGTTGTTGGTAAAATTACCTTTTCAAACCTAAAAAAGCTCTTATTTGAAATAAATATATTTGGTACAACATTGAAATAAGACTTTTTTTTTTTTTTTTTTTTGTTTTTGTTTTGTTGTAAGATAGTTGCTTTGATTTTTACAAATTGCAACAACTTTATACCAAACAAACACTCTCCTTCATGCCTCTCACCTTTAATGTTGGTTGTTCAGCATGTTGGACATTAGATGAGAACTGTCCATCACGTGGGGCCTGCCTTTGATGTGGGCCTTCCATGTGAGTTAAACATTCGAAGTGGGCCGTCTATCATGCATGGCCTTCCTTGGATGTAGACCATTTATCATTAGGAGTCAACCTTTAATGTGGACTGTCTATTATGGGAGGCCATCTTAATATAGGTCATACATCATGTAGGGTCCACCATCATTATTACCTGTCCTTCATATGAGGCCCTTCAGTATCCATTGCCCATCACATGGAGCTCACATATGATGTATCTGTCATGTGGCCTCCACTTTGGAAGTGGGTTGTCCCTTGCGCGCCCATTCATTATTGAGGCCGATATTTGATGTGAACCTGCAGTAGAAACAAATCAATTTAGACAGTCCTTTTTGCGGCTCTGATAATGACTCGATTAACATGTCATTGCCTCGTGAGATGTTTCCATTGAAGTTCACTACGAATCTATGAGTACCTATCATGATATTTATCAATAGAATCTTTAGGCCACATCATCGAGACTACATTTGATGTAGCAGTCATGACAACATCAATAAGGTGAACTAATAAGATATAGGAAAATAGGAAATTACTGTTTGCAGCAAGCAAAGGATTCGGATTCTTATGAATACTACCTTAATAGTAAGAAGTGTGAAAAAAATGAGTTCTTTGTATATGCATTTGAACAACCGTTGGTTATATTTCTTTTTATTGAAAAATAGAAGTCATAAAATAATTTTGTCAAGCCTACCCCTACAATACCTGAGCTAAACTAAGTAATAATGTAATAATGTGATATAGTTGGAATTTACTTCTCCACTTTTAAAATGGTGTCATAGTTTCTGATTGTTTACATGAATAAAGATTGAAGAAGAGAAGTCTTCAAATCACTAACTCAAACTCATTGTTAAATTCTACTTAGTGGAATATGGAGGTACTTATGGCAGAACGGGCCGATCTGGTTTTTCACAATAAAGTGATAGATGCAACTGCCATGAAACGACTTATTAGCAGATTAATAGATCACTTCGGAATGGCATATACATCGCACATCCTGGATCAAGTAAAGACTCTGGGTTTCCAGCAAGCCACTGCTACATCCATGTCCATTATATGGAGCCCACCTTGATGTGGGTCATCCATCAAGCGGGGCCCACTTGATGTGGATTGTCCATCATGGGGTCATACTTTGATGCCGGCCATCCATCATGTAGGGCCCACTTTTGATATCCACCATCCATCTTGTGAGATGCAACGTCTATGTGGATCATTCACCGTGGAGGGCCACTTTGGATATGGGTTGTCCATCATGCAAGACCTTGGATGTGGACCATCCATCCAATGGGGCCCACTTGATGTGGACCGTTCATCACACATGGCCACACTTTGATGTGGGTAATTCATCATGTGAAGCCCACCTTAATGTGGACCATTCATCATGTGGGGCTCCACCTTCAATATGGGTTGTTCTTCATGTGGGCCCACTTTTGATGTCAACCGTCCATCATGTGGGTCCACCTTCAATATCCGCCATCCATCTTATGGGTCCCACCTTTGATGTGGACTGTCCATCAGGAGGGGCACATTTTATTGTGGGCCATTCATCATGTGGGGCCACCTTTGATGTTAACCATGCATTATGTGAGCCCACCTTGGTGGACCATTCATCATGGGGCCACTTTGTAACTATCCACTACGTGGGCCAACCTTGATGAAGCTAAGATTGAGAGTGGGAGATTGAAAAGAGATAGGAGGGCATTAAAATTTGATAAAAGTCCTGACCCCTATCCATCTACATAAGCCCCAAAAAAGTGAATTCTCCCCAACATATATACGAAATTAAAGCTCATTTCTTTCTTTTTAAAGAACTAAGGTGTATAATTGAACATTTACCAAATAATTGAAAAGTTTTTTTTTTTTTTTTTTGTCTTAATTCTGATTTTTCCAAAATAATCCATTAAACTCTTATTTGTAAAGATCTCAATGCCTCCCATGACTGTCATTACTATTCCCACTTAAGAGGTACATGCAATCAAAGAAGAGGAACACTATGGCCATGAAGTTTGGCAAAGTGATTTTATAAATGGGCCATCAAAGGTGGGACCCACATTAGGGATAGTCTAGAGCAATGATAAAGACTATTTATGGTATGTGTGGACTTTTCATTTCCTTAGCCATTGAATATACGGTTGGAATGATCCAACCAAAGTGATTTTTGGGTTGGGAAATCAAAGGTATTTTTAACATGCTCAATATAGACTATCCAAATATTCAGTTAGGATAATCAGACCATGTTATTTAAAAACGGTTACATTACGGCATTGCTATACCCATTTCTAACCAGGGCCATAATGGCCAATTTAATAAGCCTGTAACAAAGGTAATGGGCTGATATAGGGCCAATAAAATATTTCCATTGAAACTGTTACCACAGTATTGTAACAGTCATAAGATTGGCCGTTACAGCCACCATGCATACTGCTGTTGAATACGTTACATCCAACAAAATTGACAAAGGTGACCCCCTCTTGATGGATGGTCAAGATCAAAGCTCAGATAATTTTTGGAGTGGTTAAGATGGATAGTCCATTTCCTTGGGCATTTGAATGACTAATGAGGATCCTCATACCAAAGTTATCTTTTGAATGATATAGGCAATCAAACGTAAGTCCACAGACTATGGATGATCCAAATCAATAATATAACCATCTTTAGTAATTAAGATCCTTATGGGCCATTTATTTTTCTATCCATTGATCCAAGGGTAAGGATTTATTAGACCAAGATGATATTTTGAGATGAGCAATCTAAGATGGTGGGACCCACATGATGGATGATGTAGTAAATGACTATACAGTTTGTCGTTTGATGAATATGCGCCATTTATTTCCCTGTCCATTGGTTGGACACTTATTAAAGCGATTTCTCAAAGGAGTCCCTAATCAAAGGTAGCGACCACATGATGCATGTATGGTATAGCTCAATAATCAGTTTTACAATATGATCCATATGGACAGTCCATTTCACTATTGATTGAAAGGACAATTAGGATGACCTCACTAAAGTGATTCTTTTGAGAGAGATTGACAATCAAAGTTGGGACCATGTAATGGGTGGTTGAAATCAATCAGTATGATTTAGACAGTCCATTTCCGTAACTATTAATAGCCAATCAAAGGATTTTTACAGCAATCAAAGGTCAGATTCTCTTGATGTAGTAATTTAAATTTGAAGCAAGATTATTGTAAAAGATTTCAAATGAAATTATTTTCCATGCATTCAAACGTCCACCTACCATGCATCGTACCTTCAAGGAATCACAATCACCTATTTCAGGATTTTCCAAACACGTATAGCTATGATTTTGATTCCCCCAATGACAATACTCATGTATTGCATTACCTGATTATTGAAATATCTGTCCTTTTCATACTCCCAAATAAACGGTTCTCGAGGAAGTTATATGATGCTACGACAAAATGTCATGGTTGATACTCAGTAACTCATATGTTGTAGATGAGGCATGCAAACTTAGATTAAACAATCAGCATTGTTCAAAATTCAGATTGATTGAATGATCTTCACCCCCTATTGAAATTAAATGATATTTTGGAACTTTAGCTTATCTTCCAATGATCCAAACCATTTATATAACAACTCTTATTATGAGAATTAAAAATAAAAAAAACCTACTTAGTAATTAATATTATATTTATATTTCAGTACATTTTTCAAAAAGGTTTTCAAAAACCAACCTCATTGATCCATATAATTATTATACCACTAACTTATGGGTGTGTGAGCAAATGAGTCAGCAGCTTACGTGGGCCCAATGTGATGTTTATAAAAATTCATCCTGACCACAAGGTGTGTCACCCATGTTAATAAAGGGACCAAACGTAATTTCCATTTGTGATCCAGGTGGACCACATGGTGGGAAAAAAGTATATAAGGC
Source organism: Magnolia changhungtana (assembly GCA_030180095.1). Taxonomy (NCBI): domain Eukaryota; kingdom Viridiplantae; phylum Streptophyta; class Magnoliopsida; order Magnoliales; family Magnoliaceae; genus Magnolia; species Magnolia changhungtana. The sequence continues at coordinate 9,937,637 of JASAUF010000669.1, forward strand.
AACGTTCATCCTCCAAACTGTTTTCCTTCGTATGGCCCACCTAAATCATGAATGGGCATGATTTTTAGATCTCGGGCCTAAATTGTAATGTGAAATCTAATGTTTGAAGACCCTACCCAAATCAAGGGTGTGCATTTCTCTTGCAATTGTTTTCTTTGGTGTGGGTAGGGGTGTCAATGGCCGGTAAGGGCCAAGCCAAAATCTGTTTAAGCCTGCCGCATTGTTCAACCTAAGCCCAAATCTAGCCTAGGCCCCTTGAGCCAAACTGGAGGTGGAAGAATGCTTCAAAAACACTTGAATGCGTTCAGCAGGGAAAAAATGGCACATGCACACCACTGTCCTGAAGTGTGTATACAAAATAATTCTCTTCAGCCCACCCTTTATTTTTAATAGGCCCGTCATGATGTGTATGTGAGATCTAGCCATTACATGTGTAATCCTCTATTAGATTAATGGATAAAAGCTCAGGATGAACTGTGCTTCAGGTGAGCCCCACCAAGGGAAACAGTTGGGATAGAGATGTCCACCCTTGATATTTATAGGGTCCTCCGTGATGGTTATATAAAATCTACTTCAACCATTAGATGCCACACCAAACATATGCTTGGGGCCGAAAGATCAGGCCCATCCATTATTTAGGTAGACCAAACTAATGGACATAGTTTGGAGGGTGAGGATTGCTGCACACTATTTCCAATCATGTGATCAACCTGAAACCCCGATGGGGATGTATTTTGGATGGATTTCACATAAACACGGTGATGGGGCCCACATGAGCCAGAAAACCTTTTATATTAGTGAAATAGATTTTCCTTCCTCTAGCTGACGTGAACCCATTGAAATTTGAATTGAAGTTTTAAATTCATCTAGCCGGGTTGGGCTGACAGGCTCTTAGATGTCTTACTCCAAGCTCGGCCTGAATTCAAAACAGGCTTGAATTTTAAGCCTAAGCTGGTCCCATTGACATCTCTAAGTGTGGCCCACCTCGATTACATTTTAACATGATTTTTTAGATTTAAACCAAAATTAGCATTACACATCTAATGGTATGAGTCGGCATCACAGTGGCCCTCCAAACAATCAAGCACCGGTGTCTCTCTCCAATCATAATGGAACTTTATTTGGAAAAAAAGAACTGTATGGGATGGACCTCTTGATTTTAATGGGGCCTACCGTGATTTTTATGTAAAGTCCTAACCTCTATCTATCAGTGTAAGCTCACGAAAAAGTGAATTCTCAGCTCCAACATACGAAATTAAAGCACATTTCCTTCTTTCTAAAGAACTAAGTGTTGAGAGATGTCTTAATCTGGAAAAATTCACGTGTACGACCGGTCGAGGGTCAGGTTCGACCGGTCGTGCGTGTGGCTCGACTAGTCGAGCGCTGCACGACTCAAAGTCCAGCGAGCTTCTGATTTTGGAGTCCGAGGTGCTCGACTGGTCGTGGCCTATGTACGACCGGTCGTAGGGGTCCTTCGACTAGTCGAGAAATCTGCTCGACCAGTCGTAGGCAGATTCATTTTCGAATCCGATGCGGACTGCGGATTTTGAGTTGGCCTTTCGTAAGGGTGCAAAAGGAAAATTTCCTAAACTATAAATATGGATCCCTAGGGTTATTCTAGTGTATGCTAAGGCTTCCTAAAGGGGTTCTAGAGAAATCAAAGGGTGTAACAAGGGTGAGATTCGAGGTTGTTCGAATCGGGTAAGTCTTCTCTCTTTGTAATTTCTGTTTCATAGTGGAGATTTGTCGCTTTGTGCCGTGGTTTTTTCCCGAAAGGGTTTTCCACGTTAAATCTGTGTGTTCTCTTGTATGCTTGGTGCCATTGGATTGCTATCCTAGATCTAGATGTATGTGATTCCGCAGGCTAAAAACCCCAACACTAAGCTGTATAATTGAGCATTTACCAAATAATTGAAAAGTTTTATTTTTAATTTTCATTTTCTAAAATAAGCGAATAAACTCTTATTTGTAGAGATGTTAATGCCTCCTACGACTATCATTACCATTCCCACTTAAGAGGTACAGGCAATCTAAGAAGAGGAACACTATGGCCATGAAGTTTAGCAAAGTGATTTTATAAATGGGCCATCAAAGGTGGGACCCACACTAAGGATAGTCTAGAGCAATGATAAAGACTGTTTAAGAGTATATGTGAGCTTTTCATTTCCTTAGCCATTGAATATTCAGTTGGAATGATCTAACCAAAGTGATTTTTAAGTGGGTTGGGAAATCAAAGGTGGGCCTCATACAATGAAAGACTTGGGTATTTTAATATACTCAATATAGACACTTGATGCAGAAATCTAGTTAGCCTTCCATAGACCTTCGTGTACTTGCACAAAGAATGGACAAAGGAGACCTTGACTCATACAGGGGACCCTCCGATGCCTAAGTCACGTAGAGAATCTAGGTTTGGTCGTAAACCGAGTTTTAGGCTAAAGATTGTGCATACCTTTTACCAATGAAGATGCTCCTATTTATAGGTGAGGGGAGGAGAGGCGGTGGCGTAGATGAGATCTCCCTATTTAGTAGGGGCGTGTTGTACTAGGATTCGGATCCTGTGTGCAAGGGAATTTTTCGAGATTCTCGGTGAAGATCTCAGGATCCCAAACGTGTCACGGATGTCCTCTGAAATATTTGGAGGAGTTTTCAGGAGGATTTCTCTTAGATAGGATTTGATTATTCAAAATTAGTAGGGGTGTGAGTAGGAGGTCGAGGCCGAGGTGGTCTTAACCAACCTTCCATGGGGGTAGTATGCCGACCTGACTCCTTTGGCGAGTGATCAAACTTTCTTTTAACATTGGGCAGATTTCCAACCTGCTGATTGGAGATCAAGCTCGATCTCATTTCCTACTCGTTTTAGAGTCAAAGGTCGGATTCTCAGTCATATTTGTCGTTGTCTGACCTGGCGAGGTACACAAATTTATGACTTGACCTTTATTATTAATTGATCCAATTTTCCTATAACATAAACTATCCATATATTCAGTTAGGATGATCAGACAATGTTATTTAAAAACAATTAAATTACGGGGTTACCATACCATTTCTAACCAGGGCTATAATGGCTAATTTGATAAAATGGCCAGTAGTAAGCCTGTAACAATGGTAATGGGCTAATATAGGGCCAATACTTCTTTTTTTCTTTCTTTTAAGTAAAATATTTCCATTGAAACTGTTACCACAATATTGTAACAGTCATAAGATTGGTCGTTACAGCCACCATGCTGTTGTTGAATATGTTACATCCAACAAAATTGACAAAGGTGGCCCCCACTTGATGGATGGTTAAGATCAAAGATCACATAATTTTTGGAGTGGTCAAAATGGATAGTCCATTTCCTTGGGCATTTGAATGACTAATGAGGATCCTTGGACCAAAGTGATCTTTTAAAGGATTATGGATGATTATGGATGATTCAAATCAATAAGGCTACAGATTATGGATGATTCAAATCAATAATATAACCATCTGTAGTAATTAAGATCCTTATGGGCCATCTAGTTTTCTACCAATTGATCCAAGGGTAAAGATTTATTAAACCAGAATGATATTTTGAGATGAGCAATCTAAGATGGTGGGACCCACATGATGGATGATGTAGTAAACGACTCTACAGTTTGTTGTATGATGAATATGCACCATTTATTTCTTTGTCCATTAGTTGAACACTTATTAAAGTGATTTTTCAAAGGAGTCCCTAATCAAAGGCGGGGACCACATGATGCATGTATGGTGTAATGCCCCCAATTTTTGTTAATAAAATTAAAATTTTAAAATTTTTAATTTACTTTTGAGTGGAAAAAAGATCCACCTATCTTATCATCCTTCCTCTTGTATCTCTTTATTCAAAACTTTCCTTGTATCTCATAGTATCCTAATGAACCATCTTTTTTAAAAAGGGAAAGTGAGAACAAGCGTCTTATCAAAACTAAACAAATGAAAGAAAAATTCATAGAAAAAAAAATACGAAAGGGAAAGTGGGAAGGAGGATTTTTAGAATTCACTTATTCGGGTAAGTATTTTATTTTATTTATACAATAGTTAATTTGGCATGATCTACATGTTGGATAGATTGAATCAATCAAACATCCATTGTGTAAGTTTAATTTATCCATGTGAAAAGGTATGCGCATGGTTTTAAGGCTAATGTGTAGAACATGAGATTTTAAGGTATGCGCATGGCTTCAAGGCTAATGTGTAAAATGTGAGATTTTTCTATGATGGATAGTGATCAGTATGATCTGTACTGTTCGTGGGTATTATAAGACTTAATTATATAATATTTTTTAAAAATCAGACCAATTCGACGCCTTAGTGGACTGTACTGATCATAGATTTACCAATTTTCTTCCTTAATCTAACGAAATTGAATAAATACCGGAAGAGTAATTCTTTGCGTAATATATGACTTGACACAGAGAATTATATGATATAATTTGACATGTGTGATTAAATCATCACCATTCTTAGTTCCTTAAGATTAAAATAAATTAAAATCTTAAATTCTAGACCGATTGGACTGTTAGATGGGCAACATCGATATGAAGAAATGATAGATGATGAATCATACGTTTACTCACTATGTGTAATCGTAAGATTAAGGATAATTCTTATTTATATGATTTTATGAAGTCGTAATTCAATTCAAACCGTTGGTTCACGGAATCATTTCCACCACATTAAGGTGAGTGATCCCAATGCGTTTTCCATCCATTAAGTTAAAATAGATGGATTGTTTGATATGTTATATTCTCACCTTGATATAATTGACATGCACTCTTAATTGATTTAGAAGAATGTGTGATTTTTATATTAATAATGGTATGGATTGATTAATGTGTTAAATTATGTTGAGTCAAATGTGATAATCAAAATAATCTATGCAATACATGATTCATAATTACTTGGTGCATTTATCAATTACATGGACAGCACGTGTTGAATTCCTGAGGGACTTCCCTGGATGGTATATCCTAGTAGAATTGTTACTAGAAGCCCACTATACTAGTGGAAACCTATTTAAGGAGTAGATGCGGGCCTTGTCTATGCCTACCAAATGATAGAAGCCTAGCAAGGGGCTGATGTGGGTTGACGGGTTTCCAACTCAAATAAATGGACAGATTCCCACTTGATGCATTGATGCACTGCATTTGATTTTTTTTTTTTTTTGTATGATTTTTGATATTCTATTATAATTTAATGTAAAGAATCATGTCAGGAATTCTCATTAGGCTTGGCCAGTTTACCCTTTATTGATGTAAGTTATGGTTGAACTGGTGCATGATGTTGGGGGCCTTGCACAAAACCTTAGGATCTAGCCCTCCAGAATAAACCAGAATTATGGATAATAAAGCAATGAAAATAATCAATGCATCAATCACACACCACACAAGAGATTTTTACGTGGAAAACCCTCAAAGAAGTAAAAACCACAGGACCTCGTCCAGATCAACAATCCACTATGAAGTAGAACGTTACAACCTTCTTCACTCACGTAGGAGTGGATAAACAATAAGAGAAATAGAGAAAACGGAGAGATCTAATCGATTATGAGGACATAGAAGCACTGAGATATAGATTGCATAGTAGATAACCTCCACGAGTAGAACCTCCCTTCTATAATCTTCCTCTCTCTCTCTCTCTCACCTTTTGATAGCTTTAAACCCTTTAGCAAATCCCTTGTAAAGCTTTAGGAAACCCTCTTGCATTCTCTCGTGATACTTAGAAAACCCTAGGCAACCCCTTTTATAGTTTAGGAAACTTCCCTTTCGCATCTCGGTTGCGAAAGGACTCAAATCCACAGTTTCGCACAAAATCGTGGAACAAACTACGTAACCTTCGACTGGTCGAAGCCTGTCCACGACCGGTCGAAGCCCACCTTCGACTGGTCCTGGAATTCGAGGACTGGTCTTAGCCTCTGAGAAAAAATGGCACGAACTCGCTGGACTTTGAGTCGTGCCAGGGCTCGAACCTACGACCGGTCGAGCGCCTCCCACGACCGGTCGAGCAGGGCTCGAGACCGGTCGAGGACGGGGAAAAAACCCCATCAAATCTTTCCTCTTTTGACCCAGAAGGGATCCACCTTCTTCAAGCCAGTCAGGTTTCTACAAACCTCAAACTTGCCCTTGAGCAAAGCCTTGGTCATCATGTCTGACCCATTATCGTCCGTGTGGACCTTCTCAAGTTGTAACACCTTCTATTCCAAAGTATCCCTGATCCAGTGATACCGAATCTCTATGTGCTTCGACTTGGAATGCTAATTTGGATTCTTGCTCAAGTGTATAGCACTCTGACTATCGCAATAGATTACGTGCTCCTCCTGCTTTAGGCTAAGTTCTTGTAAGAACGTTTCATCCAAAGCATCTCTTTACATGCCTCTGTGACTGCAATGTATTCGGCCTCTATCGTCGACAACGCTATGACCTTCTGTAGCCTGCTCTGCCAGGAAACCGCTCCCCCTGCAAATGTAAACATGAACATCGATGTAGACTTCCTGGAGTTTATGTCACCTGCCATATCTGCATCTGTGTAGCTCTTTAACACAGGTTTACCGTCACCATAGCATAGGCTTAACCTGGATGAGTCTCTTAGATATCGCAGTATCCACTTCACCGCAGTATCCACTTCACCGCTGCCCAATGCTCTTTACCAGGATTGGCAAGATACCGGCTGATAATACTAACCGCATATGTTATGTCTGGGCGTGTATACACCATAGCATACATCAAACTTCCTACCACTGACGCGTATGGTATCTTCTGCATTTCTTTCACCTCTGCCTTCGTCTTGGGACACTGCCTGTCGCTCAATCTGAAGTGACCATCTAGTGGAGTACTGACCGACTTCGCTGCATTCATATTGAACCGCTCTAGGACTTTCTCAATATAACGCTCTTGTGACAGCCAGAGCTTCCTGCTGCTTCTGTCACGAATTATCTCCATTCTTAGGATCTGTCTAGCGGGGCCCAAGTCTTTCATCGCAAATGACTTGCCCAACTCCTGTTTCAGCCTGTCGATCTTCTTGATGTCTTTTTCCATGATGAGCATGTCATCAACGTATAATAGCAGAACTAAGAAATCACCATCTGAGAACTTGCGCGTGAACACATAGTGGTCAGACTCTGTTCTGTCATACCCATGTTTCAACATGAACGAGTCGAACTTCTTGTACCATGCCGTGGAGCTTGTTTCAGCCCATACAAGCTCTTTCTCAACCTACACACCATATGCTCTTTGCCCTTGACTTCGAACCCCTCTGGTTGGTGCACGTAGATCTCTTCTTCCAGGTCACCATGGAGAAAGGCAGTTTTAACATCTAACTGCTCTATCTCCAGGTCCATGCTAGCCGCCAACCCAAGCAACACCTGTATGGATGTCATCTTCACCACTGGTAAGAATATCTCTTCAAAGTCTATGCCTTTCCTCTGACCAAACCGTTTCACCACAAGTCTGGCCTTGAACCTCGTCTGTGAATTCTTCTGCTCAATCTTCTTTCCGAACACCCACTTGTTTCTCAGAGCTTTCTTGCCCTTAGGCAGTTTCACCATATCATAGGTGTGGTTCTTATGCAAGGATTCCATCTTCTCTTGCATCGCTTTCAACCACTCCCCCTTATGCTCGTTGGCTAGGGCCTCAGAATAATCTTCTGGCTCTCCCCCATCGGTTAGCATAATGTACTCATGCGGCGAGTACCCCTTGGACGGCTGTCTGTCCCTAGATGACCTCCTCACCTGTGGCTCAACAGGTGGATCAAGTGAAGGCTGCTCCCCGGTCCATCTTCCGAAGGAACTCTCTTGTCCTCTCGCACCTTCTTTGTACTCCCCATCATCAGGCACCACGGGAGGAATGCTTAGGATCCATGTCCTCTAGCTCACCTAAACTAGGCTGGTTCTTCTCTGGCTTACCAATGTCTTCTATACACTGATCTTCAAAGAAAACCACATCTCTGCTCCTGACGAGCTTCCTCTCGGTCGGATCCCACAACCTGTAACCGAACTTTTCATCACCGTACCTTAAGAACACATACTGCCTGATCTTCATATCGAGCTTGGACCTCTCGTCTTTTGGTACGTGAACGGATGTCCTGCATCCAAACACCCTGAGATGACTGTACAATGGATCATGTCTAGTCCACACCTTCTCAGGTACTTCTCCATTCAATGGGGCTGATGGAGACCTGTTTATCAAATACATCGCCGTGTGCATTGCTTCTCCCCAGAACGTCTTGGGCAATTTCGCATGGGATAACATGCATCTGATTTTCTCAACAATGGTGCGATTCATTCGCTCAGCTATACCATTATGCTGGGGGGTCTTGGGAACCGTCTGTTTATGCCGTATACCCAGGGACTTGCAGTACTCGTGAAAGTCGCCAATGTATTCACCACCATTGTCAGTGCGGATGCACTTCAATGATCTACCTATCTCTCTCTCGACCATAGCATGAAACAATTTAAACACACCAAAGACCTCATCCTTGGATTTCAAAGCATAAACCCAAACCCTTCTAGATGCATCATCTATAAAAGTAACAAAATACAATGCCCCACCCAAGGTTTTTGTCCTCATAGGACCACAAACATCAGAATAAACTAAATCTAATGCATGCACTTTATTAACATGAGAAGCGGTTTTAATAAATGAAACTCTATGCTGTTTCTCTGATAAATAATCAAGACAGGTTTTGAGAGGTGTACCTATCACGTCTGGAAGGAGCCGCTTCTTTGCTAGTACCTGAAGCCCTTTTTCACTCGTGCGGCCTAGACGCCTGTGCCACATGTCAATAGCTAAATCTTCCGCTGCGTTCAACCCACCCTTGCATATACTGACACTTGCCTTGTACAAGGTACAACACTTCTTTCCTCTGACCATGATCAACGAACCCTTGATGAGCTTCCATCGCCCACTAGCAAACAGACTTTCATAGCTATCATCATCCAGCCTTCTCGTCGACATCAAGTTGAGGCGAAGGTCTGGGATATGCTTCACATCCCTGAGAACTAATGTGCAGCCCACATCAATTTTCACACAAATATCACCAACTCCCACGATTTTTGATATGCCAGAATTTTCCATCTTCATAGTCCCATAGTCACCTGACTTGTAGCTTGTGAAGGAGTCCCTGTGTGTAGTCGCATGAAAAGAAGCTCCCGAGTCTATCACCCAGTCGGTGTCCTGACTCGTAGCCGTGAGACATATGTCATGATATGCAGAAAGAATAACTACCATGTCGCCATCTAAAGCGACCGTAGTGGAATCTGATTCATCTTCCTTCCCTTTTCCTTTATTGTCGTTCTTCTTACCACGACATTCATGCTTGTAGTGACCCTTCTTGCCATAATTCCAGCATTCAACATCTTTTCTGTTACTCGACTTGTCTCTTGATTTATCTCGGGCCTTCCCACCCTTCCTGTTCTTTCCTCTCTCTCGTTCCTGTGTCACAAGGGCCTCTTGCTGAGTAGACCCCTGAGACTTCCTCCTTGTCTCTTCATTGAAGAGACAACTAGTTACCTGTTCCATGGATATCTTTCCATTTTGCGCGGAGTTACTTAGAGACACCACCAATGTCTCCCAACTGTCAGGCAATGAACTAAGCAATAGTAAAGCCTGCAGTTCATCATCCAGGACCATCTTCATAGAGGTGAGTTGGTTCACTATATTGCTGACCTCATTCATGTGCTCGGCCACAGAACCACCATCCTTAAATTTGAGATTCACAAGTCGCCTTATCAGAAAAATCTTATTACCGGCTGTCTTCCTCTCATACAGCCCTTGTAATTTCAGCCATAGGCTAGCGGCTGAGGTTTCCGTAGACACATGGTGAAACACAGAATCGTCCAACCATTGTCTAATAAACCCCACCGCCTTTCGGTCCATCTTCTTCCAATCATCATCAGTCATATCCTTGGATTTTGCTGATATGCCTAAAATTGGAGAATATAGGTCCTTGTAATAAAGCAAGTCTTCCATCTTAGCCTTCCATATGGTCCAGTTAGAACCATTGAGGCTGATCATCCTTGATGAGCCACCTTCTATAATTCCAAACCGATCCTACCCGTTCAATGAACTTAGCTCTGATACCACTTTGTTAGGGGCATTGCACAAAACCTTTGGATCTAGCCCTCCAGAACAAACCAGAATTATAGATAATAAAGCAATGAAAATAATCAATGCATCAATCACACACCACACGAGATTTTTACGTGGAAAACCCTCAAAGAGGTAAAAACCACGGGACCTCGTCCAGATCAACAATCTACTATGAAGTAGAATGTTACAACCTTCTTCACTCACGCAGGAGTGGATACACAAAAAGAGAAATAGAGAAAACGGAGAGATCTAACCGATTATGAGGACATAGAAGCGCTGAGATATAGATTGCATAGTAGATAATCTCCACGAGCAGAACCTCCCTTCTATAAGCTTCCTCTCTCTCTTCCTCTCTCACCTTTTGATAGCCCTAAACCCTTTAACAAATCCCTTGTAAAGCTTTAGAAAACCCTCTTGCATTCTCTTGTGATACCTAGAAAATCCTAAGCAACTCCTTTTATAGTTTAGGAAACTTTCCTTTCGCATCCCGGTTGCAAAAGGACTCAAATCCGCAGTTTCGTGCAAAATTGCGGAACAAACTGTGTAACCTTCGACTGGTTGAAGCGTGTCCACGACCGGTCGAAGCCCACCTTCGACTGGTCCTGGAATTCCAGGACTGGTCTTAGCTTCCGAGAAAAAACAGTACGAACTCGCTGGACTTTGAGTCGTGCCAGGGCTCGAACTTATGACCGGTCGAGCGCCTCCCACAACCGGTCGAGCAGGGCTCAAGACCGGTCAAGGACGGGGAAAAAATCCCATCACATGATACATGTGAGACGTAGTCGTACCTATCAGAAGAGGAACTGGACGCATGTAGACCATTCATAATTATTTTATTAGAATTTTATATGTTAGGATAATTTGATTAGTTATAAGATTTTAAGCATTTGATTGATTTTATTTAATTGAATTATTATAGGTCTGTAGCAAGTATTCATTTGTAAGCTGTATTGACTGATGGATACATTTATACTAATTGAATGTTTATGAATGCTGAGAATGGATAAATTTTGATGATTAAATCGTTATGTGAATGATTGTGAATGGACATATTTGGAATCTAGAAATGAATATTAATTTTGCCTCTAAATAATTGTATAATGGAATGAAATTAGTACACTTTGTGTACGAGTTACGACTCAAAACTCGAATCTGAGGGTGCACACTCTGTACTCAAATTTCGGGGTGTGACATATGATCTATTTCAATAATCATTTTTTACTTTATGATCCCTATGGACAGTCCATTTCACTATTGATTGAAAGGCCAATTAGGATGACCTCACTAAAGTGATTCTTTTAAGAGAGACTGACAATCAAAGTTGGGACCATATAACAGGTGGTTGAAATCAATCAGTATGATTTAGACAGTCCATTTCCATAACTATTAATAGCCAATCAAAGGATTTTTACAGCAATTAAAGGTTAGATTCTCTTGATGTACAGCTAGATTCAGTATTTTAAATTCGAAGCAAGATCATTGTAAAAGATTTCAAATGAATTTATTTTCCATTCATTCAAACGTCCACCTACCATGCATCGTACCTTCAAAGAATCACAATCACCTATTTCAGGATTTATCCAAACACAGCTATGATTTTAGTTCCCCACAATGACAATACTCATGTATTGCATTACCTGATTATTGAAATATCCATGTCCTTTGCATACTCCCAAACAAACGGTTCTCGAGGAAGTTATATGATGCTACGACAAAATGTCATGGTTGATACTCAGTAACTCATATGTTGTAAATGAGACATGCAAACTTAGATTAAACAGTCAGCATTGTTCAAAAAACAAATTGATTGAATGATCTTCACCCCCTATTGAAATTAAATGATATTTTGGAACTTTAGCCTACCTTCCAATGATCCAAACCATTTATATAACAACTCTTATTATGAGAATTAAAAATAAAAAAACCTACTTAGTTAATATTATATTTATATTCCAGACATTTTTCAAAAATATTTTCCAAAACCTGCCTCATTGATCCATATAATTATCATACCACACTAACTTACGGGTGTGTAAACAAATGAGTCGGTGACTTGGGTGGGCGCAATGTGATGTTTATAAAAATTCATCCTGACCACAAGGTGTGTCACTTCATGTTAATAAAGGGATCAAACATCATTTCCATTTGTGATTCAGGTGGACCACATGGTTGGAAAAAAGTATATAAGGCAACGTTTGTACTCTAAATTGTTTTCCTTGATATGGCCCACCTAAATTACGAATGGGCATAATTTTTAGAACTCGGGCCAAAATTGTAATGTGAAATATAATGGTCGTAGTGGTTTCATATAACCATCATGGTAGACCCTACACAAATCAAGGGTGTACATCTCTCTTCCAATTGTTTTCTTTGGTGTGGGTAGGGGTGCCAACGCCCGGTCAGGGCCAAGCCAAGCTCTGTTTAAGCCTGCGGCATTGTTTAACCTAAGCCCAAATCTAGCCCAGAACCCTTGAGCCGAGCTGGAGGTGGAAGAATGCTTCAAAAACACTTGAATGCATTCAGCAGGGGAAAATTGGCACATGCACACCACTTATGTGGCCCACTGTGATGTTCATGTGAGATTTACGCCAACCATTAGATTTTCAATCCCAAAAAATCAGGCGGGCCATTAAAAAAATCAGGTTTATCTATGATTCAGGTGGCCCACACCAAATGAAACAGCAGTAAGAGATGTCCAAAGTCCACCCTTGATTCTTACACAGATCAGCTTGGTGATAATACAAAATCCATTCTATTCATTAAATGGCATATCAATATTTAGGCATCGAGCCCAAAAATTAGAATCATCCATGATTCAGGTGGGCCACACCAAGAAAACAATCGGAGCATGAGGATTGCTATGTATACTGCTTTCAATTGTGTGGCCCACTTGAATTATGGATGGGGCTGATTTTTGAGAAATAGGCCTAACATAGTGTGACACACTTGATGGTTGAAGTGGATTTCAGGTCAATGCCAACGTGGAGCCCAGCCACCCTTTATTTTTAATAGGCCGATAATAATGTGTACGTGAGATCCAACCATTACATATGTAATCCTATATTATATTAATTAATGGATAAAAACTCAGGATGAACTGTGCTTCCGGTGAGACCCACCAAGGGAAATAGTGGGGATAGAGATGTCCACCGTTGATATTTATAGAGACCTCCATGATGATTATATAAAATCCACTCCAACCATTAGATACCACACCATATATATGCTTGGGGCTGAAAGATCAGGCCCATTCATTATTTATGTGGACCAAACTAATCGAAATAATTTGGAGGGTGAGGGTTGCTGCACACTCTTTCCAATCACGTGGTCCACCTGAAATGCAGATGCAGATGTATTTTGGGCCCTAAGCCTAATATGGGATGAAACACCTGTTGGTCGGGGTGGATTTCATATAAACACCATGATGGGCCCACATGAGCCTAAGAACCTTTTACATAAGTGAAATAGATTTTCCTCCCTCTAGCTGACGTGAACCCATTGAAATATGCATTGAAGTTTTAATTAATTCATCTAGCCGGGCTGGGATGACAGGCTCTCAGATGTCTTAGTCCAACCTTGGCCTGAATTTAAAACAGGCTTGAAATTTTAGCCCGAGCTGGTCCCGTTGATATCTCTAGGTGTGGCCCACCTCAATCACATTTCAACATGATTTTTTAGATCTAGGCCAAAACTAGGATTACACATCTAATGTCATGAGTCAGCATCACAGTGGCCCTGCAAACAATCAAGCACCGGCGTCTCTCTCCAATCGTGGGACATTATTTGGAAAAAAGAACTGTAAGGGATGGACCTCTTGATTTTGATGAGGCCCACTTTGATGTTTATGTAAGATCCACTCTCATCATGAGATAGATATTTAGTTCCATATAAGGCCCAGAGAATAAAAATCAAGCCGTAATTTTGATAAGCTACATTAAAGGAAACAGTTAGAGAGATACATTCACCCTTTCCATTTATAGAGCCCACGGTGATAATTATATATGTCCACTCTAACCATTAGATTCCATACAATAATTTAGGTGACCAAAAGTCATAATTATTTGTGATTCACATGGGCCACACCAATGGAAATAGTGTGGAGTGTGAGGGTTGCCTTGTTCTCTGTTTCCAATCACGTGGTCCCCTTGAAACATATATGAAGCTGATTTTTAGGCCCTTCGCCTACAATGAGGTGATGCGTTAGATGGTGGGGGTGGATGTGGGGCCCACCCAAGCTACCAACCCATTTGCTGTAGGACTGCTATGACTAGAGTTGGGCATTGAGTCTAGTCAAACTGAGTTAGGGCTGACTCGACTCGATCCGATTTTGAAATAGGCTTGGCTTGAACTCGATCTGACTCGAGACCGAGTCCAGCAAGCTTGACTCGATCCGAGTTCGGTCTGGCTTGGACTGATCTGGACTGAGTCCGATCCGGTCAGAAGCACTGCGTTGGGTTGAGTTGGCACCGAGTCGGATTGAGAGATGAGGGAGGGAGGGAGTGGAGAGGAGAGAGAGGAGGAGGAGGAAGATGAGGGTGATGGCGGTGGGCGGTTGCCAGGCTTGGAAGAGGAGGGGGGAGGGAGGGAGGGAGGGAGAGAGAGAGAGAGGAGGAGGAGGAGGAGGGTGATGGTGGTGGGTGGTTGCCGGGCTTAGAAGAGGAGGATGATGAGGGAGGGAGAGAGAGAGTTTGGGATCGGGTCGGGGTAGGGTGTGGCGGGTAGGGTTCGAGGGTTAGGTCGAGTCAGGTTTTGGATTGAGTCGAGTCTAACCGGATTGAGTTTCGGGTCAAGTTACTGGGTAACTCGAACTTGACTCGGTTTGAGTTCGATCGGATTGGGTGAAGCCGACTTGGTTCAGACTAACTCACCCATTTGGTTCTGGTCGAGTCAAATTTGAACAAGTTGGACGAGCCGAGTTTGCTGGATCGGTGCTCACCTCTGGCTGTGACATAAGGTAGTGAAATGATAATTATATTGATTAATTAAAAACCTTTTTAAAAAAGCTACAAAAATGTAAATTCCATACCAACAGTAAGTGTTTTTTTTTTTTTTTTTTAAAGACTCCATTGAAATATTACACCCTTTTATAATTTAAGGCTCTTCTCCCTTGAAACCTTCTTCTAATCAAAAGGTTGAGATATTCAAATAGCAGAAATAACAGCTTGGGTCATTGAAAAACATCAAAATCAAACCGCTGTAGTTTCGACACATCTTATTACAATACGTTGGAGTGAAAATTGATCCTCAAGAGTTTCATGGGGTGCGGCCGTGCGGCATCACATGGACCGTTCGGAATTTGAATCGATGACACATGTGCAGAGATGCGCACGTGCGCAGGTGAGCATGCCTCTCTCTATGCATTGGCATATTGTGAAACGATTTTATACAGAGAGAGAGAGAGAGAGAGAGAGAGAGAGAGAGAGAGAGAGAGAGTTATGGATGCGAATTGCGTCCTACCCTGTAATGTAAGTGTATCCACGCGTTTTTATCGTATCATTTAAAGATATGATCCAAAATGATAGGCAGGTGCAAGGCTTACGTGAACCACCGTTAAAGACTTCTTGGGAGCTGGAGAAGTTTGGGATCAAGCTGATATTTGTGTTTTCACTTAATCCACGTCCACATGATCTTATGAATAGGTTGGATGGTAAAAAAAACATCACAAGCTGATATTTGTGTTTTCACTTAATCCACGTCCACATGATCTTATGAATAGGTTGGATGGTAAAAAAAACATCACGGTGGCCATTAGAAAGGTTTCATTGGTGGGTGTCATTATCACTGTAGCTTCCTTTGGTGTGGTCCACTCGATCTTTGTACCCGTCTCATTTTTAAAATCATCCTTTAAAATTATCTGAGATAAGCGATGAACGGCGTGGATAAAACAATTACATCACGGTGGGCCTCAAAGAGCTCTGCCCGGACGAGGGGTAGGACGCAATCCGCGTCCGAGAGTTACACGGATACGTATCTACGTGGTAGCGTGGTACGTCCATGTATCGAGTGGAAACGACGGTCGGATCACGTGGCAAAAACATAGGTCGGTCACACATGAAAACAAGAAGGGTCTTGATTCAACAAGGGACTCTCAAACGAGAGACAGAACACGTGTCAAAGATCCAGGCGTACGGCACACGTGTTAGAGATTCATGCCTTAAAATTAGGGACGCGGATTGCGTGGTGACCCTGCACCGTCGACCTCCTTGGGGGCAGGATTCTCTGGGGCTACCCTGATGTATGTGTTTAATCTACAGCGCCGTCCATTAATTTTGCACGCACATTTATTTAAAGCTGAAGTGCACCACACCACATAAGATAATGACATCCACGGTTGAAATTCTCTTAAGGCCTACAATGATCTTTGTCAATCAATCAACCTATCACGCAGACCTAAATGGAGGAAAAACGTAAATATCAGCTGGTGAATCCGGGAAAGTTTTCGAAGGTAAGCGTTCAATCCTCAATCCCCACAGCTCCTTATGGTGTGGTCCACTAGAGCTTTGGATATACTTCAATTTGAGCTCATGGCTTAAAATAAACTAGACAAACTCATAAATGGCTAGAGCCGGGCAGAATTCGACCCAATCCGGCGAATCCAACCGATCTGAATCAAACCGAATGCCTGAATCGGTGTGGATCGAGTAGGACCACTCACATCCGATCGTACATCGGATCGAGTTCGACTTGTGGTCAATCTGGACCGATCCGATGCGAAATCTGAACGAACCCTAACCCCTCTTTCTCTACCCGAAGGAGGCACCGCACTCACCTATTTCTCCTCCTTTCTCTCCCTCTTTCTCCAGATTTCCCTCATCTCATTCCTTCTATCCTCCTTTCTCTCCCGGTTTCCCATATCTCATTTTTTCTCTCCCCTTAGACTCAACTCAATCCGACTCGATTTGGTTTCCCAGACCAAGTCGGACTCAGTTCAGTCAGGCCAGCAAGGATTTGGATCGAATCGCGTCAGTCATGTTGGACTCAATCCTGGATCGGATCGAGTTCGGGTCAGGTTCTTGAAAAATCGAATCGAGTCAAGTTGAACCTAATCCGGTCCGACTCTACTTGATGCCCACCTCTATGAATGGCATGAGTAAAACACATACATCATGGTGGGCCCCACAAAGTCAGTGGTGCAGGTCACCATGTAATCTATGTCTAGAAGAGATAAAGGAGGCAAACATACCATGGGAAAGTTGCATGAGAAAAATCAATCGTTAGTGTTCCTAATTGAACAAACGTGTGGCTCAGTTCATGAGTGTATTTTCCCAAACTTTTTTTTTTCTTTGTATAATACCTGTTCAGTGTTCCTTCTCAACGAAAGACCTAGATTTCGGACACGTGATCCCCACCCAACGAGGAGCTCGTTATTGTTCTAGAATGCTTTTGTAATCTATGTCAATATGTGGGCATGCATGGGGCTATTTCTACACCAATTTTTTTAATAGCCATTCCATATTTCCATACAATCTAACTATATATGAACTGGCATGGACTATCCTAACCATTCAATCAAATGAGTTTTGACTATTCATTTAGAATCATCTACAATCCTAACTATTCAATTGAACTTATTACCAATTAAATGCAGCAGCACGTTATTTGATCATCTGATTCGATTTTAGGACCAGGAACACCCTACAATACATTTCATATGCTGCTCGTACAACACGAGTTTTGTGGAGGACCATCACGTTATGTATGTGATGTCGATGCCATTCATTAGGTTCACACACACTTATGCTCACGGTACAACTCGCACAAATCATTGTGATTCTAGAAGGCCACAACACACAGGAAATAACGTGAAATCATGCATCTAACTTCTAAGCTAACCGGTGCACCCCAACTCAATTTTGGGTCATCTGTGCATCCAACTTTCCCGTGGTGTGGTGTGGCTCACCTAAATTGTCAATGAGGCTGATTTGTACACTAGTGCTTTGTTAAGGGTCTCTGTAAGGATCAACACCGGTGCACTATCATGGGTCATTTCTTAAAAGGATCAATAGACATGGATAATTTATCCAGCTTTACGTTTGAATATTTTCGAAAGAGTTAATTTAGATTAAATTATTTATACATAATTAGAAATGGAAATATTGTTATATGAAATGCTGATTTTGATAAGTGTATCATTTTATAAGATATTTTAAACTTATATTTGGTATTATTGTGATATTTCCAACTTTGGAATTATATATATAGCCTTACCAGCCGTTGCGCTCACAACCCCTTAAGATTGTCTTGTAAGTTTTGAGTATAAAGCACGAGCTGAAAAATATTAAAGTTTTTTTTATTTTTTACCAGAATAATTTTATTTTAAAGTCTTAATGTAATAGAGAGTATTAGTGAAGATTTATTAATGTATTGGAGTACATTTTATTAATGATATGAATGCTCTTTATTTCCTTTTAGTGGGCTCTGATTGCCTGTGGTGTTGAATGAGAATGATGTGAATCGTATTATATATAAATTAAATAAAGTTCACAAGTCTGGAATTCAGATTCGAGCTTCGCCAACTCAAGTACCGAATTTCAAA
This sequence comes from Magnolia changhungtana, assembly GCA_030180095.1. Lineage (NCBI taxonomy): Eukaryota > Viridiplantae > Streptophyta > Magnoliopsida > Magnoliales > Magnoliaceae > Magnolia > Magnolia changhungtana. The sequence continues at coordinate 9,956,265 of JASAUF010000669.1, forward strand.
GCATGATAATACTTCTTGCAAAATTTACGTTGCTCTTAAGAAGTTTTCAATGGTAAGCATTCTATCCCCACTATTTCTTGTGGTGAGATGAACTTGAGCTTCGGATATGCTTCAATTTTATGCTTATAACCTAAAGAATGTTGGAAGACTGATAGATGGCATAGATAAAACACAAATCACAGTGGACCCCAAAGAGTCCTGCCACTATGAAAGTCATTAGTGGGAGGGAGGGGTCACCAAATGAGGGAGGTGAACATGCCACGTCAAAATTGTACGAAAAAAGTCCACAATAAATGGTCTAAATTCAACAAAAGTGTGGCTCAGCTCATGATTGTATTTCCCTAACTTTTTGGTATATGGCATTTTCAGTCGAATGACCCATATCTGTGAAAGGTGCTCCCAATTCAACGAGGGGCCTTCATTGAATCCCAACCCTTCACACTTATAAAATCATTCTGTAAACTTTGTTGATATGTGGGCATGGGGCTATCTCCGAACCATTCATCACAACCAATTCTGTAATATCTAACTATCAACTGACATGGACCGTCCTAAGCATCCAATCAAATGAATTTTGACCATTCATTTAGACCAATCTACAATTCTAACTATCCTATTCGACTTCTTACCCATTAAACGCAGCTTATTAGTTGATCATCAGGTCCGGTAGATCCGATTTTCAGACTCGTAATTCCCTCTAATACGGATCATACGCTGCACGAACCGCACATGTACGTGTTTTGTGAGGGCCCACTATATTGTGTGTGACGTCCACGCCATCCATCAGGTGAACACCGAGAACGGATTGGCTACTCCCCCTACCACCAGCCCGGTGGCTGGTGGTCGGTGCTATGTGAGCCTACCATGATGTATGTGTTTCATCCATTTTTACGCATCATTTTAGGGCTTGATCCCAAAAATGAGAGGGATATAAATCTCAGGTGGACCACACCACTGGAAAACAATAATGGTAAGCTCTGGAAAAGGTAAGTATGTTAATTTCGATTATCACAGTGGGGTACTCACAGATTCTAAGTGCTTTGCAGAGGATTTTGGATGTTGACTTGTTACTGCCCTGACAATGACGGCTCTCTTGCAGTAGGTCGCCATTAGAGAAGAGCCCACGTAAAGCATTTTGTGAATCGATTATACAAGACTAACCCATCTCCATCAGCAGCAAGACATTGTATTAAATCCCTCGGTGTCGTGTTAGAGTGAGTTTGTGTACTTACATGAAAGTAAAACACAAAAATCAGCTTGATCTAAGGGTCACTGTAAGTTTTCAATGTTAGGCATTCAATTCCTACTGTTTCGTATGCCGTGGTCAACTTTATCTTTGTATGTGTTTTAATTTTGGGCTCATGGCCTAAGGTAAGCTGGAAAATTGGTAGACAATGTGCATGAAACAAACACACCGTGATAGCCCCATACGCGGATTGCATCCTACGGGGTCCACCGTAATGTAAGTATTTTATCTACACCGTTAATCGTTTTTATATGATTATTTTAAAATATGACCAAAAAATTGAGATAGTTTCAGGGCTTAAGTGGACCACAAATTGTGGATTAAACTTCCACCTTTAAAAACTTCCTGGGAGCTGGAGAAGTGTTGGATCAAGATGAAATTTGTGTTTTCACTTCATCCAAGTCTGCATCACCTTATTAATAGGTTGAGTGGTAAAAAAACATCACGGTGGCCCTTAGAAATGTTTCAACGGTGGATGTCATTATCACTACAGATTCCTTTGATGTGGTCTACTGGATCTGTGTATCTGCTTCATTTTTTGTATGATACCTTAGAATGATATGAGAAAAGCGATTAACGGTGTAGATAAAATACTTACATTATGGTGGGCCCCACAGACTGATGGCCACTAGGAGTCGAAAGCCGATTGCATGGTGTGACACACACCACCGACCTCCATGGTGTGTTGACGTGGCAAACTGCTGTGGGCCCTACATAATGTATGTGTTATATCTACACTGTCTATCCATTTTTCGATATCATTTTAGAGCATGAGACAAAAATAAGGTAGATTCAGATCACAAACGGACCACACCACATAAAGAGCTGAGTACAATGAAGCCTACCTTTGAAAACTTCTTGGGCCAAAGAAGTTTTGGATCAAGCTGAAATTTGTATTTTCCCTCCATGGTGTGTTAACAATTAAATGCAGTCTGTTACTTGATCATCTGGCCTGGTGGATCAGATTTTAGTACTAAAAATTCTCCACAATACATGTCATACACAGCACGTACTGTATCACCCGGGTTTTGTGGTGGGCCCACTGCATTAAGTGTTTGGCATCCACGACATCCATCAAGTGCACATATATCCTTTTGTTCACCATACAACTCTCAAATCATCCTACTCTATGTGGGCCACACCACAAGAAATAATGTAATATCATGTGTCCAATTTCTAAGCTCACTTGTGCATCCAACTTCCCTGTGGTGTGGCCCACCCGAGTTTTGAACGAAGCTGATTTTTTATCGAAGAGCCTAACATCAAGGGATGTGATTAGCCTGTCCCCCAACCAGTTGGAAGTTACCAAAATGTGTTGAGAAAAGTCTTAAATCGGAAGGTTTTGAGGTCGTTCGAAACCCGGTCGGGAGGACGCTCGACCGGTCGTAGGTTCGAGCCTTTGTGCGACTCAAAGTCCGAGAAAATTTTTTGCTTTTTTTTTGTAGCTAGGACTAGTCGTGGGTGGTCTACGACTAGTGGGTGAGTACAACCACGGTCGTAGGAGAGCCAGGACTAGTCGTAGGATTTGTTCGCGATTTTGCGCGAAAATTTGAGTCCTTTCATGGCCCGGGATGCGGAAGGAAGTTTCTAAACTATAAATAGGTATTCCTAAGGGAATGGTGATGAATGCTAAGGCTTTCTAAAAGGGTTAGGGGTTTTAAAGGGTGTACATGGGTGAGATTCGAGGTTGTTGAATCGGGTAAGTCATTTCTCTTTGTAATTGATGCTTTCATAGTGGTGATCTGTCGCTTTGTCCGTGGTTTTTCCCCAAGGGTTTTCCACGTTAAATCTGTGTGTTCTCTTTTCTTGTGTGTGCTTGGTGCCATTGGATTACCATCCTAGATCTAGATCTGTGTGATTCATGGGCCAAAAATCCCAACAAGTGGTATCGACAATCGGTTGGGACACGGAATCCGAATCCGAGGGATTAGTAATAATGGCGAGCGCAGTATGATATTGAGAAGTATTCGGGAAAAATAATTTTGAGTTATGGAAGATCAAGATGATGAGTTCCTTAATCAAGCAAGGCGAGGATGGTGCTCTTGAGGAGCGGAAGTCCACTATGTGATGGTGATTGGAACACTCTTGATAAGAAAGCATTATCATCGATCCGTTTATGTCTCACGGATGAGGTTCTCTACAACGTCATGAGGAGAAAAGCTGCGGCTAAGTTATGGGCGAAGTTGGAGGATGTTTATGCGAAGAAATCAATGAAAATCGTCGCACTTAAGCGGCGGTGGTATAACTTCAAGATGGCGAGGGTGGAGATCTGGAGGCTCACAGCAACTTTAATAAATTGGTTTACAAATTCTTGGATATGGAGGAAGTGATGAAAGATGAAGAACAAGCATGTATGTTCTTGAATTCTCTCCCTGCATCTATGAATCATTGAGGATACTATGTGCGGCATGAACAAAACCACGAGTGTCGAAATTGTTATCTCGACCCTTCAAGGGAAGGCTATGATGGAATGACTAGGCGACAACATGGGGACGTCTTCGATGCCTTGTTTACTGATGGGTAGGAATTTGAACAAGGTACGGGTTCTTGGTTCTAGATCAAATCCGAGGGCAGCGGGCAAAGGAAAGGTAAAGTCTTTGGAATTGTGGGAAGGAAGGACATGTGAAAAGGGATTGTGAAAATCCCAAATCTAAGAGGAAGATTCGAGGCTTCATGCAAGGAGGCTAACACGCCACGTCACGTGTCTTCGCTCGAGACGGTCATACGATGATCGTGGGGCAGTGGATGCTAGACACGGGGGCATTTCACGTGACTCCTCATCGGAGTTGGTTCACCAGTATAGGGGAGTGCGATGATGGGCCAGTATTTATGGGCAATGACATTGCACTGTAATGTTGTGTCTGTTGGTACGGTGCACATTAGGATGTTTGATGGGGTGGAGCGTGCACCCCCGACGGATGTGAGGCACGTTCACGATTTGAAGCGGAATCCTGATTTCTCTTGGTGTGCTTGAGCAAAGGATGTAAGTACACACGGGTATTGATGGTGCTCTTAAGGTATCCGAGGGGCACGGGTAGTCATGAAAGCGCAATCGATCATGTTTACGGGTTGATCGGGAGCACTTCAAGGCTTGAGTGGGCTACGGTGGATGTAGCGAATTCCACCTACGCACGTGTGTGGCATGATGGGCATGGCCACATGAGCGAGCGGGCGGGAAGGCGAGACGTGCGGACGGGGATCTGAGCGGGTGGAGCGGCCCACTGTGAGAAGAACCACATGGCATGATTGCGGGATATCGGCGAGGTACATGGACGACTCCAATATTGCGGGGGATTCATCTTCTATTCGATGGCTCACAGGTGAGCACTGGTCGAGAAGTGGAAGGTGACTATAGGCGATGTGATGGATTCGTTGTACCGGGCCCGACATATGGGAGGCTGGTGGAGCTTCCGGTGGGCGGTGAGCGGTTGGATGCGGTGGATCTTCGGGAGGATCTGACATAGATACGGGGCGAGGTTGGTAGCGAAGGGTTATGCTCGAGAGAGAAGGGATCGGCTTCTCGGAGATATTCGTGCCGATGGTATAGCAGGTATCTATCGAGTCCGTGATTGGCAGCCTTGGTTGCATGTGATCTTGAGCTATGATGTGAAGCGAGAGATAAGAGAAGAGGTCAAACGGTTGAAGATTGAAGACTTGGTGGAGATTGTTGAGAAAAGTCTTAAATCGGAAGGTTTTGAGGTCGTTCGGCCGGCGTGGGAAGCTTCGATTTGGTCATGGGAGGCCTTCGGCCGGTCGTAGGTTCGAGCCTTTGCGACTCAAAGTCAGGAAAGTTTTCTTTGTTTTTCTTGTGGTAGGACTGAGTCGTGGGTGGTCTACGACTAGTCGTAGTGAGCTACGACCGGTCGTAGGAGAGCCAGACTAGTTGGGTGGTTGTGATTTGTTCGCGATTTTCTTGTAGCTATGATTTGAAGTCCTTTTCATGCAACCGGGATGCGGAAGGAAGTTTCTAAACTATAAATAGGTATTCTAGGGCTTTTCTAGGAATGGTGATGAATGCTAAGGCTTTCTAAAAGGGTTCGGGGTTTTAAAGGGTGTTGAGGGTGAGATTCGAGGTTGTTCGAATCGGGTAAGTCATTCTCTTTGTAATTGATGCTTTCATAGTGGTGATCTGTCGCTTTGTGCCGTGGTTTTTTCCCATGAGGTTTTCCACGTTAAATCTGTGTGTTCTCTTTTCTTGTGTGTGCTTGGTGCCATTGGATTACCATCCTAGATCTAGATCTGTGTGATTCCGCAGGCCAAAAATCCCAACAAAATGATCATGAGAAACCCATTCATCCATGAGTTTCACCAGCTCACAATCCAGCAGGAGACAAAAGAAAAAAGAAAAAAAGAAGAGGTAAATCCAAAACTTAGGTGGGCCACACGAGAGGAAATAATGGAAATTAAAAGCTCACCTTCAAAATCAACGGCCACCAAAGTTTTGAACTTGGCTAATATTTTCAGTGGGAATAATCCTATAAAAGATTTGCACGGTATATAATATGGTGGGGCCGGAAAGATTTGAATGATACTAAGGTCACAGATCCTTAGTATAGCACTGGCCACGTACAACACATGCGGTAAAGGACTCCGAAAGGGGCTTGGTCCAACACCGACTTGTTAGAGATGAGCCGACGCAAAGCATTTTTAAAAGTCGTGCGATGGTACTGAACTCACTCTATCTCTCAAAACAGCTGCCTGTAAATAAATTCCCGCCACACATCATGTTAAGTATGAAATTTCTTTCGAAAGGACGATACCAGTATCCGTACGGGACGCCGACTGGGATGCTACGTGGGGCCCTCCATGATGTTTCTGAAAAATCCACCCCCGTCCATCCGTTTTTTTTCTAATCGTTTTAAGTCATGAGACCAAAAATCATAAATATCCAAAACTCAAGGCGGTCATACGAGAATGATAACTGGAGAAAGAGTTTTCCACCGTTAAAACCTTCCTGGGTTCCTTGATGTTTATATGCCACCTAAACTGATTATAAGTTCATTCCCAGTGGGATGAAGTGAAAATACAAAACTATTAAGCTTATATATAATAAAAGTTTGTGGCCGTATATATGTTTAAACGGTGGTAAGTGAATCTCCACCGTTTTCTCTCGTGCGGCTCACTTGAGTGATCCATCTAAATTTTGGTCTCGTCTCCTAAAATAATATGAAAAAAGTAATTGACAGGTTGGACTTTTCAGAAACATCATGGTGGACCCCACGTAGCACCCAGTAGCTTTATGCGAAAGAGGAGGAGGGTGGTGGTGGGTGGCTGCCGAGCTTGGAAGAGGAGGATGAGGGAGGTATGGAGAGAGAGAGTTTGGGATCGGTTTGACATCGGGTGCGACGTGTAGGGTTGGAGACAGTACTTAAAAATTAGGTTTTTATTTTTATTATATATATATATATATATATATATATATATATATATATATATATATATATATATATATATATATATTTGAATCCAAGTCGAGTTCGGCTTCAGATTGAGTTGAGTCTGACCGAATCAAGTTTCGGGTTGTACTGGGTGACTTGGACTTGACTCAATTTGAGTTTGGATTTGGGCAAAACTTACTCGGTTCGGGCCGAGTTGCCCATTCAGTTCGGATTGAGTTGGGTCTGAATGAGTCAGATGAATTGAGCCAGTCAAGTCGAGTCTTCCTGTGCCCATCTTTAATTGAAATGCTGTTGGAATCACAAATGGTTTGGATCAATATCATATTTGTTTTTCCTCTTCATCCAGGTTTGTGTGCCCTTTTGAACAGATTCGATGGAAAGTAAACGTTGTTGCGGGGGCCTTACGAATATTTTAACGGTAAGAATCATTATTCCACTACTATTTGTGGTGTGGTCCATTTGGGCCTTGGATATGACTCATTTTTGGGTTCTTGATCTAAAATGATCTCACCAAATGGATGAACAGGGTGTATATAATAAATACATCATTGCGGGCCCATGTAACTTTGATCTCCTTTGAACAAAACGAATTGGCTACTCCCGGGTGGCTAGTTGTCCGTGCTCTGCAGGGCCCTCTATGAAGTTTGTCTTTTATCCATGCCGTTCATCCATTTTTACGTATCATTTTAGTGCTTCATCCCAAAAATGAGAGGGATATATATCTCAGGTGTACCACACCACAGGAAAACAATAGTGCTTGGATATCCACCTAAGGCCCACTGTACTTTATTTGACATCCTGTTGAGGGTCAAATATTGCATATCAGACCCTAATTATTGCCTGGATTTATGAACATGATGCCGTTTAATGGCCCGCTTTAATCGTATTGTGATGCAGAGTGTGTTTCCAAGCATGGACTGAAAAAGGGAGCTTAAAGCATGGATTTAACGTTCTGAAGTCACCAGAGCAAGGGACGGACTCTAGGGGACCAAGATCAAGGAATTTACACGCCAGAGATCCGCAAAAATCGAGAAACTGAAGCTCAAGTGGCCCAAAATTGGTCTAGAATGCAGGATCACAGGGTTTCCACCATCCGTTCGGCTCGAAACTTCATACATGGCCTGAGGACCATAAATTAATCGTACACGTCAAATTTTGGCTGTTGGATCATTGTAGAAGTGGCCCAATGGACATATCAACCTATAAAATCTCGAATTGGGGCCTGCCTGAGATCTGGATATGCTCAAGTCTTGGTATCAACACTTTAAATGAGCTGACAAAACGGATGGACGGAGAGGATTTCTCGAAAACAGCATAGTGGACCCCACTTGAGCATGAGTGTGCATAGTGCACAAGTGCACTAGCAGAACACCAAACGAGCGGAGTCGGTCAGCGTACGCTGACCCGACTCCTGCTCAAATTCAAAAACCCAGCCGCGTAAACGGACAGGGACTTACGAACGGATGCAGGTGGGCCACCATCATCATACATTTCGATGATCCACACCGTTCATTACCTTCAGAGGATCAAACCGACCGTACTCTGGTCTGTTTACTGATTTTTTCGGATGATGCATCTACATGAAGGTTTCGAAGCAAGTTGGATGGCGCCAAGCAAACCTCCATGAGTCACCACGAACTCGACCCAAAACCAATCACGACCGGCCGATTTTTCATGGGAAATCGGATGGACGGTCTGGATTTCACGTATATCTTCACACATGGGTCTCTCCAATCACCAGCGCAACATCTGCGCGAACTCTGTTTCGCAGCAGAGCTTGCGGACGATTCGGATGGGCCACCCGAAAGATTGTTCAGGACGATCCATTCCGTCCATCGTGATCAGAACGAAAAACCGACTGGTAGAGGGCCATTTTTACCGTCCGTATTATCAGAGATGAAATTCCATCTGCACTACAAATCCCGCGGATTCTGTTGCGCGATTCGCATTACGGTTAGATCTCCGTGCCTGCGGATCGTTGTGGGCCACTGTCTTCAAGGTGATAGAAAATCTGCTCCGTCCATCTTGTAGGAACGAATAATCTGACCGAAACATGGAGGATTGTTTGCTGATCAGACGGAAAGTGGGCGATTTTCTCCACGCCTTTGTGATTGCGCAAACAGAGTTGCACACGGTGCTGCGTAAAGAGAGTTAGTTCTCCGATTCCAGCATGATCTCGAGCTCCCATCCACTGGACTCTTTGCTGCCTATAAAACATGAGGACATGGAGGAGAGAGAGAAAGACAGTGGAAGGCCTTCAACAGTTTATTCTTCCTTTTTCTTTAATTCCTTTCTTTTCCTTTATACTTTGTTTTTCTAAGGGATTTTAGCTTCATCATGTGTATGTGGAGCTAAACCTCTTAGCTAGGGCTAAGAGGTGAAGCTTGTAGCATGATGGGAGAATTTGTGCTTACGCCTTTTGTTTAGACTGACTTGATCTTGATTTAATTTTATTAGGGGAATGTTCTTAGTTTTTAATTGTCTATTGTGACTGAAATCACAATGGGTTTGCGATAACTTAGTGCATGTTCTTTTTCTTTCATGTTTATGACGTCAGGAAGCCCTGTTGTTAACCATCGTCTCGTGGGCATGGTTGAATGTCGGTACCCTTCCTAACCTTCATGGCATGTTGATTGGTTGGTAATTAGTTTAATTCTGTTGTTTGCTTTGTCTCCTGGGCATGGTTTGGTGATGGAATCCATTCTAATTCATATGCCTCTCATCTCTTGAAAACTATATCAATGGCAGTTCAGTTAATTTGCATGATTTTTGATACAGACATAAGATCTCTCTGATCTTTACAAGTGGATCCCCTGAATCCCTAGTTTCCTTTCCTCTGAATTTATTAAGTTTTAGATTATTCTCTCATCATTATTTTCATATTTTTTCCTGATTTAGATTTCATCTTATCCTAGTTCTAGATCCAGTTAGTTTCAGACTACGTACAAGTTTCAGTCCCTTGGGATTCGACCTCGGTCTTACCGAGTTTATTACTACATCACAACCCTGCACTTGGGGAGTGAACACATCCAATTTATTGATTAGGTCATACAGACCTAGATTAAGGGAATAAACAAAGACCAGCTTGATCCAAAACTTTTATGGCCCCCAAAAGTTTTTAATAGTCGACGTTCAATCAACACTATTTCCTATAATGTGGTCCACTTAAGATTGGGATATACCTCATTTTTGAGTTCATACAATAAAATTATATAGAAAAATATATGGATGGCATGGATGAAACACATACATCATGGTGGGGCCTACAGAGCACCAACCACTAGCCATTGGCTAGTGGCGAAATCGGATTGCGAGTTACCCAGTATGCTCTTATCATACTGAGTAAACTATATTGGGCCACCGTGGATGTATGTGGTTTATTCAAGCCGTCCATCTGTTTTCCCAGTTCATTTAAGTAGTTGGGACCAAAATTTAAGTATATCGGAGATGAAGTCGACCATACCACGGGAAAATGTGGGAATAATATTGGTTTCCACAATTGAAACCTTTTTAGGCCCTACCGTGATGTTTATTTGTCATCCAATCTGTTTATAACATCACACAAACATAGATAAAGGAAAAAAAACAAATATAAGATTGATCCAAAACTTCTACGGTATATGTTCAGTTAGCACTGTTTCCCATGGTGTGGTCCATTTGGTATTTGGATGTCTTTCATTTTTTGTCTCAGGACATAAAATTATTTGATAAAATGGATGGAAGGAGTGGATAAAATATATAAATCAGGGTCGACCCCACAGAGTTTACTCAATACCCTAAGCGTACTGAGTTACTCGTACGCAATCCTCTTCCGCTAGTGGCAGGGGAGTAGCCAATCCGTTTTCCCTTTGAACCGTTCGTACGTACAACTTGGAGCTCGAACAGTGTCGCGAAACGTACCCACATCAGCCAGGTCGGTGGCGTGATGTACGCCAGCCAATCCGCTTCCGTTAGTAACTAAGTCCTCTCCATTTTGCAGAGCGGCCCCTCTGAGAACAGTTCTCGCATGTCGTCCCAACGAGGCACGTGTAAGTTCTAAACGAGAGGTCGGAGCAGCGCGTCCGGCACCGACATTGACTTTTTAACGTACCTTTTTTGTGGGTCGTTATCGAATCTGGACCACCCCAAAGGATTCCTAGCCAATGATCATTCCAAGGGTGATGTAGTTCAAAAAAATCATGACTAGAGGACAGAAGCATGGTACGTTGATGAAAAACGGGCTTCAAAAGCGTAATGTATGCCTATGATCCGTCTCATCTCTTTTCATAGCCCTCAGATTATTATTGCTCTTCTGACTTCAGCTGGAAGGGGATTGCCGCTCGTGCGCACCACCGCCGTTATACACATGGCTTACATGTGTGGTCCCATTCACGATGGTACGTATATCCACTTTGAGATCGACGGGATGCTGAGATTCGCCCAAGAGAATATATTTTGGTACTCTGCTAGAGTGTGATGGATGATACGCAGGCACTTGAAATTGCATACGACCGCAGGTAAGTAATTCTAATGGAACCGTCTTGGGTACTAATTTAGATAGGTGTACTATGACCAGAAATTAAGCTTATTTATTATCTGATTATCATATTGGTGGATATTTATTGGACAGTTAAAATGAATAATATCCCATGGTCTTGATTTAACAAACAAGTGTCCACGAATCAGAGGTTAGGATTATTAAACTAGTCAGAATTTTTGGAGCGTAACGTAGCAAGAGTGGGGTGGCGGACAATTTAGTCAGTCTAATTCGCGTTAATATATGCATTATGTACCGTTTCTGACTGCCGGTGTATCAAATGCCATACGCAGCAAGAGTATCAAATAAGCACCCTTTAGTGGAATTTGCCACGTTGACCGTCATCCGTTTTAAACGTGCATTGGATGGATACCCACTGAGGATGGAGGGTCGTCCATCTAGTGTGGATTTTGGGTTGAGTCGCATTGCCTACCAAATGAACAGCTTGTATTAAGGTAGATGTTTGCGACGTGGATGGCCTCTCTGTGCATGCATGTGGTCGTAGTCTCGTAGACGCTGAAAGCGCCCTATTCTCATACAGTATCACCGTCCCATGAGAAAGCATACGTGACACAACGAGTTCGTTCTTTCAGAACGGAATGCCTACAGAGTACGCCTTATGATACAAGGTAAACTCTGTGAGGTCCACCGTGATGTACGTGTCTTATACACACCGTCCATTCATTTTACCTAACTACTTTAGGGCATAAGTTCAAAATTAATGCATATCCAAAGCTCGAGTGGACTACGCCACCATAAACCGTGTGAATTGAATGACCACCGTTGAAAACTTCTTGCTGGGTACAGAAGTTTTGGATATATATATATATATATATATATATATATATATATATATATATATATATATATATAGAGAGAGAGAGAGAGAGAGAGAGAGAGAGAGAGAGAGAGAGAGAGATATGCTCACCTGCGCTCCTTTGTACACATGTCATGGGCGTCTAATTTAAACCGTCCATATGATGCGGAATCTCATGAAACCCAAGGGATAAATTTTCACCATGATCTAAAATTTTCGTGAGCCATAGCAAAGGGAAATGCAAATCAAGGAAGGAAAAAGTTTTCATTTTCTATGGCCTACTAAAGTTTTGGATCAAAGTAAAAATTGGGCCTGGGTTTCATGAGATACTGCTTCACATGGAACATTCGGATTTTGGAGTCACATCACATATGATGGGTTGTCAAAAAAGTTCCCATGAGCTCCTTGCGAACTTGTACCTGTTGAGCATTCTATATATATATATATATATATATATATATATATATATATATATATATATATATATATATATATATATATATATATATATATAAAGGTTCTATGCGATTGAGCTCATGAGAACTTCCCATGAGGTCAAGTTGTGTGGGCCCCACCGTGATGCATGTCGAACATCAACACCGTGCATTTGATGGGTCTCCTTTAAATTATGGGATATCCTAAAAATTAGCCACATACTGAACTCAGGTAGGCCATACCATCTAAAATCACTTGAAGACATGGCTAAAACATATAGAAGCACTTGATGAGGCCCACCTAAAATTTGGATGCATTTGAAACTTGCTCTAACCCCTCATCCAAGTGGGACACACATAATGGATGGGCTGGATTTGTGAACCACAACTCGATGGGCCCAAAAAATGATTATGAATGTTTTAATGGGAGGATAACCCCTCTCAAGTTTTGTACGTGGTGTGGCCCACAAAAGTCATCAATTAACTTGATTTTTAAGACTGAGGCCCACCATGGAATGATGCATCTGACTGATGGGGTAGATGTTCGACACACATCATGGTGGGCCCACACAGCTCGACTTCATGGGAAGTTCCCATGAGCTCGACTCAGAGAACCTTTATATATATATATATATATATATATATATATATATATATATATATATATATATATAAAATGGATGGGCTGGATTTGTGAACCACAGCTCGATGGGCCCAAAAAATGATTATGAATGTTTTAATGGGAGGATAACCCCTCTCAAGTTTTGTACGTGGTGTGGCCCACAAAAGTCATCAATTAACTTGATTTTTAAGTCTGAGGCCCACCATGGAATGATGCATCTGACTGATGGGGTAGATGTTCAACATGCATCATGGTGGGCCTACACAGCTTGACTTCATGGGAAGTTCCCATGAGCTCGACTCGAGAGAACCTTTATATATATATATATATATATATATATATATATATATATATATATATATATATATATATATATATATATATATATATATATATAGGAATGCTCACTTTCGCACCTTCTTCCATGAGCACTTTAGCACATGTTTCATGGGCACTGAATCTGAAAGGTCCATGTGACTTGGCACCCCTTTAAACTCTAAAGGCCTAATTTTCATCCTAATCCAAAACTCTGGTAGGCTATAGAAAAGAGGAATGCAAATCAAGGGAGGAACTGTTTCCTTTTGTCATGGCTCACCAGGGTTTTGTATTGGGCTGAAAGTTGGGCTGGTGAGGCTTCAAGGTGCTGCATGCCATTCATATTGTGTACCCATGACACGTGTGTAAAGGTACGCACAGGTGGTCATGGGAGAAGGTGCGCTGCTAAGCATTCTTCTCTCTCTATATATACATATTCGTTATTCATGGCTTTGTAACCCCATGAACAAGTTGGATGACAAATAAACATCACCATGGCCCTTAAATCATTCATTCATGGAAAATTTCTTACGGTTCAGATCATTGAATCACTAAGTACATGAGGCCTTGGGAACACAATACTCACTGGACGATGGGTTGCAACATGGGAATAACGCATTGGCACACGATAACATCACAAGATGGGTTTAAGAATCAGGATCCACGGACAGAAAAATTCATTTGTTGCAATATAATTGGGCTACATTATCACATATTGCATTTAATGCAGTGGTGATGACAACGTCATTAGTGATAACTGAACTAATAACAATGCAGTAAAACAGGAAAAAACCTGTCGTGGGAAGCGGACGCGGATTGTGTCCGCCCGGACGATAATCCGTTCAGGCAGGGCTCTCTGGGCCCACTGTGATGTAAGTTTTTTATCCATGCCGTTAATCTTTTCACTCTGATCATTTTAAGTTATGAGATAAAAAATGAAGTAAGTTCAAAGCTCCAGTGGACCACACCAAAGGAAGCTGCAGTGATATGACACTCACCATTGAAACATTTCTAAGGGCCACCGTGATATTTTTCCCAACATTAATTTCTAAGGGTTATACGCTGGTATTGAAACACATTCGATAGCTTATTATTGTAATAAGAATGCATTTGACAAAGGAAAATCATGATCGAACGGAGGAAACAACTACTTCACAGATGATGATATGACAATTCCATGTAGGCAATGATTATTCTCATGATGCTTCTTAAGAGCTTCTAAATAGTAGATGAGAGTTCAAAGAAAATGATCCCAACATTAATTTACAACCCAACAACAACAACTCAACAATCAATCAATCTAGCACAATGCTGTTTATCCTATCTTCTATGATGTTTATCATCTCCACCGATTATCAGTGTGCAACCCTTAGTTTTTACGAGTACGTGGCTCAGTTTGTCCTTACTCTACGCCAGACCAACTTAATCATAACCAGTAGCTGTAATTTTCTTCTATCTGCGCCTGCGTGTGGATCTAAAGGAAGATCGGAGTTCTAGATATCATTCACCTATGCTCTTACACTAGGTCAACAATAGCTTGTAACTTTGTCATTACCCATTCCTCACTTATCAGTGCTCAGCTTGATTAATCACCATACTGCTCTCAGTTAGGTCGATAATCTCGTTTTAATGCTAAGTCTCGCTTTATTATATTCATCTTAAAATTTTATTTGACCATACGATTGTTGCACATTCAAAAGTCTTTAGTTTTTAATGTAAAAAATAACTCGTTGGAGAAAGTGCCCTAACCTCCACAAATCATCTAATTAGTGCACTCGATAGTGGCTTTTGATTTGAATCAAATCGTAAATCAATTCTAACACGCTTGTAAATCTTATATGTGTATCACGTGGCCGAATTCCTTACTAACACATAATATACTAAAAAGGGCAAGTCCGTGAGAGAAATGGTGAAGGCTACACAAAGAAAAATAATACGCTACACACAAAAAAGATGGCTGTACAAAAACTTGGCTACTCAAAAGTTAGAATCACAAACATAAGTAATCCTAATACTCATTCAAGTATGCCTCTGGAGATACTTGGTTTAGCTGAACACGTAACTAACTGCTAGGTCTAGTGCCCGAGATCCATTGTTTACTCTTCCACATGTACAGTGAACATGTCTCTATCATACCTGGCCCTAACAATTATATCGTTCATGCTTGAAACCACCAATGCATATCCACCCAATGCAGATTGGTTACTGCCATCATCAATGCAACAAAAGATGGATGTGATGTGATGAGATTTGATTGGTCAGCAAACTACTGTTAGAAACGGGTACACAAAAAACATATTGGAATTAAAGTTGTCCACTTGAGTATGTACTAGATTGGCCCTGTTTTTTATAGAGGCTTGCCAACTACCAAACCCCACTAGATTGCATCCGTCTCCCTCTCCCTACTCTTCTTTGTGTATAGTGAACACACCTCGAACATATTAGGCCTCAATAATCAAGTTGGTCACCACTGAAACCAATGCATATCCACCGGATACAGAATGGGTACTACATGTAAGACCCGATACCTGAGAAATCTGGTTTGTACACTGGATAGCCGTTGGTTGTAGGTCCATTGGCCCCGAGAATATTTTGATTTGATCATAATGTTGTTCTATTATCGAGCCGCAAGCCGTATTTCAACCCGATGTCCAAATTTTAAGATACGGACTTAAAATTAAATAATCTGAGAAATAACTATTATGTCCTTATTTTAGGTGGGGCTCCGCCAACATCTAGTTTTTAAATCCGTTAGGTCGGAGAGCCTAATCGTTGTGGTCGTAGTCAAGTTACGGAGTTACTAGCGAAAACGGCATGTCAATAGGACACCCGGATTGTAAGTTACGCATCGATATATACATGTATAGTTTAATAAAATAACTCAAATCACTACGCCAAAACAGCGAAAAAAGGACGGTCTAAAACCGTCTCAAATGACCAAAAAGGATGGTCATGGACCGTCGCATAGGCAGTCAAATTTTAACGTGCCCTATTACTTAAAGGACGGTTGAAAACCGTCATTCGTATTGACGAAAAAAAGACAGTCATGGACCGTCCTTAAAATGGACTGTCATAGACCGTCTCTTATGAGCCCAAAAAGGACAGCCATGGACCATCCTTCAAAAGGACTGTCATGGACCGTCCTTAAAAAAGACTGTCATGAACCGTCTCTTATGGGCCTTCAAAGGACGGCGATAGACCGTCCTTTAAACGGACGGTCATGAACCGTCCTTTAAAAGGACTGTCATGGACCGTCTCGTATGAGACTTCAAAGGACGGTTATAGACCGTCCTTTAAAAGGACGGTCATGGACCATCCTTTAAAAGGACTGCTATGGGCCGTCTTTTACGACCCTTAAAGGACTTTTCAAATTTGACCTATTACAGTTTTCTTCCTGATATACACCTGTTATAGAATATATTTCATCACATTCACATCCATCTAAACCCAAACTACGTAAATCCATCCAAACACACAATCTTCCTATTATACAATATATTTCATCACATTCACATCCATCTAAACCCAAACTACGTAAATCCATCCAAACACAATCTTCCTGATATACACCTGTTATTCAATATATTTAATCACATTCACATTCACATCCATCTAAACCCAAACTACGTAAATCCATCCAAACACACAATATTCCTGATATACACCTGTTATACAATATATTTCATCACATTCACATTCACATCAATCTAAACCCAAACTACGTAAATCCATCTAAACACAATCTTATCCACATTACATTCATCCACGCATAATACATATAAGTTTTAACTTCACAAGTAAAAAAAATCTTATCCACATTTCATCACATTCACATCCATCTAAACCCAAACTAAATAAATCCATCCAAACACAAACAATCTTATTCACATTACATTCATCCACGCATAATACATATAAATAAGTTTAGGTTTAAGTTAGGTTATAAGCTATAGGTTTAGGGAATTGAGAATAGGTTAAGGTTTAGGTTTAGAAAATCGGGTTCGGGTTCGGGATCGGGTTCAGGTTTGGGCTTTCAAGTTTAGGTTTAGGTTTAGGTTAGAGAGTTGAGATTAGGATTAGGTGTAGGTGTAGGTTTAGGGATTTGAGAATAGGTTAAGGTTTAGGTTTAAGAATTCGGGTTCGGGTTCGGGATTGGGTTTAGGTTTGGGTTTTCAAGTTAAGGTTTAGGTTAGAGAGTTTAGATTAGGATTAGGTTTAGGTTTAGAGATTTGAGAATAGGTTAAGGTTTAGGTTTAGGAAATCGAGTTTAGGTTTAGGTTAGGGAGTTAAGATTAGGATTAGGTGTAGGTGTAGGTTTAGGGATTTGAGAGTATATTTAGGTTATAGGTTATAGGTTCGGGTTTAGGTTTAGGTTTAGGTTAAGGTTTAGGTTAAGGTTAAGGTTTAGGTATAGGTTATAAGCTATAGGTTTAGGGAATTGAGAATAGGTTAAGGTTTAGGTTTAGGAAATTGGGTTCAGGTTCGGGATCGGGTTTAGGTTTAAGTTTTCAAGTTTAGGTTTAAGTTTAGGTTAGGGAGTTGAGATTAGGATTAGGTGTAGGTCTAGGTTTAGGTTTATGGATTTGAAAATAGGTTAAGGTTTAGGTTTAAGAATTGAGTTCGGGTTCAGTTTAGGGATTGGGTTTTCAAGTTTAGGTTTAGGTTTAGGTTAGGGAGTTTAGATTAGGATTAGGTGTAGGTTTAGGTTTAAGGATTTGAGAATAGGTTAAGGTTTAGGTTTAGGAAATCGGGTTCGGATTCGGGATAGGGTTTTAGGTTTGGGTTTTCAAGTTTAGGTTTAGGTTTAGGTTAGAGAGTTGAGATTAGGATTAGGTGTAGGTTTAGGTTTAGAGATTTGAGAATACATTTAGGTTTTAGGTCATAGGTTTTGATTTACGTTAAGGTTATAGGTTTAGGTTAAGGTTTAGGTTTAGGTTTAGGTTATAAGCTATAGGTTTAGGGAATTGAGAATAGGTTAAGGTTTAGGTTTAGGAATCGAGGTTCGGGTTCGGGATCTGGTTTAGGTTTGGGTTTTCGAGTTTAGGTTTAGGTTTAGGAAATCGGGTTCGGGTTCGGGATTGGGTTTAGGTTTAGGTTTTCAAGTTTAGGTTTAGGTTTAGGTTAGGGAGTTTAGATTAGGATTAGGTGTAGGTTTAGGTTTAGGGATTTGAGAATAGGTTAAGGTTTAGGTTTAGGAAATCGGGTTCGGGTTTGGGATCGAGTTTAGGTTTGGGTTTTCAAGTTTAGGTTTAGGTTTAGGTTAGGGAGTTGAGATTAAGATTAGGTGTAGGTGTAGGTTTAGACTTGTCGCGTCTCGGCATGCATATTTGAGAATAGGTTAAGGTATAGGTTTAGGTTTAGGTTAAGGTTTAGGTTATAAGCTATAGGTTTAGGGAATTGAGAATAGGTTAAGGTTTAGGTTTAGGAAATCGTGTTCAAGTTCGGGATCGGGTTTAGGTTTGGGTTTTTAAGTTTAGGTTTAGGTTTAGGTTAGGGAGTTGAGATTAGGATTAGGTGTAGGTGTAGGTTTAGGGATTTGAGAATACATTTAAGTTTTAGGTCATAGGTTTTGGTTTAGGTTAAGGTTATAGGTTTAGGTTTAGGTTATAAGCTATAGGTTTAGGGAATTGAGAATAAGTTAAGGTATAGGTTTAGAAAATCGGGTTCGGGTTTGGGATCGGGTTTAAGTTTGGGTTTTCAAGTTTAGGTTTAGGTGTAGGGATTTGAGTTTAGGTTATAGGTTTGGGATTAGGTTATAGGTTTAGCTTTAGGTTTAAGTTATAGGCTTAGGTTATAGGTTATAGGTTATATGTTTTGGTTAAGGTTTAGGAATTCGGGTTCGGGTTCGGGTTTAGGTTATAGGTTTTGGGATTTGAGAATAGTTTTAGGTTATAAGTATAGGTTTAAGTTAGGTTATAGGTTAAGGTTTAACGATTTGAGAATAATTTTAGGTTATAAGTAAGGTTTTAGGTTTAGGTATAGGCTTAAGTTATAGGTTATAGGTTATATGTTTAGGTTAAGGTTTAGGAATTCGGGTTCGGGTTTGGGTTTGGATTTAGATTCGGGTTTAGGTTATAGGTTTTGGGATTTGATAATAGTTTTAGGTTATAAGTATAGGTTTAGGTTAGGTTATAGGTTAAGGTTTAACGATTTGAGAATAATTTTAGGTTATAAGTAAGGTTTTAGGTTTAGGTATAGGCTTAAGTTATAGGTTATAGGTTATAGGTTATATGTTTAGGTTAAGGTTTAGGAATTCGGGTTCGGGTTTGGGTTTGGGTTCGGGTTTAGGTTATAGGTTTTGGTTTAGATTTAGGTTTAGGTTATAGGTTTTGGTTTAAGTTAAGGTTTAGGTTTAGGTTATAGGTTATGGGATTTGAGAATGGGTTCGGAGTTTAGGTTCTGAGTTTTGGTTTTGGTTATAGGTTTTGTTCTGAGTTTTGAGATTTGAGAATAGGTTTAGGTTAAGTCATAAGTTTAGGTTTAAAAAATCGGGATCGATCGGTTCGACTTCGGGTTTAGTTTTGGGTTTTCAAGTTTAGGTTTAGGTTTAGGTTAGGGAGTTGAGATTAGGATTAGGTGTAGGTTTAGGTTTAGGGATTTGAGAATACGTTAAGGTTTAGGTATAGAAGTGGGTTCGGGTTCGAGATCGGGTTTACGTTTGGGTTTTAGGTTTAGGTTAGCGTTTAGGGATTGATTCGGGTTCGGGATCGGGTTTAGGTTTGGGTTTTCAAGTTTAGGTCTAGGTTTAGGATAGGGAGTTGAGATTAGGATTAGGTGTAGGTTTAAATATAGGGATTTGAGAATACGTTAAGGTTTAGGTATAGGAAATCAGTCGGGTTCGAGATCGGGTTTACGTTTGGGTTTTAGGTTTAGGCTAAGGGTTTAGGGATTCATATTTGGGTTCGGGATCGGGTTTGGGTTTAGGTTTAGGTTTTACGTTTAGGTTAAGGTTACAGGTTGAGGTTATAGGTTTAGGTTATGAGTGTAGGTTATAGGTTACGGTTTAGGGAATTGAGAATAAGTTAAGGTTTAGGTTTAGGAAATCGAGTTCGGGTTCGGGTTTGTGTACGGATTTAGGGTTAGGTTTTCAAGTTTAGGTTTAGGTTAAGGAGTATATTAGGATTAGGTGTAGGTTTAGGTTTAGGGATTCTCTAGTATTATCTACTATTGAACCTAATATTATCTACTACATACTAGTAACGTACAACCAATATTGGGGCACCATACCATAAGCTACAAGAATTTCATGTCCCCCTAAACAAGGTATCCTCCATAACATAACATATATATATATATATTATAAGTTTTTTATTTTCATTTACATTCCCAAATACATTCATCATCCATCAAGAAAATTGAAACAAGTACTGTCAATCTATCTTATCTTACCGATAGCCTTATGTTTCTTTTCACCTTTGTAGCTCTCATATTTGTTGCAGCTACTAGTTCACCATCAGTAGTCTCCCTAACCAAATCTTTGTGCAGTCCCTCCATTTGAAGCAGTGGCTGAAGTTACAAGAAGTAGGACTGATTAGTCTTTCCATGTTTTGAAAAAAATCAAATTCTTTATTTTTTGCTGCAAGTCTACTTATAATTATCATTGGCTCTTAATCTATTTATAATGAAAATCTTAAATATCACCTGATAGTGCTCCTTTGATAAATGTCCTATTTGGAACAAATAATTTGTTTTATCATAAATGTCCTGTTTGGAACAAATAATTTGTTTTATACATACGTATGTTTTATCATAAAACTATGCATGATGCATCCATACAAAAAAAAAAATCAAATGAAATTTTTTTTATATAAACAGATTTTTTTTAATATTATTATAAACAAAAACTGATTTCCCACCAACAAATGCAACCTATTAATTATAATCATATAGACCATCCAGTCTTCCATCCATGCATGCATACATACATACATATACACACACATAAATCCATCCATGCATGTATGCATGCATACACACACATGCATAATCTATCCATCCATGCATGCATGCATGCGTTTCATCCATCCATGCATGCATGCATACATATACACACATACATACATGTGTTTTATTATAAAACCATGCATGATGCATCCATACAAAAAAAATCAAATGGAAATTTTTTTATATAAACAGATTTTTTTAATATTATTATAAACAAAACTTATTTCCCACCAACAAATGCAACCTATTGATCATAATCATAGACCATAAATAAGAAAACATTGAAATAAAATTGATATCTATTTCAAAAATAAACCCAAGCATAAACACAAAATTCCATAAATGATCGAGATATAAAAGGCAATTCAACTAAACACGGATGGATTCTCCAAGTCTTAAAGAAGGATTCAAGAATATCTTAAATAAATAACTAGAAAAAAACACTCAAACAGATTTTCTAGCAGAAACGAACTATATCATCATCACATAGACTTGTCCCATATAATGGAATTTTTTTTTCCAGCAATAACAACAACAACAGCAAAAAATATATATAATAAAAAAAAATTAAATAAATAAAAATCAATTAGCCATATGTTAATACCCAATCATTCAAAAACCAGTATGTGATCTTAGCCCTTGATTAAACTTCTTCTAGCTCTTAAACCTAATTAAATCAATCCCAAATAAGCCGACTACTAGGCTAGCTTATTTACAAAATAAAATAGTCCTGCAATGGTTCAAAACATTCCACAATAGAGCAGCTAAAATAGTCTGAAAATACCCCCATGTTTCACCAATTTGGCTATCCAAATCCAACCCGTAGCTAACTATTATTATTCCAGTAAACCATCAAAACCACCTAACAAATTCCCTTTTTCTTTTCTTCTTTTTCTTGTGCAAAACTGATGTTTTGAGTCAGCACCCCCTAAAGCTATTTACTGCATTTCAGACATCAGTGGTATTCTTTCAATATGAAATACAAGTGCTGTTAAGGAAAGATTCCCACCATCCCTTGTTCACAAGGTCACTGGTCTGGGGTTTCTGATTATATGCCACTTCCAGCAAAACTAACCTATCTTTACCTTAAATCCCTAATACCTGGTTCTAGTTTCAAGAAGTGAGAGTACACAGAATGATTTTTGTCGAGGAATACTACTATTTCATGCCACATCATGGAGTTACATGACATACATACCAAGACATCTCTATTGTACCAGCAGCATTCTGATTTCTACACCAATTTTATTTCAAAACATATAAACTGACGGCTAACATCCATACCTACCCTTCTTGTGTGGACCCGGTGGGCTTTCTCCCTTAGTCTGAATACATTGTACGGATTGGTATCGTTAACAGGTGGAGGTGGCTGAATAAACACAAAAACGATGGAGATGCTTACATTGAAAGCTAGGCAAGGACAGGATATCACATGTTGTGAAAACAAACATGTTGATCTAAATCCTTAACTAGGACAAAAAAGAAAAAGGAAAAAAGAAAAAAAGAAGCCACCAGATCTCACCTAATGACCAAATATCAGATTTGTAGTCATAAGGGATATCTGCAAGAAGCTCAGACACATGTAGCTCGGAGTGCCTACAACCTATAGATGCAAGGCATTAGCTAACATTTACAATTTAGATAGCCATGAACATTACAAAAAAAAAAAAGAAAAAGAAAAAGAAAAAAAAAAGGAGATTAATTACGCAACGTAAATCAATGAGAACTAAGTTATGTTAGGCTTAACCATGATGTTATAAAAGCTAAGTTCATCTTTTAAACTTGGAATTCTCACCCATGATCACTTTAACATATCTTTGCCTACTATGGAAAAGCAAAATTGCAGGTGGCTTACATTGGAAAAAGTGTCAAGCGTAGTGGTTGTCAAAATTTTAGTAATGGGTGACTATTGAAAGAACTGTTTCAATGAAGAGTCTGGTTGGTAAAATTTTTGGAGATGGGTGACAGTTGAAAGAATTGTTTAAATGAAGTATCAATATATATTCAGAAGATGCTCGTTGATTCTCTCATTCTGTTTTTAAGCACCAGATGGAACAGGTTCTTGCGATAGGGTTCAACCAACCATGAATAGGGCTGTCAACGTGCCGAATTCAGGCTGGGTCAAGGTCTGTCCAAACCCAGCCTGCAAAGCAAAATACAGGCCTGGGCCAAACAGACAGGCCCAAGCACATCGCTTGATTATTATGGCTGTCCCAGGTCTGAGTCCAGCCCGAGCCTGAGCTCGGCCACTATCTTTTGTGCAAGATCTAGGCTGTTTGTTTGGCAAACCAATCATGCATGATAATCACAAACAACTGCGAGTTATATCTCCGTAAATGGACACCCTACAAGCATTTGTATCAGACTGCACCAACTCATTCTGATATGATGCATTTTTATAGAGGCGTACTGTAAATACAAACAGTTAAAAATGATGCCTCATGGTACATATCCAAATTCAAATACAGACGTTGCATTGCATCAGAGGATGAATTTATCATAATAAATTCATGATATAAAAGGAGCATTCTGATATTTTGAACCCTGATATAAAATAAAAAATAAAAACCCAACAATCTATTGAGGACTGCAGTCCATTTGATAGTCACTAGTTTGATGGCTGGGATCATTCCATCATTGTGATTTTGAAGCTAGGCTCCATGAATTTCTCCATGAAGACTGCAGTACATGTATTCCACGAGCTTAACAGATAAATCACTGCCACTGAATACCACAGGCCCACAAGCAAATAATCTATTCATTTAAAAAACCCAATTCCAGAAATTGCAAAAAACAAATAAATAAATGAAATCAGAGACATCTCAGAAAATGCATCAGAATGAAAATTTCAAGCATCAAAATCCTACCTTGAGCGCCACCTTCTCCTGCCTATCAAGCTCATTCAACACAACAAATAGATACAGAGAGAGAGACAGAGACAGAGGCGGAGAGAGAGAGAGAGAGAGATAGACGGACGGAGACAGATACAGAGAGGCCGAGTGCGTGAGGGAGATCGAGAGAGGGCAAGGGATATGGAGAGGCTTAGTGTGAAAGAGAGATGGAGAGATGGGTCTGCCGCGGGCGGGAGAGAAAAGGTGCGCGCGTGAGGGATCGAGAGAGAGAGAGAGGGAGAGGCGAGAGAGAGGGAGAGGCGGAGAGAGAGAAGGAGAGATAGAGGGAAACGAGAGGGAGAGGCGTAGAGAGAGAGGGAGAGGTGCAGAGAGAGGAGGAGATCGAGAGAGAGGGAAAGGGAGAGGGAGAGGCGTAGAGAGAGAGGGAGAGGCGTAGAGAGAGGAGGAGATCGAGAGAGGGAAAGGGAGAGGGAGAGGCATAGAGAGAGAGGGAGAGGCGCAGAGAGAGAGAAGGAGAGATGGAGGGAGAGGCGCAGAGAGAGGGCGAGAGACGAACTGGTTAGGGCGCCCTGGTTAGGGCCGGCGCCCTAACCAATTCTTATTAGAAGTTTTTTACGGTGGTGTCACTCTCGCCACTGTTTTCTCTGGTGGGGTCCACTGGAGCTTTGGATGTGACTCATTCTTTGGATCTTACCCTAAAATGATCTCTCCAGATGGATGGACGGCGTGGATACAAAATATACATCATGGTGGGGCCCACAAAACTTGGTGACGTCACTTTGTAGCAGTCTCCCTATGGAGACGAATTGGCTACCCCCTGACACCAGCCAATGGCTGGTGGTCGGTGCTTTGTGGGCCCCACCATGATGTATGTGTTTCATCCATGCCGTTCATCTATTTTTATAGATCATTTTATGTTATGAGAGAAAAAATGAGGTATATTGAAATCTCAAGTGAACCACATTACAGGAAACGGTGTTGAATGGACGGTGACCATTAAAAACTTTTTGGGGGCTATAAATGTTTTGGATTAAGCTAATATTTATTTTTTCTCTTCATCTGGGTCTTTATGACCCAATTAATAGATTGGATGCCAAATAAACAGTGTAGTGGGCCTTAGGAGGATTTTAATGGTGGATATCCAATCATTATTGTTTTCCTGTGGTGTGGAGATTTATATTCCTATCATTTTTTTCATCTATCGATAAAATGATCTGAAAAAATGGATGAACGGAATGGATGAAACAAATACATCATAATGGGGCCCACAAAGCACCGACCACCAGCCACGGGGCTGGTGTTAGGGGGAGTAGCCAATCCGTTTCTGTTGCATGCTCAGTAACTCCGCTTCCGTTGCGTGCTGAGTTGGATTATCCTACTGAGTAAACCCTATTGGGCCCACCAAGAATGCATGTGGTTTATCCATGCCCTCCATTCGTTTTTCTATATCATTTTAGGGGTTAAACCCAAAATTGATGCATATACAAAGCTCAAGTGGATCATACCACAAGAAGAAGTGCAAGTACTGATTTCCACCGTTGAAAACTTTTTAAGGCCCCAAGTGATGTTTATTTGTCATCCAACCTATTTGTGAGATCAGACAGACATGGATGAACGGAAAAAACAAATATCAGCTTGATCTAAAACATCGGTTCCCCCAAGAATTTTTCAATGGTAGATGTTCAATTCACACTGTTTCCGGTGGTGTGGTCCAATTGAGATTTGTATATATTCCATTTTTTGTATAAAGCCCTAAAATCATGTGATAAAACAGATGGACGTAGTGGATGCAATGCATAAATGACAGTGGGGCCCACAGAGTTTACTCAGTACACTAAGCTACACCTTGATGTTTATATTCCATCCAAACGGTTTATAAGGAATACCTAATCATATATTGGGTCTGTCTAAATGTGATTCACATATCCAAACCACTCATTACGTGTGTCCCACTTGGATGAGGGGTCAGACCAATTTTCAATTGCATTCATGTCTGTATTAACTTATAAACAGGTTGGATCTCAAATAAACATCGCGGTGGGCCTTAAGAAGGTTTCAATAGTGGGTGTCACCATCCCATTCTTTTCTATGGTAGGTCCACTTGAACTTTGAATCTGCCTAGTCAGTCAGATGCACCATTCCATGGTGGGCCACGACCTTAAAAATAATCATTGATTGGGCCCACCTAGATGTGGTTGATAGATGCAACCCATTCATCATGTGTGTCCCACTTGGATGAAACACATACATCATGGTGGGACCCATAGAGCACCGACCAACATCCACCAAGTTTTGTGGGCCCCACTATGATGTATTTGTTATATCCACACCGTCCATCCATTTTGAGATATCATTTTACATCATGAGCCAAAGAATGAGGCAGATAAAAATCTGTAGTGGACCCCACCATAAAAATCTTAGGTGCACCACACCATATGAAATCAATAGTAATTGGATATCCATCATTAAAATCCTCCTAAGGCTTACTTTACTGTTTATTTGCATCCAATATGTTGATTAGGTCATACAGGACTAGATGAAGGGAAAACAAAAATTAGCTTGATCCAAAACTTTTATGGCCTCAAAATGGTATCACATCCAATATTGTACTGTTTATATTTTTTTAGATGTCTTCACATAGTTTTAGATGGCAATCAACACCTGAGTTTCGTATACGGATGATTTTTGAGATATCTCATAAGCTAAAGGGGAGACATCAAATGCACGGTGTTGATGTTCGATACACATCATGATGGGCACATTTTACATGTCTAGTCCATTCACTCTATTTTACTGATCATTACCCTCAATTTGACTAGTTACTCGATCGCCTCGATCATACAACATATGAGAAAGATATTGGGCAAACAAGATTGATCAACAATTTGAGTGAATTTTGATTTAAACATCTGAAGTTATTTACTCTTCATGTCCGGACTGATCAGATTGTCCAAAAACAGTTAAAGGTTGTTCATAATATCAAAAATATATAAATGAATAGAAAACACAAACATCAGCTTGATCCAAAACTTTTATGGCCTCCAAGAAATTTTAAATGGTAGAGGTTCAATCACACTATTTCCTGTCGTGTGGTCTACTTGAGCTTTGGATATGCTTCCTTTTTATTCTTTAGAACTCAAATTATCTGTTAACATGGATGAATGGAGTGGATAAAATAAATAAATAACGGTGAACCCCACAGAGTTTACTCTGGTAAAGGTAACGAGTAACTTAATTTAGTGGAGAAAGGTCTCCATTAAACATTCATAATCATATATTGGGCCTGCCTAAATGTGATTCACATATTCAACCCACTCATTATGTGTGTCCCACTTGGATGAGGGGTCAGACCAAGTTTCAACCGCATCCAAAACTCATGTGGGCCCCACCAAGTGCTTCTATATTTTTTAGGATGCCTTTACATAGTTTTAAACGGTATGGCCCACTCGAGTTTCATTTATCGATGATTTTTGAGATATCTCATAACCTAAAGGGGACACATCAAATCCATGGTGTTGATGTTCAACACACATCATGATGGGGCCCACAAA
This sequence comes from Magnolia changhungtana, assembly GCA_030180095.1. Lineage (NCBI taxonomy): Eukaryota > Viridiplantae > Streptophyta > Magnoliopsida > Magnoliales > Magnoliaceae > Magnolia > Magnolia changhungtana. The sequence continues at coordinate 9,983,961 of JASAUF010000669.1, forward strand.
ACTTACTAACATCAATTCTTAGGTTCTCACGAGATCAGTAAGTTGGGTCATAATTTCAACCATAATATTTGGCCATTTTACATGTCTAGTCTATTCACTTTATTTTACTATCAATATTCTCAATCTGACTAGTTACTCGCCTCAATCAGGCTACATATGAGAAAGATATTGGGCATACAAGATTGATCAACAATTTCAGTGAAATTTGATTTAAACATCTGAAGTTATTTACTCTTCAATTTAAATTGATCAGATTGTCCAAAAACGATTAAAGGTTCAATCAGTGGATGTGCTTAATAATAAATTTAACATTTTTTTTACTCTTTTAACTAAATATCATTTTTATTATAAATAAATTTAACATTTTTTTTTTACAAAATTTAGTTTTCTTTTTTTAAAAATATATTTTTTTACAATTTGTCAATTTTTTCACAATTTTGTTTAATTTTATAAATTTTCTTTTTCAAAATACCATTGTTTTATCGAAATTTTTTTTACAAAATTATCAACATTATTCAAAGTTCTTAATTATTTTTTTTATCAAAATCTAGATTTTTATAAAATTATAGTTTTTTTTTTCAAAATTTAAAAATTTCTTAAACATTATTAATTATTTTTTTAAGCTTCTCAACTATTTTTTTTTCAAAATTCATAATTTTTTTGAGCTTTTTAATTTTTGACATGAGAAGTAGAGAAATAGAGACGAGACGGTCCTGGACAGTCTCTAATAGAGACGGTTTAGGACCGTCTCTAATAAAGACGGTCCTTGACAGTCTCTACCGTTTTTGCCAGGGATATGAGACGGTTTAGGACCGTCTCTAATAGAGACGATCTTTGACAGTCTCCAATAAAGACGGTCCTTGACAGTCTCTGATAGATACGGTCATTTCCATGGCTATAAGACGGCCAAGGACCATCTCTAATAGAGACAGTCTTTGACAGTCTCAGATTATAAGTAAAATACGGTCAAGGACGGTCTCTAATGCGGACGGCCAATGATCGTCCTAAATGACCGGATATAAGACGGTTAGCGACCGTCCTAAACGATTTGTGGACAATCAGATTTTTAAGATAATATTAAGGACGGTCACGGGCCGTCTAAATTGTTAAAGACGGTTTATGGCCGTCTCTAAAGCGTCTTTAAACTAAGCAATTTTAGAGACAGTCCAGAACCGTCTCAAAATCCGTCATTTTTTTTCATTTTTCACGTAGTGAATGACCTTGGGGTTTTTTTAAAATCCTTGGAATACTTTTTGTCAAATCACTTATATAACATTTTGTTTATTGCTACCATACGTTTAAACTTCTCAAAATTTTCCTAAACCATCCCATAAACTTTTTTTTACCTAAAAACCACTTTAGACCCTTTTTAAGCCCATAAATAGACAAAACCCACTTCCACACATTTCATTTTCAGCACTCTAGCTCTAGTTGGGGAAAAGAAGAAGAAGAAGAGGAAAAGAAGAAGAAGAAGAAAAAGAAAGAAAAGCTGAGGTTGAGAGCCAAACCTCTCATACTTTCAGGTGAGTGCATAGATTAGGAGCATGCATGTGTATGTTGGGATTTCCTTCAAAATCCTTTTTGCTGGAGTTTCATGTAGGGTTAAAAACTTGCTGATTTTACTGTATGAGAATTAGGGATTGTATTGCTAGAAGTAGGTATTGCTATATTAGGGTTAGGTATTGCTAGAATTGCTGTATGAAGGTTAGAATATTTTGGAATTGGGGATTGTTGGAATTAGGTATTCTTTGAAATTAGGGATTGTATTCTTTGGAAGTAGGTATTGCTATATTAAGGTTAGGTATTCTTGGAATTCTTTGTATTAGTGTTAGGTATGGTGGAATTGTTGTATTAGGGTTAGGTTATAGCTAAATTTCATTTAGGTCAGATTCTTACTATATTGATTTGGAATTGCTGAATTTAGGTTCGAATATTGCAGGATTTTTGTCTGGGTTATGTTCTCATTGGATTTAGGTTCGCATATTGCTGGATGTTCGTTTGGGTTATGTTCTCGTTGGATTTTTCTGAAGGTTATTGCTGGATTTTCTTGATTTAATTAGTGAGATTATTAATGGAAGGTTGGATGATAGAGATGAGTTAGTTTTGTTTAGCTGTCCCTTACAAAGTCCTACAAAGTCCGCCCACTACCTGTTTGACAAAATATTTCAAAGAAAGATCCTTTATCCTTGTAATGTAGTTACTTCCTGCGAAAAAGCATGCTTGTGGCATGACGTCTTATAGCAGAATGAATTTTTAGATTGGAGTTAGATTGGCTAAGTTACGTGTATATCAAATGCATGGTTCATAGTTGATGTATCATTATATGATTGAGCATGAATGATTTATACCATGGTATGATGATCTTAGTGGGTTGTGTTGCGACAGACGATGTGTAGTCTATAAACCGTCTGTGAACCGTCTAGATACAGGATGCATTACAGGAGACCCCTATGGGGAACTTAAAGATATGAGTGGACCTCATGAGGAAGGTCGTCCTCTGTTTGCCTTTAAAATAAAAATAAAATGATTTGTTATGCTTGTGTGTGGGCTCATGCATACATACATACGGTGATTGTAAATGCGATGAAACATACTTTGTTACAACTTGAGTTGGACACCACACCAGAAATGTGTAATTCAACAGGACATGATTAGAGGGTCCGTGGGTGAAAGTCCCTAAACCCCAATTGGTACCATTGGGAGCGACTAATGCTTAGACCGGGTGGAAGAACAGAGCGCTGAAATGCTGAAATACCCAAGTAGGCAGCAACTCCCACCGACGCATGTCGATTGGTTGAGAGGTTTGACCTGACCTGCTTATGGGCAAGCAAATATAGGTTATGTGTGACGAGCTCGTAAATTGTCCGCTATCGTTTTGCAAGGTGACTTATGACTTCTCGTTGTTAGGCAGATAGTGAGGTTCAACACAAGTGAGTTAGACTAGTTCGGCCCGTGAACTATGTAGTCCCACCTCTATAGTTGACCATGGTGAAAAAGTCTATACAAGTGGGTAGAAGTCCCACCTCTATTTTAGACTTAAGTGATCCAATTGGGAAATATAGAAAGTTGTGGAAATGTTGAAAGCGTGTGTATGTTACAAGTGGGTAGAAGTCCCACCTCTGTATATAAAAATGATTTGGAAGCCTGTGCATTCATGTGCATTAAATGAGCATGACATGAAACATGCATTTTCACGGCACACACGCACTCACTGGGCTTAGTAGCTCAAGCTTTTCTTTTTATTTTTTTCAGGTCAGAGTAGGGAGCTGCAGGAGTAGAGGCTGCAGACTCCAGTTGTCCTTTTTTCTTTGTACATATCAGTGTGTATATTTTTTTTTTGTAATACCCTGCATATGTACATTAGGTATAGTAAATATGACTTGGTTTATGTTTTGGTTTTACCCTGATGTGCTCAGTTGTACACAGTAAGATATGTTGAATATGATGAAATTTTGAAAAATGCAACGTGTTTGTTGATTTTACTTTCTGAAATCCTCCTTGTGGAGCCTCGCTTATGGGACTTAGTATGTGCTACATAAAAGTCCCAAAACGCGGAGTTCTACGGAGGCTGTCAACAAAAAATGTGGTGTTTAATAATCATGGATTACCAACACTAGATTTAGGGTCGTGACAGAAAATGGTATCAGATCATGATCTGGGAATTATCTGCATAAATCATAATGTATTTACTATATGTTGTTGTATTAGAGTTGTTAGGTTCATGTTTTGCGACGTAGATGAGTTGTATAGTTATGTATTAGTATGTATCTTGTATAGATTTACTTGTTCTGGTTATGTATTAGTATGTATATTGTATAGATTTACTTGTTCGTTTTAGGCTAATTTGGTGTTTTATCTATATGATGCCGCCTAGAAAGAATCCTGTTTAGACTCCTCCAGTGCAACCTAAGTCTAAGTCAAGATCTATGTCAAAATCTGTTCAGACTCCTCCAGTGTAACCCAAGTCTAAGTCAAAATCTACGTCAAATTCTGTTCCAGATCCAATTATACCTATTCCTGCAACACAACTTCAACAACTGTTGCAGACTATGTCAACTATTACAACTAATCAAAAGCAGCGATCTAGTTCTACTCCTGAGACATCAGCCCAGGAGCGGGCCAGTGCTCTTTTTATGGAGTTTAGACGTCTAGATCCACCTTGTTTTTCTAGCAAGCCAGATCCTATGGCAGCCGAGTTATGGAAGTCAGAAATAGAGAAACTTTTTCAAGTTATAGGTTGTACTTCTAAGCAATGTGTTACCTTAGCGACTTATTGATCAGGGCCGAATATTACATAACAGACCCAGTAATTGCCTAAATTTATGTACATGATAAGGCTTAATGGAGTGTTTTAATCGTGTTTTCATTGCAGGACGTAATAATGAGCATTAGACTGAAAAGAGAATTAAAAGCATGGATTTGATGATCCAAAGTCACCAGAGCACGGGATGGACTCCAGAGAACCAATAATGAAGATTTTACACGCCTGGGATCTGAGGAAATCAAGCCGTTCACGTTAAAGAGGCCCGAAATTGGTCCAGAATGCAAGATCACATGGTTCCCGCCATCCGATCAGTTCGAAACTTCATACATGGGATGAGGGCCATAAATTAACCGTACATTTCAAATTTCAGCCCTCGGATCACTATGGAAGTGTCCCAACTGACAAATCAGCCCGTAAACCGTTGATTTCAGGCCCACCTGATATCTGGAATTTCCTCAAATTTGGTTTCAACGCCTTAATTGAGGAGAAAAAATGAACGGATGGATTGAATTTCTCAAGAAACATCGTCGTGTACCCCACATGTACAGAGTGTGCATAGAGCACTTCTGCACTTGCGGTGCACCGCACCATCGCCTTGGTCAACCGACCGCTGACCCGCGGCTCTTTCTCTCAAAATGATAGCTGTTGTTCCAGCGTCCACAAACGGACGTCTGGTCGTCGGTTGTGGGCCTCACCCATTGCCCAAATGGACAATCTAAACCGTCCATCAGAGTCTCTAGGTGTCTCTCATCCACGCCAAGGTGACAGAAATGGAAAATACAATGAAGACTAGTTTTTCAACCGTTCAATGGTAAAACGGAAGGTGAGTTTAAAACTTTGTGGGCCACACAAAAATGGAGAAAAATTATATATTTTCAACCGAAATTTTGATAGAAATTCGGTGAACGGAGTGGATTTCGCTGAAGGATTCGATCACGGACCCCACCATCACCACAGCTGTCGGTTTTCGCTCTAGCGTAACGAATGGACGCTGTCCGTTTTTGTGGAAGTCAGTGGGCCCCGTACATAGTCTATCCAGCCGATCCAAGCCGTTCATCGTGTAGAGGGCTTCGAGAGCTTTAAAACCATGCTAATATTCTGCTCTCATGCATGCACACGTGCATGATACAGAGGCCACAAACAGATTGCTCTGCAATGTTCAAAACTGATCTCTTCGTGATTTCTTTCTGGGCCGCGTCAATGGACATTTAAAATCACCCATTCTTGACTGAAATTTCGTTCTGAATGCAATGGATGGGGTGGATTTTCCAGAAAATACTTCTGTGGGGCCCACCGATCATGGTTGCGAAAAGTTACACTCCATGTCCTGCTACAACTTTGCCACCGACTCCAGCCATCCAGCAGCTATAAAAGAGGAGTTTTGGACGTGGGAAAGGTATTCAGAAACAGGGGATTTCAGATCCGGAGCAAGGGAGAGAAGAAAGAGAAGAAAGAGAAGACAGAAGAGAGAGAGATCGATTGGTTTGATGTTCCTTTTTTATGAATTTTGTTTATTCATCTTTTTAATGGATTTTATGGGTCACTAATCTCTCAGCTAGGGCTGAGATGAAGCCTCTAATTTGATTAGCTCTTGTATTGGTTGAATTTACTTTGAATATTAATTGATTTGTCTCTTTTTCTAAGCGGGCTTGATTGGTTTAAATTCTATACTTCTCCATCTATGAACTTTACCAAAGTATATATATGGATGTTGTTTGGATGCTTATTATAGGTGCTTATGTCTGATCAAGAACAGGTTTCCTATAGAGGAAGAAACAGGGTGCTTTAATGAACTGTACATTCCATGTGCCCGACCAAGGACATGGGATATATTATTCATGGCATTGCTTAAAGGAATTAGACATTCTGTATGCCCGATTAAGGACACAGATTGTGCCTTCTCTATATAAGTGGTATCAATCTGGATTAAGGTGAATCAACAGACAAAACAAGGGTTAGGATAATTAGGGGTGGATTCGAAAGTCCTAGTGCTCTTTCTCTGATTGAATTTTCTTCCCTGTTTTTAATTGTTTTTTCCTAAAATTGTGCTTAGTAGTTCATTCCATTATTTGTTGAATTAGTTAAGAAGAATTGTGAATTTGAGTTGTGACGATCAGTCCTCGTGGGAACGATCTCGTAATACGTACCGTCTCTACATTTGATTCGTATACTTGCGAGTTTAAAAATCATTTAAATCATGTTGGTTTAAATAAAACATCAAGTTTTGGTTGCTAGTTGCGTGTGGACTGTTTCGTTCCAAATTGAATTTAGGATTCTCTCTTATCATAATTCATAGTCTTAGGATTTTACTAACTTTAGGTTAAGGTTTTTATTTTATTTTATTTTTAGAAACTAACCTATTTCCTATTTTGTAGGGTCCTGACATAAATTTCTAAGTTGATTCTAACATAGATCTCCAAATTGGAAGTGAAGGAGCTCCCTATTCTTCAGACACTGATCGTCTCATTTTTTTTCGGGTTCTTTCTTCCAATCCTTACTTACATAATTTTTGTTCTACTTCTCTTAGGTTGCATCTTAGTTTAGTTTTCTTTTTTTACATTGTAGTAACTTAGTTTATGTTAGGACGTAGATCCCTGAATATAGAACTAGCACCGTTTGATCCTAAAATAGAAAGAACACTTCGTGAAAGATTGAGAAATAATCCTGTTGAAATGGCGAATGAGAATGAAGTTAAAGCTCTCAGAGATTATTCAGCTCCTGTCCAATTTAATGCACCTTCATGCATAGTGTTGCCAACCACTACGGCAGCACACTTTGAACTTAAACCTGGAGTCATACAATTGTTGCCAACCTTTTACGGATTGGACAAGGAGGACCCATATCATCATGTGAAAGAATTCCTAGACATTTGCTCCACCTTTAAGTTCCAAAACTTCTCAGACGATTCGATCCGCCTACGCTTGTTTCCTTTTTCTTTGAAGGATAAGGCGAAAGCATGGTTGAATTCTCTACAAGTTGGATCTATCACTACATGGGACCAACTGTCTAAGAAGTTCTTAAACAAGTTCTTCCCCGTTCACAAAACCAATGCCCTCCGTAGAGAAATTACTAACTTCACACAAAAAGAGGGCGAGCACTTTCATGAATGTTGGAAAAGATGGAAGGACTTGCTTCTTAAATGTCCTCACCATGGTTTTGAGAAATGGCAACAAGTTCAATACTTCTATGACGGTCTGATACCCCAGAACCGTCGCATGGTTGATGCCACCAGTGGAGGGTCATTCATGACCAAAAGTGATGTCATGACCAAAAGTGATGTCGAAGCGTGGAACTTCTTTGAAACCTTATGCGAAAATTCCCAGCAATGGGACTATTCAAATAGAGGTGACAGAAGTCCCCAACCACAAAAGAGAGGTGGTATATATGAGATAGGAGTCATGCCAGATCTGTGCGCCAAGCTTGATAACCTGACAAAGAAAGTTGATGCTCTGGTATTAAATAATGGACCTCCACAAACAACTCAAGCCGAGGCTTGTGCCATATGTTTTAGTCCTGCCCATCCTATGCAGTCTTGTCCATCTGGTGCAGCATCCCCAGAACTTCTCTCTGAACAAGTACATGCTATGAACACTTTTCAAAAACTTGGGAATGATCCTTACTCGAACACATACAACCCAGGGTGGGCTAGACATCCAAATTTTTCTTGGGCAAAAGGACCACAACAAGGAGGACCATCTGAAAATCCTCCTATGCAACCGCACCTCCAAGTTGGCAGTCAACAACTTCAACAGTTTCCGCAATATCAACAACTGCCTACACAATCAAGGAAACCATCTCTTGAGGATACACTCCATCTTTTTATGCAGAGTTCTCTCCAATTCCAAAAAGACACCCAACAAACCTTACTAGCCAACCAGCAAAGCTTACATGCAAATGCACAATCCATTGCCAAGCTGGAAGTACAAATGGGTCAACTAGCTGCCACATTGAGTGAGAGAGAGAAGGGTAAGTTTCCTAGCCAACCTGAGGCTAATCCAAAGGGACAGTATGAGATTGGCTCTAATTCCAATCAAGGGTAATATCATGAACAGGCCAAATCGATCACTACCCTTAGGTCAGGCAAACAGATTGACAACATAATAGAGATGCCTAGGGATGAATCAAATTCTAAAGCAGAAGATCAAGATGGAGCAGAGAGACACACTAATGCATCCAAAGTCCAAAAGCTCTCTGACTCTCCAAGAGCCACTAATGTGCCACCCTACGTGCCCAAAGCACCCTTTCCTCAACATCTGGCACCAATAAAGAAAAGAAACAACTTTGATGAAATCTTGGATGTGTTTCAAAAAGTGTAAGTCAACATCCCGTTGCTTGACGCTATCAAGCAAGTCCCTACTTACGCTAAGTTTCTTAAAGATTTATGCACTCAAAAGCGTAAGCAGAATGTTCATAAGAAGGTCTTCATTGCAGAGCAGCTCAGCTCCATGATTCAACATAACACCCCTCCGAAATTTAGGAATCCAGGAGCTCCCACCATTTCTTAGGGCATAGGAGATCATAAGATCGGGAAGGCATTGCTTGATTTAGGGGCGAGCATAAATTTGTTACCATATTCGATTTATGAGCAGCTAGGACTTGGTGAGTTGAAACCGACTAAAGTAACATTACAACTAGCTGATAGATCTGTCAAGGTGCCCCGGGGTGTTATTGAAGATGTGTTAATCCAGGTTGATAAATTTTATTTTCCGGTGGATTTCATAGTTATAGATACTCAGCCTGTCCAGAATCTTCATAGTCAGATCCCAGTCATCTTGGGTCGTCCATTTTTTGCCACATCTAATGCTATTATAAATTGCCGGAATGGAGTTATGAAATTGTCCTTTGGTAACATGAATATTAAACTCAATGTTTTTAATGCAGGACAACAATCCGCAGATTTGGATGACATATCTGAAGTGGACATGATCGAGAGTCTAGTGCAGGACTCCTTCCGTAAATCTTTTGAAGATCCACTTGAGACCTGCTTAGCACAATATGGCATGGATTTTGACATCGATAGTCCCATCCACGAAGTCAATGCACTGCTCGACTCTACTCCTATATTGGAGACTGAAAAATGGAGAGCGAAAGTGGAACCTCTTCATCCCTCGGAGACTCTTCCTGACAGCACAGTTTTTAACTCTGAGAAGACAAAGGCGAGCAGGCTGCTTAATGTTCTTAGAGCATATAAGGCAGCAATTGAACGGAAGATAGCAGAAATACAGGGAGTATGCCCCACTGTATACATGGATCATGCTGTGGAAATGTCGCGTGAAATGCAAAGGAAGCGTGATCCTAACATGGAAGAAGTCGTTCGAGCAGAAGTCCTTAAATTATTTGACAACAGTGTCAGTTACCTCATTGCAGATAGCACAGCTCATGGGAACTCACATCACTTGTCTGGGATTTGTTAATTAAGGTGCTGAGGTAATTTCTTTGGCGGACCCTGGTTATAAAGATTAGTTCATTCATGGTCCGTTCTTGTCTGGCTGAAGACGTTAAACTTAGCGCTCCTGGGAGGCAACCCAATCTTTTATTTTATTATATTGCTTTTTCTTAGTTAGTTACTTCAATGTTTGTGGGTAACATTACTGCAAACCCTCACGAGACTACAACTCGTCCACTAGGGGTAACCAAGGGGTTTAAAGGCTAATTGCATACGCTAAATGCAATCGAGAGCACCTGCGAAAGTGGTATAGGTAGGATCTTCTTTTATTTTTTCTTTTTATTATTTTTGCTTCTGTTGATTTCTCTCTTGTGCTAACTCGCTTTTACGTTGAAATTTTTTTTGAGAAAGCTTCTTGATTCTCCATCCAGGTACTATCTTTCCATCACTCCTCTTTTATTCTCGTTGTCCCATGTGCATTGCTTGCTTATTTCTTTTACATTGAGGACAATGTAGATTTTAGGTTGGGGGTGGGCGATTAGGTTACCTAATCAGTATTTTCTTAGTCTTGAGCAAAATTTGTGAAAATTTTAAATTTTTTTCTGAAAATTCTATTGAATTCAAAGTGATTTTGAAGGATAGTTGTGATTTTAATATTATAAGATACGTGATGTTGGTAACATATGACTCTTGGATTCGGCCATCTGCTTGATTTCACAGTCAATTTTGAATTGATAATCCATGATTACAAGTTGTAAACATTGATTGAGGCATGATTTCACATATCAGATCTCGCTTACACATTAAGTTTTCATTTCGATATTAAATGGTAACTTGGTAATCATTAGGCATGAAAGGAACCAGCCTGAAAAAAATAAAATTTTTAGCATCAGTTTATAAAGAAGAATTGAAAGAGTAAGTCGCATAATCGTCATCATAGGTTTGCTCCCTATAGATGAAGATTCGATTCCCCATAGTTGACATGAGAAAAGAGTTAGGCGACAAGTTTTCACCATAGGTTTGCTCCCTATAGGTGCGGATTTGATTCCCCTCCTTGGCACCACTGTTTATAAAGGAAATCAAAGGCTGATAGAACGAAAAGATGATCTAAAATGCTAGTGTTAGTTTCAGGTTTGGTTGTCACGAATTACTAATGATATCATGAAATTGACAATTGGATCTCTTAATGGTTGTAAGCTGAGATTACACTATACACTCATGAAACTCAATGTTTTAGACTTATTCTAATTCATGGTTTAATATTTTGAACTTGATTATGAAATTTACAGTGAACTTGATTCCGGGAGAAAATTCCACTCACCATGCATGAATCATAGAATGATCACATCTCGACTATTTATTCATAAGTCACTCAAGTTTACAAGAATTACCCTTTTATTTCTGAAATTACTTTTCGCATGTTTTGCTCGGGACTAGCAAAATGCTGGTTGGGGGTTGTGATTAGGGCCGAATATTGCATATCAGACCCAGTAATTGCCTAAATTTATGTACATGATAAGGCTTAATGGAGTGTTTTAATCGTGTTTTCATTGCAGGACGTAATAATGAGCATTAGACTGAAAAGAGAATTAAAAGCATGGATTTGATGATCCAAAGTCACCAGAGCACGGGATGGACTCCAGAGAACCAATAATGAAGATTTTACACGCCTATGATCTGAGGAAATCAAGTCGTTCACGTTAAAGAGGCCCGAAATTGGTCCAGAATGCAAGATCACATGGTTCCTGCCATCCGATCAGTTCGAAACTTCATACATGGGATGAGGGCCATAAATTAACTGTACATTTCAAATTTCAGCCCTCGGATCACTATGGAAGTGTCCCAACTGACAAATCAGCCTGCAAACCGTTGATTTCAGGCCCACCTGATATCTGAAATTTCCTCAAATTTGGTTTCAACGCCTTAATTGAGGAGAAAAAATGAACGGATGGATTGGATTTCTCAAGAAACATCGTCGTGGACCCCACATGTACAGAGTGTGCATAGAGCACTTCTGCACTTGCGGTGCACCGCACCATCGCCTTGGTCAACCGACCGCTGTCTTGCGGCTCTTTCTCTCAAAACGATAGCTGTCGTTCCAGCGTCCACAAACGGACGTCTGGTCGTCGGTTGTGGGCCTCACCCATTGCCCAAATGGACAATCTAAACCGTCCATCAGAGTCTCTAGGTGTATCTCATCCACGCCAAGGTGACAGAAATGGAAAATACAATGAAGACTAGTTTTTCAACCGTTCAATGGTAAAACGGACGGTGAGTTTAAAACTCTGTGGGCCACACAAAAATGGAGAAAAATTATATATTTCCGACTGAAATTTCGATAGAAATTCGGTGAACGGAGTGGATTTCGTTGAAGGATTCGATCACGGACCCTACCATCACCACAGCTGTCGGTTTTCGCTCCAGCATAACGAACGGACGTTGTCCGTTTTTGTGGAAGTCAGTGGGCCCCGTACATAGTCTGTCCGGCCGATCCAAACCGTTCATCGTGTAGAGGGCTTCGAGAGCTTCAAAACCATGCTGATATTCTGCTCTCATGCATGCACACGTGCATGATACAGAGGCCACAAACGAACTACTCTGCAATGTTCAAAACTAATCTCTTCGTGATTTCTTTTTGGGCCGCGTCAATGGACATTCAAAACCACCCATTCTTGACTGAAATTTCGTTCTGAATGCAATGGATGGGGTGGATTTTCCAGAAAATACTTCTGTGGGGCCCACCGATCATGGCTGCGAAAAGTTGCACTCCATGTCCTGCTACAACTCTGCCACCGACTCCAGCCATCCAGCAGCTATAAAAGAGGAGTTTTGGATGTGGGAAAGGTATTCAGAAACAAGGGATTTCATATCCGGAGCAAGGGAGAGAAGAAAGAGAAGAAAGAGAAGACAGAAGAGAGAGAGATCGATTGGTTTGATGTTCCTTTTTTATGAATTTTGTTTATTCATCTTTTTAATGGATTTTATGGGTCACTAATCTCTCAGCTAGGGCTGAGATGAAGCCCCTAATTTGATTAGCTCTTGTATTGGTTGAATTTACTTTGAATATTAATTGATTTGTCTCTTTTTCTAAGTGGGCTTGATTGGTTTAAATTCTATACTTCTCCATCTATGAACTTTACCAAAGTATATATATGGATGTTGTTTGGATGCTTATTATAGGTGCTTGTGTCTGATCAAGAACAGGTTTCCTATAGAGAAAGAAACAAGGTGCTTTAATGAACTGTACATTCCATGTGCCCGACCAAGGACATGGGATATGTTATTCATGGCATTGCTTAAAGGAATTAGACATTCTGTATGCCCGATTAAGGATACAGATTGTGCTTTCTCTATATAAGTGGTATCAATCTGGATTAAGGTGAATCAACAGACAAAACAAGAGTTAGGATAATTAGGGGTGGATTCGAAAGTCCTAGTGCTCTTTCTCTGATTGAATTTTCTTCCCTGTTTTTAATTGTTTTTTCCTAGAATTGTGCTTAGTAGTTCATTCCATTATTTGTTGAATTAGTTAAGAAGAATTGTGAATTTGAGTTGTGACGATCAGTCCTCGTGGGAACGATCTCGTAATACGTACCGTCTCTACATTTGATTCGTATACTTGCGAGTTTAAAAATCATTTAAATCATGTTGGTTTAAATAAAACATCACTTATCAATTGCAAGGAGAGGCAGAACAATGGTGGAAGTCAGTTGTACGTTCAAATCCAAAAGTTGTGTGGACATGGGAAGCGTTTAAAGACCAGTTTGATCGTAAGTTTTTTCCCGTAGTTGTTCGTTGTTAGAAAGCACATGAATTTGAGTCGTTGGTTCAGGGTGAGATGTCTGTTGCTGACTATGAGGCTCGTTTTATAGAATTATCTCGTTTTGCTCTACATTTAGTAGCCGATAATGATTTGAAGGCGAGGAAATTTGAGGATGGTTTACGTCCTACTTTGTGTTCCCGAGTGAGAGGGTTTGAGTTGTCAACTCTTGAGGGAGTAGTAGCAAAGGCACAGATTTTTTAGTCTGATTGGAACCAACATCAAAGTATGCATCCATCTACTTCTAATCAGCAAAGGAAGAGGAGATTTATGTTAGAGAGTGGTAGTTTTCAGCCCTTTTTATCCCCAAAGAGGCCTATAGTGAGATATGATAATGCAGCCAGACTTGATGTAAGACCCCTAGTATCACCATCTATTCCTCCACGACAAGTTTTAGCCAGACCTGATGTCGATCCCCAAGATGCCGTCTGTTCTTCCTCGACGCTTTTTCTGAACTGTTATAATTGTGGTGGTATAGGGCACCGTAAAAAGGATTGTCCCAATCCGCAGAAACAGCAGCCAGGTCCACCACTTATACATCAACAGCCCCAGCAGCAAAGGCCACCATATACGACATAGTATAGGCCTCAACAACAACAGTCTCAACAGCAGTCACAGCGGCAGCAAGGTAAACAACCCTTACCCCTTCAGACGCTGCCTCGTGTTTATGCAATACAGAAGAGAGATTCTCAGACTAAGGGAGGAGTCATAGAAGGTATTCTTGTAGTATCATACCTTTTTGCACGTGTCATTTTTTATTCTGGTGCATCACATTCATTTATAGCTGATAGTTTTTGTCAGTCGTTGGAATTGCCGAGAACATCGATGACCAAGGGATTAGAGCTCTTGACTCCTTTAGGGAAACGAACGGTGTTGAGTTATATATGTTAGGACTGTCATGTTTACATAGCAGAGTATACTCTTCCAATCAATTGTTATGTTTTGGAGTTGTTAAAATATGATGTGATTTTGGAAATGGATTGGTTATCCAAGTATCATGCAGTGTTGGACTGCACCGCTAAGACAGTCACCTTTTCTATACCTGACCATCCTCGATTTCAGTTTGTGGCTGATCCTAAAGATAAGTTCATAGAGACTTTGATGTCCTGTGTTCATAATGAGTCCAAAGATGTATGTATTGAACAGTTGCTGGTAGTATGTGATTTTCCAGACATTTTTCAAGAAATTCCAGGTTTGCCACCCGTTAGGCGTACAGAATTTCGAATAGATCTTATCCTTGGCACTGCCCCTATAACTAGAGCCCCTTATCGTATGGCACCATTAGTGTTGCGTGAGTTGTAAAGACAGATAGATGAATTACGTTGTTTAGAGTTTATTCGCCCGAGTACTTCACCTTGGGGAGTGCCTGTACTTTTTGTAAAGAAGAAGGATGGTTCTTTACGGTTGTGTGTTGATTATCGCGGACTTAATAAGGTTACGATTAGAAATAAGTATCCGCTCCTAAGAATAGATTATTTATTCGATCAGTTGAGTGGTGCGCAGTATTTCTCGAAGATAGATTTACGGTCTGGGTATCATCAGATTCGGGTTCGAGAGGAGGATATCCCGAAGACAGCTTTTGTGACTCGTTATGGACAATTTGAATTTCAGGTCATGTCATTTGGTCTGACTAATGCACCGACAGTCTTTATGCAGTTGATGAATGAGGTCTTCCGTCTTTATTTGGACCAATTTATTGTTATTTTTATTGATGATATTTTAATATATTCCAAGACAAGGGAAGATGTCACTTAGAGATGACGTTGCAAACCCTTCGTGCTCACTAGCTATATGCTAAACTGGAAAAATGTGAGTTTTGGCAGGAAGAGGTAAAATTTTTGGGGCACTCAGTGTCGAAGAATAGAGTTCAGTTGATCCAACTAAGGTTGAAGCAGTTTTGCAATGGAAACAGCCAAAGAATGCATCTGAGATTCGAAGTTTCTTAGGGCTAGCAGGGTATTACAGACGTTTTCTTAGCTGCTCCACTGACTCGATTGACTCGAAATGATGTAATATTTTTTTGGAGTGGAGCCTGTGAGCGGTCATTCGCGGAACTAAAAACTCATCTTACGATGGCACCGGTTCTCACTCTTCCATCTAGGACTGAGGGATTCATTGTTTATATAGATGCCTCGCTTATAGGTTTGGGGTGTGTCCTAATGCAACAGGGCAAGGTAGTAGCATATGCATCTCGCTAGCTTAGGCCTCATGAGCAAAATTATCTCGCACATGACTAGAGTTAGCAGCGGTAGTTTTTGCCCTCAAAGTATGGAGGCATTACTTGTATGGGATTCGATTTGAACTTTTTTCGGATCATAAGAGCCTGAAATACCTTTTTTCCAAGCCGAATTGAATATGAGGCAGAGACGTTGGATGGAATTGATGAAAGACTATGATTTTGATCTTCAGTACCACCCAAGAAAAGCTAATATAGTGGCGGATGTGTTAAGTCGTCAGCCACAGGCCCAAGTGGCACAATTGATGATGCGAGAGTGAAAAATGGTAGAAGATATAGCGGAATTCAATTTTGAGATGATTCTACAGTCCTCAGTTGTACAATTAGCAAACTTGACGGTTCAGCCCTCTTTGATATCCCAAGTAATAGAAGCCCAACAGTTTGATCAATGGGTGTTGTTTTGTAAAGATGTGATAATAGGAAAAAGTCAACTGGAGTGGCAGATAGGTTTGGATGGTGTACTTCGGTTTCAGGGCAGATTATATGTTCCAGATATCTCAAAATTGAAGAAGACCCTTATGGATGAGGCACATCGCACTCAGTTTACTATCCACCCAGGATCTACGAAGATGTATAAGGACATGAAAAGGCAATTTTGGTGGACTGGAATGAAACGTGAAGTTGCTAGGCATGTGTCAGAGTGTGATGTATGCAAACGAGTAAAGGCAGAGCATCAAAAGCCGGCAGGGGAATTGCAACCTTTGGAGATACCAGTATGGAAGTGGGAACATGTAACTATGGATTTCATTGTGGGTTTACCAAGAACCTTACGTCGACATGATGCTATATGGGTTATTGTAGACCGTTTGACAAAGACAGCCCACTTTCTTCCTATTTGTATTTCTTGGTCTACAGATCGACTCGCAACTTTATTTATAAATGAAATTGTTAGATTACATGGTGTACCTGTGTTGATTGTATCTGATCGAGATCCGAGGTTTACATCAAAGTTTTGAAAGAGTTTTCAAAAAGCAATGAGGATGGCTTTAAAATTTAGCACAGCATATCATCCACAAACAGATGGGCAGTCCAAAAGAGTTAACCAGATTCTCGAGGACATGCTTAGATCATGTGCCTTAGATTTCTCTAATAGTTGGGACGACCACTTGCCGTTAGCAGAATTTGCGTATAATAATAGTTTTCAGGCTACTATTGGTATGACACCCTATGAAGCGTTATATGGTAAACCTTGCAGGTCCCCAAGTTGTTGGACTGAGATTGGTGAGCGATGTCTTTTAGGTCCTGACATTGTCTGGCAAACCTCTGAAAAGATTGATCTTATTCGACAATGTATGCTTACAGTTCAAAGCCGACAGAAGAGTTTTGCAGATCGCCGGCGTACACCCTTAGAGTTTGTCGAAGGAGACCGAGTATATCTCCGAGTTTCACCAGTAAAAGGTGTAATACGATTTGGTGTTAAGGGAAAGTTAGCCCCAAGGTTTATAGGGCCCTTTGATATTGTTGAACGAGTTGGCACTGTAGCTTATCGTCTCGTTTTGCCACCCCAATTATCTGAAGTTCATAATGTTTTTCACGTTTCGATGCTCCGTAAATGTGATCCAAAGATAATAGTACCTGTTATTGACTGATAATCCTTAGCAGTTCAAGAAGATGCATCCTATATCGAGCAGCCAATTTGTATTATAGATAGAAAAGAACAAGTTCTTCGTACGAAAGTCATTCCCTTAGTTAAAGTCCAATGGGGTTATCATTTTGTAGAAGAAGCAACCTGGGAACGGGAAGCAGAGATACGCAGTCGTTACCCTCATCTATTTAATTCCTAGGTACATATAACTCTGATATAGTTATTGTTATATTATACTGTTATGATATGTTTTGAAATAAATTTCGAGGATGAAATTGTTTTAAGGAGGGAAGAATTGTAAGACCCGATACCCCAGAAATCTGGTTTGTACACTGGATAGCCGTTGGTTGTAAGTCCATTAGCCCTGAGAATATTTTGACTTGATCATAATGTTGTTCTATGATCGAGCCGCAAGCCGTGTTTTAACCCGATGTCCGAATGTTAAGATACGTACTTAAAATTAAACAATCTGAGAAATGACCATTATGTCCTTATTTTAGGTGGAGCTTCACCAACATCGAGTTTTCAAATCCGTTAGGTCAGAAAACATAACCATTGTGATCGTAGTCAAGTTACGGAGTTACTGGCGAAAACGGCAAGTCAATAGGACACCCGAATTGTAAGTTACGCATTGATATGTACATGTATAGTTTAATAAAATAACTCAAATGACCTCGAGTTTTTTTTAAATTCTTGGAATACTTTTTGTCAAATCACTTACATAACATTTTGTTTATTGCTACCATACGTTTAAACTTCTCAAAATTTCCTAAACCATCCCATAAACTTTTTTTAGCTAAAAGCCACTTTAGACCCTTTTTAAGCCCATAAATAGACAAAACCCACTTTCACACATTTCATTTCCAACATTCTAGCTCTAGTTGAGGAAAAGAAGAAGAAGAAGAGGAAAAGAAGAAGAAGAAGAAGAAAAAGAAAGAAAAGCTGAGGTTGAGAGCCAAACCTCTGATACTTTCAGGTGAGTGCATAGATTAGGAGCACGCATGTGTACGTTGGGGTTTCCTTCAAAACCCTTTTTGCTCGATTTTCATGTAAGGTTAGAAACTTGCAGATTTTACTATGTGAGAATTAGGGATTGTATTGCTGGAAGTAGGTATTGTTGTATTAGGGTTAGGTATTGCTGGAATTGCTGTATGAAGGTTAGAATATTCTGGAATTAGGGATTGTTGGAATTAAGTATTCTTGAAATTAGGGATTGTATTCTTTGGAAGTAGGTATTCTTTGTATTAGGTTAGGTATTCTTTGGAATTACTATATTAGTGTTAGGTATTTGGAATTGTTGTATTAGGGTTAGGTTATAGCTGAATTTCATTTAGGGTCAGATTCTTACTGGATTGATTGTTGGAATTGCTGAATTTAGGTTCGAATATTGCTGGATTTTCGTTTGGGTTATGTTTTCATTGGATTTAAGTTCGCATATTGTTGGATGTTCATTTGGTTTATGTTCTCGTTAGATTTTTTTGAAGGTTATTGCTGAATTTTCTTGATTTAATTAGTGAGATTATTAATAGAAGGTTGGATGATAGAGATGAGTTAGTTTTGTTTAGCTGTCCCTTACAAAGTCCTACAAAGTCCGCCCACTACCTGTTTGACAAAATATTTCAAAGAAAGATCCTTCATCCTTGTAATGTAGTTACTTCCTGCGAAAAAGCATGCTTGTGGCATGACGTCTTATAGCAGAATGAATTTTTAGATTGGAGTTAGATTGGTTAAGTTATGTGCATATCAAATGCATGGTTCATAGTTGATGTATCATTATATGATTGAGCATAAATGATTCATACCATGGTATGGTGATCTTAGTGGGTTGTGTTGCGACAGATGATGTGTAGTCTGTAAATCGTTTGTGAACCGTCTAGATACAGGATGCATTACAGGAGACCCCTGTGGGGAACTTAAAGATATGAGGGGACCTCATGAGGAAGGTCGTCCTCTATTTGCCTTTAAAACAAAAATGAAATGATCTGTTATGCTTGTGTGTGGGCTCATGCATACATACATACGGTGATTATAAATGCGATGAAACATACTTTGTTACAACTTGAGTTGGACATCATACCAGAAATGTGTAATTCAACAGGACATAATTAGAGGATCCGTGGGTGAAAGTCTCTAAGCCCCGTTTGGTACCATTGGGAGTGACTAATGTTTAGACCGGGTGGAAGAACAAAGCGCTGAAATGCCGAAATACCCAAGTAGGCAGCGACTCCCACCGACGCGTGTCGATTGGTTGAGAAGTTTGACCTGACCTGCTTATGAGCAAGCAAAAATAGGTTGTGTGTGACGAGCTCGTAAATTGTCCGCTATCGTTTTGCCAGGCAACTTATGACTTCTCGCTGTTAGGCAGATAGTGAGGTTTAACACAAGTGGGTTAGACTAATTCGGCCCGTGAACTATGTAGTCCCACCTCTATAGTTGACCACGGTGGAAAAGTCTATACAAGTGGGTAGAAGTCCCACTTCTGTTTTAGACTTAGGTGATCCAATTGGGAAATATAGAAAGTTGTGGAAATGTTGAAAGCGTGTGTATGTTACAAGTGGGTAGAAGTCCCACCTTTGTATATAAAAATGATTTGGAAGCCTGTGCATTCATGTGCATTAAATGAGCATGACATGAAACATGCATTTTCACGGCACACACGCACTCACTGGGCTTAGTAGCTCAAGCTTTCCTTTCTATTTTTTTCAGGTGAGAGTAGGGAGCTGCAGGAGTAGAGGCTACAGACTCCAGTTGTCCTTTTTGCTTTGTACATATCAGTGTGTATAGTTTTTTTTTTTGTAATACCCTGCATATGTACATCCCGTAACGAAATATGACGTGGTTTCTATTTTGGTTTTGCCCTGATGTGCTCAGTTGTACACAGTAAGATATGTTGAATATGATGAAATTTTGAGAAATGCAACATGTTTATTGGTCTTACTTTCCGAAATCCTCCTTGTGGAGCTCCGCTTATGGGACTTAGTATGTGCTACATGAAAGTCCTAAAATGCGGAGTTCTACGGAGGCTGTCAACCAAAAATGTGGTGTTTAATAATCATGGATTACCAACACTAGATTTAGGGTCGTGACACTACACCCACCATGACACAACAGGAAACGGACACAACGTGGTAGGATTTGGTTGGCTGTCAGGCTTCTATCAAAGATGAGTAAGACGAGTACCACATAAAGCATGTTGGAAAGTTATTTAGTCGTACACCATATAAAGCATGTTGGAAAGTTATTTAGTAGTACACCGTATAAAGCATGTTGGAAAGTTATTTAGTAGTACTTCACCTGGCCCTATCTTTAACAGATGCATGTTGGAAAGTTATTTAGTAGTACTTCACCTGGCCCTATCTTTAACAGAGGCATGTTGGAAAGTTATTTAGTAGTACTTCACCTGGCCCTATCTTTAACAGAGGCATGTGGGTTAAGCAAATTCCACCAAGTTGTGTCTGTCTCCATGGGTAGTACCCAATCCATATCCACTGTATGGACCCACAAACACAATCAGATGGCAGGGATATCTTGATCATAATGACCTTGGAGATGTCCATCCACAAGTCTTCCCGAATTTGAATGGGCTAGATGGTTGTATTTGTGTGCCCCTTAGCTGGATAAATCACCACCTCTGCCAATGTGATGGTGAATTACATACTTGCTAAAGTGGTAATGAACTGCCATGTCGACTATAGGCACTGTTTACCTGCTAATTTCATAGGAAGGAACCTCTTTTTTTTTTTTTTTTTTTTTTTTTTTTTTAACATACGCACACACACCCCACACACTCACGCTGGTGGAATTTCACCACCTTTGGGTACTTGTACCATGACCGGGAGTTGAAACTCCTGAGAGTCTACCACCCAGGCAAGAGTAAGGACCCAAATAGGAAGGAACTTAGGAATAGCATATGAGGCCCACATTAACCCAAGTTACACTTACAAAATTGTGGTACCCACTTTTTCTATGTTACAGTCTTCAAATTATATTGTTTGGACAATCGTAGCCTTTCAATCATGGACAGTACTTGTTTGTCGTTGATCGTGGGATTTTATTTTTTAAATTTATTTTTAACTGTCCAATAACTATTCATCTATCCAAAAATCAGGAATACCTGTAACTTTTTGGTTCGTGATACAATCAAAATTGGGAGGTATGATTTAGACAGTTTAACTTGTATTATAAATGGGTCCTACTCATGACTTAGTGATAGACTCACTAAGGTTATGGTTCCAGTACCCATTGTGGTTTGTGTGGGTAAGAAGGTGTGTGTAAAAAAATAAAATAAAATAAAACTTGAATTACATATATGCCGCTTGTGCAATTTCTATTCCCGTGAGTATTATTAATTACATTGTGCCAGAGTATAAAGTTTTTCTCAAGGCTAACTGGTGCCAATGTACAGGCCACTACCTTTGCCATCATGGCTTAGGGTTACAAGATCCAACCCGTCGATTAGGTGGGGCTCATTCGTAGTAAGCATTTATATAAATTAGGCCATCCTGTTGCAAGAGTACCGGACACAATTTACGAAACAAAACAAATCTATGGGTGAACAAAACTTCACAAAATGCTTCTAAATTGTGGCCCACTTGAAGAACAGACCAGACCGATCAATGGTCTATATATCACCAATCAATATCCCAAATCGGATGATACGTGCCAAGTCGACCGAGTCAAGGCCGAGACCGGACAGAGTCATTTCCACCATAGAGGTGAGGCGTACCGTATTATCTACTTACCAAAACGGGTACCTACAAGCATGAGGAGAAGAAGAAATTTCCACCTTTGAACGGGTATACTTAGACGATTGGCCATGCTAATCTAAAGTTAGATATGCAAATCTGGTTAGGTGGTTGACCGTACGTCCACCAAAATACGTGTTCCCACGTATGTTTTAGCTGGAGAACCAAGCTGTCAGTGGGTAGTCTCGCAGCCAACAGAGACATCGAGACTATCGTACGGAACTGCCTCCCTTTTCCATTCATTGGGGAATTTGAGAGGTTTAATTTCAAAAGTGGAGCCCATTGTTTAGAGATTCAGAGCGTTGGTCTGGTGGGCCTCACTACGCCACAGAATATATTAGATAGGATACTTCCATTTGTAGACTAAATATAAACTGATAATAAGTTGAAAAAAAATGAATGGTCTACGTTGAAGTGAAAAATGATCCAACAAATGTAGCTACTGACATGTGAGATTTTCCAAGCATGATCCATTCGGCTAGTACCAAACAGACCATTGGTGTGGATTAAAGAACCATGGCCCCTGGCTTGCATCTGCCTTTGCCTGGAAGGAGTTGGTCTAGGCAGAGGCTCTGTGGGGCCATCGTGATGTATGTGTTTTATCCACTCTGATTATTCATTTTTCCATATCAATTTAAGATGTGAGCCCAAAACTAAGACATATATAGACTTAAGGGGATCACCTAGTGGGGATTGAATGCCCATGGTTAAAAACTGTTATAGGGCTACGAAAGTTTTAATCAAGCTAATACTAAAATTATTATTTTAATTTCTTTCCTTGAAACCTGACTTCGTGAAACCTGACTTTTTTAACCAGTAGGCGTCATCATCACCGCTGCCTTGTGCAGTGTGATTCACTTGAGAATTAGATCTGCCTCAGTGTGGGTTAATTAATACTTTAAAAATATCCGGCAAAATGAATGAACTAGGAAAAAAGAAATACATAATGGTCGGCCCCACGGAGCTGTGCGGTGCCTGGACGGAGCTGAGGGGAAGCAGATATGCGTGGTGCGAGACGCTCCTTGAGCTCTAAGTTGTACCGAACGGTTTAAAGGAGATCACATGGTTGTATTTATCATACCACGTGGTTCATCCATTTGGAGACATCATTTCAGATATTATCCCAAAAATGAGTCATTTCAAAGGTTCAAGTAGACCACACCACAAATAGCAGTGGGGACAATAATTCCCACGGTTAAATTATTCAGAGGTCTCCATAACATTTATTTTTCATCCAATCTGTTCACAAGGTCACCGGTACTTGAATGAAGACGGAAAACAGGTATCATATTGATCCAAAGTTTATGTGACACCCAGAAGGGTTGTGATAGTAGGTGTTCAATCCTCCACTCATTTTTACAATGTGATCCACTTAATTTTTGGATCCATCTTATTTTTAGGATCAGGCCTTACGACAAGCTCGCCAAGTGGACAGACGGTTTGGATATAACTCATACCTCATGGTAAGACCTACAAAATTTGGTGACGTCAAAACACCAGTACAACTATAAATGAACCAAGTTAGCTCACCTAGCTTGCTCGACTCAATTCGAAAAAGCTTGATTCGACTTGGTTCGAAACTGAGTTCAAGCTAAGTCGAGCTGATTTTTTGAGCTCGAAAAAATTTTGAGTCGAGTTCGAGCTTGCTCGAGCTCAACTTGACTCGGATCGAACCCCAACTTGAATCAAATTCGGATTGAACCAATTCAGCGACTCGATTATTTTAATATTGATGTTGCTCACCAACTATTTGATGAAATGAATCAACAAAGTGTCGGCTAGTAGCAAGGAAGGTATGAATTGTTAGAAAATTTGGTTGGATACACCGAAAATCACAAAATAAATAATTGAAAAAATAACAATTTCACTAGGCTGAATCACGTATAAAATACGCTGTCCTTAAAGCGTGATTCGTCCTCTTATCACTGCTGATGGGTTACAGACGAATTGCTTCCAGGATAAGACAAGCCTTATCGGATCCGTGCAACAATCACGATAGGTCCACTATGGAACAGTTTTAACGCAGTAGATTTCTTCTGACAGATTTAGACGGTTGAGATGATCACAGTGTTCTAAAAGGAGCTATGAACTATATTTGATTTGATGAGAGAGATGGTATGTTGAGATGATGAAATCGGACTGGAATAGTCCAGTTTATATAGGCCTCAGGTTTAGACCCGTTGCTGTGTGGTATTCAATGGTCCAGAACATTTGAAAAATGTTTCTAGTCGTTGTCCATTAATTCTAGACGTTTCTGCTCATTAGATCAGAAGATCTGACCGTTAGATCATCCTGGCCCGTCCATTTTCGGACCGTTTGGCTTTCAAGGCAGAGAGCCGTTTTTAGAAACGGCTGGACATTTCAGATTCTAGATCCGACCGTTCTCAGTCACCTATAAAAACCCAGGCTCATTTCAGATCCACACTGCCCTAAGGCTCTGACCAGACTTATCGCACTAGACCCATCGCACTGCGATCGCACCGAGGTCGCGCCGGTTCGCGTAAAGTCGCGAGGGAGCGACCCCTCTGCAACACGATGCGGACGTGCGAAGTGCGCCATCTAGTGTCACTACAGCCACACTACCTCACTGCCTCACTGCCCACGCCCTCGCCCGTGCCCGTGCCCGAGCCCAAGCCCGAGCGCACGCGTGCATGCGTGCGTGTGTTCCAGTGCTTCGCACTGGAACACACAACCCAAGTTTCATCTCCTTCAAAAAGCTCCAAGTAAGAATACCCTTCACAACATCTCATATAAACAACAAAACTTTCTTTTACATTTCCGATGTGGGACAAAGCACACACACCGCACTTTTTTAATTCAAAAAATGTTTTGGCGGGAAAATCCCGAAAATTTGAAAATTTGAATTTTTATTTTTTATTATTGTTAAAAACCACTAATTTTTCAACAATGCCCCATTGGTTTTTTAAAATAATGAAAACTCTGTCAGAATAATAACAGTTATTATGCATAAAGAAAGATATCTTGCGATTTAAATCTTTCCTTAGTGTAAGCATTTTAAAGTTATTTTAAAATTCCTGGTTGCCGCAGCATTGAACCAGTCATTCCTATATGAAATAACTGAAAATACCACACACATAATAGCTTCTGCGTTAAGTGTTCCTTTATAATCTTGCTTAGCACTTTTAATGGCCATGTGCTTATCCTGTTTCATGAACGATCCTGAGATAACTCTAAAGTTCATGAGAAGCGGCACCACTTCTACGTTCACATAGGTGAAATCCTTCCAGTATTTCCGTTAAAACACTTGTCCTGTTTGACTGGACTTCATTAAGAGTTTAATATTCATCCCTCTTTTGTAGCGGCTAGCACTATCTTCCTGGATGAGGTTATTAACTTATTTAGTACTGAAACTTTTCACTTATCAGTAAATTATTGTTACCCATTAAACTCAATATTTAGAAATTTTCTAAATTAGGGTTGGGTTTCTTTCACTGGTGAAACTTTGAGTAAAGAGTTTCAACCCCATTCCTTTAGATGTTGTCCTTACTACCTCTCTCCTTAGAGGTTTAGTAAAAGGATCAGCCAAGTTATTACTTGACTTTACATATGAGATCGCAATGATTCCATCTTAAATCAATTGCCTTATATAGTCATGTCTCAAACTTATGTGTTTGGACTTTCCATTATAGATACTGCTATAGGCTCTCGCTAGAGTGGCTTCACTATCACAATGAAGTGAAACAGCTGGTATAGGCTTCGCATAGAAAGAGATTTCTAATAGAAGATCTCTTAACCACTCAGCCTCTTTTCCTGTAGCAGCTAAAGCTATGAACTCAGATTCCATAGTTTCCATAGTTGAATGTTTTATGCATGTTTGTTTCTTGGATCCCCAAGATACAGCTGCACCTCCTAGAGTGAATATCCACCCTATAGTAAACTAGTTGTCCCCTACACTTGATATCTAACTTGCATCGGTATATCCTTCCAATACTGCCGGAAATTCTGAGTAAAATAACCTTAGTTCTTTGGTTTCTTTAAAATAACCTAGAACTCTACTTATTACTTTCCAATGTTCAATACTAGGATTACTCGTAAACCTGCTTAGTTTACTCACAGCGTATGCTATATCCGGTCTTGTGCATTGCATTGCATACATAAGACTGCCTATAGCACTAACATACTCTAGTTGTGCAACTGCTCTTCCACCGTTTTCTTTTAACTTAATACTTAGATCAAACGGGGTCTTTGCCTCTTTAATATTCAAGTAATTAAACTTGTTTATTATTTTCTCAATATAATGAGACTGGCATAATGCGAAACCCCCACTATATTTTTTAACTTTGATACCTAATATGATATCCACTTGTTCAAGATCCTTCATTTTGAAAACTGAAGAAAAAAACTTTTTGGTTTCAGTTACAGCTTCCATTTTATTACTGATTATTAACATATCATCTACATACAAGAATATGATTACAATATAATCATTACATACTTTTGAATATATGCATTTATCAGCAATATTATGTTCAAAACCATAAGACAGAACTTTAGAATCAAATTTATCATGCCACTGTTTTGGTGCTTGCTTTAACCCATACAAAGACTTAACTAGTCTACATACTTTTCTTTTATTTCCTGGTAGAACAAACCCTTCTAGTTGCTCCATGTAAACCTCCTCATCGAGATCACCATTCAGGAATGCTGTCTTCACGTCCATTTGATGGATATGAAGATGATGTATGGATGCTAGAGCGAATAAGATCCTAATCGATGTTATTCGAGCTACTGGAGAGTAAGTGTCAAAATAATCGATTCATTCTTTCTGTCGGAAACTCTTAGCAACTAATCTTGCCTTAAAGGTTTGAATTGTACCATCAGTGTGATATTTCTTCTTAAATACCCACTTACAACCTATTGGTTTAGAACCTGGGGGTAGATCTACCAATTCCCATGTTTGGTTAGATATTATGGAATCCATTTCATCATTAATAGCTTCTTTCCAAAAAGCGGAGTCTCTTGAAGACATAGCTTCACTAAAGGTTTTAGGTTCATCTTCTATAGTTAAAACCATAGGTATTTTCCTAATCACCTTCTCTCTATCACCCTCTACTAGATGAAAAGAGAGTCGCTGAGAGTCTATTTGATCAGGATCAAGACTTTTTTCTACTCTTGCTCTACGACTCCTACGAGGTTCACTAGAAGCTTTCTCTTCTATTAGTATTTCTTTTATAATTCTATTAGGAGATTGAATCTCAGCATTCTTTTTTTCCGTAAATACAGAATTCTCAAAGAACTCTACATCTCTAGACTCTATGATTACATTGGTGTCTATTACTTGATAGCTCTTGGTCCTAACTTAGTTCTTTTAGGTTCTGAAGTTCTGCAGTATGCAAGACACCCCCACACTCTAAGATACCTTATGTTTAGTTTTCTTTCTTTTCATATTTCATATGGAGAGGTCGTAGTTTTCTTAGATGGAATTCTATTTAAAACATGACATGCGGCTAACAGTGCTTCTCCCCATAGGTTTAATAGCAACTGTGCTTGTATTAGCATTGAGTTGACCATTTCTACTAATGTCCTATTTTTTCTCTCCGCTACACCATTTTGTTGTGGTGTGTAAGGTGCTGTGCACTGATGTATTATGCCGTATTCTTCACAATAGTTGGAAAATTCATTAGAGAAATATTCTCCACCTCGATCACTATGAAGGATTTTAACATTTTTATCTAATTGATTTTCTACTTCAGATTTATAGATCTTGAATGCATTAAATGCTTTATCTTTCGATTTTAATAGATATACATACACATATCTTGAACAATCATCTATAAATGTTATAAAGTACATTTTACCTCCACGGGTAAGAACACCATTTAGTTCACATATGTCAGTATGTACTAGGTCTAATATTTGAGATGATCTCTCAACGATAAGGAATGGTTTCTTGATTATTTTAGACCGTATGCATACTTCACATTTATCTTTGTCACTATCATTATATGATATTAAGCCATTCTTAGCCATGAGTTTTAAGGTACTGTAGCCAATATGGGCTAGTCTACCATGCCATAGCGTTACAGACTCAACCATATAAGCAGAAGAATTCTTTTCATTAAAAGAAATTTGATCATCCCATTACAAGCGTATCTCTTACCCACAAAGTTTCCATTCTTGGACAAGATCAACTTGCCTGATTCAAATACAACTCTAATCCCAAGTTTGCTTAAGAGATCCTCTGAGACAAGATTCCTCCTTATGTCTGGGACATGCAGTACGTTGGTCAGAATTACCTTTTTTCCAGAGGTAAAGAGTAATTCCATGGTTCCTTTGCCTGCAACTTTCGATCGTCCTTTATTTCCCATTTGAACCTCTTGACTATTGGTCTCGTCTTCATAGGTTTTGAAAGAAGATCGATCGTTGCATATATGGACTGTGGCACCTGTATCATACCACCAACCAGGAATTTTTTCTTGAACTAGGTTCACTTTTGTGACCATTGCTATGATTTCATCGTATACTGCATTAGTCTCTTTCTTAGGCTTTTTCCGATCCCTACAGACTTGGGCGAAATGCCCGGTCTTGCTGCAGACATAGCAAGCTCCCTTAGGTTTGCCATTTTTCTTCTTTTGGGTTTTCTTGAATTTTCCTTGATCTTTGTTAGGTTTAAGGGAATCTGCTTTCTCATAAGAATTATTTTGAAATGGCCGTTCTACTGCGTTCACCTTAGATGAGGATGCACCATTAGCGTCATCCTTTTTGTCTCGGTTACGAGATTCTTCTTCTATACGAAGATGCTTCTGGATTTATTCCAGGGTGAACTCTTCGGATTTATGCAGTAGCTTCTTCTTGTAGTCTTTCCAACTCGGAGGCAACTTTGCAATTATAGCTCCGACTTGAAAGGATTCAGGAAGATCGATTTTCATGGCTTTTATTTTATTTATAATAAGCTGCAATTCTTGAATTTGGGCAAGCAGCGGTAGATTGTCTACCATCGTGAAGTCAAAATACCTAGCAATTAGAAACTTCTATGTACCTTCCTCTTCAACCTTGTATTTGTATTCCATACGCTTCATATTTCTTTTGCTGATGTGGTCCCCGTGTACAAATCATACAATCGATTAGAGAGAGCATTAAGGATGTGGCCACGACACAGCAGTTCATCTTCCTGTCGCTTGATCCTAGCAGCCACTTGTTCTGGAGTGTCAGTTTCCTTTGCTTCAGGCAGAGGCTGGAGAGTCGGGTCCAGGATGTAAAAGATCTTCAGAGCGGTCAGCAGGAATTTCAGTTTGTCCTGCCATCTAGTGAAATTTGAACCATCGAATCGGTCCAATCGGATCAGATCCTGGTTCATCAGTTTGACTGATGCAACACTTTCGGTGTCCATGAAATCACGCTTTAAGATTGTTAGAAAATTTGGTTGGATACACCGAAAATCACAAAATAAATAATTGAAAAAATAACAATTTCACTAGGCTGAATCATGTATAAAATACGCTGTCCTTAAAGCGTGATTCGTCCCCTTATCACTGCTGATGGGTTACAGACGAATTGCTTCCAGGATAAGACAAGCCTTATCTGGATCCAACGTGCAGCAATCACGATAGGTCCACTATGGAACAGTTTTAACGCAGTAGATTTTTTCTGACAGATTTAGACGGTTGAGATGATCACAGTGTTCTAAAAGGAGCTATGGACTATATTTGATTTGATGGGAGAGATGGTATGTTGAGATGATGAAATCAGACTGGAATGGTCCAGTTTATATAAGCCTCAGGTTTAGACCTGTTGCTGTGTGGTATTCAATGGTCCAGAACATTTGAAAAACGTTTCTGGCCGTTGTCCATTAATTCTAGACGTTTCTGGTCATTAGATCAGAAGATCTGACCGTTAGATCATCCTGGCCCGTCCGTTTTCGGACCATTTGGCTTTCAAGGCAGAGAGCCATTTTTAGAAACGGCTGCACGTTTCGGATTCTAGATCCGACCGTTCTCAATCACCTATAAAAACCTAGGCTCATTTCAGATCCACACTGCCCTAAGGCTCTGACCAGACTCATCGCACTAGACCCATCGCACCGCGATCGCACCGAGGTCGCGCCGGTTTGCGTAAGGTCACGAGGGAGCGACCCCTCTGCGACACGATGCGGACGTGCGAAGTGCGCCATCTAGCGCCACTACAGCCACACTACCTCACTGCCCACGCCCTCGCCCGTGCCCGTGCCCGAGCCCGAGCCCGAGCGCGCGTGCGTGCGTGCGTGTGTTCCAGTGCTTCGCACTGGAACATGCAACCCAAGTTTCATCTCCTTCAAAAAGCTCCAAGCAAGAATACCCTTCACAACATTTCATATAAACCACAAAACTTTCTTTTGCATTTCCGATGTGGGACAAAACACACACACTTGTAACGCCCCAGAAAATCGGGGGTCGTGTATAGACTCGACTCCCGAGTCCCCGAGTGTCACTTATCATCAATTTTATAATTTTATGATTAATCCAGTTTAAATGCGCAGCCTGGAATTTCTTGGAGCATGAACACAACCAAAACCAGTCTGCAGAAATGAAGAGATCAATATATACAGGTCCAAAGGAAAATAAATGGGTCGCATAAGGCGTTACTCAACAAAATCACAACAACATCAGTAGAGCTGAGTCCGCTCGTCGTCCTCCTCGAGACCCGCATCGCCCAGCTCTACAATTCTGCATCACCTGCATCTATGAGCGAATCTGGTTGGTGTTTTAAAACACCGTCCCAGAGTGGGAGTGAGTGATCAACTCAGTGTGAACTATTAGTCTCAAGTTGTCACAAACATCAGTTATATTACGGATTTAATGAAAAACAATCATTCACAGTCACTAAACTAATCTTATTAATGTGCATGCATGATGGATGAAATGATGCATGCCCTCGCCACAACTCTCCCTCAAGTGACTCCATCTTACGATCGCATATGACAACACTCCCTCAGAGCGACCTCGTGCCGAGTCGCCACCCAACTAATGCGATGCAATGATATGTTAGCCAAGTTCTTAGTTAATTCCGTTCATCCAGCAGGTTTGGGAAACTGATTCACCCCACGTATCAATGCCCTCAACTAGTTGCGGTGCTGAGACCCCTCAATGCGTGTAAGACCCGTATCCTAGTTCATACTATTCCGATGAATCCTGCGATCCTTCCCATCGAAGTCCGGCAACCCGCGACTGATAACCAACGTTGCGATCGATCGTAAGTCGTATCCTTTAGATTCGAGTCTGTTTAATTTGAGACCTGTATCATTGCGACCGCACCGTCGCCGCGGTTCCAATGCCGCAACTCAAGCACCGATCCGATACCCTGATCAGAAGATGCGGGTCGGCATTTATTTCGAAGAAACGCCGCGCTTTTACGATCTCGAGAGAATCTTTACACAATGTCAAATCAATCCCATCAATCAATCACATCAATCAATCAATCACTTCAATGTCAAGTACAAGCAACCCATGCTTTCTCTCTCCAAAGTCAACTCTTTCTCACCCTCTCTCTTACACACCCATACCTAGTCAAGTACTACATCTATCACCTCACATCATTCACCTCACATCACTCTCTCTCCCTTACAACCCTCTCTCTCCTTCTCATTTCTCCACATTCCCAAGCAAGGAAAAAAATCCCACGTTCAAGCCTTCCATGAGAGAAAAGTGATTTGTGGCCCACCATTCCCATTCCAAAACCCATCATCCTAGCCATCCATTTCCCATCTCCACCATCAAAGAGGAGCACAAGGAGGGTGGCGCCCAATGACCGAAGAGATCAACCAGGTGGGTGCTTTGATAGGGTAGTTTTCATGTTTTCTTAGAAGGGCCAAGTGAGGCCTACCGATCAATGGTGTGGATCTCACTTTGGACCCTAAGATGTGGCCGATGGCCCACCTTGATTATCAATATCATTCCATGATGGGGCCATTCTCCATGGACCCCATCATGATGTTTACTTTCCTAGCTTGAATAGGGGGTCATCGTGACCGTCTATTTTAGTGGAGAAGAAATCTCCACCGTTGGATTTTGATTTAATGGGCCCACATATATTGGGACCCACTTGATGTATGTTGTAGATCATGAAAGGGAGGGCCTATAGTACTGGGGTCTCTCCATCACTCGGTCTTCCATCTCTCTCTTTCTCTCCCTTTCTTTTTCATTATTTTGGTATGATGATATGTATATATTGTATATAGCATTTGGTGGGCCTCTATGGCCCCACCATGATGCATGTGTTGCATCCACGTCGTTCAACCATTTGGCCGTTGTTGAGGCCCACCTGGATGTGTATTTATGGCCGTTGTTGAGGCCCACTTTGATGTGTACTTGTGGCCATTGTTGAGGCCCACCTTGATGTGTATTTATGGCCGTTGTTGAGGCCCACCTGGATGAGTACTTGTAGCCGTTGTTGAGGCCCACCTGGATGTGTATTTATGGCCGTTGTTGAGGCCCACTTCGATGTGTACTTGTGGCCGTTACTGAGGCCCACCTTGATATGTAATTATGGCCGTTACTGAGGCCCACCTTGATATGTAATTATGGCCGTTACTGAGGCCCACCTTGATGTGTAATTGTGGCCGTTATTGAGGCCAAATTGTGGCCGTCATTGAGGCCCACCTTGATGTGTATTTGTGGCCGTCATTGAGGCCCACCTTGATGTGTATTTGTGGCTATTGTTGGGGCCCACCTTGAGCCCATGTGATTAGGCCCATTCAAGGTATTCGTGGCCCGTTGTTAAGGCCAACTTTGATATATATGAGACCCATATTACAAGGCCCATTGTGATGCTTTCAAAGGCCCATGGGACATGGCCCATTGCAATGTACTTAAGGCCCATTGATGTGGCCCACTTGATTTATGAAAGGCCCATATGAGGCAGCCCATTTGATGTATTTGAGGACTTTGGGTCGAGGCCCAATAGGGTATACATAAGGCCCATTGAATGTGATTCCACCGTGTTTTATGTGTTGACCTATATGGCGGGCTATGCCTTGGGAGCAATGTTGGTTTGACGTCCACATTGTAAGTATAATGTTGGTTAAATGTCTACATTACGACTCTCCCTAGGGCCATTGGTAGGCCCATACTTGTTGTGTGTAGGCCGTCTAGGCCCATCTGCGTTGTAAGGATAGTTCATCACCTTATAACATGCTTAGTGTAGCTCCATGATTCATACCCATACGCATCATATGTATGCTTGATATGAGGAATGTTTGGTTATAACATGAGTCGTTGGGTTGAGACAGTTACGGGACTCCATATGAGATGGAGTGCCCGACATGAGCGCATGGTACGCGCGAGATGCTTTGCATGTTTGTGCGGTGTGATTCATGCATCTCGCATACATGTTACTTGATCATTGTACGAATGAGGATCGAAGCGACATCGGCCGTGGCCTCCACAGGCATATCGTGGATGGCCAGACGGGACACCGGAAATGTTTAGTTCTAACATACGGGCGTCATAGATGTCCCTGGGTGAAAATCTCTGAACCTCCGTGGCCAGGAGATGACTCCAATGTCTCCCACTGTGTCGTGGTCGGATGGGAAGGGGTGTGACCTTACCCGCCTGAGTGAGGGGGCAATATCTAGGTTGAGTTTGACCAGCTTGAGGAATGGGTCCGCTATCGACGAGCCGGGCCCGATATTGGCAGGCGGATAGTGAGGTCTCTTCCACTTACCCAGTTGTGCACTCGGATAGGGGCGGCAAGCTGGCGTAGAGTGTAATAGACCCTGGTGATGATCCCGGAGACGAACCGTACTGATATGTGGACTTATTGAGTAGGAGTTGCATACTTATCCATTCATTCATTCACTATCCACTCGGGTTGGTGGTGTGCAACTATTTGTTATGTGTACCTTCGCGATGGCAAGGATTTCGGTTGGGGCGCGCGACTAACCTGAGATCAGGAGTTTACCACATTGTGTCTGACTATCCAAATTTAGGTATGGGACTGGTTTGGATAGAAGTCCCTTGTGATGGACCCCATAGCCTATGATACTTCGTACTATCATCCCGACTTGACGTTCCTGCATAGTCATTTCATTCGCACCTCATATTACATTGCATTCACAGTACTTAGCATTTTGGGTTACTATGTTTTTGCACTTATATGGCCTAGATGGGGTTGATGGTATTCGTGGCTCGTCAGGATTTGTATATTGCATTGCATTCTCAGCATCTGTTATTGTCTTATTATGTTTTGCATCGCATTGCCTTGGTACGGCTGATAACATTCATGGACTTACCAGTATACTTCCGCTTACTCTGATGTCATATGATTCATGATCTTATTAGTATTTCTGTTTATCCCAATGATGTATGAATTATGTGCTTTATTGATACTTAGCACTTACCTTACACACACTTCCACCACCCTCTAAGCTTTTGTAAGCTTATGCACGATAGATGCGTGCAGGTGGCGTTAGATTGCAGCAGCGTTGAGCTTGGAGCATGCAGCGGTCTTTTGGAGTTTTGATGTTGACATATGTATTTCCCTTTCAGCATTGTACTCAAATATTTATTCTAGTGGATATGTGATGATGATGTTATTTTGTGACTTGGTTATGCTCCCTTACAAAAAAAAATTCATACTGAAAATCCTCCTTGTAGGATCCCAGGATCAGAATCTGGCGTATGGGCGCTGGGAGCCGAGAATGGGGTACTACGGAGGCTGTCGGCACCGGATTCGGCGATCGGGATTCCTGTGAATCCGATTTCCGGGTTTGGGGCGTGACAATGCGCGAGGCCAGGGCACCGCGATCCGTGATCCCGTCGGGTTCCTCATCCCCGACTCTAAGCACATGAGGAGTGCCAAAAGGAAGGGATCGTTCGCGGTCACTACGAGGAGGCGCGGTACCCCAGCGTAGGCCAACAGCTCGGACACAGTGTCCCATTCCACCATGCCCGGCTCACAAGGCTATAGACCAGTTACAAGTGGATTATCAACGGGCAACAATGGTTGCAGGGTGGTTCAGGTTCCATATATATGTGAGTACACAGGGTTAACAAACATGATTTGCCAGTAAGTAGACTAAACTGCACGAGTCAGGCGAGCATGAGATAAACGATATCGGGTACTAGACCCATGCAGTCGAACTGCTGCCGCCCATACCCACTCGTCCGACTTGCATGGTTAGTCTTAGGGTAGTCCAACCAATGGGACTACTGTCTAACCTCGAGTTCCCGACAATCCAAGGGTTTGACGATGAGATATAGCATACCAACATCAAGCTTATCAACCAACATTCCAGTGTCATGTTGCATACATTCCACCATACAAGTCTATTTACCTAACTAGCATGATAAATTAGTAGAAACAAGTGTATGTGTGTGCCGTGGGTTAGAGAGGAAGCTAGGCACTTCTAACATTTTGTAACGCCCCGAAAAATTGGGGGTCGTGCATAGACTCGACTCCCAAGTTCCCGAGTGTCACTTATCATGCATTTATGGTTTTTATGATTAATCAAATTTAAGCTAGCAAAGTGGAATTACACGAAACATGAAGCACAATCGCACCCGGTCTCTCTTTGAAGTGAAGGAAATCTCACAAATATACTGAGTCCAAAATAATAAAAGGGTCGCCCAAAGCGTTGCCCAACAAAACAACAAAAGAAGGCTATGTCCAAAAAAGAGTAAAAGGCGAGCCGCGGCTCGGCAAATCAATTCGGCCCGATCAAGCCGATGGAGAGCCGCCCATCGGTCACGCAAGTAGGAGAGTCCATCCTCCTCGTCCAAGCTTACCTCGCCGGGTTCCTCATGCCTTGGGTCACACTGCATCTATGAATGGGTGCATTTGGTGTTTTAAAACACCGTCCCAGAGTGGGAGTGAGTGATCAACTCGGTGTGAACTATTGGTCTCAAGTTACAACAAGCATCAATTGTAATATGAACTTAATGAAAACGGACAATCATCAACACCTAATAACTCTTATTTAAAATGCATGCATGCGGGATGATATGATGCATGCCCTCGCCACAACACTCCCTCAGCGACTCCATCTAACGATCGCATATGACAACACTCCCTCGAGGCGACCTCGACTTCCGAGTCGCCACCCTAACTAATGCGTGCAATGCGATCATGTTAGCCGAGTTATTAATTAAGTTCATTCATCCGGCAGGTTGGGGATTCCGATTCACCCTACGTATCAATGCCCTAAAGGCGGTTGCGAGGCCAAGACCCCATCAATGCGTGAGGCCGAGACCTCGCGGTCCGTGATCCCGTCGGGTTCCTCATCCCCGACACCAAGCACATGAGGAGTGCCGAAAGGAAGGGATCGCTCGCGGTCACCACGGGAGGCGCGGTATCCCGGCGTAGGTCGACAGCTCGGACATAGTGTCCCATTCCACCATGCCCGGCTCACGAGGCTGTGGACCAGTTTCAAGTGGATTTTCAATGGGCTACAATGGTTGCAGGATGGTTCAGATTCCATTCATATATGGGCACATAGGATTAACAAACAGGGTTGATCAGATTGTAGGCTAGATCGCACGAGCCAGGCGAGCGTGAGACGAGCGACCTCGGGCACGAGAGACCCATGTAGTCAAACTACAGCCACCCGAACACACCCGCCCAAACTCACGGGTTTAGCCTCGAGGCGGTCCTACCCTTGGAGCCACCTTCGCTCATCATGTTCCTGACCAACCCAAGGGTATGAGGGGATCCGTAACATGCCAATTCTATAGATTATCAACTAGCATAGCGACCACATGTTCTCATACATCTCATATGCCATTCAGATTCTCATAACAAGCAAGACTAACCATAACATGAAATAAGTACATGAGAGTTATGTGTGTGTGTGAGGAAGTTAAGCACTTCCTCCAATTTCAGAAATCATGTGCACATGGATAATAAATCTACATGCATTGAAACACCGCATATGAGGAAAAATGATAGAGCAATCATGAACAAGCTATCACCTATACATAATATCATGTGAGAAGCAAGATCAACATCATTATGAAAGCTAAGCATGCAATCCATACAATTCCAACAATATACAACTCCTAGGTTTTCTCTAGATTATTCAATCATAGCATCCAAGCAATCAAAATCATTAAACCCACACTAAAATTGGTGCAAGGCCACCTAAGAACAATAGTCCGCACCTTAGATTTGATGGAGGCTTGGAAACGACTTAGGAGATATGGATTTCGGGGTAGATCGGCAGGAATCCCTAAAAACCAAACCTTGCATGTGAGAAATTTCATGCCAATCCCTTCTCAATACATGGATTCCAAGAAGAAGAAGTGAATGATCTTACCTAGACGGCCAACGGATGATTATGGAGGTTGTGGAGGAGAGCTTCTCCCTTGAGGAGAAGTAGGAAGTTGAAATGGTTGATTTCCTTGGGCCCCACCTTGATCTAAGGTCCACCTAGCTCTTCTTCACCCACACTTTCTTCTCCTTTCTCCTCTTGCTCTCCCTTTTTCTCTCTTCTCTCTTTCCTTCTCTAGGGCAAAATCGTATGGGGAGAGGGGTGCCCAAATGGGGCCCTTTTATAATGCCAAATTTGGTGGAAATGGCCCCAAGGGCTAGGTTTTTACTATCTAGACTTATGGGAGGGTCTTTCTAGGATCTAGGGCCCTATCACCCCTCTAGCCACCAAATTCGGCGTGTATGTGCCTTATGGCCCGACTAGGGCCCATGCAAAAATTGGGGACGAACGGATGAACGGATATATGATCTGAGAAAGCGTTTCTGACCTTTAAGTGGTCCTGTGGGGGCCATTTTGGTGATTGGAGCATTTCTAATGGCCCTCTGGCCATGAAATTTATAGAATAAGTGGTCCATGGCCCGATGAGGGGCCTTACAAAATTTGGGAACGAACGGATGCGGGGTTTGGTCGTACGGGTCCGATTTGCGATCAACGGTCACCGTGCCACGATCGGGTCCCAGATTTAGTGGACGTGCGTAGAAAAATATATTAGACCGTCACCGCAAATTTGAAAGAAATCCGACGGCTGGGAACGCTGGTATCTCGGTTTATTTGTAAGTGCGATTCCAATCGGCATTGGTGGGCGCATTGGGCAAGCGCCGATGGTACTTTTGGGTGTCCACTTGGGTCGCAGTCCGCGATGGACCACAAGCCCGGTGAGATCTATGATTTCTAAATTTTTAGATTTTTCTGACCTTCCTCGGTCGCTGGGCGGCCCACACGGGCTGTTGTTAAGTGCAAACAGGCCATCTGGCTTGGGGGCCCGTACTTGGTCCCATCATAACTAGACTAGTCCACCCCAGAATAAACTAACATTGAGTGTTAATGGTCGTTAAGTGATATTATAAGTTAATAATAAAAAATAAATAAATAAATTTCAAGGATTTTTGGAAATCCAAAACAGTGAAAATCCGGGATGTTACACATTTCAAGGGATCAACCATACACAAGAGTCAATATTACTATGCACTATGAAGTAACTCATTGTGGAAAACAATCACAAACAAGAACATGAAGTCATCATAAGCCAAAATAACATATGAGGGACAAGATCAACATCAACAAGAGTTAAGCATGTAAATCCATGTAGTTTCAACAAACACCCATTCCTAGATTCCTCTAGATTTTTCAATACCACAACCAAGCAACCAAAATCATTAGACCCATACTATAAATGGTGCTAGGCCACCTAAGATCAATAGTCCGCACCTTGTGATTCTTTGGAGACTCAAAAATGACCTACGAACGTCGATTTGGGGCCGGTTGGTCGGAATCCCTAAAGCAATTTCATACATGAAAAATCTATGTAAAATTCCCCTTCATCAAAAGGGTTTTCAAGACAAAGGATAAGAAGCCTTACCTAGACGATCAATGGATGATTTTGGTGGTTGTGGTGCACGATTTCTTCTTGGAGAAGGTGTAGAAGGTTGTGGGTTTGATCCTCTTGAGCCTCACCTTGATTGAGAGTCCACCATGCCTTCTTCCCTCTCTCTTTCTTCTCCTTTCTCCTCTTTCTCTTCTCCCTTTTCTCTCTTCTAGGGTAAAATTCGTATGGGGAGAGGGGTGCCCAAATGAGGCCCTTTTTATAATTCCAGATTTGGTGCAAAATGCCCCAAGCTTCCACAATTTCTTAAAATAGACTTATGCGACTCCCTATTGGTGTTGGGGTGGCCCTAACACCCTTCTGGCCACCAAATTCGCCGTGTAGGTGTCTTATAGTCCGACCAAGGCCCATGCAAAAATTGAGGACGAACGGATGAACGGATATATGATCTGAGTAAGTGTTTCCGACCCTTAAATGGTCCTATGGGGCCATTTTGGTGATTGGAGTATTTCTGATGGCCCTCTGACCATGAAATTTATAGGATAAGTGGTCCATGACCCGATGAGGGGCCTTACAAAATTTGGGAACGAACGGATGCGGGGTTTGGTCGCACGGGTCTGATTTATGATCAACGGTCCCCGTTCCACGATCAAGTCCCAGATTTGGTGGACGGGTGTAGAAAAATATATTAAACCGTCACCACAAATTTGGAAGGAATCCGGCGGCTGGAACGCCTAGTATCCCGGTTTTATTTGTAAGTGCCAGATTCCAATTCTGGCATTGGTGGGGTGCATTCGGCTAGTGCCAGATCCCAGTTCTGGGTGTCCACTGGGTCCGTAGTCCACGATGGACCACAAACCCAGTGAGATCTTCAGTTTCCTAAATTTTTAAATTTTTCTGACCCTTCACAGTCGCTGGGTGGCCCACATGGGCCGTCTTTAAGTGTAAATAGTCATCTGGCTTAGCGGCCCGCACTAGGCCTTATCACGGCCTATCTGGTCTATCAAATTGGGCTAATCTTGGATTAATTAACTCGTGTATAAGCTAACGTTGAGTGCTAATGGTCAGTACGTGATAGTATAAGTTAATTAAAAATCAAGGATTTTTGGAAATCCAAAACAGTGAAAATCCGGGATGTTACAACACTGCACTTTTTTAATTCAAAAAATTCAAAAAACGTTTTGGCGGGAAAATCCCGAAATTTTGAAAATTCAAATTTTTGTTTTTTATTATTGTTAAAAACCACTAATTTTTCAACATGAATATGAAACATATTCCCTTATATCTTGATTTTGATGTTGTCCATTGAGTATTTGATGAAATATTTATAAATGACCATTGTGTTCATGAATCCATCTTAGCTCGAATTGGCCCGAGTTGCTGATCGAACTGAGCCAAGCTGGCTCGTCAGGCTCGAGGACCGAACCATGTCCAGCTCAAGCTGGGTCAACCAATGGCCAAGCTCAACTCAGTTCGACTCGTTTACAACTCTAAACACAAGCCAAATCGGTGTGTGATACACCAGCCAATTCGTTTCGAGGAGGCAATACAAATCCTGCATGGGACACCCTGATCCATAGCTCAACTGGTAGACTGAGTGGATATACCTGGTTTCAACACTTGAGGTCTTGGTATCGACCGGGGGTGGCTAACAATGCATGTACTGCCAGTTGGTGTGTACTAACGAGCTAACAAAAAAAAATAAAATAAAATAAAATAAAAAATCCTACATGGGAAAATAGTGTAGTTAGCGCGAGGTTTTCTAATAGCATGACTAGCCTATCCCTTCTACATGAGAAGACAATTGCGGCACTTGTCACGAACATCCAATCCATCCAACAGGTAGGTCCCACCACCTAAATGCCTGCACTCAAATCATTCGCCAGGTAGAGGTAGGTATATATGTGGAAACCAGATGCATGTGTACACTAGTAGATGGTCATGGCCAGAAATTTCCATGTGGGCATTTATGATAGCGTGTAGAATTTACGTGTACAACACGCACGGGATCTACGTACCGACTTCTTTCTGTATCCTCAGGTCGTAGAAATGTAATTCGAACGGGGAACTGTAGTACTGGTCAATCGTTAGGTGTGGACAGTCTTATTGCCCCCATTCGTACAAGTGGGCCTGTCTTGATTGATCTAGATTGTTGATCTTATGAATCCCACAACAGATGTCTGATTGCCCAAGACTATTCTAAATTAAAAGATCCTAACCACGAAATCGTTGAACCTTTTTTGGGCCACTGCATGTTAAAAATCTATGTGTGGTGTTGGGGACAAAAGATACTAAGTCCGAAGACTCGGACTTCGTGCCTCGGGTCGCCAAAGGATACATCGGATCCGAGGGAAGGTTATAAGCTCACTAAGCCGAGACAAAAGTTAAGTCGGTTCGGACGACGAACCAGCAATCCGGGTATGCATCGGGCTGACCCTCTTGTCGGATCGGCCAATAAAGAAGACAGCGCAACGCAAGGCGTCATCCCGAATATATCGGGATAAGATTTCCGACCCCGAAGCTCACGGGATCGGATGAAGACTAGAAACGGGCACAATCCAATCTCCGAGATACTGGGAGAGAATCTCGCACACGATACCAGGAGGAGAATCCTCATACGATTGAATGCTCCAGCAGCTATAAAGGAGGAACCTCCATCGTCTTGGGAGGTACGCAAAAACTCTTTCTCAAAACCCTTCAATACATTAAGACGAAGAATCCAGGCCTGACTTTGGCATCGGAGGGTCCCCTGCTCTAGCCAGGGTCTCCTTTGTCCTCTTTTTGTGCAGGTTTATGAAGGTCTGAGAGGGCGGACCAGATTTTTGCATCAACATGTGGGTTACAGACAGATGGGTTAGAAATACAAATTCCAGTGACTTTTGAGAAACCACCGTCCAGATTATGCACAGTAATATCTATGGTCGGGAAAAGGATGCCCATGGAATTACAAGGGTTGTACACGGTCTACGTTAGTGTGCATGGAATCCAACCTGTCTAGAATGGTAATCAAATTGTAAAAGTTGGATGCCCAAATTATAGGCCGATCCAACCATCATATGTGGGCCATCACATGAATTTGAAGATATTGAATGGTTGTTAATTTGTTTTCTATAGTGTGGCCCACGTGATGGTTGAAGAGGCCTGATTTTTTGGAGCATTTCATTGTCACAATAGTGCTTACTTAATAAGCTTATGGGATGAATACATACAACACGGCCATCCGTACAAAACTTCACAAATTACTTCTAAATTGTGGCCCACTTGAAGAACAGACCAGTCCGATCAATAGTCTATATGCCACCAATCAATATCCCAGATAGGATGATACGTGCCGAGTCGACCGAGTCTAAGGCCGAGACCGGCCAGAGTCGTTTCTACCGTAGAGGTGAGGCGTACCGTATTGTCTACTTACCGAAACGGGTACGTACAAAGTATAAGGAGAAGGAGAAATTTCCGCCTTTGAAGGGGGTCTCATTAGACGACGGAAGAGGATTGTGTCCGCCCTGATGTAAACGTCTTATCAGCGCTGTCTATACCTATTAATAGATCATTTTATGACATGATCCAAAAAATGAAGGAGGTCCAGATCTTCAGTAGACCACATCAAAGGAAGCAGCGGTAATAATGACACCTACCATTGAAACCTAAGGGCCACTGTGATGTTTTTTTTACAATCCAACCTATTCATAAGGTTATGTAGACTTAAGATGAAGTTAAAACACAACTATCAACTTGATCCGAAGCTACTGCAGCTCTTAAGAAGTTTTTAATGGTGGGCGTTCAATCCCCACTTTGTGGCCCACTTAAGCTTGGTTCTGCCTCATTTTGGTTTTAATCCGTATAATGATCTGTAAATAGGGATGGACGGCGGGATAATACGTTTGCATCACGGTTGCCCCCGAAAGCTCTGCCTTGATGGTGACGCAATCGGCTTCCTTATACCGCGAACAGATTGCGTCCCACCCCCGCCCGGATGGTAATCCGTCCGGGCAGGGCTCTGTGGGGCCCACAGTGATGTAAGTGTTTTATCCATGCCATTAATCACTTTTCTCATATCATTTTAAGTTATGATACAAAATATCAGGGAGGTAAAAATCTTAAGTGGACCACAAAGTGGGGATTGAACGTCCACCATTAAAAAGTTTTAGGAGCTGGAGAAGTTTCGGATCAAGATTATATTTGTGTTTTCACTTCATCCACGTCTACATGATCTTATTAATAGGTTGGATGGTAAAAAAAAATCACAATGGCCCTCATAAAGGTTTCAACGGTAAGTGTTATTATCACTACAGCTTCCTTTGGTGTGGTCGACTGGAGCTGTGGACGTGCCTCGTTTTTTGATTTATAACTTAAATAGCCTAATAAAAGCGATTAACGGAGTGGATAAAACACTTACATCACTGTGGGCCCCACAGAGCCCTGCCCGGACGGATTTCTGTACGGGCGGGGGTAGGACGCAATCCGCGTCGCATATACCGTTGTACGATTGGCATGATATATAATCTAAAGTTAGATCTGCAAATCTGGTTGGGTGGTTGACCGTCCACCAAAATACGTGTTCCCACACATGTTTCAGCTGTCAGTGGGTGGTCTTGCAGCCATCCGAGACACTGAGACCATCGTACCGAGCTCCCTCCCTTTCCCATTCATCAGGGAATTTGAGAGGATTTCAAAAGTGGAGCCCATGCTTTAGATATTTAGAGCGTTGGTCTAGTGGGCCTCACTATACCACAAAATATATTAGATAGGATACTTCCATTTGTAGGCTAAAGATAAACCAATATTAAGTGGAAAAAATGAATGGTCTACATTGAAGTGAAAAATGATCCAACAATGGTAGCTACTGACATGTGAGATTTTCCAAGCACGATCCATTGGCTGGTACCAAACAGACCACTGGTGTGGATTCAAGAACCATGGCCCCCCGGCTTGCATCTGCCCTTTGCCTAGAAGGCCTTGGTCCATGCGGGGCTATGTGGGCTCATTGTGATGTATGTGATTTATCCACTCCAATCATCCATTTTTCTATATCAATTTAAGACATGAGCTCAAAACTAAGATAGATCTAAGACTCAAGGGGACCACTTAGTGTGGATTGAATGCCCACTACTAAAAACTTTTTAATGGCTACAAAAATTTTAATCAAGTTAATATAATAATTATTATTTTAT
This sequence comes from Magnolia changhungtana, assembly GCA_030180095.1. NCBI lineage: Eukaryota > Viridiplantae > Streptophyta > Magnoliopsida > Magnoliales > Magnoliaceae > Magnolia > Magnolia changhungtana. The sequence continues at coordinate 10,027,913 of JASAUF010000669.1, forward strand.
TTATTTTCCTTGAAACCTGACCTTTTTCAACCACATGGCAGTCATTATCACCGCTGCCTTGAGCATTAGATTTACCTTAGTGTGGGCTAATTGTTGAAAATTATACAGATTAATGTATTTTCTGTATAATATGGAAACCGAAAAATTATGATAATCAGAAATAAGGACAGGTTGAAGCACATCTGAAAACGCTGTCCTTAAAGCGTTATTTGCCCCTACTCAAGTAAATTGAGTATGCCGATAGGTTACAGGCAAATAGCTTCTAGGATATGACGAGCTTGATGTGGGTCTGCATTCAGCAAACACGAAGGCCCACCAAATGGAACTCTATTACACACTTTCTGGCAGTATTACAGTATAGAGAAAAATCTCAAAAAAAAAAAAGAAAAGAAAGAGAAAAGTGGTTTTGACCACTGCACTGGTCATTTCAATTCTTCAGCTACTGGTTCAGTTGAACCGTCCTAAACCACACCGTTGGTCTGTTCTTCAAGCTAAGGTTTAAGCCTTGTTTGTTGCTGGAAGCACTAGAGTATATAATTTGAAAGGAGATGGCTATCTCAGTTCTTATGGGTTTGCTGGAGTGAGTTGAGATAGTTTAGAAACTCATCCAGGCCCTCCTTTTATAGGCTTAGATGGCTGGGAGTTATGGTCCAAAGACATAAATCCACTAGCCATTTTATGACTGTTGGAAACTAGCCGTTATATGGCTGTTGTGAGAAAGCTTACTAGCCGTTTTATAGCAGTTGGGCTAGCCGTTTTATGACTGTTGGCAACAGTTTCTTGCAATTAAGTCCATAGCTGTTACACATTTGTGCAACAGCTATATTTTCAACCTCTATATAATCAGAGGGACTCTCATTCAGTCCTCTAGATTTTCATTCAGCCAACCATCTGCCTTAGCCACTAGTCGCACCGCGACTCGCACCAGTCTCGCTCCGGTTCGCGAAGGGAGCGACCCTTTGCGACAAGATGCGCACATGCGAAGTGCGCCACTAGCGCTTCTACAGCCACACTGCCTCACATGCCCACGCCCTCGCACCGAGCTCGAGACCAAGACCGAGACCGAGATCGAGCCCGAACCCCTGCCCATGCCCAAGCCCGAGCCCGAGCGCGAGCACGCGCGCGGGTGTTCCAGTGCTACGCACTGGAACACGCAAGGTCCATAGTCCACGAACTAGGTAGGCAAATATTATAATACTCCACTATTATCATTTAAACCACAGAATTTTCTCTTCCCTTTCTCATGTGGAACTATTCCCAAAAAATCCACAAACGGTATTTTTCAAACAAAATAATATATTATATATATTATTTTTATTATTAAAATATATTTAAAAATCAATATTTTTTCAACAATCCCCCACTTAATTTTTTAAAATATTTTTTTTCGGTTAAACAAATCTGCCAGAATAATCAGCTTATATGCATAAAGAAAGATATCTTTCGATTTTAATCTTTCCTTAGTGTAAGTATCTTAAAACTCTGTCGAAATGACTGGTAGCCGTAGCTTTGAACCAGTTATTCCTAGATAACAAAGTTAGAGAAACCACACACATATTCGTTATGTGTTTGTTAGAGTTCCTACAATCTTGATCAGCACATTTAATGGTCATGTGCTTATCCTAATTCATGAACGATCCCGAGAGAAAACTCTTAACTCTCATGAGAAACGGCACCATCTCTACGTTCATATAGGTGAAATCCTTCCAGTATCTCCGTTACTATAAGACACTTATCTTATAGACTGGATTTTATTAAGAGTTCTCAGACTCAACTCTCTTTCGTAACGCTCAGTACTTATCTATTATGGATGAGGTTTTATAATTTAATGCTGAAAAACTTTCCACATATCAGTGACTTATTTTTACCTATTAAACCCAAATTTAGAGATTTTCTAACTTCAGGTTGGGTTACCATCACTGGCGGAACTTTGGTTGAAGAGTTTCAACCCCATCCCTCTAGATGTAGCCTTTACTACCTCTCTCATTAGAGGTTTAGTGAAAGGATCTGTCAGGTTGTTGCTTGATTTCACATAGGAAATAACAATGATTCCATCTTAAATCAACTGTCTGACATAATCATGTCTAAGACTTATATGTCTAGATTTACCATTATAAGTGCCGCTATAGGCTCTAGCTAATGTAGCTTCACTATCACAATGTAATGACACAGCCAATATAGGCTTTACACAGAAAGAAATTTCTAATAGAAGAACCCTTAGTCACTTAGCCTCTTTACCTGTTGCAGCCAGGGCTATAAATTCAAACTCCATAGTCGAGTGCGTTATGCAGGGTTATTTCTTGGATCCCCAAGATACAGCTGCACCTCCTAGGGTAAATACCTACCCTGTAGTAGACTTGTTGTCCCCTGCACTCGATATCCAGCTCGCATCGGTATATCCTTCCAATACGGTAGGAAATTCTGAATAAAACAGTCCTAAGTCTTTGATTGCTTTTAAGTAACCAAGTACTCTACTAATTGCATTCCAGTGTTCAGTACTGGGGTTACTAGTAAACCTACTAAGTTTACTCACAGCATATGCGATATCTGGTCTAGTGCATTACATAGCATACATAAGACTCCCTATATCACTCGCATATTCTAATTGTGCAACGGTTCTTCCAGTATTTTCTTTTAGCTTAATACTTGGATCAAATGGGGTCTTTGCTTCTTTTATATTTAGATGGTTAAAGTTGTTTAGTATCTTCTCAATATAATGAGATTGACACAAAGCATAACCCCGACACTGTTTTTTAACTTTGATACCTAAGATGGTATCAACTTGTCCAAGATCCTTCATTTTAAATACCAAAGATAGAAACCTCTTTGTTTCAGTCACACCTTCCATTTTATTACTTATTATTAACATGTCATCAACATATAGACAAATAATAACGATACAACTACCATCTACTTTAGAATATATGCATTTGTCAGCTACATTGTGCATGAAACCATGAGATAGTATTTTGGAATCAAACTTCTCATGCCATTGTTTTGGTGCTTGTTTAATCCATACAAAGATTTGACTAATCTACATACTTTGTTTTCATTTCCTGGTAGAACGAATCCTTAAGGTTGTTCCATGTATACCTCCTCATTGAGGTCACCATTCAGGAAAGCGGTCTTTACATCCATTTGATGGATGTGAAGATGATGTATGGAAGCTAGCGCAAATAATATCCTAATGGATGTTATCCTAGCTACAGGTGAGTATGTGTCAAAGTAATGTCAAAATAATCTATCCCTTGTTTTTGTCTAAAACCCTTAGCTACTAGTTGAGATTTAAAGGTTTGGATAGTCCCATCAGTATGATATTTCTTTCTAAATACCCACTTACAACCTATGGGTCTAGAACCTGGAGGTAAGTTAACTAGTTCCCATGTTTGATTTGACATTATGGATTCCATTTCATCGTTTATAGCTTCTTTCAGAAAGTTGCGTCTCTACAAGATGGAAAATTATAGGTATTTGTGGATCATCTTCTATAGTCATCATTATAGGTATTTGTCTTATAACATTTTCTCATCTGCTTCTACAAGATGGAAAATTATGTGTTGTGAGTCTATATAGTCATCTCTTAGACTCTTCTCTATTCTTGTTCTTTGACTCCTACGAGGTTCAATAGGAGCTTCTACTATTTGTGGAGCTGTGCTATCTGGTTCTCTATTAGGAGTTTGAATTTCATTATCCTTTGACTCCAAGGATAGTGAGTTCTCAAAGAACTCAACGTCTCTTGATTCTATTATTGTATTAGACTCCATGTCTAGAAGTTTATAAGCTTTACTACTTTGTGCATACCCTACGAAGGCGCACTTAATAACTCTTGGTCCTAACTTAGTTCTTTTTGGGTCAGGGGTTCTGCAGTATATAAGACACCCCCACACTTTTAGATATCCTAGGTTAGGTTTTCTACCTCTCCATGTTTCATATGGATATATTTTATACTTTTTAGATAGTATTCTATTTAGAATATGGCATGCTGCAAGCAGTGCCTCACCCCATAGACTTAATGGTAACTTTGCTCTTATCAGCATTGAGTTGATCATTTCTACTAATGTCTTATTCTTCCTTTCAGCTATTCCGTTTTGTTGAGGTGTGTATGAAGCAGTACATTGATGTATCAGTCCATGTTGTTCACAGAAGTTATCGAATTCATTTGAGAAGTATTCTCCTCCTCTATCGCTACGGAGAATTTTTATCTTCTTATTTAGTTGATTCTCTACTTCTGCTTTGTATACTTTAAACATGTTCAATGCTTCATCTTTGCTCTTTAATAGGTACACATACACATATCTAGAGCAATCATCTATAAAGGTTATGAAGTACCGTTTACCTCCACGAGTAAGAATGCCGTTTAATTCACAGATATCACTGTGCACAAGATCCAACACTTGGGACGATCTTTCAACATTTGGAAAAGGTTTTTTCGTCATTTTGGATCGTATGCATACTTCACATTTTTCGGTTTCATTATTTGTGTATGTGATTAAATCATTCTTAATCATGAACTTCAAGGTACTATACCCTATATGGGCTAGTCTATCATGCCACAGTTCATCGGATTCAATCATATACACAGAAGTGCTACTTTCATTTAGAGAAAACTTGACCATCCCGTTACAAGCATATCCCTTTTCGACAAAATTCTCATTCTTAGACAGAATCAGTTTACCTGACTCGTACACCACCCTTATACCTGGTTTTTCCAGAAGATCCCCAGAAACTAAGTTTCGCCTCATGTCTGAAACGTGTAATACATTAGTCAGAATCACTTTCTTCCCAGAGGTGAATATCAGTTCGACAGTTCCTTTGTCGACGACCTTCAATCGGACTTCATTACCCATTTGGACTTCTTGACCATCGGTCAATTCCTCATAGGTTTTGAAGGCAGATTTGTCGTAGCATATATATACTGTAGCTGCAGTATCATATCACCAACCTAGAACTTTTTTCTTGGATGACATTCACCTCAGTGATCATGGCCATAATATCGCATTCTTCTACTGCACTTGCCTCTTGTTTAGATTTGCGATATCGGCATACTCGAGCATAGTGTCCGGTTTTCCCATAGACATGGCATGAGCCTTTAAACTTTTCGTTCTTCTTTTGGGTGTTTTTCTTGAATTTTCCTTTATTGGGTTTCAGAGAATTGTTCTTCTCGGGATGTTTGTTATTAGAGTTCTCTACTGCATGTACCTTGGACGAGGTATTCCCGTTATCATTCTTTTTATCGTGGTTACGGGATTCTTCCTCAATTCTGAGGTATTTCTGGATTTGTTCTAGTGTGTAGTCCTCAGTTTTATGCAACAACTTCTTTCTATAGTCTTTCCACATCGGTGGCAATTTGGCGATTATAGCCCCGACTTGGAATGATTCAGAAAGATCTATCTTTATCACTTTGATTTTGTTTACTATTAGCTGCAATTCTTAGATTTGGGGTAGCAGCCGTTTGTTATTTACCATGTTGAAGTCAAAATACCTGGCGATGAGAAACTTGTTGGTACCTTCTTCTTCAGCCTTGTATTTGAACTCTAGAGCGGCCTAGATCTCTTTTGCTGATGACGTCTGTTGGTACAGATCGTACAAACGGTCGGAGAGAGCGTTCAGAATGTGTCCTCGACACAAGAGTTAGTATTCGGCTCGTTTGGTGCGGGCGGCCACCTGTTCAGGTGTGTCGTCGTCAGTTGCTTCAGGTAGCGCTTGCAGATTTGGATCTAATATATAGTAGATCTTCAGCGCTGTTAGGAGAAATTTCAGCTTGTCTTGCCATCTTGTAAAATTGGTTCCATCGAACCGATCAAGACGTATCAAATCCTGATTCATCAACTTGGTGGATGAAATACTGTTGGCTTCCATTACAAAATAACGCTTTAAGATTGTTGGAATACCTTAAAATGATCTGGCAAAATGATGAACCAGGAAAAAAGAGGTACATAATGGTGGGCCCCACAGAACTGTGTCGTGACTAGACCGAACTAAGGGGAAGCAGATATGTGTGGTGTGAGCACCAACGCTCCTTGAGCTTCGAGTTGTAAGAACCGTTTAAAGGAGATCAAAGTTAAATGGGCCCGAGTCATTTCAAAGGCTCAAGCAGACCACACCACAAATAGCAATGGGGACAGTGATTCTCACTGTTAAAATATTCACAGGGTCCACCATAATAATTATTTTCCATCCAATCTGTTCATAAGGTCATGTCGTACCTAAATGAAGATGGAAAACAAATATCATATTGATCCAAAGTTTATGTGACACCCACAAGGGTTTCAGTAGTAAGCGTTCAATCCTCCCCTCATTTTTACAATGTGATCCGCTTGATTTTTGGATCTGTCTTAATTTTAGGCTTAGGCCTTACGACAAGCTCGCCAAGTGGATGGATGGTTTGGACATAACTCATACCTCGTGATAGCACCTACAGAATTTGGCGACAACAAAACACTAGAACAGTTGTACACAAACTAAGTTAGCTCGGTTAGCTCGCTCGACTCAACTCAAAAAAGCTTGATTTGACTTGTTGGAAATTGAGTTCGAGTCGAGTCGAGCTGATTTTTTGAGCTCAAAAAAATTTTGAGTCGAGTTCAAGCTTGCCCAAGCTCGACTCGACTTGGATCAAGCCCCAACTTGAATCGAACTAGTTCGGTGACTCGGTTATTTTGATATTGATGTTGCTCACCAAGTATTTGATGAAACAAATCAACGAAGTGTCAACTGGTGGTGAGGAAGGTATGGATATGAAAACAAATATCCTTGTATTTTCTTTATGATTTAGGAAGATATGAATATGAAACAAATATCTTTGTATCTTGATTTTGATGTTGATTAGTTTGATGAAACACCTGTAAGTAACTGTCGCCATTTTACATTACATATTGTGAGAAATAATTAATTGAATGTGTACTTCATGTGTTTGAGAAAACTGCACAAGATCAATCTTGGCTCGAGTGGGCCCGATCTGCTGACTGAACCCAGCTAGACAGTCAGCGTTGAGGGTAGAGCTAAGTTGAGTTTAAGCTGGGGTCAGCTAGTAGCCGAACCGAGTTGAGCTGTGACAAGCTCAACTCAGTTTGACACAGTACAACTTTGAACACCAGCTAGATCAATGGTGTGTGATACACCGGCCAATTCGCTCATGAGGAGGCAATCCAAATCCTGCATGGGAAACAGAGCTGGTTAGTGCGATGTTTTCTAATATCATGATTAGCCTCTCCCTTCTACATGAGAAGACAATTGCGGCACTTGTCACGAACATCCAATCCGTCCATCAGGTAAGTCCCACCACGCAGATGCCTGCATTCAAATCATTCGCCAGGTAGGTCCCATTGTGTAAACCAGATGCATGTGTCACTAGTAGATGGTCATGGCCAAAAATTTCTACCGTTTAGAATTTACGTGTTGTACAGTGTACACGTACAGGATCCACCAACTTCTTTCTGTATCCTCAGGTCGCGTATATGTAATTCGAACGGGGAACTAGAGTCCTGGTTTAGGTGTGGACGTTCCTATTACCGCCATTTTTACAAGTGGGCCTGTCTTGATTGATCTAGATCGTTGATCTTATGAATCCCACAACAGGTGTCTGACTGCCCAAGACTATTCTAGATTAGAATATCTTAACCACGAAATCCTTGAACCTTTTTTGCATGTTAAAAACCTATGTGTGGGTCACTGACAGACGTTTTAGACATACAAATTCCAGAGATTTTTGAGAAATCCACCGTCCAGATTATGCACAGTAATATCTATGGTCCCGAAGAGGGCGCCCATGGAATTACAAGGGTTGTGCATGGTGTGCATAGAATCCAACCTGTCTGGAATTGTAACCAAATTGTAAAAGTTGGATACCCAAAATATAAGCCGATCCAACCATCATATGTGGGCCATCACATGAATTTAAAGATTTTGGATGGTTGTTAATTTGTTTTCTATAGTGTAGCCACTTGATGGTTGAAGAGGCCTGATTTTTTGTATTGTCACAGTGGTGCCTACTTAATAAGCGTATGGGATAAATACATACAACACCGCCACCCGTACAAACATAAAAGCACGTGAATAAGCAGTAAACAGGTGTTTAACATGCGAGTGGACGTAGATACAGTGGATCTCTGGAAACAGACCTAGGTCGGCAGAACTGTGATGTTTATATGTCATCCAAGCTATTGAAAAGATCACTATATGTCATCCAAGCTATTGAAAAGATCACATATAGGGACCTCAGGAAGTTTTTAACGATCGGTGTTCAATCACCACTGTTCCTGTGGTAGGTCCACCTGAGAATTGGATCATCTTCATTTTACAGAATGAGAAAAAATATGAGCTGAAAAAAATGGATAAACGGCGTGGATATAAAACACATAATTCACTGTGGGCCCTACAGTCACACGGATCCAACGACCGCGCCCAAGGAGACGTCGATTGTCAACTCAAGCAAGTAATTACTGGTCGGTGGTGCTATGTAGGCCTGATCATGACGTGTGTGTTTTATCCATGCCGTCCATACATTTTTCCATGTCATTTTAGGTCATGAGCTAAACAATGAGGTAGATCCAATCATCAGGTGGACCATACCACTGCAAAACAGTAGTGATTGAAGGACCACCATTAAAAACTTCCCAATACTAACCTTAATGCTTATTTGTCATCCAACCTATATGAAGTCAAAACACAAATACCATCTTCATTTAAAACTTTTGTGATCCCAAGAAGTTTTTAACGGTGAGCATTCAATCAATATTATTTCCTGTGATGTAGTTTACTTGAGATCTGATCATGCCTCATTTTCTAGATAGTACCATAAATTATTCTGAAAAAAACATGGACGGCGTGGATAAAACACATACAACATGGTGGGGCCCACAGAGTACGGGTGAGTGGGCAATCTGTGTACTGTCCAGGCGAATAGCGTTTTACATTCACGTGAATCCGTGGTGAGTAAGAATATTCCACGACGACTTGGGAGAGGAACCTGTCTGACAAATTTGAAAAATGACAGCTACATTGCGGTCGTATGCCTGACCAAATATGAACTGGCGAGTTATATTATACAGAAAATATCGGATACTCGGGCTTTCAGTATGTATAAGCGGGGCCTTTGTACAATAATCTACACCATTGATCTGTTGGGCCCCACCACATATGGTCCACACACTAGTTAGAAAGCTTCATTTTTTAAGATCTAGCCATCAATTCAGAGCCTTATTCACTTGCCTGTGGATCCATTGCTTATGACCGTCTGATTTTAGAGAACAAATTGTAATATTAGAATCGTCCTATGAGAAGAAATTTGGAAGATGGACGACGATCCACGATAGGTTTCAAGAGTCCAATGGTCTGGATCAGCGGATCATGGCCCTTATCATACAAAATCCTAATCTTGGGATACAGTGCATGCTGTCCACGCGAGTATCGTATTGGTCGGAGAACGAAGAATCTCTATTTTTGTCAAAACCATGATAGGGGTATTCTCGTCATTCAAATGTATTTTATTCCAGAAAAGGGGCCTGGCCGGTGCACCGGTCGGTTCCGTTTGCGGCGAATGCAGCATGGTAGTATCGTCATTTTCAGCCGCTTCTACGGTATAGGGTCGCGACCGATGGCAATGAAAGAAATATCGTAAAAGAACAATGGGCAATCTTAGAATTAAAAGAATTCTATGCTAAATTGTATTGGTATCTGTTTACCTACAGTCATCCTTATCCACAAGAAACAAAAGATGTCTTTTTTGTAGATTCGGTGCTCTAACCTACGTACGCGGTGGGTTCCATCCAAAACGAACCGATTTCTCTTCTCTACTTTTAAAAAGAAACGACTTTCTCTCGATGTTTTTTCGATTTCCAGTGCGCTGCAGCTGGCAATGAGGTAGTGCGCTTGTTAGCAACGGCTCGTGGAATTCCCGAAATAACACCAGTCATCTGTTAATAAGGCAATGCTTCTCTATCCGTTGTATTTACAAAAATACAGGACACGTCAGCTGAATCCGAGTCCATTCTGGAAACGAACTCATCACACGCGCGCTTTCTCTCGAAGGAAGGACGACGCTTGCGTGGGAATCCAGTTCAGCAGCTCACGCCTGGCAGTCGCCTTGAAGGGACACGTGGCGCCTAGGACCCCGTTCACCAGGTGGAGGTACACGTCCAGCTCGTGGCACGTGGCGACATTGCTTACGTGGCTGCTGAGGAAGGGCGAGTCTCCGGTGCTGACTCGGAGCTCCCGTCCCACGTCAGCGTACGACCATCTCGTTTCCTTAAGCCGTTCCCGTATCCAGCTCGGCACGGCGTTTCCCTGCTGGCACTCCCGCATCTCTGCTACGTCATCCTCCAGTACGATGCCGGGGACCTTGGTGATGACGTCGTGGGTATTGACGATGCGCAGCACCTTGCTTCCTTGTTGTTCCACGTGGGATCTGAAACTCTGGTTCCCGACACGTGGACCGCCGAAGGAGATAACAGTCACCAACGGCGACTTACGGAAGCACGTCCTGATGTCGTACGCCGTTAGAAGAGCGAGCGCCGCGCCGAGGCTGTGGCCCGTTACCGTTATGCTGATAGGCTCGCCCTTGTACTTTTCTAAAATGCGCCCCACCTCTTCCCTCACCTCCTCGCATAAGCTCCGGCCCGTGGGAGTGTTGGAAGTGTAAAGGCTCCAGAAACCACTCTCCACCATGGGCCCACAGTCCGACGTGGCGTCGGGGAGGTGAGTCAGCATGGAGCGCATGTTCTCCAGCCACTCCAGGCACGTGACCGTACCTCGGTAGGCGATGACCACGTCACGCCTTCCTAGCCGTTTGATTTCCCTCTCGTCTTCTGTAACTGCCACGTAGCCAATCCAGCTTGACTGCTTGGAGAACCAACTAGGCGCCCTGTCGACCCAGCCTGGCATCTGGATGCCTGACGTGGCATGTAGGTTTTTGGTAGTGAGGTAGCCGGCGTCGTGCATGCCAGAGAGAGGAAGTAGGTTGTGCTTGGAGAACCGACACGTGGCATACGATGGGGATGTGATGTCGAAGTCGAAGGCGTTGTAAGCGGCTTGGACGAACTTTCCGTATCGGAGTATCTCAGCCCTTAGATTCTCATCAAGCGGTTCCAGCAAGCCTTCCCAGTTCCTGCAACCTTGGTACTCCGTCCACTTAGTCCCAAGGTTCACACGCTTGGAAAGCACGCAACAGCGAACGGATGACACGTGTTGGACGGTTGGGAGAGAGAACGGACGGACAGCCCCGATCGCCAGCCTCATTTTCCACTCGACTCACTCTCTGTCTCACGCGGACATGGACGGCACTGGAATGCCCAACTTATCCTACGCACACTTGCGTAATGAAGTTAAACTCAGCCAGTAATTATGTTTGATGCTCCCGGGGAGTGGGAGAAGGATTTCTCATATTTTATAGGCAGAGAGAATGAGAGAGGGAAGGGGAGAGAGAGAGAGAGAGAGAGAGAGATATGGACGGTGGTGAGGGGTTTTTGGGTAGGTAACTACGATCGATGTGGATTGGAGTCATAACTGGAAAAACGGCAGAGGGGCCCAAGGGTAGAGAGAGAGAGAGAGAGAGAGGTCACGGTCGCGTCACAATTGGTGGGGCCCACACGAATCGCGTTTGACTCTGCCGCAAATATTTTGCGGAAATGACAAATGCTACTTTCCGACAGACTCGTGTGCCACGAGTGCCTACGAGTCGAAGCTCTCTCTCTCTCTCTTCGTTTTTTAATTCGCACAGGAGAAGTTAGGCGTACTCGGGCGTGGCTTCGCTTGTCAAAGCCGTGATTCGAGCTCTCTCATTTTTTGTTGTTTTCCTCCTTTTTCGGGCTTTTGCCAGAAATAACCCAATCTCTTTGGTTCGTTACGGAATTTCGCTCTGTCCATGCCCTTACTTACAAGCCAACGGCGGACGGATATGGAAACGGATTGGCTACTCCCCCTGACACCAGCCAATGGCTGGTGGTCAGTGCTCTGTGAGCCCCACCATGATGTATTTGTTTCATCCATGCCGTCATATATTTTTTAAGATCATTTTAAGCTATGAAACCAAAGATGATGTATGTTTCAATCTCAAGTGGACCACATTAAAGGAAACAGTTTTGAATGAGTATTGACCATTAAAAACATTTTGGGGGCCATAAAAGTTTTGGATCAAGCTGATTTTTGTTTTTTCCCTTCATCTGGGCCTGTATGACCTAATCAACAGATTGGATGTCAAATAAACAGAACAGTAGGCCTTAGGAGGATTTTAATGGTGGATATCCAATAACTATTGTTTTCATGTGGTGTGGTCCTCTCTAATTTTTAGGATCAAGCACTAAAATGATCTTTAAAAATGGATGAACGGAATGGATGAAACACATACATCATGGTGGAGCCCACAGACCACCGACCATTAGCCACGGGGCTGGTGGCAGGGGGAGCAGCCAATCCGTTCCCGACGGATGTTAGATCATCAAAAGAAACGTGGCACTCACCCGGCTGTGGCGGCGAATTGCTGGGCGCATGCAAGAGATGTATGGTGTGTTTTTTGTTTTTTTGTTTTTTATTAAACGCATGCAAAGAACATGGGGTGTTTAATCCAAGCGCCTGGTCTGGAATATGTATATACATCTCATGATGTGAATGTGAATTAGATGCTCTGTCAATCTGCACCGTCTAACGCAACCGTTTTACGCGCTGCATGAAACACCCAAGCTACGTGGGTTCCATTTTATATATGTAAAATCCTCTCTATTCATTAAATGAAAACCATTACTAATGTAAATAGTATAAAATTACTCTCAAAACTGATAAGTTCACACGTTGTGGCATGCTTTATTTTTATATCTAGCTGAATTTTTTTAATCTTATCGTTGTCTCGCTGAATTACACCTGATTAACGGGATTGATGAAAGATACACTGAGTACATAACCTGAAAGGCAGAGTAGATTTTACATATACAAAGTATATCCAGCTGAGAATATATATATCTCATGATTACAGAATGCGACGTGGATTTCACGGTACAGTACTGATCTAGAGTAATACTAGGTTGCTTGATGGGTCACCTTCTGCTGGGGTGAATACCCAATATTAAAAACTTTTTGAGAGTAACAGGGTTTTTTATTAGCCTTCCAACCTATTGATAAGCGTACAAATATCTTCATGCAAGGACCACATAAATATCAACCTGATCCAAATGTATTATGGCCACGAGAAGTGTTATTGGTCAATTATCGGTGTTTCTTGGACGAGGATTTCCTGCAGAAGCCTTTGGTAGGAAATTCATGCACTGAACACCCGGATCCATAGCTCAGCTGGCAGACTGAGTGGAGATACCTCTTTTCAACACTTGAGGTCTTGGAATCGATCCCTAGTGGGGGTGGCTAACATGGACCGTGTGTACTAACATGCTAATCCAAAAAATAAAATAAAATAAAATAAAAAATCATGCACTGAAAACTTGTGGTGCCCAACGTGATATTTGTGAGAAATCCACCTGGTTCATTCATTTTGTGAGCTCATTTTAGGGGGGTGTTTGGTTGGTGGAATTGAATGGTATTGAATTATATTAGATGAGATTAACATCATTATTGCACAATGATTTCATGTATGAAAATACTATGGCAGTGTACCCATATCCAATCCCATATTTGGGATACAATTTTTGCTACAAGGAAAATACAGGATTAAGCAAAATCATGTTCGGTGGACCATGGAATTGTAATCAACGGACCAAATTCAAAATGGAGCTCGTTCACTTGTACACGTATATAACCATAATGTCACGGGCAAACGGTGTATATGGATGGATGGCATGGATAAACGCATGCATCAATGTGTGGCCCACATGTATAGTAGATTTCAAAATCCCACCTAATCCTGCATACAACCAAATGCAATTCCATTCCACCTAATCCCGACCTTTCTCATCCAATGCAATTCTATCCCACCTAATCCTGTATAGGACCAAATGCAATTCCATCCCACTTAATCTCATCCTTTCTCATCCAATGCAATTCTATCCCACCTAATCCCATCTAATGCCATGCGCCAAACGCCCCCTTAGGATATAAGGATTGAACCTCTAAGGTGGAAATATTTGTGGGGCCAAAGAAGTTTTGAATCAGGCTAATATTCGTGTTTTCAATTCATCGACTAGGAATGATGTTATAAACAATATGGATGGCATGCAAACATGACTGTCGACTCTAGGAAAGTTTCAATTCATCCTTCCCTACCCACCTTTTCCTTCAGTGCAGTGCACTTCTTGAGTCTTGGATTTTGCTCATTTTTGGTCTATGCCCTAAAATGATCTCATAAAATGGATAGACATGGTGAATTTCTTAAAAACATCATGGTAAGCCCCACCTAAGTTTTCAGCGCAAGAACTTTCTGTGAAAGGAATTTGCAGTAAATCTGCCTCAGTCTTAGCATCACGTTCTAAAATGAGCTGCCAATGCAGATGGACGGCATAGATGTAAGGCACATACATCACCATGGCCCTGCAGTCAATGATCCATCAAAGTTGCACCCCTTCCAAAAATGCTTTGCTAGCCTTATATCTGGGAGTAGCAGACGGTCCAATCAAATCCAGCCAGTCCAATGCTACTAAGCTAGTGGTGTTGGGATTACCACACAATCAGTTTTAGATAGAATAGCGATTACAGTACAAAGAAGCCCATAAGTAGAGATGATAAATAATTACAGCCATCCATCATTGAGCCCTATTTTGAATGGGCTATTGCGCAATAAGTACACTTATAGGCTTTTGACTTTAGGAGTTAAACATGAGCCACTGAAAGCTCTCTTTTTAATGGCCCACATTCAGTTATGTGTATCCTTCACCATAAATGCTTCCTAGGTAAATACCAATTTCACTTGAACTAATTATTGCAATTTAATTCAATAGGACATCCAAACAAGCCCATGGTTTTTGAGCCACTTCTATTTATTTTTGGATATACCCTTACACGTTGAAGAGCTGAGAGCTCCTCTAAATAACGTGTTAAGTTATATTTTGCAATAGCAATCAACTATCCACTCAGCATGCATGTCAAATAGTGGGGCCCACTGGGATTTGGTAACATGTCATCCGTCCATTGGAGGACTTTTGCAAATTGGTTCTCATCAATCATATTCCGGTTCATTGTTTAAAAACTACTTTAAAAAAATCCAACCAGCCCGAGTTTACTTGACCGGACTAGATTTCATCAAGACTCGAGCATCTGATCACAACTCGGTCAAAACTCAAGAAAACTCCGACTCAACTCTATATAAAAAAAAAAACCAAAAAGAAAAATAAAAAGAAATCTCAACAAAACCTTAAAAAACTCATAAAATTCTATCGAACACAGTGCAACTTAACATTATTTATATATAATTTTTAAATATTAAATAAGAGGATGATTTTAATTCCTTTTTATGGGCTTAGATAAAACAGCCATGCATGGACCCCACGTGTACAAACTTGCTGCACAACAAGTTCCCTGTTGGTCACAATCGGGAGCAGATCGGGCTTCACACAACACGGTAAGGTCAGGCCCTAGTGTGGCAACATCTGATTGGGCCAGCCTTGTGTGACATTGCTTGAGTAAGTATTTGATTGAACCACTTTTAGACATGTTTTGTGTGACCTCTATCTAACCGCGCGTGCCACATGGTTCAATCAAACCTGGTCATTTTAGGGTTTCACCATGTTGGGTGAGACCCTAGCTAGCCCCACTAAATCACCTCCCATCACAAACAAAATCTGGGCCTCATTAAATAATACTGAAAAACTAAAAAATGGTTTGATTAATCAAGAAACTTGCTCTAGTTTCGAGTCAACTCAGCTCGATTGGGTTTTGAGTAGAGTCAAATTTTCAAGTTTTTAAAGTATGATCTAGTTGCATCTCACTAATGTCATGACTGGCTGTGACACCTCCACAATGTGGCCCACTAAATGGGTGATTTGGATCACTTCTGGCAGTCTATTTAGTGTGTGTGGTGTGACAAATTTCTATGACCAGACCTAAAGGGAATAACATTATCATACTCACTAATAGAGTTGGGCATCGAGTTGAGTCAACCGAGTTAGGGCTGACCCGACCTGACCCGAACTCGACCCAACTCGTTAACGAGTCCAGCATGCTTGACCCAATCCAAGTCCGGCCTAGCCTAGACTAAGCTGGACCAAGTCCGACCCGGTCACAAGGACCGAGTCGAGTTGAGTCAGCACCGAGTCTAGTTGAGTCAGCATCGAGTCAGGTCGAATTGAACTTTTTTTTTTCTTGTCATTTTTTTCTACTTGAGCTGATTTATTGAGAATAAATATTGTTAACGATTCAAAAGTAATTTGTAATAAAAATGAATAAAGTAAATAAACATTGTCAAAACTTAAAAGTATGTTCAAAATCTCATATGGAGTTCCACATACAAACCAATAAACCATTCATTAATTCAATGTCCTTTGTATGATAAATGCCTTTGTGGCATGTTACCCAAGTTATCTTGTCCATAATAATAACCCCCTCCTCCACCTTTGTTGTCAGAATCATCATTTGATTATCTTTTTATGGCTTAAAGTGCGGGAGAACTCTAGGTTGAGTCCGAGCTGGAGGTGGCTAAACGATGGTTATTTACCTCTTCTAAATCGGATGGTGGAGATGCCTTTCTATCGTCCTCATTTATACATTTAACGAGTTTTTTCAGCATATTTTTATGATTTGATTTGTACGTGATTCTCAAACCGCCTATAGAATGCAACAAGACTTTTAAGAAACTTTGACGATCCATCGCTTGGCCCCTTATGCCAATTTTAAGTTTTGTTTTACTGTTTTTTTATAATCTTGTTATTCTTGTTCCCTTAATATTTTGTCTTCCTCTCTACTAAGTGTGGGAGCTCTTCTTCTGCTTGACCATTCTTCTATTATAATAGGCTTACTTTTATATCTTTTATGGTTGGTTGTATTGGTTATAGGGGAAGGGGTGGTGGAAGTCTTTGTAATTGAATCGATACTGTCTTAAAATAAATCCTTGACTTCTAGATGAGATTTGCTATATAGGGAAACGTCTCCTCCCCAACAAGTCAAATGTAATTTTAACTGATTTATTTTGTTTACAAGTTATTTTCTATACAATTTGCATTGCAACTTTATATTTTTATCATATGAGTAGACTTGGATGCTATAATCTAAAATATATTCCAATGAATCTGATGACATATCTATAAGTATGAATTTTCAAAGAAAGAATATTTGGTTAGGTTGAGGCAACATAAATAATTAAAGAATGGAGATAAACAAACGCAATCAGTCAACCATATTGGATTTAAGCAACATTAACTCATTTAAAAGCATAGACGAAAAGATTAAAAAAATATAAAAAAAGAAACATTAAAATATAGAAGTTGATAAGTAATAAGCATAGAAAATATCCATCCACCCATCAAATGTTATAATTCGAGTACGCAAATAATAACTGTCAAATTGTTGTAAGCAAATCCAAGAGAAATAAAAAGGCACCGTCTCATCCTTCTTCATGCAATTGTTGCAGGTACTGTCTCATTCTACTTCTCACTCACTTCTTTCTCGAACAGCACATCAACATATTTGCCTTCTCTCCAGATCGAGGCGCAGCCAATCCTGTGTATAAATGAGTGCTTTAACTGATTCCGGTGTAAGTGAACTTTGATACTTGTTCACGACCTTACTTCCATGCTAAAAGTAAATTCTAATATCAATGTTGAAATTAGAATTGATAATATATCTCGTGCCATCAACAAGAGCACAGGATATTGTGATTCATGAGCTTTCAACTTCCACCAGTCTAAAACATGAAATTCTTTGTCTTTGTACTTTACAAGTGGCTACTTGAGATAGTGGTCAAATTTTGTTTGGGTTGTCTATGTTTAGGTATCTATTTGTGTCATGAAAGACATGAAATCATCAATCATGTTTCATTGTTTAGAGTTTAGAAATGGCTCACACCATATCCAGCCCGAACACACCATATCCAGCCCGAACACACTTGAGTCAACCCAAACACACCACAACCAGCGCAGATGCACCACATGGTCCACACCCGATTTCAACCACACCCTACCCTAATTTCACAAACCACCTAAATTAAAAATTAATAAAATAAAAACTATAGAAATTATCAAATTACATTTATTAGAGGCAGATCCAGGTGGTCAGGAAGGTGCTGATAGTACGGATGAGTTGTTACGGCGGTGCATGAGTGGAGGTGAGTGGCTATCAGGCTCGAGAGATGAGGGAGGGAGTGGAGAGGGAGAGAGAGGGGAGGAGGAGGATGGTGGCCAAATAGTTGGTGGTGGTAGATGGTTGTCGGGCCCGGGAGAGAAGGTTAGATAATTAGTTTATATATATATATATATATATATATATATATATATATATATATATATATATATATATATATATAGACACACACACACACACACCACTCAAACCCGAGTCAAGTCGGGTTTTTGAATCGAGTCAAGTCTGAATGATTTAGGTTTTGGGTCGAGTTGAGTTGAGTTATTGGGTGACTCAGACTCGACCCAATTAGAGTTTGGATTGGTTGAAGTCTACTTGGTTTGGATTGACTCACCCACTCAATTCAGATCAAGTCGGGTTTGAACAAGTCTACCAAGTCGAGTTGTCCCGTGCTTAGCTCTACCTATTAACATACCTAAGAGCAAACACTGAATTTCTTTGGCACAATACCCATACTTGATACTGATTATAGAGATGTTCAATTAATATAGACCATTAAAGGCCTCCGACCTGGGTAAAGCTATTTGTCTCTTAATCCTATCTCTTCACCAGTCAACAATTATAGGGCCCTGATCATCAGCAAACGACACTACTACTGAGGTCTAGGATTCCTTCTATGTGTGACCATGGTTCTATGGGGATGATGTGTACTCAGTCCATGGTGTAACGCCCATGAAATTTCAAATTTAATAATAATAATAATAATAATAATAATAATAATAATAATAAAGATTTTTATCTTATCTTATCTAATTTTTATCTTTATCTTATCTTCTTATAGTCTTATCTCTATCTTATCTTATCATTATATTACTCATATCTTTAACTATTATCCCTTATATATACCCTTAACCATCCACGTATCTCTCAAGTCTCAATCCCTCAAATAACTTTTCCTTTTACAGAGTGTGTAAGAGTAATTCCACTTTAACTTAAATATTTAAGTAAAAGGCTACCTGCGACAACAGAGAAATGAAAAAAGAGAATTTTGGATAGCTTAGTGTAGGTATGTATATCATCTTTCTTTTAGTATTTTTATACATTTAATGTAATTTGATTCGATGTATGCAATAAACGGTGTGAATCGGTCACACGTTCATTGCATTGAATTATGGGTAGATACGATGTAAAGGTGAGGGAAGTCTAAAATTCTTTAATTGTTATTGGTATGCATCTGGTCCAATTATATTAGATTTGTATGGATCATATGATCCCTAATGCCAAAATATACAAGGGCCTTAATTTTCAGATCAATCTGACCATCGGAAGGGCTACATTAGTCAGATCTATAAGTGTTTAATAAGGGAATCTTAGATTTTTGCGCAAGTGTTGGTATCACCGTTCACACCCCAAGTATAGCGTTGTGATGTAGTAATAATCTCGGTAAGACCGAGGTCAAATCCACATGGATTGAACCTTGTACGTAATCTAAAAGTAACTTGAACTAGAACTAAGCGAAGATGTGATTTAAATCAGGAATAATTAAGGAAATAATTATGAATTTTAATTAACTAAAAATTGTAAAATTCAAAGGAGAGAAACTAGGGTGCCAAAAATCCACTTGTAGAGATCAGGGAGATCTATACTTGATTCAAGAACACAACTGGATTTAGAGTCCTATTTTCATCCAGTTGGAAGATAATCCCTTAAAACACAAATATGAACTTCCTTTTCGTCTACTTATCAAATAGAAGATAGGTATGAGAATTAAAATTGATTCCATCACAAAATCATGCCCATGAGACAAAGCAAACAACAGAATTTAGCCAATCCATAACCAATCTAAGGGATGTATGAATGTTGGGGAGGATTCCATCATCCAACCATGCCCAGGAGACGATGATAAATAACAGGGTTCCCAAATTTACAAACCATATAATGCTAAGAACATGCTCAAAGCTATCATAGATCTATTGTAATTTAAGTCACAACAAACCATTAAAAATTGAAAGCATTCTTATTAATCAAACTATAATCAAAAGTGAATTCAATTAAAACATGAATCCAAGCCATAGGCACAACCCATTACGCTACAAACTTCACCTCTTAACCCTAACTAAGAGGCTTAGCCCATCATAGACATGATGAGGCTAGGAAAAACATCAAAGCTAAAAGAAAATCAAAAGGAAAAAGAGAAAAAAAAAAAAGGGAAACTTTTGTTGCCAGCCTGCTCCACGCCTAAAGGATTGCCTCAAGGCTGCCCACATCCAAGAATCGGATGATGATGCCTCTCTCCATCCCGTTCTTTCCTTTTATAGCCCTGTTGTAAGTCGACCGGAAGACGGCAATCCCAAATTTTCCCTGCG
This sequence comes from Magnolia changhungtana, assembly GCA_030180095.1. Lineage (NCBI taxonomy): Eukaryota > Viridiplantae > Streptophyta > Magnoliopsida > Magnoliales > Magnoliaceae > Magnolia > Magnolia changhungtana. Next base: position 10,048,441 of record JASAUF010000669.1, read on the forward strand.
TAAGTCTTGTTTACGCAGTCAGAAATCCTCCAACGCAGCTTCTTGGTGCATAGCGAAAGGGGCGGGGTGATCAGTTTTCCCTTCAATTAGTCAACATGGAGAGGATCGGTTCCCTCCATGGAGTCTTGGAAGACAGGATGACTAGTAGTTGGAGAAGTTAGGCTTTGTTGTGACCCCTTTTCTCGAACGTCCGTTTTCCAAAAAAGGATTTGCGCTCGTGATTTCGTGACAAGAGCGTGCATGTACCTGGTCAGTTCTTGTATTCTTGATTGGACTTGAGTGATGGACCTGATGAACGGTTTGGATATTCAGAAGAACCATCCGTGGTGGCTCACCTGGTTTGTCCGCAAGCTCTGTTTACGAAACAGAGCCTGCACATCTCGCGCTGTGTTGGTCGGTGGGTTCATGATCAGTGTCAGCGATGAAATCCAGTCCGTCCATTGGATTCACCTCAAAAAACTGGTCGAGCATGGTCGATTTCGAATCGGCTTTGGTGTAGCCCATATGATTCTCATTCTGTCATCCATCTTGCATTTGAATGAGATTTACATGTGTGCGCGTGCATGCGAACAGAAGGAGACCTTGGTGAGGGTCTTGGCCAGCCTACGGAGCAATTAGATGGTTCAGATCGTCCATTTGGATGATGCTTGTGGTCCATTGTGATCAGCCAGCAAAATCCTCTCCGCCCACTCTGTGTTTTTTATGTCTTGAGAAGAAGAGTCGGTCGCACATGCTAACCGATTTTCGAATTTTTGGTGCACGTCCGGTGCACTTGTGCACCTTGCACATGTATTGTACGTGCGGGGCCCATGAAGATGTTTGTGAGAAATTTGCTCCATCCGTTCGTTTCATCCTCCCGTTTAAGGGGTTGAAGCTGAATTTGAAGCATATCCAGATATCAGGTGGGCCCCAAATCAGGATTTTAGAAGATAATCTGTCCGTTGGGCCACTTCCAGAGGGATCCAATGACTGAAATTTGACATGTATGGTTCATTTATGGTCCTTAAGCCATATATGAAGTTTCGAGCCAAACGGATTGTGGGAACCCTGTGATCTTGCATTTAGGATGACTTTTAGGTCACTTGCACTTTAATCACTTGATTTTCTCGGATCTCTGGCGTAACTACGGAGTGTCGAATCCACGCTTTTAGTACCCTTTTTTAGTCCAGACTCCTAAATACACCTTGCAACACAACCATGATTAAAATGGGCCATTAAACAGTAACATATTCGTAAAATCAGGTAATAACTGGGGTCTAATATGCAATATTTGACCCTCGACACAGCCCCCAACCAGCATTTTGCTAGTCCCAAGCAAAGTATGCGAAAAATAAGTTGAGAATTACAGGACAATTTCTATAAACTCGAGTGATTTTTAAAAAATAATTCAGATATTAAAATTCTAAAATTCATGAATGTTGCGCATTACTTTCTCCTAAACTCAAGCGCAAGGTAAACTTTATAATTAAGTTCAAAGTATTAATCCATCAATTAGAAAAAATTCTAAACATTGAGTTTCATAAGTGTATAGTGTAAACTCGGCTCAATTATCATCATTAAGAGATCCAATCGTCAATTTCATTATAACATTAATAATCAAAAGAGTATTCAGTACAACCAAAACCTAAACCAAAACTTGCTTTTCAGTTCTTCTTTTCATTCTTCCAACTTTTAATTTTTCCATCGATGGCTTTCACGCTATGTCAACCTTTTAAAGGTAAAGCCAAGGAGGGAAATCGATTCCTCACCTATAGGGAGCAAACCCATGGTGAAGACCATTCCCCCAACCCTTTCCAAATGCAACTATTTTTTAGCTTGGTATTTATTAATTTTTCTTTATTTTTTCTATTGATCATGATGGGCAAATTTCCTAGGTTGGTTCCTTCCATACTTAGTGATTACCAAGTTAACCCTTCAATATCGAACTGAAACCTTAACGTGTAAGCGAGATGTGACATGTGAAATCATAACTCAATCAATGTTTACAACTTCTAATCATGGATTAACAATTTGAACTTAACTGTGAAATCTAATAGATAACTGAATCCAAGAGTCATAAATCACTAACATTACGTATCTTATAATTCTAAATCAAGGATAACCGTCAAAATCACTTTGAATTCACAAGAATTTTCAGAAAAATTTTAAAAATTTTCTACAATTTTTGCTCAAGACCAAGAAAATACTAATTAGGTAATCTAATCTCCCATCCCCAACCTAAAATCTACATTGTCCTCAATGTAAAAGATATAAGCATGCAATGCACATAAGATAACAAAATTGAAGGAGAAGTGATGGAAAGATAGTACCTGATAAAGGAGTTAAGAGGCTTCTTCCAAAGAGATCTCAGCGTGACGGTGGTTCGACACAAGATTCAATCCAACAAAAGCAAACTATCATAAAACAACGTATAAAGCAAATTAACCTAATGACATAAAACCGACTATCCTACAACGGCATCAAGCAACTATCCTGGTCTTATGAAAGCAGGGGAAAAACTATTCAGTCATGCCGCAATGTTCCTCTTCCGTCCAGTATCTTGATAAATTTCTTAGTAGGTTTCTCAACCAGATCATCCAAAAGCCCTTTTTGCGATAAGCTTAGATGCCCTGGAGCATGAATGTTCAGAAAAACTTATGTACCTCAGCAAAAATTTATCGTTGATTCGCCTAAGGTATCCAAAGTATATATGATTCACTTGTGTCAAAAAAAAGTTTCAAAGTTAGTATCTCATGGTGAATCAAAGACTACAGGTAGATAAAATTCAAAAAAATAATTTAGGAAGTGATGTAGTCTCCACACATTCCGAAGTTCCAGACTTCGGTTCCATTATCAGTTCCTCCTCCTTTAATGGTAAACATTCAAGATTTGGGGAAGGAGGGGCTTCAGAATAAAGGTTTTCTCAGTCCGTGACAACTAGCGAGATATTGTCTTACAAGGCATTCACTATATCTTTTATCATGGGATCGTTTGAATCTGTAAAACGTGTTAAGCAATCATCCAAAGAGTTAGAAATTTTGGCTGAGAGTGACTTATTTTCCATATTGAAGCTCGTGATGATCTGCCCAAGTATTCCATCGTCTCTGAAAATGGATGGACGCATGCTCTCTTTATCTTGTCCTACACAGACAGATTGAAAATCAACAAGGGAAGCATTGATGTGAACACTCTGTTCATTGAAACTTCTCAATCGAGACATTGAATTGTCACAGCTTAGATGATTGCCTCAACTGGGTGGTTTCAAATTCTAGAGTCGTATCGAGCAACTCGTCCTTCTCCCGAATCATATCATCATTCAATTTAAGGGAGTGGTCCAAACATGTCTCATAAGAGTTAGAAGGGTCGGTTGTAAATCAGACATGTCAAGTGAGTGGAGTAGCTCATTATGACCGATCACTTCGTGTACTTCTTGATCGTTGACTTGGACCAAACTTAAGATTGATTCCAGGGGAATTTGGGCTGCACATTCATGATCGTCATCCCAATGCTCATCATCGTCTAATTTCGTGCAGTACACTCTTGGGATGGGATCTCTTTCCTTACATTCTCTTTCTAAATTGGGTTGAAGTTCGAATAAACTAACATCTCCCTCATTATTGAAACCTAGTGTGTCATGTGAGTGAAGTATGTCATTATATTTGAAATACACTCACATCTCTTGATCATTCTTCTGAACCGTTATCGAGATCGACTCATCGAAAAATTGAATCATTTGCTCATTAATGGAATCCAACTCTTCATTCCAAATTCTAGAGTTCTCCAAAAGCAAGTTAGGATCACTCTCCTTGCATTGTGTTTCTAGACTGGGTTGAGGCTGGAGCGAGCTATCCTCCACCATCTTATCAAGGCGCAAATTAAGCGCTTCCAACGTTTTTCTGATTTATGCAAAATAGTCTATGTGACTCTGATATGGATGCTCTTGGATCTTTTCTGGTTGGATCGCAAAGGTAGGGGATCTAAGAGAATAATCATTATAACTTGTTGTTGGTTCATCTTCCCAATTTTGATGTTTCCACTGGTTATAGTCATACGGATCATATACGGGAGAATATGATGGTTGATAATAGTCTTCATTCCCATAATTATGATGGTTTGAGAATGATGGAGAATATGATGGCGTAAGGACTTTGTAAATGGAGCGTAATATTCCAGTCGTTTCTCGATGATGGTTTGAGAAAAATCTTGAGATATAAATTGAATTCCATCATAATCATTATATATTCCTCCCCAATATCTTTTATCCATCTCAGCATATTGACGTACCCACTCTTCCATGGTGAAACCCTAACTCTGAATCTAATCCTAAGAAAATAAAAGATAAGATCCTACAGTAGTATGGAAAGTAAGAGGAGGAGAAGTTAGAAGGAAGTTACCAAATTAGAAGTTCCTATATTAAGATCCTGCAAAAGAAGACCAAAGAAATTAGTTTCAAAAAATAGAAATTCTAAAGTTAGAAAATTTCTAAAAACAAAAATAGAAAGTTAGTTTCTAAAAAAGGAAAGTTTCTAAACCTAGAAATAGAAAGCTAAGTTAGTTTTAAAAATAAAAGAAATCCTGGAATTAGAAATTTTCTAAAAATAGAAAATAAAACCCTACTCCTAAAAATAGAAAAATTGGAAAGAGATTACCAATTCAGAAGGTCTATATCAAAATTCTACAAAATAGGAAAGTTAAGTTAATTTCTAAAAATCAAATAGAAAAACCTAAACCTATAATTGAAAGTAGAAAAAATCATAATCTTAACCTAATTCTAAAACTAGTTAATCTCAGAAAAGCGTAACCGTCAATACTCAGCAACGGTGCCAAAAACTTGTTCACACCCCAAGTATAAGGTTGTGATGTAGTAATAATCTCGGTAAGACCGAGGTCGAATTCACAGAGACTGAACCTTGTACGTAATCTAAAAGTAACTTGAACTAGAACTAGGAGAAGATGTGATCTAAATCAGGAATAATTAAGGAAATAATTATGAATTTTGATTAACTAAAAATTGTAAAATTCAAAGGAGGGAAACTAGGGTGCCAAGAATCCACTTGTAGAGATCAGGGAGATATACGCTTGATTCAAGAACACAAGTGGATTTAGAGTCCTATCTTCATTCAGTTGGAAGATAATCCAGTAAAACACAAATATGAACTTCCTTTTGATCTACTTATCAAATAGAAGATAGGTATGAGAATTAAAATTGATGCCATCACAAAACCATGCCCATGAGACAAAGCAAACAACAGAATTTAGCCAATCCATAACCAATCTAAGGGATGTATGAATGTTGGAGAGGATTCCATCATCCAACTATGCCCAGGAGACGATGGTGATTAACAGGGTTCCCAAATTCACAAACCCTATAATGCTAAGAACATGCTCAAACCTATCATAGATCCATTGTAATTTAAGTCACAACAAACCATTAAAAACTGAAAGCAATTCTATTAATCAAACTAGAATCAAAAGTGAGTTCAATTAAAACATGAATCCAAGCCATAGGCACAACCCATCACGCTACAAACTTCACCTCTTAACCCTAACTAAGAGGCTTAGCCCATCATAGACATGATGAGGCTAGAAAAAACATCAAAGCTAAAAGAAAATCAAAAGGAAAAAGAGAAGGAAAAAGGGAAACTCTTGTTGCCAGCCCGCTCCACGCCCAAAGGATTGCTTCCAAGGATGCCCACGTCTAAGAATCGGATGATGATGCCTCTCTCCATCCCGTTCTTTCCTTTTATAGCCCTGCTATAAGTCGGCTGGAAGTCAGCAATCCCAAATTTTTCCAGCATAAGTCATATTTACGCAATCAAAAATCCTCCAACGCAGCTTCTTGGTGCGTAGCGAAAGGGGCAGGGTGATTAGTTTTCTTTTCAGTTAGTCAACATGGAGAGGATCGGTTCCCTCCATGGAGTCTTAAATGACAGGATGACTGGTAGTTGGAGAGGCTAGGCTTTGTTGTGACCCCTTTTCTCAGACGTCCATTTTCCAACAAACAGATTTGCGCTCGTGATTTCGTGACGAAAGTGTGCATGTACCTAGTCAGTTCTTGTATTCTTGATTGGACTTAAGTGATGGACCTGATGAACGGTTTGGATATTCAAAAGAACCATCCGTGGTGGACCACTTGGTTCGTCCACAAGCTCTGTTTACAAAATAGAGCCTACACATCTCGCACTGTGTTGATCGGTGGGCCCATGATTAGTGTCAGCGGTGAAATCCAGTCTGTCCATTGGATTCACCTCGAAAAACTGGTCAAACATGATCGATTTCGGATAGGCTTTAGTGCTGCCCATAAGATTCTCATTTTATCGTCCATCTTACGTTTGAATGAGATTTACTTGTGTGCGCATGCATGGGAACAGAAGGAGACCTTAGCGAGGGTCTTGGTCACCCTACGGAGTAATTGGATGGTTTAGATCGTCCGTTTGGACGATGGTTGTGGCCCATTGTGATCAGCCGGTGAAATCCTCTCCGTCCGCTGTGCATTTTTTATTTCTTGAGAAGAAGAGTTGGTCAGTGCATGCTGATCAACTTTCGTACTTTCGGTGCACGTCCGGTGCACTTGTGCACCTTGCACATGCAGTGTACGTGTGGGTCCCACGAAGATGTTCGTGAGAAATCCGCTCCGTCCATCTGTTTCATCCTCCCATTTAAGAAGTTGAAGCTGAATTTGAAGCATATCTAGATATCAGGCGGGCCCCAAATCAGGATTTTAAGAGATGATCTGTCCGTTGAGCCACTTCTAGAGGGATCCAATGGCTGAAATTTGATGTGTACGGTTAATTTATAGTCCTCAGGCCATATATGAAGTTTGGAGCCGAATGGATAGTGGGAACCCTACGATCTTGCATTCAGGACAACTTTTAGGACACTTGCACTTCAATCACTTGATTTTCTCGAATATCTGGCATGTAAATTCTTTGATCTCGATCCCCTGGGGCCCATCCCTTACCTTGGTGACTATGGAATGTCAAATCTACCCTTTTAGTATCCCCTTTTCAGTCTAAGCTCCTAAATATACCTTGCAACACAACCACGATTAAAATGGGTCATTAAACCGTATCATGTTCATAAAATCAGATAATAACTGGGGTCTAATATGCAATATTTGACCCTCAACAATCACTTGGCGTAGAAGATTGAGATGGGTCATCGGTGTATGTGTGGTTAGATCCATACTATCCATCTAATGTGTAAAGGTTAAACATGATAATACATCAAGAATCTGAATGATCTAATCATTTAATGGGTCACTCCGATGAAGCAATTTCCATTCAATTTTATAATCTTAAAAAGAAAATAAATGATAAAAATCTAAATAGAGATTTACTTATTTGATAATTTAGGATTTAGCCACCTTGGATGTTAATCAAAGGTAGGCCCTACCATGTAATAAAACTAGATGAATAATAATATCATCGATATAATTAATATGACCTCGAAATTCAAATCGACCTAATTACATTGCGGAGTCTATACTAGCAGACTCAGGTGAGTAACCCAACGTGCCTCATGATTCACTGGAATTAAAATAAATTGTTTATGATAGTTTAATTGATTGATATACTGACTTGAGTATTTTGTTACAATAATTGTACGTTAAATTTATATGTGAATATTCAGATCAAGACAACTATACCAAATATGAAAATGATACATTCATATATCATTCATCTTTCATTACATTTACATAATGCATAGTCGATCTCAGGGGCCCTCCTTAGAAGAAATGTTAATCCTTGTAGAGCGTTACCAAATACGGGTTATACCCAAGCCTACCAAAAGATGGAACCCTACCCAACGGGTGGATGCGGGTCAACGACCTCCAACCCAAGCAGTTGGACAATCATCCCATCTGATGCATTCATACATAATTTGCATCCATATCATTGTACATGCATTTTTTGTATTATTTTAATTGTTATAATTATGAACCATGCTAGGTTATTTAACTAAGCCTGATCAACTTACCTTTTTTTATGAAAAAATCATACAGATGAGCCATTAGCAGATGATGTGGTGCAAGAACTGAAAGAATTTACCGCACCTGAACACGACCCATGTGAAACGTCGTCATACTTATCTGAAGATGAAGTGACGGCATTAGATCATTTCTAATTATGTGATTTATTTGGTAGAATAGTTTAATTAGCGTATAATGCATATTGGTATTGATTTTGAGATTTTAAGAAATTGTTTAGATTTATCTCATTGAAACAATGTTAGTATGGAATAAACATATTTATAATAAGATGATATAATAAATGAATGATTTTTAAGATTTATATTATTTTAAGAGTCGTCAAGATTTATATATGCCTAGTTAATTGATAAGTGTTATGTATATGTGATTGGAGTTGGGGTGGAACTTAGACTGAATGTAATTATCAATTCTGATTAAAATGATTAAAGAATTGAGTTTAGTATACTTTGTGTACGAGTTACGACTCGAAACTCGGTTCTAAGGGTACACACTCTATACTTGAATTTCAGGGCATGACACATGGGCTCCCATATTTGAAGGAGAAGTTTCACATGACATCCAACTCGTCCAAAAGCCAATCCCATCCTAAACCACCTAGTGCAAAAATGAAACCAATCCGCTAATTAGCTAGGTGGGCCACGCATCTAAGTTCAATGAGAAAGGAAGCTAACCGTTGTTTCCAGCACTGTGGCCAATGAGTGAATTTGCTTCAATTTTTGTTAGGTATTCTTCATAGTAGGGCCAAAATGTTTAACGGGTTGGATTTTGTAATAGATCAATGGATTAATGCTTAACCATTAGTTGGACGGTAACTTTTCTTCCAACTAGTTGCTCTGTTTTTTTTAAGATCCCAACCCTTATATTGTTGGACTATTCTATTTGCCATCGGCTATAGATATTTTATTTTATTTCACTTTAACCATCTATTGCAATGCCATTTTTATAAGGGATGTGATCTTGCAACAGGGATTAATTTTTTAGGCTTCCCTAATCCACGGTAGCACGAATCAAGCCAATGGATTGGATCACCTAATCATGGCCACACTCTAATCATGGCCACACATGCATGGAATCCTGGCGTTTTAAAAACCGTGCCTGTGCTGAAGCACTTTATCATTTCTGTTGACTAGTACTATAAGGTCCATTTCTTTACAGAGTACCCAGTGGCTAGTACACCGACCTCAATGTGCGGCCTGCGTGGTACCTTATTGCAGGTACAATGATTTCAACGTGCCATATCCATGCAAGAAAAAACGGATTTTGATACATTAGTTAGTGGACTTTGATTGAACCTTTCAACAGTCATGTTTGTACAGAATTCAAAATAAATGATTGGGTTGATGCAAAACCTCCAAGTACAAAGGGCATGTTTGGTCGGTGGAATTGAATGGTATTAAATTGTATTAGATGGGATTAACATCATTATTGTACAATGATTGCATGTATGGAAAATACCTAATTAAAATTTTGCTAAGGGAAAATACCTAATTAAACAAAATCATGTTTTGTGTACCATGGAAATGTAATCAATGGATGTCTTTCACTTGTACACATATATAACCAAAATGTCAAATGATGTATATGGATGGATGGCATGGATAAATGCATTCATCAATGCCGGAACCATATGTGCAATGGATTTTAAAATCCATGAAAATCCAGCAAAAGACCAAATGCAATTCCATGTGACTAAACGCAATTCCATCCCACATAATCCCAACCTTTCCCATTCTCTCCAAATACGGGATGGAATTGCAGGGAACCAAGTGGAATTCTACCCCACCTAATCCCATCTAATACCCTGCGCCAAACGCCCTCTAAAGTTCTATCCAATTAAATTTCCTTGATAGTGTCCAAAATGCAAAAATGAAATAGATATTCGTTATCCACTGTGACAAGTGTTGCCGAGATTTTGAAAATATCTTGATATTTTTTATATTTCATGAAGAGATTATTTTAGAAAAATATTACTATCAGAATATCATGATACTTTCAAAATCTTGGTTGTTTTTAATTTTTCATGATTTTTTATTTTTTGAGATTTTAACAAAATAAATATTTAAAAGTTTAACTTAGTTCATTTTTCTCTATATTTTAAACTTTTTTAAAAAATTACTTACTAATTTATAGTAATGTTTTTTAATATTCTATTTTCAACAAGATTTTTTCAATAAAACTTCAAGTAAAACTGCGGTCTCAAAAACTCTTAAGAAGTTTCCGTGCTAAGAAATTGCCAAAAACGAGATTTGTCTTATGATCCTTTGGAAATTGAATTGAAATGCAACTGTTTGAACCGGCCCAGAACCACCGATACCATTTTGAGCAAAGATTATTTAGGGGCCGTGTTTTTTTTTTTTTTTTTTTCGGGCCATGTTTTTACCATCCACTTGCACATGTACTCATTTGTCGCATGAATGTGAGCTCTAATCTATCCATTATCTTTCCCATTGAATATCCCTCCTTTGGGTCCTTACTCATGCCTGGGTGGTAGACTCACAAGAGTTTCAAAAAGAGGTCATGGGTTGCAGTACGAGGTCATGGGTTGCAGTACCATTGATGTGAATCCCACTGGAGTGTGTGTGGGGGTGTTAGTGCGTGTGTAAGGAAAAAAAAAAAAAAAGTATATACCTCCCTTTGATGATGCTAGGCATGGAAGCAATTTGAATAAAGGAAAAAAAAAAAAAAAAGTTGTTAAAGTTTGAATTGTCAAATGCGTGGATGTTCCTTCATTGGGCCAATGACCATTTTTTGGAGAAATAGTGGACTAAAATGCCCCCACTTCGAAACTTAGTGTCGCACGGACTTTTGTGTAGCTTTGATATCGAGGAATGTTATGACCATCATGATTAGGCCCACTGGAAGGTAGATCTAATCCGTTCATCCTCTTTGTAACCCACCATTTATTTGGAAAGATGGTAACCTTATGTTGACACGAGCTCTCCATGGCCCACGAGACCCGACGGATGATAAAGGTGTCATGCATTGCTAATTATTTCCATGTGGTGTGGTCAACATGATAGAAATGGATTCGAGATGTAGGTCATTTTTCGGAGCATGGCCTTTCATCAAATTCCGACTTCAATGGATGAAATGGATTCGAGATGTATGCCAGGGTGAGCCCCATGCAGTTCGAAGACCCTTTAGGTAGGGTCGGAGGCCATTCGAGGACTCATTGTTATTTTCCAAAGACTCTTCTTCTTCCTTTTGGAACATGTCTTCCGATCACCTACCACCGGCCCCTCCGATTCATTTTTTGGCGTATAGTCACTATCATCAATCTCAACCCTTAATACATGTCAAGCTAGACCCTTAACACATGATAACCACTTCAAACAAGGCAATACATTATAAAATTTAGATTTTATCTCCTTCATTGTCTTCTAAATGAAAACCACAACCATCCCTCTCTACCTCAAATTCCTTCCGACAATCACTTCTCTCCACAACAATAACTACAACCATCCCTCTCTATCCATAACCAAAAGTGGCTTTCATCTCTTTGAAAATTCTATTCTGCAAAATAAAATAAAATAAAATAATTCATTCAAAATGTCTTTCGTGTATCAGTAGCTTCAATTTTTAAGAAATGTGGTCGTCGAAGCAAAAAACAATGCTTGTTTCAAAGGACGTAGAAGTTGTTGGTGGTGCCCATACACCAAAGAAGTTGATGGTGGTGACTGTACACCGAAAAATGCAATAAAAAGGATGATGGTAGGTCCCCAGAAGACATGTTTGAAAAGAAAGAAGAAGTCCTAAGAAAACAGCAAAAGAAGAAGAATAAGAAGAATAAGAAGCACTAGGTTCTAAAGCAGGGGCATTTTCATCCACTAATTTTTCTAAAAGTAGTCAAAGGGCCAACGAATGAATATGTTTGAAAAGGAAGCCATTTGTTGGGTTTTGCAATACCACGGGGCCAATTTGGTCAAAATTCTCTGATTTAATATTTCTATCTTCTTTGGTCTTTTCCTATATTCATGATTACCACACACACACACACACACACACACACACACACACACACAAACACACATATGCTTTGATTTCTTTTCATTTGGGCCTTTCCATTGTAATTCAGGAGAAACCTTTTTTAATTCAAATGCAACTCCCACAAGACTTTCCACTCTCTTTTATTGGATGAGAAATCATGACAATTTTAACAAAATGAGGAGGTAATTTGAATAAAGGAAAATTTTATCGTTAGGCTCTAGATCATAGGATATATTAGTGTTCTTCACAAACCACCCTAATCTTCTTTGATTTTCTCTTATTATCTTATTTTTTTGTATTTTCATAAATACATGTGAACATTGTAGAGCGCGCACCCACTTCCTTCTTTCAGTTATGAAGAAGGGGTATGGTATTGATTCACATATGAATGCTTTTAATTTATAATCACGACTAACCAAATAAATTTTGAAACCTCAAGTGACTTCTTGTTCATAATGATCTACTTCTCTTGTGTTTTGGTTGTCCCTGGCGGGAGGGTTTTATTGGTGAGGCACAGATAATTGAAGAGGTCAAAATGGATTCCTTGTCACAGGTTGAGCTTGTTTGTAAGAATGAGCGAGTGCAGAGGGTGAAGCTCGAGCTGGACTGGATTGTGCATGTAGTTGTCCAAATTGGAATTAGGCATCACTCCCGCTAAAGGGTGCTAGCTAGAACTGGTTGGATTGAGATTGATCAGAGTATGCTTAACGAAGAACTGGTTGGCTAGTATTTGACTACAGCTGGGTGGTACTTTGAGTTGTTGGAAGATATTGGAAATGGACCCCATTTCCCTCAAAATAAATAGGCTGGAACTGGTTAATGGTAGGATCTAAAAGATCCACATGTGTAGGGGTTTGTTGTGCACTATGTACGGACTGTTGGACCACTATTTTAGAAAAATTAGGTCATCAGGTTCTCTATCCTATTAATGCTAGAAGCTAGACTGGCTATTGTAGGGTCTTTCATGGGTTAGCAGGTTTGTCGTATGGGTGAATCAGGGGTAGGATCTAGCATACCTCCCTTGACTGACATGTTGGCTTGTGTGCGTGTTCGGATGATGCTTCGATGGACTAACTTTGCGGGGTGAAGAACCCCTAGCGATTTTATGGGCACAATGATTGTAGGATGGTTTAACTCTCTCACATGAACATGCTAATAACATCTCTCAGAATATCTTTCTCTTCTATAGGATTCTACAGAGTCTTCCGATTACTAACAGTTAAGTCAGGTCAAGTTCATCTACCTTTGCTTTTGGCACACCCTTCTTGCCCTTCTCCATGTCTTTTCTCTCTACCTTCTCTCGTTTTGCTACCTTTCTTATTTATTTTTGAAATATATATATATATATATATATATATATATATATTAGAAAATGGAAGAAAACACGGTAATGGAAAGACAAGAATGTAAAGACAGGAATTTAAAGGGACCAGTATAAGATTGGAATGTTGAAGGTAAAGATAGAAAAGTAAACTATGTTAATAAATGTAAGCTAGCACGATACTAGAAGTTCAAACAAATCCCTTTTTTAACATACAACTTGGCAGTTTGACTCAGGCCTTTGGCTATGAGCTACTCCATAGTGGAGTCGCTATTCTTTAAACGTTGATGAGAATCTTTCCCCTGGTAAGCCCACTAGGCGTCCAGGTCGGACCGTCCAATGGTTGCATGAATCGAATGATGGATATGTATGTGTGTGCGCATGTGTGTAGTGATAGATATAAAACTATAATTTACTCGAATTTCTGATGTGACAGGATCCGGATACCTGACAAGTCATAGAGTATACATCTTTCGTAAACCCAGAATATTATATGCTTAGTTGATACAAGCGATAACATGTGAAGGCCCATATCCGAAATCTATCCAGATCCAATTAAATCCATTGTTAAGACCTCCATACTCAAATCTCGCAGAGGGGTTGAGAAGAGATTCATAATTTTAGGTGCTTAGTTGATATGTGCGGTAGCGTATGAAGGCCTAGATCCAAAATTTATCCAGATCTAACAAAACCCATAACTAAGACCTTCATACCCAAACCTTGTGGAGGGATTGAGAAGAGAAGCTAATAATTATACTTTACCGTTCATAACCCCTCGTGGACGTGGTTTGCAATAACTTTGTATAGTTCTACGTTGTATACCACATTTTATAAGATTAATAAAATGACTTGACTAAGCACTATTTTGGAGTTGCTACTAGCCAAAATAAGGGCTCCAGAATACATAGTAGGCTAGAATTCGTGGAATCACCTTAAGATTAGAAAAACCAAAAAATTACTGTCTCAAGTGACTCCTAATTTGATATGTGCCATGGATTCCGAATAAGGGTCTCTGTCATGACCCTAAATCTAGTATTGGTAATCCACAATTACTATACACCAAATTTTGGTTGACAGCCTCCGTAAAACTTTGATTCTTGGGATTTTCAAGTAGCACATACTAAGTCCCATAAGCGGGGCTCCACAAGGAGGATTTCTGAAAGTAAAACCAACTACACGTTGCATTTCTCAAAATTTCATCATATTCAATATATATTATTGTGTACAACTGAGCACCTCAGGACAAAACCAAAACATAAACCACATCATATTTACTACACCTGATGTACATATGCAGGGTATTACAAAAAATATATATATACACACTGATATGTACAAAATAAAAAGGACGTCTGTAGCCTTTACTCCTACAGCTCCCTACTCTCACCTGAAAAATAATAATAATAATAAAAAGGAAAGCTTGAGCTACTAGGCCCAGTGAGTGCATGTGTGCCGTGAAAATGCATATTTCATGTCATGCTCATTTAATGCACATGAATGCACAAGCTTCCAAATCATTTTTTATATATATATACAAAGGTGGGACTTCTACTCACTTGTAACATACACACTCTTTCAACATTTTCACAACTTTCCATATTTCTCAAGGATCACTAAAGTCTAAAACAGAGGTGGGACTTCTACCTACTTGTATAGCCTTTTCCACCGTGGTCAACTACAGAAGTGGGACTATATAGCTTACGGGCTGAACTAGTCTAACCCACTTGTGTTGCACCTCACTATCTGCCTAACAGCGAGAAGTCATAAGTCGCCTGGCAAAACGATAGCGGATAATTTACGAGCTCGTCACACAAAATCTATCTTTGCTTGCCTATAAGCAGGTCAGGTTAAACCTCTCAACAATCAACACACTTCGATGGGAGTCGCTACCTACTTTGGTATTTCAGCATTTCAGCGCTCTATTCTTCCACCCAGTCTAAGCATTGGTCGCTCCCAATGGTACCAATCGAGGTTTAGGAACTTTCACCCACGGACCTTCTAATCATGTCCTGTCGAATTATACATTTTCGGTATGGTGTCCAACTCAAGTTATAACAAAGTATGTTCATATGCATAAGCTCACATACAAGCACAACATGTCATGGTTTTCAAGGCAAGCATAGGACGACCTCTCTCATGTGGTCTCCTCATATATTTAAGTTCCACATTTAAGTTTCTCATAAGGATCTCATGTAACACATCATGTATCTAGATGGTTTACATACTCATCATAGACATATCGTGTGTCGCACCACAACCCACTATGATCACCATATCATGAGATGAATCATTCACTCTCAAGCATACAATGATACAACAAATAGGAATCATGCATATGATATGCACATGACTTAGCCAATCTAACCCTAATTCGAGATTTATTCTGCTATAAAACTTCATGCTACAAGCATGCTCTTTCTCAAGAAGTAACTACATTAAAAGGATGAAGGATATTTCTTTGAAACAATTTATCAAACAGGTAGCGGGCGGATATTGTAAGGAACAAAGAGAAAAATCGTTAGAAAGACGTATAACTTTAAATAAAACTAAATCATATCTATCATTTAATCTTTCATTTATAACCTAATCAACTAACTCAGCAAATCCAGTCATACTCGTAAGAAAATCCAGCAATAACCGAACGAATTGAAATTAGAAAAGTTAGTCTGCTTAGGGCTTTAAAAGAATATCCAGCAACAAATTATCGTTTATAGGGCTTTATAATTCCAGCAATACCTAAGTCCAGCAATACCAAATTTCAGCAATACATAATTTCAGGAATACATAATTCCAGCAATTCCAGCAATATCTAATTCCAGCAATACCTAATTCCAGCAATATCTAATTCCAGCAATACCAAATTCCAGCAATACATAATTCCAGCAATACCTATGAAAATTTATGAAAATCTATTAACCCTAAATGAAAAGCCAGCAAAAATCTAACCCTAAAACAGTAAAATCAGCAATAAATCTAGCAAGAATCTAACCTTAAATGAAATTCAGCGATAACCTAACTCTAATACAACAATTCCAGCAATAAATCCAGCAAGAATCTGACCTTAAATGAAATTCAGTGATAACCTAACCCTAATACAACAATTTCAACAATATAGGGTTTTGAAGGAAACTCCAACGTACACGCGTGCTCCTAATCTATGCACTCACCTTTAACTAGCAGAGTAGCAGAGGATTGGATCTCAACCTCTTCTTCTTCTTCTTCTTCTTCTTCTTCTTCTTCTTTTCCCCAATTAGAGTGCTAGAAATGAAATGTTTGAAAGAGGTTATCCTATTTATGGGCTTAAAAAGGGTCTTAAATTGACTTTTGTCTACAAATGAGGGTTATGGGATGTTTTGTGTTGAATTTGAGAAATTTAAACTTATAACTTTGATACGTATTACTCTGATATTTAAATAAATAAAAGGTTATTTAAGTGATTTGAACTAACGTATTCCAAGGATTTGAAAAACATCAAGGTTATTTGAGTATATTTTTTTAAAATATATATGAGCATCTCTATGTATAACTTACAATCCGGGTGTCCTATTGACATGTCGTTTTTGCCAATAACTCCGTAACTTGACTACGACCACAACGGTTAGGCTCTCCGACCTAACGGATTTTGAAAACTCGATGATGGCGGAGTCCCACCTAAAAGAAGGACATAATGGTCATTTCTTAGATTGTTTAAATTTTAAGTCTGTATCTTAACATTCAGACATTAGGTTGAAATACAGCTAGTAGATCGATAATAGACAATATTATGATCAAGTCAAAATATTCTCGGGGCCAATGGACCTACAGCCAACGGCTATCCAGTGTACAAACCAGATTTTTGGGGCATCGGGTCTTACAGTCTCGATTATAAAAAATGGAGACGTTACACACCCTTTTACCATCCGTGTGAAATATAGTCTCTACTTTACCAAGTTGTATACTTTTAAAGGGTATCCAAGAAATTTCAAGTAAAATACTAAACTTTAGGTATCTAACTATGAAATATTGACTAATATTGAAATCGAAATGGTAGAAAAGAGTTTTTATTATGTAAGCACGAAAAGAAAAGAACACAGAGCTTTCAATTACTCCTTTATATCACAATTTCTGATATAAAAAATTTTCAAGAGAGACAACTGTAGAGCATACTTTACGTAATATCAAAGTAGAACCTACTTGTAGATGTTTAAAGCATAAACAATAAATTTTTGGTTGGTATGTACAGAGTGAAAAAATTATAGACCAAGAAATCGATTGCCTTTGAAATTGTAATGGGATAAAAGAGATCAAAAGAACAAAAAGGAAGCTGAACTTCATGGCTTTTAGATAGTGGAGGTCAGGGGGAGAAGCTCTATCTCTAACCTTAGATTTCTCTTTCTCTATTTATCACTTTCTTTCTTTATTTGTTTTAAAACCTTTCTTTCTTTCTCTCTATTGCAAAACCCCTCCTTGATCTCTTGCCAAACCATCCTTTTATAGGCATTTAAAGAGGGATAGGTAAGCTGAAAGGAAAGGTTCTCCCGAATATGGGCTTTAACATTAATGCCAGACTCGGGCAAACTGAAGCAAAGTGGAGAATCAGCGTAAAATCACGATTCGGCCAGCGTATAACCTGTAGTCGATTAAGCTTCAACCGGTTTTGATCGGAATATTACGCAGCACGCCAACAATGCAGTGAGCCGAGATCCAATCTTAAGTCTCACCGCAAACGATAAACAAGAAAAAATATAAACTAGAAACATATCAAAGCAATCCAAACAAACTACAAGACAAGACATACGTGGAAAAACCCCAAACTATGCAAAAAAACCATGAATGCAAACTTCCACTATGAAGAATAATGAAGATTACAAGGTAATATACTAACCTCTCCCTTGGAAATACAGAGAAAACCCTTTGCCCACACCTTAAAATAACTCCACAATATTCACCTTAACCCTAGAATAGCCTTAGAGACACCTATCTATAGTTTATGCAACTTTTCTTTCGTACCCTTGAGAAAGGCGACTCAAAAATTCACAGTCCGCATCAAATTCATAAACGAATCTGCGTAACCACGGTCGATCGAGCAGACTGCACGATCGGTCGAGAGGACCACACGACCGGTCATGCCAGGACCACGACCGGTCGAGCACCTCGAAACCCAAAATTTATGCTCGCTGGACTTTGAGTCAGCCAGTCCACGACCGGTCGAGTGGGCTCCACGACCGGTTGAGCAGGGGCCACGACTAGTCGTGCGCGGCCCCAGATGTGGCTTCACTTTTCAACAATCTCTCACTTGGAGACACATCGTTATAAACCTTGTCTTCTTCATCCGGAGTGCACTACCTCCCCATCTTCAAGCCTAAAGACCAATCAAAGTTGAACAGAACTTCAGCTTCTCCCGTGTGACCGCCTTGGTCAGCATATCCGAAAGATTCTCACTTGTATGAATCTTCTCCAGAGCAATCGATCTATCTTCCAGTAACGAACGTATGAAGTGATATTTGATGGTAATATGCTTGGTCCTTGAATGAAAGACTGAATTCTTAGCTAAGTATATTGCACTCTAACTGTCACTATACAGCTTGCAATCTACTTGCTTCTTTTTCAACTCTTCCATAAAACCTTGCATCCATACTATCTCCTTATACACTTTTGTAGCCGCAACATATTCTCGTCTCGTCTGATCGATAGCTAGATACTATCTTTCAGAATCGGGAGACTCAACCGATAAGAAGACTACCTAGAGTAAAGACATAACCTATAGTGCTTCTTCTGCTGTCGATATCTTCTGCCAAATCTGAATCCACGTAGCATTGTAGCTTGATTTTCGATCCACCATAACACAGCCCTACATCCTTAGTACCTACCAGGTATCTAAAGATCCACTTCACAGTTTCTCAATGTTCCTTCCCGGGGTTGTTCATGAACCTGCTAACAACTCCCACTACTTGAGCAATGTCTGGCCTCGTGCTCACCATAGCATGCATAAGACTCCCAATAACTGACGCGTATGGGACTTTAGCCATATAGTCTCGTTCCTCTTGCGTCTTTGTACCTTGCTCCTCAGATAGCTTGAAGTAGTTGGCTAATTGAGTGTTAACCGGCTTAGCACCTCCCATATTAAATCGATCAAGTACCTTGGCTATGTACTCTGTCTGTGACAAAACCAGTTTCTTATTTTCCTGTCACGCTTTTTCCTCATACCTAGGATTTGTTTTGTAGCTCCCAAATCCTTCATGGAAAATTCTTTAGACGGTTGTCTTTTGAGATCTGAGATGTCCTTCATGGTCGAACCGGCAACAAGCATGTCATCAACGTACAGAAGAAGGATGATGTATGACGTATCAAACTTCTTCAAATAGCAACAGTGGTCAACATGACATCTCTTATAACCGTTTCTCGACATGAAACTATTGAACTTCTTGTACCACTGCCTTGGGGCTTGCTTTAGGCCATTAGACTCTTCTTCAGTCTACACATCTTATTCTCCTTTCCTGGTACCACGTATCCTGTCGACTGATGCATATATATTTCTTCTTCAAGGTCCCCATGAAGAAAGGTTGTCTTAACATCTAGCTGCTCTAGATGTAAGTCCTCTTTAGCCACTATACTCAAAATCATGCGAATCGTAGGCATTTTCACTACAGGTGAAAATATTTCAGTGAAATCAATACCTGTCTTTTGTTAAAACCCTTTCACAACCAATCTGACCTTGTACCGTTTCAAACCTTCTTGCTCTTCCTTTAGTCTGTAAACCCACTTGTTATGAAGAGCTTTTTTACCCTTGGGTAGAGTGACTAACTCCCATGTACGATTAGACTCAAGAGAGTCCATCTCATCATCCATGGTCTGCTCCTACTTAACCCGTGTATCTAACTGTAATGCCTCTTCAAAACATTCTGGTTCACCATTATCTATCAGCAGTAGATAATGTAAGGAGGGTGAGTATCGAACCGTGAGTCTTCTCTCTTGAGTAGAGCTCCTCACAACTGGTGTATGCAGCTCTGCCTCATAATACTCCTGTGCATGATCATCCTATGGTACTATAACACCCGTGTCTGGTAACTCTTCCAACTCTACGAATTTCTTTTTCTCGACCTTATTTTCCTGCACACTGTTCTTATGCATCACTTTTTCATTAAAGACTACGTCCTTGCTTCTCATGATTTTCCTGTTTTCTGCATCCAAAAACCTGTAGCCAAAATCATTCTGCCCGTAGCCTATTAACGTGCACCTCCTGGACTTCGCATCTAATTTGTTTCTGTGCTCTGCATCAATGTGAACATATGAAGTGCAACCGAACACTATGAGATGTGCAAAATTCACTTCTTTCTCAGTTTACGTTTCTTTTGGTAGCCCACCATCCAATGGTGCTGAGGGACTTCTATTGATGAGATATGCGGCATTATTTATAGCATCTGCCCAAAAAGTCTTGGACAACCCTGCATGTAACCTCATACTCCTGTCGCGCTCAAGGATGGTCCTGTTAATGCGCTCAGCCACACCATTCTGCTGCAGTGTCCGTGGAATCATTTTCTGATGTTGATTCCATTTACTGCATAATACTCCTCAAATCTTTTATCACAGTACTCTCCCCCATTATCAGATCTGAGACATTTTACTGTTTTACTTTCTCATTTTCTACCATAATTTTTCACTTTTTAAATACATCAAATACATCAGATTTATGTTTTATGAAATAGACCCATAGTTTTCTACTAGCATCATCAATAAATGAAACTAAATAACGTGAGCCACCAAGAGATAATACCTGTGCCGGTCCCCACACATCAGTGTGTACAAGCTCTAACAGATGCGTCTTTGAAGCGCATCCCGTCTTCTTGAAACTTACCCTCTTCTGCTTACCATACACGCAGTCCTCACAGAATTTTAAGTCAACAGACTTCAGCCCTGGTAGCTTCCCTTTTGACAATAGCATTTTCATCCCTTTCTCACTCATATATCCTAACCTCTGATATCATAACTGTCCATTCACTCCAGTTGATGCGACTGCGAGTGAACTATACTATCCTGAAGTCATGTACAAGGTGCCTTCCTTTTTGCCTCGAGATATCACCAAGGCACCTTTTGTGATCTTCTAGGAATCACTTGTGAATGTTATTACATAATCGGTATCGGCCAACTGCCCCACTGAGATCAAGTTACGTTTCAAACTCGATACATGTCTGACATCCTTCAATTTCAAAACTGTTCCGTCTTTCTCATTAACATGAACGTCTCCTTTTCCAACAGTACTGCACGGCTCATCATTACCCAGGTAGACTCTCCTAAAGTCACCTGACACATAATCACACAAAACTTCCTTACATGAGGTGGCATGAAACGAAGCACCCGAGTCTATAACCTAAGACTCATTCCTCGCATCAAGAGACAATATCAATGCATCTGTGTCACTCTCCTCAGATAAATTCACTGAATCCTTCCCACTTTGAGAGCTTCCTTCTTGTTTCTTGAGCGTCCTACAATCATGTTTCATATGCTCCTTCTTGCCGCAATGCCAACACCCGTGTTTGTCTTTTGGTCCATTGGACTTCTTCTTTAACTTAGAACGTCCGTGTTTATTACCTCCTTTGTTCAGCGATCTTCCTCTTTCTTCAATGTTTAGAACATTTCCTGAATCCCCTGAAACTCCCGATGCCTTTCTTATAGATTCTTCACTGAGAATTAGACCGGCCACATCATCAAATTTCAGCTTTGTCGACCCTAAAGAATCGCTCGCAGCAATCATCAAATCATCCCAACTATTTGACAAACTGGATAAGATCAATAACGCCTTGACCTCATCCTCAAAAACAATGCCAACGGATTCCAACTGGCTCATGACTATATTGAACTCGTTTAGATGTTCAACCATACTCCCACCATCTGACATCTTCATGTTGAATAGCTGTTTCATAAGATAAACCTTGTTGGACGCAGAGGATTTTTCATACATGGTGGCTAGGGCTTGCATTAATTCTTTTGTAGTTTTCATCTTAGATATGTTGAAGGTGACACTCTTAGACAAAGAGAGTCGGATCGTTCCTAAAGCCTTCCTATCCAATAAAAATCATTCATCATCTATCATCTTTTCTGGTTTCTTCTCTTTTCCTCCTAGAGGAATATAGAGGTCCTTCTGATACAGATAATCCTCCATCTGCATCTTCCAGAAGGTAAAGTTTGAACCATCAAACTTTTCAATTCTAGTTTTCCCTTCTTCCGTCATCGCTCCCAATAGAACTAAACCAATAGCTCTAATATCAGTTGTTGCGCAGCACGCCAACAACGCGGTGAGCCGAGATCCAATCTCAAGTCTCACCCACAAACGATAACCAAGAAGAAATATAAACTAGAAACATATCAAAGCAATCCAAACAAACCATAAGACAAGATATACTTGGAAAAACTCCAAACTATGGTAAAAAACCACGGATAAACTTCCACTATGAAGAATAACGAAGATTACAAGGCATTATACTAACCTCTCCCTTGAAAATACAGAGAAAATCCTTTGCCCACACCTTAGAATAACTCCTCAATATTCACCTTAATCCTAGAATAGCCCCAGGGACACATATTTATAATTTAGGCAACTTCCCTTTCATACCCTTACGAAAGGCGACTCAAAAATCCGCAGTCCGCATCAAATTCAAAAATGAATCTACACAACCACGACCAGTCGAGCAGACTGCACGACCAGTCGAGAGGACCCCATGACTGGTTGTGTCAGGCCCACGATCGATCGAGCACCTCGGAACCCAAAATTTATGCTCGCTAGACTTTGAGTCGAGCCAATCCATGACTGATAATGACCGGTCGAGTGGGCTCCACGACCGGTCGAGCAGAGGCCACGACCGGTCGTGCATGGCCCCAGATGTAGCTCCACTTCTCAACACGAAATTAGCTGAAGGCCCATCGATTTTAAGCAAAATCGATTGAGGTTCAACCAATTACAAGTCTCTAAATGTGGGGCATCTATGGTGAGCGATGTGGATCGCCGGCTTGTCAGAAGTCGGGAGTCTTTTTTGTCATTTTCTTCATACAGTCTACCATGTACAAGGGTTTTAAGTATCTTGGAGGGTTTGGATGATCGTCCAATTTTGGCCAACGTGAGTTAGAATTAATTAATCTGATCATTGGTTGTTTTTGAAAGAAGTTGGGAACCTTTTTGACTTACCTTGTCTAGATCTTTGTTGTTTCTTTGGCCATCTGAAAACAACTTTATCGAATAGATGCATAGTCAAGGTTTCCAAATAGTCTGGATCATCGGTTGGGATTTGATTTTTCCGTTCTGGATATCCGTTGATCAAGTTCGCTAGTTGGTTTTGAGACATGTCAATGGTTCTACACATCGGCTTGGATTATCAATGGTTCTCGGGTTACCCAGAGATGATTTTATCCAAACCCAACTAAAACTTGAAGAATAGTTTATTCTCATTTGAGGTGGGGTGTCTACATTATCCTTGCATACATGCTCCCATTTGTATTTGTTTGGCCCTTTTTGCAATTCAGGAGAAATCTTTCCCTAGTCAAATATATCACCCACATGGAGACCATATGACCACACATGCATTGCATATGGATGTTGGGTGTAGGTTAACAATTACAAAGCAAGTGTCAGACAAAAATGATCTGCGATGGTTTTTCATTTTAATCCAAACCCTAAATTTCTCAAAAAGAGTTTCCTTTAACAATTAATTAGAAGAGCCCAAGTCCTAAAGTTCCTATCTCATTAAAGTCATTTTTATCCACTTTTTCGTCTCTACTAACTTACCAACCTGTCTAATCCCACTCTCTCTCTCTCTCTCTCTCTCTCTCTCTCTCTCTCTCTCTCTCTCATAACTTTCCAAACTCTATCCTAATCTCCTTGTCAAATCATAGAAGCTTCTTGAAACTTTTTTCGTTTTCTCTCCTATCCATTCTGGAATAAAATCATCCCTCATTCAAGATAGGAATAAGATATGACTGTAGTCTTTGTATTATGGATGGAAAGTTCGCATGAGAATTTTCCAAATCGCATTTGAGCTACAATTCCATGTGATAGTTAACGAACTTCCTAAGGGCGTTTGGTCCTTCTGTCTTCTACAGGAGGGTGCATGTCTATTTCTCTTCTACAGCTTGTCTTCGGTCCAGTATATTCTCAACTCATCCACATGACCGGTATCTAATCCATTTTTCTTTTGATAAACGTTGCAAGTGAAGGTTGAGGTGAAACGGGAAAACCTCTTTTTTCCTTTCCTGCCCTTGCCTGCCCTTTTTCAAAACATGGAAAAAAATTAAGTAACATAAGCGTTGCATGGGCTCAAGCCGAGCCGAACTGAACGGCGTGGCGGCGTTTGGGACGTCTGAGAGATGCCACGGAGATTACGCGGGAAGAGATTGAAAGGGTGAACGTCAGCACACTTTGAGATGATAACACGTGTGGGAGTTCAATACCAATATTTTGTGTGGGGCCCACCGTGAACATGTCCTGGCCCATAAATGAAGCGTAATCGGACGGGCCAAATTAACACTAGAAAAATGGACGGTTAAAAAATGAATTACTAATGACTTTATATTCAATACTAACATGGTTCTCACCCAGTTAGTGGACCATTCTAATTTTAAGGAAAAAAGAATAATCATTTAGAAACCCATCTTCTACACGGACCAGATCTTACACACCTGTGCCCCTTTATCACGTGTGTGGATTTTCAACCATTCAATATCCTAATCCGCGAATCACTGGAGCACATGTCGTTCACAAAAGTTGTAAAACACCCCCACAAGGAGAAAAGAAGGCATGAAATGACGGATGAGTGGGTGCACAACGGGCTCGGAAAAACCGTGATTTTTTTCCAGACCTATGCTCCCTCCATTTCCACTAGGCCTAGAACGACGGTGATAATCCATTGCCACTTCTTAAGTTATGGTGTCTCTTCATCTGTACACGTGGCTTGCTTATATGGACATCCTGACTGTCCTCATTAAAAATCACTCTAAATATCTGATTCTGCTCCTTTGATTTGTAAAGTTGACTATTTTAATATGACTATCTACACCATATCCACCGATTGTTTGGTTAGGATCATTTGATCGGTGTAAGTTTTGGGCTATGGTGCATCGAGGATAGAGTCGATTAAGAATTTGAGAATGATGGTGAACTATCACCATAGATTGAACCAAAAAAATGAACGGTCCTGATGGAACCATTGAATTTGCATTTAGCGAGTAATAAACTAGCATTTATCCAAGATTTTAACCATCGAATCGAGGGCCATCAAACAGACGGTCAAAAAGAAAATGCCAAATGCCTAAATTCAATGGTCTTTCTTATCAATGGTCAAGATTGTTCACCAAACATGTTTAGATCTACATATTTATATTCCATGATACGGTGGATGAGTCACCTCAGGTTGAAAAACGGTGGCAAAGCCACAGACTAGCCTAATCCGTCCCACCACCCTTTGAAAAAGGGTGGCGGATTGGGTACTAACCCCGCCTGTACAGAACTCCGAACAGGCTGGGGTTTTGAGGGGGAACGTGATGTATATGTTTAATCCACACCGTCCATAAAAAAAATTTCATGTAATTTTAGGCCATAAACCCAAAATTGAGTTGATGTAAGTTCAAGTTAACCACACCATCAGAAGAAGCATTAATAATGATTTCCACCGTTGAAAACATCCTGGGGCCCATCCTGATGTTTATTTTCCATCCAAGCTATTCATAAGGCCACATAGACCTTGATGAAGGGAAAAGACAAATATCAGATTTATCCAAAACTTCCATGGCCCCCAAGATGTTTTGAACGGTAAATGGACAATCCCTACCGAATGGTCCATTTGAGCCTTTTATCTGTATCATTTTTTCGTTTATCCCTAAAATAATATGGAAAAGTGTATGGACGGTGTGGATGAAATCCATAATTGACGGTGGTCTCTCAGAAACCCAGCCTATTCCGAGTTTGGTACGTGTGGGGGTAGTACCCAATCCGCGTTCTTTAAAAAGGGCATGTTACTCCTACCTAGGTCGAATTTTTCATCGCTTTCTCTCCCTCCTTTTTTTCGTAACGTGTGATGGCAAGAGAGGTTGTATCAATAGTCTAATTTCTCCTTTGATTGCTTAAGAAAACATACCCTTGTAAAGCTCTTGCCAAATCAAAGTGTTTTTGTCCACAGGATTTTCGCCACTTGGCAGTCCACATGCATTGAATGGATGACATTTAAAACGTCTAACTCAAGTAAGTGGAGTTTCACACACAATAAACCATTTAGTCGTTGTTGGTATCTTAGTATAGCAAGCGATGAAAGCTTTTTAGTGTTTTTAGGTTTGGACTTTTGTTTATTTAAGTGTATGCACCTGTGCTTTGCTTTTCTTTTCTCCTTTTTATTTCTTTAAAGTGAAAATCACCAACAAGCAATGGCACCGAAGCTTGTGGTACCGTACCATTTTTTTCCCATGCACCCTTCTCTGAGGACGTGGATTTTCTGCCATAAGACTTTTGCTGAAGTTCTTGTGTTGGGAAGCTAGGTGGGCCGTCCGGGATGCTAGTGAGAAATCTAACTTGTCCATCTATTTTTCTAGCTTATTTCAAAGCATGAGGCCAAAAATAAGGTGAGTCTAAAATTCAAGTGGACCGCGTGAGAATAAAAAGTGGGGAAGAAATTCCTACCATTGGAACTTTCTTGAGTCTACCATATGCCATCCAAACTGATTATAAGGCCCCTTGGAAACATAAAAAATTAAGCTGATACAAAACTTTGTAGCCTTATGAATGTTTCAACACTAGTTATTCAATCCTACCGTTTCCTCTCATGTGGCCCACTTAACTTTAGGATCCAATTCATTTTTTGTATCATATCCTAAGATGAGCTGAAAAAAAGTATGGCCGATATTCCTTGAGCAGGAACCTTCTCCAAAAGCCTTTCACAGAAAATCGGTGTCCCTTCCCTGACATCAAGCTAATCTTATGTGGACCACGACTCTATGTTAAGTCAAATCGTTGGTTGTCTATCTATTCCAATTGTATGGCCTACCTAATTAGTGGTTGTCCTGACTTCTGTGCGCAGGTGATCTTCATGGTGGGGCCTCCTTTTTCCATTATCCCATAGTCATAAATTCATCCTGGGGAGGGTTGTAAACTCTTTTGCCTCTCCTCCTCACTGATTTCTCAACCAATTGAGTTAACTCAGCCTAGTTTCAGTTGAGTCAGCAAGTTTTAAAACTATCCATTATAGTGAAGCCCTAAGTAGGATAGACGGTCAAGTCAGAAGCCAGCTTGCAGCAGCGAAATCAGTGGACATGGATGGTCTGACTCAAATGTATTGGTGTGGCCCACCTAATGACTGGATCGATATTGTTTATGCCCTTGTTGATCTCTATTGTTCAACTAACCTTTTTCAAAGCTCAGATTTTCCTTACAGAGTAGGTTGGTGGGAAAGACAGAGTTGTATAAGAAAGTTCTAGTTCAGTACAACGTTGCATGTGAACATTTCCCTTCCAAAGAGGGATGTAAACATCCCTTCTTTTTTATTTTATTTGACTTATTGGATGGGTAGATCCATATGATGGTGATTGCTAGTTAGAAAAACCAACTGTTTCACCGTGGGACCCACTTGGATTCGGTTCACGTCATCTCAAGCTAGTTGTGTGGCTCACGAGATCACATGCCCTCCTTGTGAGATGGGATTCCTCTAGAATACATGTTGTATGAATATTGTACAACTACCAAGCTCATTAGGCTTACCATAGCGTGTCTGTGAGTGATCCACTCCGTTCAATAGTTGTGAAACCTAATGCTAGTTCCTGATGTCAAAATATGATGCTAGTTCCTGATGTCAAAATTCGTATTGATACATAACTCAGGTGGGCCACACTGCAGTGAACAGTGGATATGGAACAACAACCATAGAAACCTTCGTGGGTCCACCATGTTATTTATCCACCATCCAATCTCTTTATCAGATGAGACCCACAAGGATGAACAAACATACAAAAAATCAGCATGATATAAAACAAAGGTGGGCCACTCTAGCCGTCCCACCTCAGATGTCGCTGACTTGTGCTAAGGACGGTGAACACGAGGTGGCTCAGCTGATGGACAGATCAGATATCAAACGAATTACGGTGGGCCCCACAGATATTGAGTGTCGCACTCACCTGTTGTTACTACAACAGGTGTTGCGGATTACGCTCCTCCAAATGATTTGATGCAGATGGTGATTGGGGTCGGCGACGGAGTAGCAGGACAGTGAGAAGATGACAGTTCATAGCAATGATACGTGGCGTAGGTCTTCACCTTGTTTTAATGACCCTTCGATATCGATTTTCTCTTCTGTTTTATCCATGGCGGATCCACCTCCAAAGGGTCGGTAAAGAACTTATGTGGGCTGGAAGCCTGGTCAAATTCCCATGATAGGTATGTTTCTCTACCAGCTCGAATAACGAGCCGGAGACCTTCGAGAGTGATTGATTTTGCCTGAGAGGACGGTGCAATCCTTTGGTGGATTTAAGGCCACTAGAAATTATCAGAAAGAACAGCATGTTTTTTAGCCCACGTGTCACATGTGTGGAATATCCTGACCGTACAATATGTTGGCCACAATAAGATGGTGAGCTGGTATGAAACTCAGTCGGATCTACTAATGGAGTGGGAGGTAGCAGTAACACTAAGTCATTTCATCGGCTATCTATTGATTATCATGTTTTGGTCTGCTGGACTTGTCGGTCAGTGTAATTTTTATAACAGACATTCAACATGCTATGGCCCACCTTTTGTGCGGATTGGATATTCTGTATATATGATACTTTAATGTTAAAGAGAATGGCTGTATCATAACTTGTGATACAGACATTGTATATGATCATTTCTTTAGGACCACACGGGCAAGATTGTCTCCACCGTTTATTGGCCATGTAGCTCATTCAAAGATCCTGTGACCCAAGTGACTGATGGCCGGAAACATTGGGACCATGAGTCCACATCACTGTGAATTCACAGGCTTAGAAATTTTTAAAAAATATTTTAACCCTGCGTGTGAAAAATACTGAAAAATGAACGGTTGATATTGGAATTGGGCAACGGTAGGAAATTTTAAGAACCTGTTGAAGGGTGTTTTTTTTATTTTTTTTTCCCACCAAAATTAGCCATTGCCAGCTGCATGGCTATATGTGTCAACATCCCTCGTGCGGCCATCTGAGATAAATATGGACAAGCTTTTACTCAATTATTTGCACCTTCAACACTTTGGAAGCTTTCATACTTATCATCAAGATATCTATGTCATTAGCCACATCCTATCTTGTACATCTTGGAGTAGAAGAGCTGTGGTAAAGCTTGTGGACAGCTTTATAGAGGACCAGGATCAAAGGAAAACATGCCGCAAGGGCTAAGATGGAGTTAAAATTTTTATTTTATTTTTAAAAAAAAAAAAAAAAAACAAAGATAGAATGCACACTATAGGTTTTAACAGCCATTCATGACGGAATGCATGATATAATATGTTGTTGGAAAGTTATCAACTAGTTCTATGCCTTGACCAATGCCCTCGAATGGCTTTGCACAATTACGGTCATTTCACAGTAAGATTTGTGTTCAAAAACTTACATTTTTAGTAAGCTATGGGTTTTGCAATTTTTTAGTTGTTTCGGATTTTGTCCCTAATAACTTCATTTAAAAAAAAAAAAAAAAAAAAACAAAGAAAGCCAGTCATGTGAGAGGTTTGGAGCATGTTTTGATGTCTTTTACTATTTATGATAATTCTTTGTTATTTTATAGTTTTTTTAATTAAAAAAAAAATCTAATTTGAGTCAAATTAGGAAGCAGGGTGTCTATGCTTATATAAAACATACCAGGTAAGTTGTAAAATAGATTTCATCCAATAATATCAATTTCTTATGGTTATTTTTAAAGAATTTCTACCTTTTGGATTCAAGGTTCATCGTAGATTCAAGGATTATCTTAGGTGTTAATTTGAATTAGGAAAATTCTTAAAAGAAATCACAGATTAATTGATTATAATTGGGTTAATTATGTTTGGATTGCAATGAATATTCCAAGTTGTGGATATGGAAACCATGATTATTCATGATTATTTTCAAATTTTACCATAGAAAATGGGGTTCCAAATTTAAGGTCCTGATTAGATAGCAAACAAAACCCAAACTTCATTAAATAATGGTTGCCTCATTTCTTAAAGCAGAGAATCTTAACCATGTATAAGCTTAATAATTACTTTGCAGAATTTATCTGTCCACGTATCACTTTCTTATAATGGGAATCTAAGGAATTTGAAGATATTTCCAACCTGGTGGAAAGGAAACTTCTAACCATTGTAGAATTAATTTTATTTTTTTACCATGGAATTCTCTTGTCACACTA
This sequence comes from Magnolia changhungtana, assembly GCA_030180095.1. NCBI lineage: Eukaryota > Viridiplantae > Streptophyta > Magnoliopsida > Magnoliales > Magnoliaceae > Magnolia > Magnolia changhungtana. The sequence goes on from JASAUF010000669.1 coordinate 10,079,065, forward strand.
GCCCTAGAGGCAGAAGATGATTTTCCTCCCCTTTTCACCATGCATCATGTGTTAATTAGTGTCAGAGCAAGGTCTTTCCTTGAATAGATGGCTTTTAATAGCGGATTGGGTGGTGCTTGGAAGAATATAGTAACTATAGTAGCATTTGAAGCCTTTCAGTGTGAATGTTAGAGATCAATGTGGAAGATGATAATAATGATTAATCGATTGACCGTGGCCATGAAGCTCAATTAGAAAGGAGGCAATGAACAACCCCACAACCATACATGGTGCTCATGGTGAGCCAATTCATAATCAATTAAGTCCAACACCAATGCCAAATTTTATGCCCTAACTCCACAGTGATCAGGAGCATTTAATTGCACAAAACGTGCATAAAATGTGACACTACACCAATAGGAATTCATTTTTTCGAATTATTTGATGGATTCACGGATGGATTAACTTTTAGTTATGAAAAAACTCCAATTGAATCACATAATCAGTTGACCATGGTAAGATAAACCTGATCAATGATGTGAAGCACACAGACAACTTGATAGAAAAGGAGATGAACACTGTACTGGTCACCTTGAAAAACTTTACAAAGATCGGTATCTTTTTACCTTCTCAATGATAACCAACGTGCACATATTGAAGGCAGGTAATGCTAACGACAATACTTCATGTTAGTGTCATGTGCCCCATAAAGCCAATGTGCTAATCTTAATCATTTGTTTGATGATCTTGACCATAGGTCCTCTATCAACATGTTATTAATGCCTTGACTAATATGTGGGTATATATTAAATTGTATATATATGTGGTTATGTGGGTTAAAAAAGAGGATTTTCTCTAGTTATTCGTAGAAAAGTGTATTGAAGAGTGCTAATAAAATCATAATTAACATTCCAGCAATCCACAATCACATATCCATTATTGCAAAAGAGGTGAAAGTTTATACCCCTGGTCGCGGATTATTAAAGAAGAAGAAGAAGCAGAAGAAGAAGAAGAAATGATAATTTATAAAGTATCATCTTATAAATGAAATTTTGATCAGACATGTAAGCATTCACCATCACCTACTGGCTACTACCAAAGCTAAAGAAGACACTATGTAGATGGGTTGTCAAATAGACTATTATCATCCAAAACTTGAGGACTTCCTTCTTGCATAAGGAGGCTGATGTAGTGGTCAACTAATGTGGCAAAAAATTGAAGTACATGCACTATAACTTTCGATGACCATAATTTGTGATTAGTTATAAGAATCATTCAAATAACATATCTGAAAAAGCTATTAACAATCATATATTCTAGCCAATGCCAGAGGATATTGGCCATTGAACATTTAGGTAAAATAAGACTGCCGGAGGGGTCAATTTTGTTTTCGAACACCCTAATCCATAGCTCAAGTGGTAGACCAAATGAAGATACTTCATTTCAACACTATTGAGGTCTTATACTAACAAGCTAATGCAATATATATATATATATATATATATATATATATATATATATATATATATATATATATATATATATATATATAGACACACACACACCAATTTGCACGGTACTCGTGTGAACTTTTTTGAGAACTCATCACGTGTGATGTGACTCCAAAATTTGAACGGTCCACAGAAAGTAGCATATCATGAAACCCCCTAGGCCAAATTTTTACTTTGATTTAAAACATTCTTGGGCCATGAAAAATGAAAACAATTTCCTCCCTTGATTTGCATTTCTCTTTGCTATGGCCCACTAGAATTTTAGATCAGGGTGAAAATTTATCCCTTGAGGTTTCATGGGATTCTGAATCACATGAACCGTTCGGATTAGACGCCCATGACACGTGTGCAAAGGTGTGCACGTGCATAAGTGAGCATGACTCTCTCTCTCTCTCTCTCTCTCTCTCTCTCTCTCTCTCTCTCTCTCTCTCTCTCTCTCTCTCTCTCTCTCTATATATATATATATATATATATATATATATATATATATATATATTCAAGTAAATTTACTATTTTGATATAGTTATGATTTTTATTTTTTAATTATTCAAGGATCTAGAATCCTGTGATAGTTTAAAGTCCCTCTTAAGTAAAATAAGAGTTGAGTCGATTTAAGTCTTTTTACTATTTTAGTAAATTAACTGCTTTGGAAAACTTTATGACATTTCTAGCGTCGTTTCTAGCAACTGAAGAATTTATCCTCTAGAAACAAAGTATTTGAAATTTATTCATGTAATGAAGTGCATGTTTGGTGAACATGTATAAGAAAAACAATTTCCCATGATGGTCCTCATGGTGAGAGTTGAATCTCACACGGTCATTGCAATGGGCCCACAGCTCTTCACGTGGGGGTTACAGGCAAGTCATGTTCATTTAGCCTCTCCAAAGATGAGATTTGCTAAGCCCCCACGCAATACATCTCATGTATACCACACATGTTTGCCATCATAGCACATAGGTCTAAGATTCAATCCATCCATTAGAAAGGCATTATATTGATGCATTAATGATGTAGAGCGGGTCGCGGACAATTACATGGCAAAGATGGATCAGAAAAGGCCCGGTCGGCGAAAGAAGTGATCTGGACCATCAGACCTTAAATCAGGCGTATCTCACAATCCGGGATGAGTTAGTGACGAAAAATATATGATTTTGGGGTAGAACGAGCTACTTTAGCTAACCAACCCGCTTATGGTTGCGACGCTGAATTGCGAGAAACCCCTGATTTGACGGTCGTTTCTGTTTCATTTCGTTTTTCTATAAATAGTAAGTTTTGGTTTGCTTATAACTCTTCATCCGTCAGACTTTTAGGAGTTGCGCCAACGTGAAAAAGAGCTTAGAATAATTAGGGAACGGTTTAGTGAAGCCAAATAGGACACTTACTATTTTTGGTCGAAAACTGCGCACTAGTAGACATCACGACCGTCTATAAATAGTAAGTTTACTATTTATAGTAAGTCGCGAATTCTAGGAGTTTTAGTTGTAGTTTGATTCTGATTTCTTTCTCATTGCTTAGTACCCTTATTTAAAGGGTTGTGAACTCGTTTTTATGGATTCATTAATCTATTTCGAATTTATTTAGAATTTATTTCTATTTTCTGCTCTCTTTTCTCGTGGATTCGAGAAAGTCTCTGTGAGGAGTCCAGAGAAGTTCCGTGGATTCGGAATAATTATCCTCTTGAGGAAGACGGTGCTCGACCTCACGTCCTCCCCTGCGTCAATTAACCTTAGAAAGAGGTTGATCTACCGATTAGGTGGGGCACAATTTGCAAAACCAATGTACGTCTCTAAAACACTTGGCTGAATTGGCTGAAGTTTTCTAACCCATTCACCATTTTCTAATAATGAGGCTTGCCTTCTGAGTGGACCAGATCTCAGACCTATGTGCCATGATGACACATATGTGGAAGTGTACAACATTACACTTATTTGCAATCAACAAACCTTCCCACTACTGAGAGATCTTGGGTTTCATCTGTGCTTTTTGTAAGTTTTTACAAGCAAAAACAACTATTGAAAACAAGGAGTTAGGTACAGTAGAAAAAGATGCAAATTTAATAATTAAAAAAAAAAATTGTTTTTTTAAAACTGATGAATTAATATAAGTGGCTAACCAAGGTCACTTAAAGCTTAAACAAGTGATTTTTCATAATCATAATCACAAAAAAAGGGCTAAATAGGTAACCAGATGTAAATGTGTAATTATAAATTTAAAAAACTTAAATTAAATTTAATTTAATTTAAAATTTTATATATACTGAAAAAGAAAAAGCAAAAACAGGCCGTTGCATGGTAACAGACGTGGTCACTGGTTGGTGTTCTGTGGGATCCACCATGATGCATCCACGCAGTCTATCCCATTTTTCCACGTTATTTTAGGGATGAATCCAAAAATGAGGCAGACAAATCTCTGGTGGACCACGGATAGGAAACAGTGGTGATTGAATGATCACCATTAAAAACTTCCTAGGGCCAACCTTAATGCCCGCCATAATGTTTATTTTCCATCCAACCTGTTGATTAGTTCACACAGGCCTAGATGAAGGTAAGAAAACAAATATCAGCTTGATCCAATACTTTTGTAGCCCCCAAGAAGTTTTTAACGGTGGGCATTTATCACCACTATTTCATGAAGTGTGGTCCACCTACACTTGAATCTGCTCATGTTTTGGCTAATGCCCTAAAATGATCTAGAAAAATGGATAGACGGTGTGGATTAAACACATACATCATGATGGGCACATATGCAATCCAAGTTAAAGGCCCTTTGGTGTCTTTACCCGACATGGATTGCCTGTGACACTGGCACAGGGAGTTCATGTAGTCGGAAATGATGTGGGGTCCACATAGATTCCCGTCATAAATTCACTCAGATCATCTGTTTTTATGACCACAGTAGGGCAGGATTCCAAAGATCAGGCGGATCCAAAACTCATGTCACCACATTAAATAGTTGGAATACAAGCGTCCACCGTTGAAACCTTCCTAGAGCCGATCATGATGTTGATAGGCTATCCAAACCGTATTAATAAACTGTATTAATAAAATATCATCCTGGCACAAAAATTTTGGGGCCCCAACAAAGTTTCCATTGGTGGGCGTCAAATCCCTGCTGTTTCGTGTGGTGTGCCCACATGAGTTTTGGATCTTCCTGATTTATAGATTCTTTCCTTTTGTTGTCTTACAAAAACTGATGAACGGAGTGGATTTGTTAAGGAAATCTATGTAGCTCCCACACAGCTTCCGACATCATGAAGTCCCTTGAGCACAGCCAATCTGCGTCTTTGCTGTCGGGCTAAAGGTTTGGGAGCAGGTGCTGCCGCGATTTAACCTACCACGGTGCACCCTTACCGTGGACCCGCCTTTATATATGTATGTATTGTATATCCATGCCGTCCATCCATTTTACCAGTTCCTTTTAGGCCATGATCACAAACATTAAGCAAATATAAATCTCAGCCGGACCATACCATAGGAAACAATGCTGATTGAACACCCACCATTAAAAACTTCCTACAGCCTGTTGAATAAGACACACAGTCCTGGATAAAGGGAAAAAGAAATATATCATCTTGATCCAAAAAATTTGTAGGCACTGGAAGTTTTTAATGGTACGCGTTCATCGCCACTATTTCCTACAGTGTGGTCCAATTGAGATTTGGATCTACCTTATTTTTAGGTTTCTGCCCTAAAACGATTTTGCAAATTGGATGGATGGCATGGATTAAAAACATACATCATAGTGGAGCCCACCAAGCACCATGTGCAATCCCTGTCATGTTAAAGGCTCCGCGTTGGTTGGCATTTTTGTCCAAAAATCATACTTCAAAGTTTCAAACGACGGACGTCAGATAAAAGTAACGGTACTTAGCTGACAATACTTGATTAATGAGGTAGCTTAATAAAAGTTTAATTAGAAAAGGTATCAGGATGTAAATACTGTATTAATGAGGTATTATTTTATAAATTTCTAAAAAACACTTTTCTAACAAAGCTAAAGAGGCACTTACTATTTTTAGAAAAAAAATATTCTATTGAGTTAAGTTTAGAATTTATGGTGCCTTTGCTTATATAAATCATTAAAGTATGTTGTAAATAAGAATTTATTCAATCATTAAACTGAAGGTGCCTTTGCTTACTATTTTTATTAACGCTTTTGGAATTTTCTACCTTATGAATTAAAGGTTCATATAGATTCAAGAATTATCATAGAGTAAGAAAAAAGCTATCTTTTACTCCTATTTTCTCGGCGCGCCCCTAAGTTGTGATTCCACAGCATGATTGATGTAACACTATCCTCCTGAAAGGATTTGAAATGGTATGCAATTGAAATTAGCCCTATATGATGGACATCCTATGTTAATGACCGGACATTGTCTACGATAGTCAATGTGGACCATGCCTATCCATAGCCATTGATGGATGATTATATCATTAGAGAAATTTTAGATGGATGAGCAATCAAATGTGGACCTGCCTGACTAATAGTCTTTATGGACCTTTTTTAGTAAAACCATTATAGGTCGTCCATTTCTTTCCAGCCCTTAGTCAGATAAAGGTGTGGGCCTTCATTAATAGTCCATATCAATTGTTTGTAGTCCTTTTCTAACCATTTATCATTTGATTAGATCTGTCATTTTCTCCATAACTCATTACACTAATAATAGATGAACAATCAATATAGCCCAATGGTAGCCCTTGCTAGCTCCATGATTCAGATGTATGTTGCTCTAATACCATATGTAATTGTGCTATTCCAAATCTTGGAGATCCCATACCTTAAATCAAGACTGAAATGCATTCATGGACCATTTACCATTAACACTGGTGATGAATACCATTGGAGAAGGTGAATAATATTATCACCAAACTTTCGCAACTTCTCACCCATATGATGCTTATTGATGGGAGTTTTTCTGGCTTAGAAATGTGAGAGGAAAAGAAACCAAGACCTCCAATTTATAGAGTTGGTCAGTAGCTAAGTCCTATCCATCGAATAGGCTAACCTTTGACGGACATCTTCACACCTATTTTAGACAAGAGAGAAAAATCACTTGAGATTTGGTCTACAGAATCACACAGATATGGATCTAGGATAGCAATCCAAGAGCTTCAAGCAATCACAAGAGAACACAAAGATTTAACGTGGAAAACCCTTTCAAGAAAAAGCCATGGCACAAAGCGACAGAAATACACTATGAAAGCATAAATTACAAAGAGAATAGACTTACCCAATTCGAACAACCTCAAATCTCATCCTTTCTACACCCTTTGAAACCCTAGAACCCTTTTAGAAACCCTTGGAATAGCTTTAGAATGCCTTAGAATACTTTAGAATAGTCCTAGGGATTCATATTTATAGTTTAAGAAACCTCACTTACACACTAACTTTGAAATAGTCCAGAAACCCGCCTCAAATTTACACAGTCCGCGTGTAGTTTGCGTAACCTTCGACTAGTCGAGCCTGACGTTCTACTAGTCGAGGATCACGAAAATTTCAAACTTTTTCAGTTTTAAGACATCTTTTTTAACAACAATCTCCGCCATGTCTTCAATCTTTAACCGTATAGCTTCTTGATATCTTCTTTTATCTCTGCATCACATCATAACTTCTTGTGCACACTTCATCTTTCTTTTTCATCATCGCCAAGCCCAGAGAAGTTGTACAAAACTTAAACTTCTCTGTAAGAACGACATTGGTGAGCATGTCTGCCGGATCTGAATCCACCTTTGCTTCTACCTTCTCAAAAAATATGACGTAGTCTTTTGTACCTCGAATGTATTGAAGTAACCATCTCACTGTCATCCAACATTGCTTGCCGAGATATTTGCTCGTAACACCGATTGCCTGTGAAATAACCAGTCTAATACAGATCATGGCATGAATTGTCAACCGCATTCAAATAAGGCTCATGTGACATATCCCGTTTTTTCTAATCTATTTTGGGATATGTCCTGAGGAAAACTTGAAGTAAGACGCGTAGGGAACACTCACCGGCTTTACATGATCCATCGCATACCTACTCAAGGTATTCTACATGTGCTTACCAAAGCCTGCTCCTCTTCCAGTCTCTATGAATACTAATGCCAAGAACCATCTTTACAGCCCCAATCCTTCATCTTAAATGTCTCACTTAACCGAGTCTTTAGTACGTTGATTTTAGACATGACATGATTGGCGATCTACATACCATCAATATATAATTCCTGACTCACCATGAAGGAATCAAATTTTATACCACTGCCTAGGCGACAGGTAGTACCACAACCTCTTACAAACTTTTTTTATCAGCCCCTTTAACTTCTAACCGTTCTAGTTACTTTATAAAGAACAGCTCTTCTAATTTCTCATGTAGAAGTGCAGTCTCCACATCCATTAGTTCTAACTCGAGATCGCATTGGGCAAACAGCGCCAATACGAATCTAGTAGCACCTGCTATACCGCTGGTGCAAATATATCTGAGAAGCCGATCCCTTCTCTTTGAGCATGACCCTTTGCTACCAGCCTTGCTCTGTATCTATGTTGTATCCTTTTGAAGATTCACTTGGATCCAACTGCTTTCCGGCCCACTGGAAGCTCCACTAGCTCATATGTGTTGATCTGATATAACGAATCCATCATATCGTCCATAGTCACCTTCCACTTCTCAGCACCAAGCTTACCTAAAGCCATCTGAATAGTAGATGGATCCCTCTCGTCTTTAACAAGAGCATATACGATGTTCGTGTCATCCATGTATCTCGCTGATATCCTGTGATTATACTATGTGATTCTTCTCACGGGTGGCTGCTCCCCCTGCTCCATATCTTTGTTCGCGCATCTCAGCCTTCATGCTTTCCCGCTCATGTGGTCATGCCCAATATGTCACACACATGCAGAGGTGGAATCCGCTACATCCACTACAACTCCACCTGTTAAAGTGCTCTCAATCAACTTGTAAAGATTACCAAGTCGTTGCTCTTTCATAATTACTCGCGTCCCCTTATATACTTTAAGGGCACCATCAAGTCTAGTTAACTTGCATCATTTTACCTCAAGTACACCGAGAGAGATCAGGCTCTTCTTCATGTCAGGAACATGCTTCACCTCAGTCAGGGTATGCTCTATCCTATCAAATATCTTGATGCGCACCGTACTAACAGCCACAACATTGCAGGCACTATCATTGCCCATAAACACCTGTCCACTATCGCATTCTCTGTACCTGGCAAACTAACTCTGAAGAGGAGTCATGTGAAAGGATGCCCATGTGTCTACAACCACTCACCCCTATGATCATCGTATGGGCATCTAATCGTAGACACAAATAAGACATCATCATCACATCCACTCGATCCATCTGACGTGGCAGTGTTGGCCTCTCTGTACGAAGCCTCAGATTCTTCTCTCTTAGATTTAGAATATGTACAATTCTTCTTCATGTATCCTTCCATCCCACAATTCCAACAATTTAACTTACTTTTGCCCTTGTCCCTGAATTTGGATCTAGAGTTTGAAGATCCTGTACCTTGCTAAGAATTTCTACCCCTCGTCATCAGTGGATCGAAAGATGTCATCATGTCGTCATTAAGCTTTCTCATGGCCTTCCCTTGAAAAGCTAAGATAACGGCGTTGACACTCAGGGTTTTATTTACGGTGCACATCATGTCCTTGAATGACTCATACGATGCCGAAAAAGAATTCAACAACATACATGCTTGTTCCTCATCTTTAATCACTTCCTCCATATGTAGAAATTTGCACACCAATTTATTAAAGTTGCTGATATGGGCCTCCAGATCTCCACCCTCTGTCATCCTAAAGTTATACCATTGTAGCTTCAAGTGTAGGCGATTTTCAAAAGATTTTTTTGCATAAACATCTCTAACTTCGCTCATAACTTAGTCATATTTTTTTCTCTCATAATATTGTAGAGAACCTCATTCATAAGACACAAACGGATGGAGGGTAAAGCATTACTAATTAAGAGTCTCTCATTCTTCATCCTTCATAGTTGATTTCCGTTCCTCAAGAGCCTTGGCTTCACCTTGCTTGGTTAATAGACTAATCATCTTAATATTTCATAACTCAAAATTATTTTTACTTGAGTACTTCTCATTATCAAACCTAGTGCTTCTTATTGATACTAATCCTACAGATTTAAATATATGCCCCCAACGATTGCTTTGATACCACTTGTTGAGATTTAGTCTGCGGAATCACACATATGGATCTAGGATAGCAATCCAAGAGCTCCAAGCAATCACAAGAGAACACAAAGATTTAATGTGGAAAACCCTTTTGGAAAAAAACCACGGCACAAAGCGACAGAAATTCACTATGAAAGCATAAATTACAAAGAGAAAAGACTTACCTGATTCGAACAATGTTCACTCCCCAAGTATAGGGTTGTGATGTAGTAATAAACTCGGTAAGATCGAGGTCGAATCTCACGAGGACTGGTCGTCACAACTCAAATCTATGATTCTCCTTAACTAATCCAACAAAGAATGAAATAAACTACTAAGCACAATTCTAAGAAAAAAAATAAAACAATTAAAAACAGGGAAGAAAATTCAATCAGAGAGAGAGCACTAGGACTTCCGAATCCACCCCTAATTATCCTAACCCTTGTTTTGTCTGTTGATTCACCTTGATCTAGATTGATACCACTTAAATAGAGAAAGCACAATCTGTGTCCTAAATCGGGCATACAGACTGTCTAATTCCTTTGAGCAATGCCATGAATAACAGATCCCATGTCCTTGGTCGGGCACATGGAATGTATGATGAGTGTCGAATATTGCATATCAGACCCCAGTTATTGCACAATTTTATGTAAATAATAACGCCTAATGTCATAATTAATTGTGTTTTGCCGCAGGATGAAATAAAAGCGTGGATTGGAAAAAATGATATTAAAAGCGTGAATTTGACGCTCTGAAATTACCAGAGCTCAGGATGGACTCCAGAATACCAATAGTGAAGATTTTACACGCCTGGGATATGAGGAAAGCAAACCAAAGAGGCCCGAAACCGGTGAAAACTGTAAGATCACGTATTTTCCACCATCCAATTGACTCGAAACTTCATACATGGAATGAGGGCCGCAAATTAACCGTACATATTAAATTTCAACCTCTGGATATTTCGGGAAGTGGTCCAATGGACAGATCAGCCCATTAATCATCAATTTGGGGCCCACCTGATATCTGGAATTGCCTCAACTTTGGTATTGATGGCTAAAATTACATGAGAAAGAGGATGGATGGTGGAGATTTCTCGCAAACATCACGGCATGCCCTATGTGCGGAGTGTGCACCCCTACACGCGCGCACCAGCGGCGCACCGCACCAACGGTTCGGTCAGCGTGAGCGCTGACCCGCGCTTTCGTTGAAACCTCTTAAAGACGTCGTCAGCGTCCGCGGAACCGACTGCAGTTTTCGGTTGTGGACCCCACACATCGCTCAAATGAGTGATCCGGACCGTCCATTCGTTTCCTGGGGCGACTATTACCATTGCCTAGGTGGCAGAAATTCGAATGAAAGCAGAGATCAGATCCCAGCCATTCAAACGTCGGACGGACGGTGATTTCAAATCTCTGGTGGACCATACCTACAAAACAAAAAACTAGTCATTTTTGGCCGATTTTTCGTACTTATTCCATTGAACGGAGTGGATTTTCGGTTCGATCAGAGGAATGGGCCCCACCATCACAGCAGCCGTCGTTCGCGTCCGCGTAACGCACGGCCGCTGCCGACTTTTTCAGAATTTAGTGGGCCCTGTACGTCATCTGTCCGACCGATCCGACCCGTCCATCGTGTAGAGGGCCACGAATACTACAAAACCATGCTGATATTTCACTCCCATGCGTACACACGTGCGTGATACAGAGGCCACAAAAGGGCTACCTGGCGACGTTCAAATCTGATCTTTTGAGATTTCTTCTGTGGGACGCGCCAATGGACGTTCAAAACCACCCATTCTTGACTGAAATTTCATTCTAAATCCAATGGACGGGATGGATTTTCCAGAAAACACCTCTGTGGGGCCCACCGATCACGGTTGTAAAAATCTGCACTTCGAGTCCGTCTACGACTCTGCCACCGATTCCAACCATCCATCCCAGCCTATAAAAGGGAAGTTTTGGACGTGGGAGAGGCATTCGAGATCTAGAAAATTGGAGATCCAGAGCGTGGGAGAGAAGAAAGAGAAGGAGAAAAGAGAGAGATTGTTCGGTTTGGAGTTTTAATTTATGAATTTTATTTAATATTTTTTATGGATTTTATGGGTAACTAATCTCTCGCCTAGAAATTTGAGATGAAGCCCCTAATTTGATCAGCTCTTGTATTGGTTGATTTACTTTGAATTTTAATTAATTTGTTTTTTTCTCTAAGTGGGCTTTACTTGGGTTTAAATTCCATACTTCTCCATCTATGAACTTGATCAAAGTATATAGATGGATGTTGTTTGGATGCTTATTACAGGTGCTTGTGTCTGATCAAGAACAGGTTTCCTATAGAGGAAGAAACAGGGTGCTTTAATGAATGTACATTCCATGTACCCGACCAAGGACATGGGATTTGTTATTCATGGCAGTGCTTAAAGAAATTAGACAGTCTGTATGCCAGATTAAGGACACAGATTGTGCTTTCTCTATTTAAGTGGTATCAATTTAGATCAAGGTGAATCAACAGACAAAACAAGGGTTAGGATAATTAGGGGTGGATTCGAAAGTCCTAGTGCTCTCTTTCTGACTAATTTTTCTTCCCTATTCTTAATTGTTTTTCCTAAAATTGTGCTTAGTAGTTCATTCCATTCTTTCTTGGATTAGTTAAGGAGAATCATAGATTTGAGTTGTGACAACCAGTCCTCGTGGGATTCGACCTCGATCTTACCGAGTTTATTACTACATCACAACCCTATACTTGGGGAGTGAACAAGTTTTTTGGCGCGGTTCTTGAAAGTGTTGCTTTGTTCCAAATTGAATTTAGGATTCTCTCTTATCATAATTCATAGTCTTAGGATTTTACTAACTTAGGTTAAAGTTTTTATTTTATTTTATTTTTATTTTATTTTTAGAAACCAACCTATTTCTTGTTGTGTAGGATTCTGAGATAGAAACTTCTAATTTGGTAATATCTTCCTAATTTCTTTATTTTTTTTATTTATTTTTAGAATTAGGGTTTTATTTTTTTTTCTAACCTTAGACTTACTATTCTTAAAAACTAACTTGTTTTGTTTTGTTTTGCAGGTTTTTAACATATGAACTTCTACTCTGGTAACATCTTTCTAACTTCTCCTTTACTTTCTGTATTGCTGTAGAATTTTGATTTCTTCTAGGATTAGACTCAGAGTTAAGGTTCTACCATGGAATCGTTGGAACATGCATATGCTGCGTTGGATAGGTTTTATTGGGACATGCCTGAAGGTTGTGGAATTCAACATATACCTCAAGATTTTTCTCCATCGAGAACAGACATTGAGAACCGACTAGAACGTTATGTTCCATCGGTTAATAGGGCCGTATACGATCATAATTATGGGAATGAGGACTATTATCAACCATCATATTCTCCCATGTATGATCAGTATGACTATAACCAGTGGAACCATCAAAACTGGGGAGATGAACCAACAACAAATTGCAATAATCATTCTCTTGGATCCCATACCTTTGAGATCCAACCAGAAACGATCCAAGAGGATTCATGTTTTGATCCAGAACTATTCAACCAACATGTTGCGAAATTGATGAAATCATTAGAAGCACTCAATTCGCGCATTGAAAGGATAGAGGAAGCTCGCTCATCCCAACTACAATCCAATCCAGAAATACAATGCGAGGAAAGTGATCCTCACTCGCTTTTAACGAAATCTGGAATTTGGAATGAGGAGTTGGATTCCATTAATGAGCATACGGTTCAGTTCCCCGATGAGTCGATCTCAATGACTGTTCAAAAGAATGGGGAAGAAACATGGTTGTCTTTCAAATATAATGATGATGACACACTTGAGTTCAATAAAGAGGAAGAGGTTAGTTTATACGAACCTCAACCCAATCTGGAAATAGAATGTGAGGAAAGCGATCTCATCCCAAGTGTGCACTGCATGGAAGTAGACAATGATGCATATTGGGAAGATGATTATGAATGTGCAACCCAAATTCCCTTTGAATCAATCTCAAATTTGGTCCAAGTCAATGATCAAGACGTACATGAAGTGGTCGGTCATAATGAGCCACTCCCCTCACCTAACATGTCTGATTTCAAGATAGAGGATGAGCCCCTTACAACTGACCCTTCTAACTCTTGTGAAACGTATTTGGACCACTCCTCTGAATTACATGATGATATGATTCGGGAGATGGATGAGCTACTCGATATGACTCTTGAATTTGAAACCACCCAGTTGAGGCCACCATCTGAACTGTTAAATAATGACGATTCGTCGCCTCTTCTGAGTAGTATCGATGAACAGAGTTCATACATCAATGCTTCGTGTACTGATCTTCAATCTACATGCGTGAAATTTGGAGCAAGAGAGCACACCTCCGTTTACCTTAAAAAACGATGGATTCCTTGGGCAGATCATCACGAGCCCTAATGTAGAAAATGAGTCACCCTCAGCTGAATGTCCCACCTCTTTGGATGATAGCTTGGCACACTTTGATTCAAACGATCCCATGATAAGAGACATAGTGAATGCCTTGCAAAACAATATCTCGGTAGTCATCACTGACCGAGAGGACCCTTACTCTGAAGCCCCTCCTTCCACAAATCCTGAATATTTACCATTAAGGGAGGAGGAGCTAACGATTGAACTAAAGTCTGCTACTTCGGAATGTGTTGAGACTACGTCACTTTCTGAGAATTTTTCAGACTTTCATCTATGTGTAGTCTCTGATTCACCATGGGATACTAACATCGAAACTTCTTCTGTCGCAGGTGAATCGTATATACTCCGGATACCTCAGGCGAATCAACGAAAAATTTTTGATGAGGTACATAAGTTTCTTTGGAAGGTCAAGCTCCAGGGCGTCCAAGCCTATTGCAAAAAGGGCTTTTGGATGATCCTGTTAAGAAACCTACTGAGAAATTTATCACGCTACTGGCCGGAAGAGGAACCTTGCAGCATGACTGAGTAGTTTTTCCCTGCTTTCTTAGGACTAGGGTAGTTTTTTTTATGTTGTTTTAAGATAGACGTTAAAATTAGCGCTCCTGGGAGGCAACCCAGTCTTTTGTTTTATGTTTTTTCTAATTAGTTAGTTCAATGTTTGTGGGTAACATTACTGCAAACCCTCACGAGACTACAACTCGTCCACTAGGGGTAACCTAGGGGTTTAAAGGCTTGTTGCATATGCTAAATGCAATCGAGAGCACCTGCGAAAGTGGTATAGGTAGGATTTTCTTTTATTTTATATTTTATTTTATTTTATTTTATTTTTATATTTGCTTATGTTGATTTCTCTCTTGAGCTAACCTGTTTTACGATGCTATTTTTTTGAGAAAGCTTCTTGATTCTCCATCCAGGTATTGTCTTTCCATCTCCTCTTTTATTCTCGTTGTCCCATGTGCATTGCTTGCTTATTTCTTTTACATTGAGGACAATGTAGATTTTAGGTTGGGGGTGGGAGATTAGGTTACCTAATCAGTATTTTCTTGGTCTTGAGCAAAATTTGTGAAAATTTTAAAATTTTTCTGGAATTCTCATTGAATTCAAAGTGATTTTGAAGGATAGTTGTGATTTTAACATTATAAGATTTGTGATGTTGGTAACTTATGACTCTTGGATTCGGCCATCTGCTTGATTTCACAGTCAATTTTGAATCCATGATTAGAAGTTGTAAACATTGATTGAGCCATGATTTCACATATCACATCTCACTTACGCATTAAGGTTTCGATTCGATAATTGAATGATTTACTTGGTAATCACTAAGCATGAAGGAACCAGCCTGAAGAACAAAAATTTTAGCATCAAAAAGAAGAATTAAAAGAGTAAGTCGCATAATCATCATCATAGGTTTGCTCCCTATAGATGAAGATTCGATTCCTCATAGTTGACATGAGAAAAGATTTAGGCGACAAGTTTTCACCATAGGTTTGCTCCCTATAGGTGCAGGTTTGCTTCTCCTCCTTGGCATACTATTCATAAAGAAAATCAAAAATGGTAGAATGAAAGGTTAATCTGTAAGGCAAGTGTTGGTTCCAGTTGTGGGTGACATAAGCTCCGTTGTTAATTACCAATGATATCATGAAATTGACAATTGAATCTCTTAATGGTTGAAAGCTGAGATGACACTATACACTAATGGAACTCAATGTTTAGGATGTTCTAATTCATGGTTTAATATTTTAAACTTGATCATGAAATGCCGAGAGCCTGATTCCAAGAGAAAAATTCCACACACCAATCATGAATCTTAGAATTTTCACATCTCAGCTATCTGTTCACTTGTCACTTGGGTTTTATAGGAATTGTCTTTTATTCTGAAATTATTTTCCGCATGTTTTGCTCGGGACTAGCAAAATGCTGGTTGGGGGTTGTGATGAGTGTCGAATATTGCATATCAGACCCCAGTTATTGCACAATTTTATGTAAATAATAACGCCTAATGTCATAATTAATTGTGTTTTGCCGCAGGATGAAATAAAAGCGTGGATTGGAAAAAATGATATTAAAAGCGTGAATTTGACGCTCTGAAATTACCAGAGCTCAGGATGGACTCCAGAATACCAATAGTGAAGATTTTACACGCCTGGGATATGATGAAAGCAAACCAAAGAGGCCCGAAACCGGTGAAAACTGTAAGATCACGTATTTTCCACCATCCAATTGACTCGAAACTTCATACATGGAATGAGGGCCGCAAATTAACCGTACATATTAAATTTTAACCTCTGGATATTTCGGGAAGTGGT
The DNA here is from genome assembly GCA_030180095.1 of Magnolia changhungtana. Taxonomy (NCBI): domain Eukaryota; kingdom Viridiplantae; phylum Streptophyta; class Magnoliopsida; order Magnoliales; family Magnoliaceae; genus Magnolia; species Magnolia changhungtana. Next base: position 10,095,459 of record JASAUF010000669.1, read on the forward strand.
CCAATGGACAGATCAGCCCATTAATCATCAATTTGGGGCCCACCTGATATCTGGAATTGCCTCAACTTTGGTATTGATGGCTAAAATTACATGAGAAAGAGGATGGATGGTGGAGATTTCTCGCAAACATCACGGCATGCCCTATGTACGGGGAGTGTGCACCCTACACGCGCGCACCAGCGGCGTACCACACCAACGGTTCGGTCAGCGTGAGCGCTGACCCGCGCTTTCGTCGAAACCTCTTAAAGACGTCGTCAGCGTCCGCGGAACCGACTGCGGTTTTCGATTGTGGACCCCACACATCGCTCAAATGAGTGATCCGGACCGTCCATTCGTTTCCTAGGGCGACTATTACCATTGCCTAGGTGGCAGAAATTCGAATGAAAGCAGAGATCAGATCCCAGCCATTCAAACGTCGGACGGACGGTGATTTTAAATCTCTGGTGGACTATACCTAAAACAGAAAAAACTAGTCATTTTTGGCCGATTTTTCGTACTTATTCCATTGAACGGAGTGGATTTTCGGTTCGATCAGAGGAATGAGCCCCACCATCACAGCAGCCGTCGTTCGCGTCCGCGTAACGCACGGCCGCTGTCGACTTTTTCGGAATTTAGTGGGCCCTGTACGTCATCTGTCCGACCGATCCGAGCCGTCCATCACGTAGAGGGCCATGAATACTACAAAACCATGCTGATAGTTCACTCCCATGCGTACACACGTGCGTGATACAGAGGCCACAAAAGGGCTACCTGGCGACGTTCAAATCTGATCTTTTTGATATTTCTTCTGTGGGACGCGCCAATGGACGTTCAAAACCACCCATTCTTGACTGAAATTTCATTCTGAATCCAATGGACGGGATGGATTTTCCAGAAAACACCTCTGTGGGGCCCACCGATCACGGTTGCGAAAATCTGCACTTCGAGTCCGTCTACGACTCTGCCACCGATTCACCATCCGCAGCCTATAAAGGGAAGTTTTGGACGTGGGAGAGGCATTCAGATCTAGAGAATTGGAGATCCGAGCCAGGGAGAGAAGAAAGAGAAGGAGAAAGAGAGAGATTGTTCGGTTTGGAGTTTTAATTTATGAATTTTATTTAATATTTTTATGGATTTTATGGGTAACTAATCTCTCAGCTAGGGTGAGATGAAACCCCTAATTTGATCAGCTCTTGTATTGGTTGATTTACTTTGAATTTTAATTAATTTGTTTTTTTTTCTCTAAGTGGGCTTTACTGGGTTTAAATTCCATACTTCTCCATCTATGAACTTGATCAAAGTATATAGATGGATGTTGTTTGGATGCTTATTACAGTGCTTGTGTCGATCAAGAACAGGTTTCTATAGAGGAAGAAACGGGGTGCTTTAATGAATGTACATTCCATGTGCAGGACCAAGGACATGGGATTTGTTATTCATGGCGGTGCTTAAAGAAATTAGGCAACTGTATGCCGATTAAGGACACAGATTGTGCTTTCTCTATTTAAGTGGTATCAATTTAGATCAAGGTGAATCAACAGACAAAACAAGGGTTAGGATAATTAGGGGTGGATTCGAAAGTCCTAGTGCTCTCTTTCTGACTAATTTTTCTTCCCTATTCTTAATTGTTTTTCCTAAAATTGTGCTTAGTAGTTCATTCCATTCTTTCTTGGATTAGTTAAGGAGAATCATAGATTTGAGTTGTGACAACCAGTCCTCGTGGGATTCGACCTCGATCTTACCGAGTTTATTACTACATCACAACCCTATACTTGGGGAGTGAACAATGTACATTCATTAAAGCACCCTGTTTCTTCCTCTATAGGAAACCTGTTCTTGATCAGACCCAAGCACATGTAATAAGCATCCAAACAACATCCATCTATATACTTTGATCAAGTTCATAGATGGAGAAGTATGGAATTTAAACCCATAAAGCCCACTCAGAGAAAGAAACAAATTAATTAAAATTCAAAGTAAATCAATCAATACAAGAGCTGATCAAATTAGGGGCTTTATCTCAGCCCTAGCTGAGAGATTAGTTACCCATAAATCCATAAAAAGATATTAAATAAAATTCATAAAATAAACGCATAAACCGAACAATCTCTCTCTCTTCTTCCTTCTCTTCCTTCTCTTTCTCCTCTCCACAGCTCTGGATCTCAAATTCACCTGGATCGAATCCCTCTCCCACGTCCAAAACTTTCCTTTTATAGGCTGTGGATGGATGTGGAATCGGTGGCAGATCGTCAGAGACGGACTCAGTGCGATTTTCCAGAAGCAGGTCGGTGGGCCCCACCGAAGTGTTTTGGAAAATCCACCCGTCCATTAGATTCAGGACGAAATTTCGATCAAGAATGGGTGATTTTGAACGTCCATTAACGTGCCCCAGAAGAAAACACGAAGAGATCAGTTTTGAACGTTGCAGGGCAGCCCTTTTGTGGCCCTTTGTATCATGCACGTGTGTACGCATGGGAGTGGAATATCAGCATGGGTTTGTAGTGCTCGCGGCCCTCTACAAGATGGACGGCTCGGATCAGTCGTACGGGCGACGTGTGGGGCCCACAGTGCTTCGCAAAAACGGCCAGCGGCCGGTCTCCGCTGCCGCGTAACAGGGACGCGGTTCTTTTCCGCTGCGAAAATGGTGGGGTCCACCGTGATGTTTTGTTGGGAAATCCACTCCGTCCATTGCTTCCCTCTCGAAAAATAGGTCAGACCTGCTGAGATTGGAGTGATTTCGGTGTGGTCCATCTGATCTCTTGATTCATCGTCCGAATTATTTTCAACGGCTTGGATTTCACTCATGATGATCGTTCACGATTTGGACACCTAGGCATTGAAGAGGACCTTCATTTGGACCTGATGGACGGTCCGGATTGGCGGTCTGATGGACGGTGTGGACCCACAACTCCAACGATGGATCGGCCAGCGTTAACGCAAGAAACGGAAATCCGTTTTTTTTTTTTGAAGAAGCCGCGGGTCAGCGGGCTGGTTGATTTCAGGCATTTGGAGCGGTGCACGGCGGTGGTGTGCCGTGTACATGGTGTACATGCATCATGTACGTGGCCCACATAATGTTTGTGAGAAATCTTCTCCGTCCATCCTTTTTCCCATTTGAATTAAACCATTGGGACAAAACTTGAGGCAGTTCCAGATATCAGGTGGGCCCCAATTTGGAGATTTAATGGGCTGATCTGTCCGTTGGCCCACTTCCTGAAGTCTTCAGTAGATGAAATTTAATATGTACGGTTAATTTATGGCCCCCATGACATGTATGAAGTTTCGAGTTGATCGGATGGCGGGAACCATGTGATCTTGCATTCTGGACCTTTTTCGGGCCCCTTTGGCTTGCTTTCCTCAGATCCCAGGCGTGAAAAATCTTTATTATTGGTTTTCTGGAGTCCATCCCGAGCTCTGATGACTTTGGATCGTGAAATCCATGCTTTTAATCCTCTTTTTAGTCCAATGCTCATTATTACGTCCTGCAGTGAAAACACGATTAAAACATTCCATTAAGCCTTATCAGGTATGTAAATTTAAGCAATTACTGGGGTCTGATATGTAATATTCGACCCTGATCACAACCCCCAACCAGCATTTTGCTAGTCCCGAGCAAAACATACGAAAAATAATTTCGGAAATAAAAGACAATTCCTGTAAATTCAAGTGACTTGTGAACAGATAGTCGAGATGTGAAAATTCTAAGATTCATGATCGGTGTGTGGAATTTTTCTCTTGGAATCAAGCTTACAGTAAACTTCATAATCAAGTTCAAAATATTAATCCATGAATTAGAATAATTCTAAAACATTGAGTTTCATGAGTGTCTAGTGTCATCTCAGCTTTTAACCATTAAGAGATTCAATTGTCAATTTCATGATATCATTGGTAATTAACAACGGAGCTCATGTCACCCAAAACTGGAACCAACACTTGCCTTACAGATTAACCTTTCATTCTACCATTTTTTTGATTTTCTTTATGAATAATATGCCAAGGAGGAGAATCAAATCTGCACCTATAGGGAGCAAACCTATGGTGAAAATTTGTCGCCTAAATCTTTTCTTATGTCAACTATGAGGAATCGAATCGTCATCTATAGGGAGCAAACCTATGATGACGATTATGTGACTTATTCTTTCAATTCTTCTTTATAAACTGACGTTAACAAATTTCTCAGGCTGGTTCCTTTCATGCCTAATGATTACCAAGTTACCATTTAATATTGAACTGAAAACTTTAATGTGTAAGTGAGATGTGATATGTGAAATCATGGCTCAATCAATGTTTACAACTTCTAATCATGAATTAACAATTCAAAATTGACCGTGAAATCAAGCAGATGGCCGAATCCAAGAGTCATAAGTTACCAACATCACATATCTTATAATGTTAAAATCACAACTATCCTTCAAAATCACATTGAATTCAATAGGAATTCCAGAAAAAATTTTAAAATTTTTAAAATTTTCACAAATTTTGCTCAAGACCAAGAAAATACTGATTAGGTAACCTAATCTCCCACCCCCAACCTAAAATCTACATTGTCCTCAATGTAAAAGAAATAAGCATGCGATGTAGATGAGAAAAAGGAAAGAGGAGTGAGGGAAAGATAGTACTGGATGAAGAATCAAGAGACTTTCCCAAAAATATCTACGTAAAAGTAGGTCAGCACAAGAGAGAAATCAGTAGAAATAAAATAAAATCACAAAAAGAAAAACCCTACCTATACCACTTTCGCAGGTGCTCTCGATTGCATTTAGCGTATGCAACAAGCCTTTAAACCCCTAGGTTACCCCTAGTGGACGAGTTGTAGTCTCGTGAGGGTTTGCAGTAATGTTACCCACAAACATTGAAGTAACTAACTAAGAAAAATGAAAATGAATGAAATAAAAAGCAATAAAATAAAGCAAAAGGCTGGGTTGCCACCTAGGAGCGCTAAGTTCTCTTGTCATCCTAAAACATCATAAAGGAAACTACCCTAGTCCTAAGAAAGCAGGGAAAAACTACTCAGTTATGCCGCAAGGTTCCTCTTCCGGCCAGTATCTTGATAAGTTTCTCAGTAGATTTCTCAACAGGATCATCCAAAAGCCATTTTTGAAATAGGCTTGGATGCCCTGGAGCATGACATTCCAGAGAAACTTACGTACCTCATCAAAAATTTGTCGTTGATTCGCCTGAGGTATCCAGAGTATATATGATTCACCTGCGACAGAAGAAGTTTCGAAGTTAGTATCCCATGGTGAATCAGAGACTACACATAGATGAAAGTCAGAAAAATTCTCAGAAAATGACGTAGTCTCAACACATTCCGAAGTATCAGACTTCGGTTGCTCCTCCTCCTTTAAGGGTAAACATTCAGGATCTGTGGAAGGAGGGGCTTCAGAGTAAGGGTTCTCTCGGTCAGTGATGACTACCAAGATATTGTTTTGCAAGGCATTCACTATGTCTCTTATCATGGGATCATTTGAATCTGCAAAGTGTGCCAAGCAATCATCCAAAGAGTTGGGACATTCAGCTGAGAGTGACTCATTTTCCACATTAGAGCTCGTGATGATCTGCCCAAAGAATCCATCATTTTTTAAGGTAAACGGAGGTGTGCTCTCTTGTTCCAGCCCTGCACAGACAGATTGAAGATCAGTATACGAAGCATTAATGCATGGACTCTGTTCATCGATACTACTCAGAAGAGGCGATGAATCGTTATTATTCAACAGTTCAGATGGTGGCCTCAACTGGGTGGTTTCAAATTAAAGAGTCATATCGAGTAGCTCGTCCATCTCCCGAATCATATCATCATTCAAGTCAGAGGAGTAGTCCAAACACGTTTCACAAGAGTTAGAAGGGTCAGTTGTAAGGGGCCCATCCTCTACCTTAAAATCAGACATGTTAGGTGAGGGGAGTGGCTCATTATGACCGACCACTTCGTGTACGTCTTGATCATTGACTTGGACCAAACTCGAGATTGATTCCAAGGGAATTGGGGCGGAACATCCATGATCATCATTCCAATACACATCATTGTCTAATTCTGTGCAGTGCGCACTTGGGATGAGATCACTTTCCTCACATTCTAAATTTGGTTGAAGTTCGAATAAACTAACCTCTACCTCATCATTGAGATCCTGTGTCATGTAAGGAAAGTGTGTCATCATCATTTGTATTTGAAAGACACCCAAGTATCTTCATCATTCTTTTGAGCAGTCATTGAGATCGACTCATCGGGGGAATTGAACCGTGTGCTCATTAATGGAATCCAACTCCTCATTCCAAATTCAGATTTCGTTAAAAGCAGTGAGGATCACTTTCCTCGCATTTTATTTCTCGGATTGGATTGTAGTTGGAATGAGCGACTTCCTCTATCCTTTCAATGCGCGAATTGAGTGCTTCTAATGATTTCATCAATTTCGCAACATGCTTTGGTTGAATTGTTATGGATTAAAACATGAATTCTCTTGGATCGTTTCTGGTTGGAGCTCAAAGGTATGGGATCCAAGAGAATAATTATTACAATATGTTGTTGGTTCATATTCCCAGTTTTGATGGTTCCACTGGTTATAGTCATACTGATCATACATGGGAGAATATGATGGTTGATAATAGTCCTCATTCCCATAATTATGATCGTATACGGCCCTATTAACCGATGGAACATAACGTTCTAGTCGGTTCTCAATGTCTGTTCTCGATGGAGAAAAATCTTGAGGTATACGTTGGATTCCACAACCTTCAGGCATTTCCCAATAAAACCTATCCAACTCAGCATATGCATCTACCCACGATTCCATGGTAGAACCTTAACTCTGAGTCTAATCCTAGAAGAAATCAAAATCCTACAGCAATACAGAAAGTAAAGGAGAAGTTAGAAAGATGTTACCAGAGTAGAAGTTCCTATGTTAAAAACCTGCAAAACAAAACAAAACAAGTTAGTTTTTAAGAATAGTAAGTCTAAGGTTAGAAAAAAAATAAAACCCTAATTCTAAAAATAAATAAAAAAAATAAAGAAATTAGGAAGATATTACCAAATTAAAAGTTTCTATCTCAGAATCCTACACAACAAGAAATAGGTTAGTTTCTAAAAATAAAATAAAAACTTTAACCTAAAGTTAGTAAAATCCTAAGACTATGAATTATGATAAGAGAGAATCCTAAATTCAATTTGAAACGAATCAGTCCCCGGCAACGGCGCCAAAAACTTGTTCACTCCCCAAGTATAGGGTTGTGATGTAGTAATAAACTCGGTAAGATCGAGGTCGAATCCCACGAGGACTGGTCGTCACAACTCAAATTTATAATTCTCCTTAACTAATCCAACAAAGAATGAAATAAACTACTAAGCACAATTCTAAGAAAAAAATAAAACAATTAAAAACAGGGAAGAAAATTCAATCAGAGAGAGAGCACTAGGACTTCCGAATCCACCCCTAATTATCCTAACCCTTGTTTTGTCTGTTGATTCACCTTGATCTAGATTGATACCACTTAAATAGAGAAAGCACAATCTGTGTCCTAAATCGGGCATACAGACTGTCTAATTCCTTTGAGCAATGCCATGAATAACAGATCCCATGTCCTTGGTCGGGCACATGGAATGTACATTCATTAAAGCACCCTGTTTCTTCCTCTATAGGAAACCTGTTCTTGATCAGACCCAAGCACCTGTAATAAGCATCCAAACAACATCCATCTATATACTTTGATCAAGTTCATAGATGGAGAAGTATGGAATTTAAACCCATAAAGCCCACTTAGAGAAAGAAACAAATTAATTAAAATTCAAAGTAAATCAATCAATACAAGAGCTGATCAAATTAGGGGCTTTATCTCAAATTCTAGCTGAGAGATTAGTTACCCATAAAATCCATAAAAAGATATTAAATAAAATTCATAAAATAAAACGCCAAACCGAACAATCTCTCTCTCTTCTTCCTTCTCTTCCTTCTCTTTCTCCTCTCCCTGGCTCTGGATCTCAAATTCCCTGGATCTGAATACCTCTCCCACGTCCAAAACTTTCCTTTTATAGCTGCTGGATGGTGGAATCGGTGGCAGAGTCGTAGACGGACTCAAAGTGCAGATTTTCGCAGAGGTCGGTGGGCCCCAGAAGTGTTTTCTGGAAAATCCACCCCGTCCATTAGATTCAGGACGAAATTTCAGTCAAGAATGGGTGGTTTTGAACGTCCATTAACGCGGCCCAGAGAAGAAAACACGAAGAGATCAGTTTTGAACGTTGCAGGGCAGCCCTTTGTGGCCACTGTATCATGCACGTGTGTACGCATGGGAGTGGAATATCAGCATGGGTTTGTAGTGCTCGCGGCCCTCTACAAGATGGACGGCTCGGATCAGTCGTACGGGTGACGTGTGGGGCCCATAGCAGCCAGCAAAACGGCCGGCGGCCGGTCTCCATTGGCCCGCGTAACGAGGGACGCGGTTCTTTTCGTGCGAAAATGGTGGGGTCCACCGTGATGTTTTGTTGGGAAATCCACTCCGTCCATTGCTTCCCTCTCGAAAAATAGGTCAGACCTGCTGAGATTGGAGTGATTTCGGTGTGGTCCATCGATCTCTTGATTCATCGTCCGAATTGTTTTCAACGGCTTGGATTTCACTCATGATGATCGTTCACGATTCGGACACCTAGGCATTGAAGAGGACCTTCATTTGGACCGATGGACGGTCGGATTGGCGGTCGATGGACGGTGTGGACCCACAACTCCAACGATGGATCGGCCGGCCGGCGCAAGAAACGGAAATTTTTTTTTTTGAAGAAGAAGCCGCGGGTCGGCGGCTGGTTGACCGGGGCAGTGGTGCGGTGCACGGTGGTGTGCCGTGTACATGGTGTACATGCATCATGTACGTGGCCTGATAATGTTTGTGAGAAATCTTCTCCGTCCATCCTTTTTCCCATTTGAATTAAACCATTGGGACAAAACTTGAGGCAATTCCAGATATCAGGTGGGCCCCAATTTGGAGATTTAATGGGCTGATCTGTCCGTTGGCCCACTTCCTGAAGTCTTCAGTAGATGAAATTTAATATGTACGGTTAATTTATGGCCCCCATGACATGTATGAAGTTTCAAGTTGATCGGATGGCAGGAACCATGTCATCTTGCATTCTGGACCTTTTTCGGGCCCCTTTGGCTTGGTTTCCTCAGATCCCAGGCGTGAAAAATCTTTATTATTGGTTTTCTGGAGTCCATCCCGAGCTCTGATGACTTTGGATCGTGAAATCCATGCTTTTAATCCTCTTTTTAGTCCAATGCTCATTATTACGTCCTGCAGTGAAAACATGATTAAAACATTCCATTAAGCCTTATCAGGTATGTAAATTTAAGCAATTACTGGGGTCTGATATGTAATATTCGACCCTGATCAAACAACTTCGAATCTCACCCTTTCTGCACCCTTTAAAACTCTAGAACCCTTTTAAAAACCCTTAGAATACCCTTAGAATGCCTTAGAATACTTTAGAATAGCCCTACGGATTCCTATTTATAGTTTAGGAAACCCTACTTACGCGCTGACTTTGGAATAGTCCGGAAACCGCCTCAAATTTATGCAGTCTGCGCACAGTTTGCGTAACCTTCAACTAGTCAATCCTGACTTTCGACTAGTTGAGGATCACGGAAATTCAAAACTTTTCCAGATTTAAGACATCTTTTTTAACAACAAAACCATATTATTTGCAATTGTTTTAACAAATATGGTATTCTATGTTCTTATTGAATATCATATGACCACATCCATTTGGAGCCTATGGCAAAGCCCATCACACCGATCGTCCATATTGTTTGAATCATAAACTTGGACACATGTTCCATGTTAGCCCATCCAAGGGCCAAATTCCACCAAATTAAAGCCGTGTTTGAATACCATGAATCCATACCAAACAATGGAAACAGAAAATGATTTTTCCTTGATGTACCAATTTTATGGCATAGTGAGAGCTAAAATACATAAAGTAATCGTTACACTTTTCTATAATTTGAGTTATTCACAAGAACTAAGGTGACTTTTATAAGAGGACCATAAGATTTTTTATTGCTATCCAAATAAAATATATGTTTTAATAATACTAATGAAAATCATTATTAAATAAATTATTTTTCTCTTCTTTGTAATTTGGTATGATGAGTCTCATGTTTAGTTAGTCATTGCACATTTCACACAAAAAATTTTAATATATAATTTAGAAATGACTTGAAAATCTAGTTACCTATTAATTATTGGACTATTTGGTTGAATTAAATAGATTATTAAAAATAAAAAAGAAAAGAAATAAGATAAAAGACCTATAAAGTTGAGTTGATGAGTGACGTGAGTCAACTTGAAATTGAATTTTCTCCCCTTGAAAAGCGTCCCAAGTGTAACAGGTTTCCAGAGAAATCGACCTTTATGATTCAACGACTACAATCCGGTATCAGTGATGCACTCACTGTATGCGAGTTCGAATCACTTACAATTTAACTCAAAAATGTTGAGTTAACTTAGTAACCAAAAACTCGTAAAACAGAAAAGGAACAAATAATTTTTCACAGGAGGGTAGAAAGATTTTTTCTTATTTTTAAAAACATAATTGAAGTCATTATATAGACTCAAAAGTGGTGCATTAAGCACCCTTTTGAAGGAGTTTGGTGCGTTAGATTTAAACCTAACAAGTGTGACTAACCGAATAAACGCATATCTCAGTTTCAAAATAAAAAGGCTCAAGTGTGAGGACACTCTCACACAAAATAACATCCCACGAATACCCATACACATACCCATACCTGCACCCGCGACTTGACCCGTCGTGCACGTGCACGCGCACACGTACATGGACTTGGACTCGGACTCGGACTCGGCCCAGCACGGTGCAACACGACGTAGCATGGTACGGCTTAACTCGACTCAGCATACACGCACGTGTGTGGTCAATATTGGCATAGATTAGATCTATTAGCATAGCCTCCCACAGGACCAAATTCACATGCCCCCTGAATGAGGCTAAAGAAAACTTTCTTATGCAAATTCGATGTGAGATTAAACTCACAATTCGAAAGCAACAAATTTTTCAAATTTGGAGCCCCCCTATAAATTTTGAAACAAAATACAATATTCTCCGCATGTTTCAAAACTTAAAAAAATAATAAATAAATAAATAAATCAATCAATCAAGTTAACGCGTAATAATTGTGTAATGGTGATGGGGTCATCATAGACTTGAACAGACATTGGTGTAAACAAAACAAGTTTAAAGGAATCAGGTGACACCATATTCTTAAACTTAAATTCTTTTAGTGTAAATTACTAGTACATGCCACTCACACAACCCTTCCTCTATAAGTGATCTTCAGTTCGATGCTTTTCGATTATACACTATTACCTGGAATTCATGAGTATTCTAAAAATTCACTTAGACTCTCATAGGAAGCGACATCCACCTCCATACTCATATATGTGAATTTCATCAAGTGTATGCAGCAATTGTATACACCACCAAATATATGGCTATAGATCCATTAAGAATTCCAAAAACTCATCTTTTGCGTTGCTGCTCTCACTGCTACACCATAGAAGGGACTCATTTGTATCAATGTAATTATTTACCTCATGTCTTGTACTCATTGAACCTATCTCATGTATTCTCCACTTATATAGGTTGGGTTACCGACGTTGGCAGATCATATATTAGGATTTGCCCCATTCCATTCAATATATCACTAACTAATCTTTTAAATAATCCATTAGTCAGATGATCTACCAGATTCTTTTCTGGCCTCATAAAGGCAATAAATATAACTCCAGCACACAACATATGTTTCACTATGTTATTTTTTAGTCTAATATGCATGCTCTTTAAATTATATATTTTACTTTTTATTTTTACTATAACTGCTTAACAATCATAATGAATAGATGTGGTCAATGCAGGTTTTGGCCACAACAATACATCAATTAAGAGATTTTTAAGCCATTTAACTTCTAATTTAACTTTTTGAAGGCAATAAACTCAAATTTCATCTTTATTGGCTGAGCCAAGCCGAGCTGTGTCAAGCTCAACTCGGTTCGACTCATGTGCTCTACCTATATGATTGTCTTCCACCCATCCCATCATTACTCGGTGTTGATAATACGAGATGGGACTCACCTGATCACTATCATCGCAAGTAAATTGCCTGGTGTTCCACTGACCACTGACCAATTATGGCCCATCACGAGTTACGTGAATTATGGCCCATCACGAGTTACGTGGTGTGTTGACATCACCAATTATGGCCCATCACGAGTTACGTGAATTATATGCAAATGATCCGTCCATTTGATGAGATCATTATAAGACTTGCAAAAAAATAATAATAATAATAATAATAAGATAAATCAAAGGCTCAAACCAACCACACCGAAGAAAGAAGGGTCATTGAACTTCTACCATTGAAACCTTCATAGGGATTACAGAAGTTTTTACTTGATCTTATATTTGTTTTTCCCTTCATCCAAGTATGCGTGACCTTAAGAACAAATTGGATGGAAAATAAACATAAGGATGGCCCTACGGATATTTTAAAGGTGAGAATCATTACCCCACTGCTATTTGTGGCGTGATCCACTTAAATTTTGGATATAAATCATTTTTGTGCTTTTGCTCTAAAATGATAACCCCAAATGGGTGGACGGTGTGGATATAATAAATACATCACTGTGGGGCCATGGATCTTTGATCTCCTCTCCATTATCAGTACATTTCGCGCTGGAGGACCTCACACGGTACCCACGCGCTCCTCTTCGCCAGCCACGTACACACATCTTGAAGGTTGGTGGTGTGTGATACACGCCATGCAATCTGCTTCCCTTTCATCCGCTTTGGAGTAGATATATAGCATTAAATTCCAAGAAAATATACAAAGTGTAGATGGACCACCCTCTCACCCCCACACATTCAAATCCGAGCCGAATTTGTTGTGTGCTGCATTATTCCCATACATTTTCTAGGTCTGGACCATTGACTGGACCAAACAAATCTTATAAAAAGATATGATATATCTCATTCATGTGGTGAGAGTCTTCAACACCTCTCCTGTAGCAATGGCTCTTTCCTGTAACATCTTTGCTACTTGCAAGCGCCCATCTGCATGGCCCACTTGTGCCTGAGATACAGGACGTTCATCCACTGGGACCCAAGATAATTAAATGCTTCCTAACCCGGAAAATCCAAACGTTGCAGCCGTTCATCGGGTCAAACGTGTAGAACGAACATTGTGGGTCGGTGATTTTTACTCTACACGTGTGGCCCGTTATTTAAGTGGGTCGCTTGTATAGTTGGGACCGGGCACATTTCAACGGGCTGGCATGATATGCCACATGCAAGGCGCTTGGGCTTGGCATTTGGTATGGCTGCATCGTCATTCCAGAAATAACATCGTCTGAACGGCTCACGTACACTCTAGGGTTTGGTTTTTGGTCAATAATAAGTGTCCAATGTCATTGGAGAGACTAGAGAGGATGACTCATTGGGAGAGGATTAGGTGTTACCCGGGTAGCACCGTAGTGGGTGTTCCTCTTACTGTATAGGACGTAATTGATCATTTATTTTGTATATCCACACCGTTCATATGTTTTCCCAAATTAATTTATTACTCGATCCTAAAACTTAAATAGACAAAAATGTGAGGTGGACCACACCATTGGAAACAGTGGTGAATGACCATTAAAAGCTTTTTGTGGGCCAAAAGAGTTTTAGATCAATCTGATTCTTATGTTTTCCCTTCATCTAGATCTGGTTGACCTTATCAACATCTTGCATGGAAAGGAAAAATTACAGTGGGCATTACTATGGACCCTAGGATGTTTTTAATGGTTGGCATTCAATCACCACTTTTTCCTGGGGTGTGGTTCACCTGAGATTTTGATCTGCTTAACTTTTTTCATACCACGTTCTAAAATGGTCTGGAAAAAGGATGGACAGCGTGGATATATTTTTTATAAAAAAATAAATAAATAATATATATCATTAATGTGGGCCCCACTGAAAGAGTAATACCCACTAAGAGGTTACCCGGCTAGCACGTTAATCTGCTCCCATCGCTTATAAGGACCCGTGGGGCTGACAAAGACTTGAAACTAACCCCCGGTACCACAGAAATCCGTTGTAACGGCCAGCTTTTTGGGGCCACTATGATGTTTGTGTTATACCCACTCCATGCATCCATTTTGCCAGCTTATCTCATGAATAAGGTGATCCAAAACATAAGTGGGCCACACCACAAGGAACGGAGGTGATTGAAAGGCCACCCTCGAATGAAATTTTGGACCAGGTTCTGCATATGTGGCCCATCTGTTAAGGAGACCAACCGGATCCTTGGCACTCGCACACTTGTAGAGGGACGGCCTTGATGGTGTGTCTCCATATACGGTGCAATGTGCTATGATGGCACGTGCTAGGCGCTTGGGCTTGGCGTTTGGTATTTGATGCATCGTCATTCTTACAATCTCCGATAAACGGCCCAACATTAGTGAATGAGGGGATCACTCGCGGCCCACCTGTGGGACCCAGGAAGACTTGAATGTGAACCAGGTTTATAGATTTCCCTTGTAAAAGGCCTCTATGATGTTTATGTTATACACTTATACTTCATGCATCCATTTCCTCAGCTTATAACACGTATCCAAAACTCAAGTGGGTCACACCTAAATGAGCAGAGGTGATTGAACACCCACCCTAAAAAACATTCTTAGGGGGTTAGGCTGATATTTGTCTTTTCCCATGTGAGTCACCTTATGATCAGGTCTGAATGACATATGACCGGCGTAAGAGGGTTTCAACGGTAGGTATTCCTGTATCTATTATTTCTTGTGCTTTGGTATCTTATTTTTGGGATCAAGTCGGAAATTAAGCTGGCTAAAGGATGGACGGTATGGATATAACACAAACATCACACTAGGATTGGAGAGCTTCCCTCTGGCCTAGTCTTAGGATAGTCCATGTATCAGCAAATATCAGGGTAGAATATGGCTATAGTCCATTGCTAATTTCCTAATCAGATGTTGTCGTTGCATTTGGACCACAGATTATTTTAGTTTTAGCCATCCATTTTATCATCCCTGATCGGATGATTGGAACCGCTCAATCAGTTTGATTTTTGGGGTTTTATGGTTTGAATGGTCTGAATATTAAAATAATGGTGTTGAACTATAACCCTATCTTCCAAATACCAGAAATGTCGGCAGATGGCCGGCCTGTACGGAATCAATTGAAAAAAATGCTGTGATGAAGAAAAGGCAACCGTCCACATTCAACTGACAAATATCGCAACGACCGTACCATTAGGATAACCTAAGGACCGCCAATTTCGGCTATGCACCATCAGAACATGGCCCACGATATCAGCGGTCAGGATTGCCGTACATGTGCGCTGGTTGAACAGAGAGGACACCATTTCTTGGGGATTTAGGAGGTCCCGTGGCTCCCATTCATTGGGAAAGCTACAGCGGGTTATAGTGGACCATGGCTCTCATTGGTTGAAATCATGGGATTCATTTGTTTATTTAGTGGGCCCCGACCGGCCATAGGTGTTTCCCACCGTCTCCAACAATGAAATCCGGGGCCACTTGAATTAGTGGTTCTCTGGTCCACCAAACCTAACTTCTACTGTATGACATGGTATCAAATAACTCCCCTGGCCCACCGTAGTAGGTATATGCAATCCAACCCATGCATTAAGGGAACCTCACCAAGATTTTAGCCCAAAAAATGAGACGTATCAACCATTACATGATACACACCATTAAATAACTCCCCTTGGGCCCACCGTATTAAGTGTATGTCAGACTCGGACTCGGTAGCCACCATTGATCTCCGTACTGGTCGGTGGTTTGTGGACCCCACCGTGATGTATTATCCACTCCGTCCATCCATTTTACCAGCTCATTTTAGGGTATGAGCCCAAAAATGAGACAGATCTTAATCTCAGGTGGACCACACCACAGGAAAAATGATGATTGAATTCCCACCAGTAAAAACTTTCTAGGACCTGCTATAATGTTTATTTGCCATCCAACATGTTGATTAAGTCACACGACTCAGGTGAAGGAAAACACAAATATCAGCTTGATCCAAAACTTTCGTGACCTCGAGAAGGGTTTTAATGGGTGTTCAATCACTATTATTTCCTGTAGCGTAGTCCACGTGAGATTTAGATCTTCCTCATTTTTGAGTCGTACCCTAAAATAAGTTGAGAAAAATGGACGGACAAAATGGATAAAACATACATACCGGGTCCGAAAAGCTTTTCCAGCACCGACCCATACCTTCCTAGGCTCTGGAGGGATCACTACCGAATTTGAATCCACCTAACCCATGCATTAAGTGAGCCCCACCATAAGAATGGGATGCCCCAAAAGAGGATCAAATGGGGCATCTCATGATTATGGTGGGGCTGACTCAATGTGTGGTTGGATGGCTTACACTTAACATGGTGGGCCACACCATTAAAAAAATTTGACAAATTTCTAAATTCATGTGGTGGTCCACCGTCTGGGCAACTCGGTTAGACAGGTTGGATCCCACACATGCCCCCAATACATATATGCTTTGATCATTGAAAGTGAACTGCCAACAAGTGGCAAACTCTCAGGAGTTTCAACACCCGGTCAAGGGTTCAACACCCGGTCAAGGGTTCGAGTATCCATAGGTGGTGAAATTCCACTAGCGTGGGTGTGTGTGTTATAAAAAAATAAATAAAATAAAAAAAATAAAAAAAAATAAAAAAGAAACTGCTAACAAGTGCTTTTAAGCCTTTTGCTTTCTACGTAACTATGGCCCACTTGATGATTGGAGTAGGCCATTCATTGTCGTTAAGATTTCTTTCCCAAGCCTGACCTCCGGCAGGGTTTAGGAGCCCAATCCCTGGTCTAGGGCCGGGCCAGCCCAACATACTGCCACCCTTAGGTGGACTGCACAACCCTTACAGAAGAAGCTTATTCTAGAAGAACTCGTAGAGGAATTGGCCCTGCATCTAACAGAAAATCTACGTCATCCCCTATTGGCATTGTACTATTTTTAATGTGAGGTCTGTTAGAGTACATCCTAACTATTGTAATTAGGCCTGGCAATGGGGTCGGTGATGGTTCGAGCCCGGTTTTTAAATTGGTTGCGTTGGACCTATTCATGTTTGTTTTATGTAGCTCTGGCTCAGCCCATTGCCAGCACTAATTGGAATAGGTAGGGATGTATTCGGAGAGAACCTCGTTTTATATAGAGGAAGTTTAACCACATGAGATGAGGACCTGAGTCCAGGCCCATCCCAGCCCTTGAGATAAAAATTCGACCTCCGAATAGGCTGGGCCAGCCATCCAAATATTCTGCCCATCAATGTTAAAAAAGTTGTGCTGGTCTGGGCTTGCTGTTGGGCCTTAGGTAAATTAAGGACCTGATTCAATGCCTCTCGGAGGCATTGGGCCTGCTGTTGGGCCTTAGGTAAATTAAGGACCTGGGTTCAATGCCTCTCGGAGGCATCGGAGGTTGACGCAGGGGAGGACGTGAGGTCGAGCACCGTCTTCCTCAAGAGGATAACTATTCCAAATCCACGGAACTTCTCTGGACTCCTCACAGAGACTTTCTCGAATCCACGAGAAAATAGAGCAGAAAATATAAATAAATTCTAATAAATTCAAAATAGATTAATGAATATATAAAAACGAGTTCACAACCCTTTAAATAAGGGTACTAAGCAATGGGAAAGAAATCATAATCAAACTACAACTAAAACTCCTAGAATTCGCGACTTATTATAAATAGTAAACTTACTATTTATAGACGGTCGTGATGTCTACTAGTGCGCAAGGTTTTCGGCCAAAAATAGTAAGTGTCCTATTTGGCTTCACCAAACTGTTCCCTTAATTATTCTAAGCTCTTTTCAAATTGGGCACAACTCCTAAAGCCCGACGGATGAAGAGTTATAGTCAAACTAAAACTTACTATTTATAATAAAAATGAAATTGAAACAGGGAAACGACAGTTGAATCAGGGGTTTCTCGTAATTCCGAACGTCGCAACCCGGCATAGTAGGGTTGGTTGGCTAAAGTAGCTCGTTCTACCCCAAAATCATATATTTTACGTCGGCTAACTCATCCTAGATTGTTAGATACGCCTGATTGAAGGTCTGATGGTCTAGATCACTCCTATCGCCGACCGGGCCTTTTCTGATCCATCTTTGCCATGTAATTGTCCGCGACTCACTTTACATCAGAGGTACTCTCCCTGCCTTTCATTTTATACATGTGGCACAAATGGGGAGACCCTGATCATTCATTCAGATGGTCCAATGGGCCATGGAATATTAAAAAAACATATTATTGAAAAACATATTATTGAACAATCCTAACGCTTTATTTGTGGGTTAAAAGTAGACACTACAAGACATAACCAGCAATGGCTCACATTTAATAAGAGAGAATCGCCAGCGACCTACCAGCAGCTCATGCACAAAAATCCAAAATGGATCATTTTGCCCGAAGCAGACCGTCCATCCATTTAACGAGCTCAAGTCCCGATACAAAAAAATCAGACAGATCTAACTATCAAGCAGACCACACTGCAAAAACTAGCGGGGGATTGAACGTCTACCATTGAAACCCTTTTTGGGTCACAAAAGTTTTTGATCAACATGAAATTTGTTTTTCGTATTCATTCAAGTCTTTGTGACCTTATGAGGAGAGTGGATGTAAAATAAACATTGTGGTGGTCCCTACAAATTGTTTAACAGTAAAAATCATTATCTTGCTGCTGTTTATGTTGTGCTACAGATCTTTGGATATGATTCAGTTTTTGGATAATACTCTAAAATGATTTCTAAAAGTAAATAAACTAAGTAAATATGATAAATACATCATTTTGGAGCCCATGTAACTTTGATCTCATTTCAACCGTTCATACAACTTGGCCCTCGAGGAGCATCAGTGCTCGTCTTCTCACGACAAGTACCTACAGCAGATATATAGCTGGTGTGTGGTACACCAGCCAATCGGCTTCCCATTTTGCCGGAAGCGGATTCGCTGTTGTACCACACACCACTCATCTCGCTGGTGTGTTGACATCACCAAATTCTATATCATGAGGTATGCCCGTATGTATTAGATCAAAACCGTCCGCCCATTTGGAGAGCTGGTAGTAAGGCTTGAGCCCGAAAATAAGGCAGATCCAAAGATCAAGTAGACCACAGTGCAGAAAGTAGTAGGGAATTGAACATCTAAAAGGTCATAGAAGTTTTGGATTAATATGAGTGATTGATAATTTGAACCACCGGAAGGTATGGCACGTGCAAGGCACGCGGAGAGAGGAAGTGAATGGCCGGAAAGGAGATGGTCATGTACGTCCAAACAGACTCGCCGATATTGTATGTGAATGCCTTCCAGCATGTTCATTGCACGTGCTTTAATTTGCAAGTCAAGTAGACCTGTAATCAGAAACCCAGCTAGGATGAGGATTGGACGGTGAGGAGTTCACAACTCGGTGGCCAGATTTGATTGGTGAGATGTACCCACCAGTCAAATATCACAACGTCATCTCACCAATGAGGTAGGTGGTGTCCCCGTCTTATGAGTACTTAGGTGGGCCGCACGAAGTGAAACGGGCAATACCCACCATAAAAACTTTCAAATGGAATGTGGGTTTTACTACGTTGCATATATGCCATCCAATCCATTTATCAGGAGGAACCCACCGGGAGCGAAGAACATATATTTAAACATAGGCCATTGCAAAATACATGCAAGCTAAACCGTTGTATGGTGGCATGAGCTCGGTGAACTTGAGCTCAAATAGATTTACGGTTTTGATTCCACCTACGCACCATGAGCGGACTTACATAACTTGAACCTATATATATATATATATATATATATATATATATATATATATATATATATATATATATATATATATATATATATATATATATATGTGTGTGTGTGTGTGTGTGAAATAGTACTATAAGGTTACCTCATGCAAACTTCCCATCAAGTCCAGCTGTGTGGGCTCCACCATTATATATATATATATATATATATATATATATATATATATATATAGGAAAAGGTACTATGCGCTCTAGCGTAAAGCGGTCGGCCGTGAGGTCAAGCTGATGTGGGCCCCACCGTGATGCTGTTCGAAAATCTACCCCCTCAGTCAGATGCACCATTCCAGAGGGGGCCTACACGGCTGAAAATCAAGTCAATCCGTGACTTTTGTGGGCCACACCACGTACAGAAGTTGAGAGGAGCCGTGCACCATTGAAACATTCAAAACCATTTGTGGGGACCTTTCGAGACATGTTTTGATGATCAACACCGTCCATCATGTGTGTCCCACTTGGATGTAATTTTAGACCAAGTTTCAGGTAGTATCCACAACCCAGGTGGGGCCCACCAAGTGCTTTTACATGTTTCTGCGTGTATACTTATGTTTTCCGATGGTATGGCCCACCTGAGTTACGTGGACGGCTGATTTTGGGTCTTGTGGGCCCACCCTAGGCTCGTGCATCTAGTGGACGGTGTGGATCTTCGAATGGCATCACAGTGGGGCCCACAAAGCATGACCTCACAGACAACTGCTTTACGCTCGAGCGCATAGTACCTTTTCCCATATATATATATGTGTGTGTGTGGGGGGGGGGGGGGAAGGTACAATGCGCTCGAGCTGATCATAAGCTCCCGTGAGGTCAAGCTGTGTGGGCCCCACCGTGATGTGTTTCAACCATCAACACCATGCATTTGATGGGTACCCTTTAAATTATGAGATATCCCAAAAATCAGCCGTATACGGAACTTAGGTGGGTCATACCATCTAAAATTATGTGAAGACACCGTTAAAACATATAAAAGCACTTGGTGGGGCCCACCTGAGTTTTGTATGTGCCTGAAACTTGATCTGAACCCTCATTCAAGTGGGACACACATAATGGATGGGCTGGATTTGCAAACTACATTTCGGTGGGCCCTCAAAAATGGTTATGAATGTTTTAATGGTGCACGGCCCCTCCCCACTTCTGTATGTGGTGTGGCCCACCCAAGTCATGGATTGACTTGGTTTTTGAGACCTAGGCTCACGATGGAATGATGCATTTGACTGATGGGGTAGATGTTCGAAACGTATCACAGTGGGGCCCACACAGCTTGACCTCATGGGGCGTTAAAAACAACTCGAGCGCATTGTACCTTTTTCCTATATATATATATATATATATGGGTGTACACAAACCAGGCTAGCCCGGTTAGCTCGCTCGACCCGGCCCGAAAAAGTCCGACTCGGCCTGACCCGGAACTGAGTTCGGGTCAGGACGGGCCAATTTTCTAGGCCTGAAAGTGAGTTCAGGCCGAGTTTAGATACCTCCTAATTCGGTCCGACTCGGTCCGAAATTCGACTCGCCCCGGCCCGACCCGACCCGTGTATGACTGTATTTAATTTGTATAAAATGTTTTATTTTATGCTTTGTCAAATGTATGTAAATGTATGTAAATGTCCTGATTAGTTAGATTTTTTGTGGAGTCTATACTTCAACTATCTAAACCGTTGATCTAGGGCCTTGTAATGGGATGTGGATTACCTGCCAAAGCTTTTCTCATAAACTTGTTGTAAGGTTCAAAACTGGCCCGAACTCAGGTTCGAAACTGACCCAAACTCGAAGGTTCGAAATTTGCCCGAACTCAGCCCGAACTCGTGTCAGGCCCAGTTCGGGCTAGAGATGTTGGCCCGGTGACCAGGCCCGGTCGGGTTCGGGCCTTGTGTAACTGTTGAACGGGCCTGAACGGGTTAAGGCCAGTTCGACTCAGCCTAACCCGTGTACACCCCTATATATATATATATATGTGTGTGTGCGTGCGTGTGTGTGTGTGCTTTGGGGGAATAGTACGTAAAGGTCACCTCATGCAAACTTCACATGAAGTCAAACTGTGTGGGCCTCACCATGATGTGGGTCGAACATCAACACCTTGCATTCGATGGGTCCCCCTTAGGTTATGTGATATCTCAAAAATCAGCCGAATATGGAACTCATATAGGTCATATCATCTAAAATCATGTGAAGACATGCCTAAAATATATAAAAGCACTTGGTGCTGATTATCTAAGTTTTGAATGCAGCTGAAACTTGGTCTGACCCCTCATCCAATTGGGACACACACAATGGATGGGCTGGATTTGTGTACCACATCTTAGTGGACCCAATAAATGATTATGAATGTTTTAATGGGAGGGTAACCCATCCAAACTATTGTATGTGGTGTGGCCCCCACAAGTCATCAATTGATTTGATTTGTAAGCCTGTGGCCCACCATGGAAAGATGTATCTAATTGATGAGATTGATGTTAGACACACGTCACGATGGGGCCTACACAGATCAACCTCATAGGAAGTTCCCATGAGGTCGACCTCATAGTACCATATATATATTATGTCCAGTAGCCAATGCTTCAGTTGTAGTCCTAACCATTAATTTTTATAGTTTAATGAGAGCCAATGAAAATTTTCTTTCTGCTGTTCTAAATACATTTGCAGAAAGTTACATGGTAACCCACGTAGCATAAGAGTCCACAACGTAGATGGTTCCAGTGAATAGATCACTTGAAAATTCGGCCTCAGTTGGCTGGATGCCATACCTGCGCTTGATCCTCAGCAGTGGGAGAGGCCATGTGTATAAAGTGCCCAATGTGTTGGGCTGGCCTGTCCAGTTCGAGTCTAGTCACTTTTGGTTGGACTGGGTTTGGGCTAAGCCCTAAGGCTCATGGGTTGGACCGAATTATGTCTTAAGCCCAAAATTAACGACGCTTGAGCTCCTCCTGAATTTGCCTAGAGATCAAACAAGCGTGCCTGTGGTTTATTTAACAATGATGAGCTGATTATTTGAACTGTGTGTCTGACCCAGACTAAGCATGATTGGAAAGGTGCATGAGATCCACCCCATCCACCCGGTGCACAACCTCTTATTCCCCTTAATACCCAAAAATCAGGTCCATCCAAAACTCAGGTAAACAACATTACGGGAAACATTTGGGATGGAACACCCAACACTAGTTATGTTTGGGGCCCAATCCATTCATTTGACCAACCCTATTAAGACAAAGGGAGGTCCTAAAAATTAGGCCATCTCGAAACTAAGGTGGCCCACCATGTGAATTTAAAGGAAGCAGATTGGCTGGTGTACCACACCACCGATCTGACTGGTGTGTTGACTACGTCAAGTTTTGTGGGTCCCATCATGAGATATGTGTTATATCTAAAACCATCAATTCATTTGTCAAGCTCGTCCTAAGACTTAAGCTCAAAAATAAGACAGATTCAAAGATTAAGTGGACCATACTGCAAAAAGTAGTAGCACGTTGAACTTCTACAAATCCTTGCGAGGGTCACAGATGTTTTGGATTAATATGATATTTGTTTTTCCTCTTCATCTATATCTATGTACCCATGAATGTTTTAACAGTGAGAATCATTATCTCATTGATATTTGTGGTGTGATCCACCTGAGCCTTGGGTATGACTCAATTTTTAGCTCTTGCGCATTCCGTGAACGGCTCGAATAAAAAAAAGACATCATTGTAGGCATATATAACTCTTTATCTCCTTTGAACCGTTCCTACAACTTGGAAACGGAGGAGCATCTGCACTCGTCTTCGCACGACACGTGCCCACACTAGCCAGGTCGGTGGTGTGTGGTACAGCAGCCAATCAGCTTCCAAATTCAAACTGTTTTCAATAGTTTGGCCCACCTGAGTTTGAATTAGCCGTCTGTTCGGGAAGCAAACAAAAGGATAGATGCATCTATTGACATGTGTGCATCTTCCGCAAAGGTGCACACCCACCTCTTACGTCGCCTTGGCAGTTCATGGCTCTCTGTCCGATCTTCTCTTGAAAGTGAAGGGATTGCGTATGTGTTGCTGGATTGCTGGATTATGAAAGTCAATACACATGCACTGAGAAAATTGTACACATGTGATGTTTGTAAAAAATCCAGCCGCTTCAATTGCTGAGTCAATTACAGATGGTTGTAAAGATTACTTCTTTTTTTTAATTAAACATCCCTCTCACACATGTACATGATCATTTCTTCAAACACTATATATTCATTGCTTATCCTTACATGCTTGTAGAGGTAAGTAGTGTCACCACCAAACACCATATGTAATTTGCCTCTGCGCCCGTCGTATCAAGCCTCACATGGAGGCAGAGTATTAAGTAACTCAAAGTCATAAATGCCAACTCCCCAAAGAGTGTACTCTCCTTATCAAGTTGTCATCCATTAAGTGGCATCCATGTCAAGGTGGACCATCTCTCCGGACTGTGACTATAAGTGGGGTTTGTTTGCAAGTGGCAACATATTGAGTTTTCAATGTAGTCATATGCATTCATAATTGTGCATGTACACACACTCATGTACAGTTGTCGCCTGCCTGTCGGATCCATATTGTGTACTCCTCTTACCTGGACTGAGCTTCCTCCGCAGACAAAGTAGTGGAATTTGATTGAATGGCAGGTTATTATTAAAGATGGGATCAGTCAATTACATACTTGACTACAACAATTTTCAAACATGCTTGGCATGGGTATCATCTTTGACACTAGTCTACCATCCAAACAAATCCCACCGTATTAAGGAAGAGGGAGCTCAGTCTACTCAATTGACATATGAAGTTGTCTGGGTGGAATATAGAAGAGGTAAGTTTTGTGTGCTATGGTAGGATGGATTTGTAAGCCTTTAGGACGTGTGAGGGATCCAAGTAGTTGAAATGATAGTTTTCATAGTAGGTGGTATATTCTGACCATTTCATGGAAATTTTAGGGATAACTCATTTTGGTGAGTGACTTTTCCTTGGTAATATTTGAACCATGGTTTTAACCAATTAGACACTTCTAGATTACTGAAATGATTTTAGCAATATTCAAATGCCTTTTCCACCTCCATATATTTGAAGTCTAAGTGCTTTATAGAAATAATTTTGTGAATTTATTTAGGAGGTGTTTGGTTAAAGGCACATCTCTCTCTCTCTCTCTCTCTCTCTCTCTCTCTCTCTCTCTCTCTCTATAGGTGCCTTCAATCTGTACATGGAACAAGAGTTCGATCAATCAACCACCCTTCAATCTGTATATATATCAATGTCAATCGATCAATACTTAGATATAGCATGCGTGATTTTGGATAGTTGTGCAATTAGTTTCCTATTCCGGGTGTTATAATATATATATATATATATATATAAATATAATTGCAGGTGACAGAATAATCGAGACTTAAACATTTTTAAAGTTTGAAAATGAGAAAACAAGAGTTTTTTTTTAAATGTAACTGCATCCATCTCTTGTACTTTTCAATTTCATAGTGATCGATGTCGCTTTGTGCCGTATATTTTTTTCCATAAGGATTTTTCCATGTAAAATTTACATGTACTTATGCATAATTTGTTTGCATTTGTATATAATCGTGTGATCTGAATTTCAAATTTGCTTTCGCAGTCCTCCAACAAGTGGTATCGTGGCTAATGTTGGAATTCAAATTTAAATTTGAGACATAACAATTAAGGGATCAAACATGAAGTATGAAACGGATAGGTTCACTGGTAAAAATAACTTTAAATTATCGGATGTGAAGATGAAATGTTTTTTAGTTTAACGAAGGGCCTCAACATGCATAAGAAGAAAACTCTAGCATATTTCATTGATTAGGTATATTGTCAAACCACATGAATCTTTATACATTTTCATTTTTATTTTGGTTCGGCCTTTTTAGCTTTTGCTTCCCCCTCTTCTTTTGTAGTTTCACCTCGCTTACATCGATCACATGCACACGTTCTTTATCTGCAACAGTCTTTAATAAGCTTTTATTTTTGTGCCACAAAATAAAATAAATGATCTTAGTTATTCATACCAGATAATTTTGTTTCTATAATTTTTAAAATTAGTGTCTTTTACTATTCTTCTACCTGCAACATAAACTTACTTTTGTAGCGGTAGATCTTAGCGCTGCAGCCATGACCGTCACATTAGCAACCCAAAAAATTAATATGCCACCCAACACCGTAGCTACCATCGCTTGGCAACTCCAATGGGGACATCTCTCTTAAAATAAAAGAATGGTCCACGTTCATTGAGAAAAAAGGCAGCCAGGAGATGGTACAGATGAGCCCTCATCAAGTCACCGTCCCACTCGAACGGTGAGGATGAAACTGTAAAATACTAACAATTCAATAAAAAGATGAATACAGAGGATATCTTTGGTTTGGCTAACATACCAGAGCCGTGTAGTTTCCATTATATTTATAGATATACAACTGAGAACTGTAAAACGTATAATAAGGAAACAAATATGAGCAAAATAAGGAAACAAACTAATACAATCAATTACACGTTTGTAGGAGAAAGTTACGCCAACAGCTGGATTATTTTGAATTAGTAATAGAATGGATGGAGTGAAAAATTGGTGCAGATGCTCCTGGATTTTCTGCTGAAGATTCTGATAGTCTAACACCCCCCCTCGAATTAATGGGGTTTTGACAGACCATTAATTTGCCCTTTAGATACTGGAAACGTTGTGCAATTTGACCTTTGGTGAAAACATCCGCTATTTGATCCACGGTTGAGACATGTTGGACTTTAATATCACCGTTGCATACTTTCTCCTGAATAAAATGATAGTCAATCTCTACGTGCTTCGTTCTTGCATGAAACACCGGATTTGAAGCGAGGGCAATTGCCCCAATGTTATCGCACCATATAGTTGGTGTGTGGACGATACCAACAGCCAATTCTTTGAAAAGCATTCTAAGCCAGTAGACTTCAGCTGTAGCGAGTACCATTGAACAGTACTCGGCTTCGGTACTCAAACGAGAGACCACGTTTTATTTCTTGGAGCTCCAAGAAACCAGGTTTCTTCCCAGAAAACTCCATATCCGCTAGTACACCGTCCCACTCGAATGGTGAGGATGAAACTGTAAAATACTAACAATTCAATAAAAATATGAATACAGAGGATATCTTTAGTTTGGCTAACACACCAGAGCCGTGTAGCTTTCCATTATATTTATAGCTATACAACTGAGAACTGTAAAGCGTATAATAAGGAAACAAATATGAGCAAAATAAGGAAACAAACTAATACAATCAATTACACGTTTGTAGGAGAAAGTTACGCCAACAGCTGGATTATTTTAAATTAGTAACAGAATGGATGGAGTGAAGAATTGGTGCAGATGCCACTACAAAAAAGAGGGTTTTTAGCGATGAAACGCATTTTTGTCGCCAAAAGTCACTTTTAGCGACGAAATAAATTTTCGTCGCTAAAAGTGAGATTTTAGCGACGAAACTTTTAGAGACGAAAGTTTTCGTAGCTAAAACTAGTGCATTAGACTTTTAGCGACGAAAATTTTCGCCGTTAAATGCTCCAAACATTTTACTTCGATGTGGCATAAATTTCTTTTAGCTGCGAAAATTTTCGCAGCTAAAAATACTGTATGAGACTTTTAGCGACGAAACTTTTCATCTCAAAAGACTCTAAACATTGTCTTAAACTTTTGGCGGTGAAACTTTTTGCTGCTAAAAGTCTTGTACTGTACAAGACTTTTAGCAGCGACAATTTTCGCTACTAAAACTAAACTAACATATCTTTTAGTGACAAAAAGTTTCGTCGCCAAAAGTTTCTTTCTAAAAAAATTATTCCAGTTCAAAATACGTACAAAATTCCTGATATACACCTGTTAACAATATATTCTATCATATTCATCCTGATATACACATTTCATCATATTCACATTCACATTAATGTAAACCCAAACAACATAAACTTTTAGCGGCGAAAATGTTCGTCGCTAAAAAATACTATACAAGATAAACTTTTAGCGGCGAAAATGTTCGTCTCTAAAAAATACTATACAAGACTTTTAGCAGTGAACATTTTCGCTGCTAAAAATATTTTCCAAAAGATTTTAGCAGTGAAAATATTTGCGGCAAAATAAATTTTCCAAGACTATTAGCTGCGAAAATTTTCGCCGCCAAAAAATTTCAAAGACTTTAGCAGCGAAACTTTTCGCTGCAAAAAAAAAACATTTCCAAGATTTTAGCAGCGAAAATTTTCGCTGCCAAAAAATTCTAAGACTTTTAGCAACGAAAATTTTCGCCGCCAAAAAAATTTCCAAGAATTTTTAGCAGCGAAAACTTTTGCTGCTAAAAAATCATTCCACTTTTAGCGACAAAAATTTTCATCGCTAAAAGTCTTTTTTTAAAAAAATATACAGCTCAAAATTTCGCACAAAATTCCTGATATACACCTATTAATAATATATTTCATCATATTCATCCTAATATACACCTGTTATATAATATATTTCATCATATTGACATTCACATCCAGCTAAACTCAAACCCAAACATAAACTACATTCATCCAAACACAAACAATCTTATCTGTATCACATTCATTCACGCATAAATACATATAAATTTAACATAAACAAATAAACAAAAAATCACAAAGATGAAGGCGAAGGTGGTGGGGCATCGGTGGGTAAGCGTGTAGTGAAAGCCTGAAACATCTTCGTCATCCGTCACTCATGCTCCACCCGCATCTCCTACATTCTCCTCTCATGCTCCTCCATCTGCCTCACCAACTCCTCCTCCATCCTCCTCTGCCTCGCGAGCTAATCCTCTATCCTCCTCTCCTGCTCCTCCCTCTGCCTCGCCAGCTCCTCCAAGTTTAGGTTTAGGTTTAGGTTTAGGTTCAGGTTCAGGTTATAAGTATAGGTTTTGGGATTTGAGAATAGGTTTAGGGTTTAGGTTTGGGTTTCAAGTTTAAGCTTAGGTTAAGGTTAGGGAGTTGAGATTAGGATTAGGTGTAGGTTTAGGTTTAGGGATTTGAGAATACATTTAGGTTTTAGGTTTAGGTTTTAGGTTATAGGTTTAGGTTTAGGTTTTAGGTTTAGGTTATTGTTAGGTTATAGGTTATAAGTTTAGGTTATAGGTTATAAGTTAGGTTATAGGTTATAAGTTTAGGTTACTGAGTTTAGGTTTTGGTTTTAGTTTAGGTTAAGGTTATAGGTTTAGGTTCAATTTAGGTTTAAGTTATGGGTTATAGCTTTGGGAATTGAGAATAGGTTAAGGTTTAGGTTTAGAAACCGGGTTCGGGTTCGGGATCGAGTTTAGGTTTGGGTTTTCAAGTTTACGTTTAGGTTTAGGTTAGGGAGTTGAGATTAGGATTTGGTGTAGGTTTAGGTTGAGGATTTGAGAATACATTTAGGTTATAGGTTTTAAGTTTAGGCTTTAGCTTATAGGTTTAGGTTATAGGTTTTGGTTTTGGTTTTGGTTTTAGGTTTAGGTCATAGGTTAAGGTTAGGTTTAGGTTTAGGTTATAGGTTATAGCTTTGGGAAGTGAGAATAGGTTATGGTTTAGGTTTAGAAGCGGGTTCGGGTTCGAGATCGGGTTTAGGTTTGGGTTTTCAAGTTCGAGTTTAGGTTTAGGTTAGGGAGTTGAGATTAGGATTTGGTGTAGGTTTAGGTTTAGGGATTTGAAAATAAGTAAAGGTTTAGGTTTAGAAAATCGGGTTCGGGTTCTAGATCGGATTTAGGCTTGGGTTTTCATATTTAGGTTTAGGTTTAAGTTAGGGAGTTGAGATTGGGATTTGGTGTAGGTTTAGGTTTAGGGATTTGAGAATAGGTTAAGGTTAAGGTTTAGGTTTAGGAAATCGGGTTCGGGTTCGGGATCGGGTTTAGGCTTGGGTTTTCAAGTTTAGGTTTAGGTTTAGGTTAGGGAGTTGAGATTGGGATTAGGTGTAGGTTTAGGTTTAGGGATTTGAGAATAGGTTAAGGTTTAGGTATAGGTTTAGGTTTTAGCATATAGGTTTAGGTTTTGGTTTTAGGTTTAGGTTAAGTTTATAAGTTTAGGTTATAGGTTATAGGCTAAGGTTTAGGTTATAGGTTTTTGTTTAGGTTGAGGTTATAGGTTTTGGTTTAGGTTATAGGTTTAGGTTTAGGTTTTGTTTAGGTTGAGGTTATAGGTTTTGTTTAGGTTATAGGTTTAGGTTTAGGTTTTAGTTTATAGGTTTAAGTTATAAGTTATCGGTTTAGGTTCTCGGTTTTAGGTTTAGGTTAAGGTTATAAGCTTAGGTTAAGGTTTAGGTTCGGGTTTTGGTTTAGGTTAAGGTTTAGGTTTTGGGTTTAGGTTAAGGTTAGGTTTAGGTTTAGGTTATAGGTTATAGGTTATAGCTTTGGTAATTGAGAATAGGTTAAGGTTTACGTTTAGAAGCAGTCTCGGTTCGGAGTTCGGGATCGGATTTAGGTTTAGGTTTTCAGATTAGCTTTAGGTTTAGGTTAGGGAGTTGTGATTAGGATTTGGTGTAGGTTTAGGTTTAGGGATTTGAGAATACATTTAGGTTTTAGGTTTTAGGTTTAGGTTTTAGGTTTTAGGTTTTGGTTTTGGTTTTAGGTTTAGGTTATAAGTTAAGGTTATGGGTTATAGCTTTGAGAGTGAGAATAGGTTAAGGTTTAGTTTTAGAAGCCCAGGTTGGGTTTAGGTTTGTGTTTTCAAGTTCAAGTTTAGGTTTAGGTTAGGGAGTTGAGATTAGGATTTGGTGTAGGTTTAGGTTGAGGGATTTGAAAATAGGTAAAGGAGGTTTAGGTTTAGAAAATCGGGTTCGGGTTCTGGATCGGGTTTAGGCTTGGTTTTCATGTTTAGGTTTAGGTTTAGGTTAGGGAGTTGAGATTGGGATTTGGTGTAGGTTTAGGTTTAGGATTTGAGAATAGGTTAAGGTTAAGATTTAGGTTTAGGAAATCGGGTTGGTTCTGGATCGGGTTTAGGCTTGGGTTCTTTATGTTTAGGTTTAGGTTTAGGTTTAGGTTGGTTAGGGAGTCGAGATTGGGATTAGGTATAGGTTTAGGTTTAGGGATTTGAGAATAAGTTAAGGTTTAGGTATAGGTTAAGGTTTAGGTATAGGTTTTAGGTTCGGTTTTTAGCATAAAGGTTTAGGTTTTGGTTTTAGGTTTAGAGTTAAGGTTATAAGTTTAGGTTATAGGTTATAGGTTAAGGTTTAAGTTATAGGTTTTTGTTTAGGTTAAGGTTATAGGTTTTGGTTTAGGTTATAGGTTTAGGTTTAGGTTTAGGTTTAGGTTTTAGTTTATAGGTTTAGGTTATAGGTTTAGGTTTTGGTTTTAGGTTTAGGTTAAGGTTATAAGTTTAGGTTAAGGTTTAGGTTACAGGTGTTTTGGTTTAGGTTAAGGTTATAGGTTTTGGTTTAGGTTAAGGTTTAGGTTTGGGTTTATGTTAAGGTTATAGGTAAAGGTTATAGGTTTAGGTTAGAGTTTAGGTTTAGGTTTAGGTTATAGGTTATAGCTTGGGAATTGAGAATAGGTTAAGGTTTAGGTTTAGGAAATCGAGTTTGGGTTCGGGATCGGGTTTAGGCTTGGGTTTTCATGTTTAGGTTTAGGTTTAGGTTAGGGTGTTGAGATGGGGATTTGGTGTAGGTTTAGGTTTAGGGATTTGAGAATAGGTTAAGGTTTAGGTTTAGGAAATCGAGGTTCGGGATCGGGTTTTGAAGTTTAGGTTAAGGTTGAGGTTAATGTTAGGTAATAGGTTATAAGTTTAGGTTATAAGTAATAGGTTAAGGTTTTAGGTCATAGGTTTTGGTTTAGGTTAAGGTTATAGGTTTAGGTTAAGGTTTAGGTTTAGTTTTCGGGTTTAGGTTTAGGTTATAAGGTATAGGTTTAGGAATTGAGAATTGGTTTGGGTTTAGGTTTAGGGAATCGGGTTCAGGTTCGGGTTTGGGATCGGATTTAGGTTTGGGTTTTCAAGTTTAAGCTTAGGTTTAGGTTAGGGAGTTGAGATTAGGATTAGGTGTAGGTTTAGGTTTATGGATTTGAGAATACATTTAGTTTTAGGTTTAGGTCTTAGGTTATAGGTTAAGGTTTAGGATTTAGGTTTAGGTGAATGGTAGGTAATAAGTTATGAGTTTAGGTTATAGGTAATAGGTTAAGGTTTTAGGTCATAGGTTTTGGTTTAGGTTAAGGTTATAGGTTTAGGTTAAGGTTTAGGTTATAAGGTTTAGGTTTAGGTTATAAGGTATAGGTTTAGGAATTGAGAATTGGTTTGGGTTTAGGTTTAGAGAATCGGGTTTGGGTTTGGGTTCGGGATCGGGTTTAGGTTTGGGTTTTCAAGGTTAAGCTTAGGTTTAGGTTAGGGAGTTGAGATTAGGATTAGGTGTAGGTTTAGGTTTAGGGATTTGAGAATATATTTAGGTTTTAGGTTTAGGTCTTAGGTTATAGGTTAAGGTTTAGGATTTAGGTTTAGGTGAATGGTAGGTAATAGGTTATAAGTTTAGGTTATAGGTAATAGGTTAAGATTTTAGGCCATAGGTTTTGGTTTAGGTTAAGGTTATAAGTTTAGGTTTAGTTTAGGTTCGAGTTTAGGTTTAAGTTATAAGGTATAGGTTTAGGTAATTTGAGAATTGGTTTGGGTTTAGGTTTAGGAATTGGGTTTAGTTTTAGGTTCAAGAGTTTAGGTTTAGGTTATAAGACATAGGTTTAGGGAATTGAGAATTGGTTTAGGTTTAGGTTTAGAATCGGGTTCGGGTTTAGGTTTAGGTTTTCAAGTTTAAGCTTAGGTTAAGGTTAGGGAGTTGAGATTAGGATTAGGTGTAGGTTTAGGTTTAGGAATTTGAGAATACATTTAGGTTTTAGGTTTAGGTTTAGGTTTAGGTTTTAGGTTATAGGTTAAGGTTTAGGTTACTGTTAGGTTATAGGTTATAAGTTTAGGTTATAAGTAATAGGTTTTGGTTTAGGTTAAGGTTATAGGTTTAGGTTAAGGTTTAGGTTTAGGTTAAGGTTAAGGTTTAGGTTTAAATTATAAGCTATACGTTTAGGGAATTGAGAATTGGTTAAGGTTTAGGTTTAGGGAATCGGGTTCGGGTTCGGAATTTGGTTTAGGCTTGGGTTTTCATGTTTAGGTTTAGGTTTAGGTTAGGGAGTTGAGATTGAGAATAGGTGTAGGTTTAGGTTTAGGGATTTGAGAATAGGTTAATGTTTAGGTATAGGTTTAGGTTTAGGTTATAGGTTTAGGTTTTGGTTTTAGGTTTAGGTTAAGGTTATAAGTTTAGGTTATAGGCTATAGGTTAAGGTTTAGGTTATAGGTTTTGGTTTAGGTTGAGGTTATAGGTTTTGGTTTTTAGGTTATAGGTTTAGGTTTAGGTTTTTAGTTTATAGGTTTTTGTTTAGGTTGAGGTTATAGGTTTTGGTTTAGGTTATAGGTTTAGGTTTAGGTTTTGTTTATAGGTTTAGGTTATAAGTTATAGGTCTAGGTTTAGGTTTTGGTTTTAGGTTTAGGTTAAGGTTATAAGTTTAGGTTAAGGTTTAGGTTACTGAGGTTTTGGTTTAGGTTAAGGTTATATGCTTTGGTTTAGGTTAAGGTTATAGGTTAAGGTTATAGGTTTAGGTTAGGTTTAGGTTTAGATTATAGGTTATAGGTTATAGCTTTGGGAATTGAGAATAGATTAAGGTTTAGGTTTAGGAAACTGGGTTCGGGTTCAGGATCGAGTTTAGGTTTGGGTTTTCCAGATTAGGTTTAAGTTTAGGTTAGGGAGTTGTGATTAGGATTTGGTGTAGGTTTAGGTTTAGGGATTTGAGAATACATTTAGGTTATAGGTTATAGGTTTTGGTTTTGATTTTAGGTTTAGATTATAGGTTAAGGTTATAGGTTATAGCTTTGGGAATTGAGAATAGGTTAAGGTTTAGGTTTAGAAAGCGGGTTCGGGTTAGGGATCGGGTTTAGGTTTGGGTTTTCAAGTTGAAGTTTAGGTTTAGGTTAGGGAGTTGAGATTAGGATTTGGTGTAGGTTTAGGTTGAGGATTTAAAAATAGGTAAAGGTTTAGGTTTAGGAAATCGGGTTCGAGTTCGGATTGGGTTTGAAGCTTAGGTTTTCATGTTTAGGTTTAGGTTTAGGTTAGGGAGTTGAGATTGGGATTTGGTGTAGGTTTAGGTTTAGAAATTTGAGAATAGGTTAAGGTTAAGGTTTAGGTTTAGGAAATCGGGTTCGGATTTGGGATCGAAGTTAGGCTTGGGTTTTCATGTTTAGGTTTAGGTTTAGGTTAGGGACTTGAGATTGGGATTAGGTGTAGGTTTAGGTTTGGTTTTAGGTTTATGTTTAGAAATCGTGAGTTCGGGTTTGGGATCGGGTTTTTTGAAGTTTAGGTTTAGGTTTAGGTTGGGGAGTTGAGATTGGGATTGGGATTAGGTTTAGGTTTATGGATTTGAGAATACATTTAGGTTGTAGGTTTAGGTTTAGGTTTTAGCTTATAGGTTTTGGTCAAGGTTATAAGTTTAGGTTATAGGTTATAGGTTAAGGTTTAGGTTATAGGGTTTTTGTTTAGGTTAAGGTTATAGGTTTTGGTTTTTAGGTTATAGGTTTAGGTTTAGGTTTAGGTTTAGGTTATAGTTTATAGGTTTAGGTTATAGGTTTTGGTTTTGGTTTTAGGTTTAGGTTAAGGTTATAAGTTAAGGTTTTTGTTTAGGTTAAGGAATTCTGAGTTTTGGTTAAGGTTTAATTTTGGGTTTATGTTAAGGTTATAGGTTAAGGTTATAGGTTTAGGTTATAGGTTATAGGTTATAGGTTAAGGTTTAGGTATAGGTTTTAGCTTATATGTTTAGGTTTTAGCTTATAGGTTTAGGATTTTAGTTTTGGTTTTAGGTTTAGTTAAGGTTATAAGTTTAGGTGTCTTGAGTTATAGGTTTTTGTTTAGGTTAAGGTTATAGCTTTTGGTTTAGGTTATAGGTTTAGGATTAGGTTTAGGTCTAAGTTTTAATTTATAGGTTTAGGTTATAGGTTTAAGTTTTGGTTTTAGGTTTAGGTTAAGGTTATAAGTTTATGTTTAGGTTTAGATTCTGAGGTTTTGGTTTAGGTTAAGGTTATAGGTTTTGGTTTAGGTTAAGGTTTATGTTTTTGGTTTATGTTAAGGTTATGAAGTTAAGGTTATAGGTTTAGGTTATAGGTTATAGGTTATAGGTTATAGCTTTGAATTGAGAATAGGTTAAGGTTTAGCTTTAGGAAATCGAGTTCGGGTTCGAGATCGGATTTAGGGGGTTTTCAAGTTTAGGTTTAGGTTTAGGTTAGGGAGTTGAGTTGGGATTAGGTGTAGGTTTAGGTTTAGGGATTTGAGAATACATTTAGGTTTTAGGTTTAGGTTTAGGTTTAGGTTTATGTTATGGATTATAGGTTAAGTTTAGGTTAAGGTTTTAGGTTTAGGTTTAGGTTATAAGTGTCGGTTATAGGTTTAGGTTTAAGTTAGGTTATAGGTTATAGCTTTAGTGAATTGAGAATAGGTTAAGGTCTAGGTTTAGGAAATCGAGTTTGGGTTCGGGATCGGTTTAGGTTTGGGTTTTCAAGTTTAGGATTAGGTTTAGGTTAGGGAGTTGAGATTAGGATTAGGTGTAGGTTTAGGTTTGGGGATTTGAGAATACATTTAGGTTTTAGGTTTAGGAAATCGGTTTCGGAATCGGGATCGGGTTTAGGCTTGGGTTTTCATGTTTAGGTTTAGGTTTAGGTTAAGGAGTTGAGATTGGGATTAGGTGTAGGTTTAGGTTTAGGGTTTTGAGAATACATTTAGGGTCCATTTGGCAGGACTGATTGGAAGGGATTGGATGGTATTGGAAGGGATTGGAAGTTAAATCTCGGGATTGGCCGGGCGTGCCAAACAGACTGGGTGATCTTATCTCGGGATATAGAAATCTCATGGATCTTAAGACAATCCACTGACAACACCATCACTACCTTTAAATCCCATCCAGCTCCACCCTAATCCATTCAAATTTGCCTGGGACATGTTTGGGTCGAGGGATTGGAAGGGATGGGAAGGTTTAATCCCAAGATTGGTCGGGCGTGCCAAACAGACTCCATATAGCAATCCTGGGATATAGTAATCCCATGGATCTTAAGACAATGCACTAACAACACCATTATTGCCTTGAAATCCGTGCCATCCACCTTAATACCATTCAATCCCTTCCAATCCACCCGTCCAAACAGGCCCTTAGGTTTTAGGTTTAGGTTATAGTTTATAGGTTTAGGTTATAGGTTTTGGTTTTGGTTTTAGGTTTCGGTTAAGGTTATAAGTTTAGGTTATAGGTTTAGGTTTGAATTAAAGTTATAGGTTTAGGTTTGAGTTAAAGTTTAGGGATTCGAGTTCAGGTTCGGGTTTGGGTTCGGGTTTAGGTTATAGGTTTTGGTTTAGGTTATGGTTATAAGTTTAGAATAACGTTTAGGTTTAGGTTATGGGTTTTGGGATTAGAGAATAAGTTTAGGTTATAAGTATAGGTTTAGGTTGGGTTATAGGTTAAGGTTTAGGGATTTGATTTTAAGTTAAGGTTTAGGTTTAGGTTATAAGTATATGTTTTGGGATTTGAGAAAAGGTTTAGGTTATAAGTATAGGTTTAGGTTAAAGTTGTAAGTTTAGGTTTAGGTTATAAGTATAGGTTATAAGTTAAGGTTTTTATTTAGGTTTAGGTTATAAGTATAAGTTTAGGGATTTGAGAATAGGTTTAGGTTAAGGTTATAAGTTTGGGTTAAGGTTATAAGTATAGGTTTAGGTTATAGGTATAGGTATAGGTATATGTTTAGGTTATAGGTTTAGGTTTAGGTTTAGATTTATGTTTAGGTTAAGGTTTAGGTTAAGGTTTAGGTTAAAGGTTTTGGTTTAGGGTTATGGGTGTGGTACCTGCAAATACAGATATAAACACGGCCTGTCCAAATGGTCAGGCCCTTCCAATGCTGTCCATAGGAAATGGACAGCTTCATCATGGTCATAACAGCGGTTCCCACCTTCTACGGACTCCCGCTCATCCGGATAGTTCCGACGCACATCCGAGTCTGCTCCATTAATCTCAAGCAAATACATAAATATGGCCTGTCCAAATGGCCAGGCCCTTTCAATATTATCCATAGGAAATGGACAGCTTCATCATGGTCATAACAGCGATTCTCACCTTCTAAGGACCCCCACTCATCCGGATAGCTCCGACGCACATCCGGGTCTACTCCATTAATCTCGAGCAAATACATAAATACGGCCTGTTCAAATGGTCAGGCCCTTCCAATGTTGTCCATAGGAAATAGACAGCTTCATCATGGTCATAACAGCAGTTCCCACCTTCCAGGGACCCCCGCTCTTCCGGATAGCTCCGACGCACATCCGGGTCTGCTCCATCAACATCGAGTAAATACATTTAAAAACAAGGTAGACATCTATTTTTTTTTTATGAATAAAAACCAATCTTGAAGACTATTCATCAGGCAGTCCCTACAATGGATAGTAGTTGGACATTGAACAATTAAAAGCATTAACCACTTCTGTTGCTTTTTTGCATATACACAAGATTCATAGGCTGAAAATTTGCCATTGAGTTCCTGTTTTATGTTCGGTTAGTAGAGACGGACAAGCTCTTTATACCATATGACCTACAGCTGATGAAAATTTCAAGTAAATTGTACGAGGTTTATAATAATCTTAGAGATTAGAAAATTTTCAAGTATGTGCATTTCAGTCTGAGTTATTTCTCTAATGACGATAGCCTTGGGAGGGTTGATATGAGGGATGGGTTGATTGCAAGAGGCCTGATTAAAACTGTATTGGGTTATCTTGCTGCCCTCTTGCAATCAACCCATCCCTTGTATCAACCCTTCCAAGGCTATCGTGATTAGAGAAATAACTCAGACTGAAATGCACATACTTGAAAATTTTCTAATCTCCAAGATTACTATAAACCTCGTACAATTTATTTGAAAATTTTATAACTTGAAATAGCACATGAGTGAGAGAAGACAACGTAACCTTTTATATAGAAGCCAGAAATTGATAGGTTGGGATTGTCCTATCGAGGAGATTGTTGGGCGTAGTCCATCTATTATTGGGACAAACATGCATGGGTTTGGATTATTAGACCATGGACCCCATCTGTCATTGAAAACTAAGGATTAAAATGGTGTGACAATCTATATGTAGTAAGATATATATATAAATCCCTTGTGTAGTATTTGTGGATTATGTATTTGTAGATAATGTGTAGTTGTGTACTATCATTTATACAAGAACATGTCTTGACTGTATATGGACACACATGCTAAGACATACGTATGTGAGATTGGTGAAGCTAAATTGAAATGGATCACATTAACTCTACACTAATTTGATAGATCATAAACTAAAATCTACACTAATTTGATCTTGTAACTTCAGATCATTGGAAGTATAATAGATGGTTGAAATGCAGTACAATGATCAAAATTCAGCAAAAAAATGTCCATTAATCAAACTCTATAATAACCAAAACAATCTGGATTTGAGATTCCAATCTATCTATGGTGTTCCTACGATATGGATGGTTCAATTCAAGTTCATCCATGCTAAAATGTACACTTCAGATTCAAGCCCATAGCTCAATGGGAGACAAGACATGTTTCAAGACTGAGGCCTTAGGTTTGAGCCAATCATCATTGTTTGCTAGAGTACAAAACAACTCCAATTTACAGGTATTTAGTCTATGAAAACGAAAACTACATGCCTAGTTAATGATGCATACAATGCCGTTTTCTATCTCTTGGTATTATTTCATTTCCAAAAGTGGAAAAAAAAGGTGTGTGCCTTAAAAACATGGGATAAAAATTGCATTTTTCCTTCCTTTATCTTTGTTTGGAAAGGTAGAAAAATTATAGATGAATGATGAATCCTATTGTCAAGAAAACCCTGGAAATAAATTCAAGTTATGTTATCTTGTTTGTTCAGCATACTTGTTTTCTATGAAAATGTTAGAAGGTCAATAGTAAAATGATATGAATTCTCTTATAACTGTGAAAATCGACAACTAACATATTCTTGAAAGCAATTAATAGCCATGTTTTTTCTTTCAAGCCAAACTTTGAAATGGAAAATGATTCCCATAGCTACTTTTTTTTATATATCAAACATATATAGAAAGTAGATTTCTATGGAAACCAATTTCTTGTCTATAGTTTTCAATGTTCCTAAAGGATTCTGATGAATTGACTTTATTGGACCGAAATAAATGTTACGTACATCAATGGGCAACTACCCTTGTTGGCTAATCGTATTCCATCCTTGATGATTTCCTTCACGACCATACCCTATGAAGTGGCAATTCATACACAGTCCAAAAACCGTAAAATCAGACGTATGTATTGAAGGAGATAGAGAAGGGTACTATAATTGATTCCTTCATTTCAAAACTCACCAAATGACAAAAACAACTTCTTCGTATGAAGGATAATTCTAAGTCAAACAATGTAGTTGATGCAGTTGATGCAGTAGAACCTGAATATAGTAGAGACAGCCTTCCCTCTAAGGTACACCTAGCAGAGACTGTTCAACTATCAGGCCTTAACACAGATGGGAAGCGAATTGAAAAACACATGGAGGGAATGATCCTAGCCATCCAGTTCATGGTCTTTAACCGCCAACATTCAATGCAATAAAGTCACCCAAAACCTAAAAAAATGATGGCAAGAATCATCCATTAAGTGTTCTCTCCATCCATATGAAGGTCAACTAGATGAACCATCCTGATTGACAATGGAGCCATGTAAGGCCTGTTTGGATTGCTAATTACACCAGTAATTTTTTATAAATTTTCTAAGCCCATACACACTTTAATCCCTTTGCCAACCACAAGCAAACACATTTGAGATATGACGTTAACACGGGATGGGCCACATGCTTTGAATCTTCGGGCATGATAAATTACCATATAGACTCAACAATTGAAATGATTGAGTCACACAAATCATTGCACTCCACATTGGTTAGGCTCCTCTTATGAATTTCATCAAACACACCATGTTCAAAAGTAAAGATTGACTAGTATATCCAAAATGAGTTCATTTAGATCTTCTTCTTTTTTTTTTCAAAGGAAAGGAAAAAATAATAAGAATTTATTCAAATCACATATGCTTAAGAAGACTACACCACATAAATAGTGAGGATTGATTGCCTACTGCTTAAAACTGCTTGACGTCATCAAGCTAATATTTATATTTTACCCTTCATTCACTTCTATGTGACCTTATCATATTTCACAATCTATCATCCAAAAAACAAAAAAAAAACATGTCGTTCTAGTTCAGAAACAAAAAACCAAATCCCAATCTCAACTCCCTAACCTAAACCTAAGCCTAAACATGAAAACCCAAGCCTAAACCCGATCCCGAACCCCAACCCGATTTCTAAACCTAAACCTTAACCTATTCTCAATTCCCAAAGCTATAATCTATATAACCTATAACCTAAACCTAAACCTAACCTAAACCTATAACCTTAACCTATAACCTATAACCTAAACTCATAACCTTAACCTTATCCTAAAACCAAAACATAAACCTATAACCTAAACCTAAACCTATACCTTAACATTAACCTATTCTCAAATCCCTAAACCTAAATCTACACCTAATCCCAATCTCAACTCCCTAACCTAAACCTAAACTGAACTTGAAAACCCAAACCTAAACCCGATCCCGAACCCAAACCCAATTTCCTAAGCCTAAACCTTAACCTATTCTCAATTCCCAAAGTTATAACTTATAACCTAAACCTAAACCTAACCTAAACCTATAACCTAAACCTATAACCTTAACCTATAACCTAAACTTATAACCTTAACCTTATCCTAAAACCAAAACCAAAACCTATAACCTAATTCTAAACCTATACCTAAACATTAACCTATTCTTGAATCCTAAACCTAAACCTACACCAAATCCCAATCTCAACTCCCTAACCTAAACTTAAGCCTAAACATGAAAACCCAAGCCTAAACCCGATCCCGAACCCCAACCCGATTTCCTAAACCTAAACCGTAAGCTATTCTCAAATCCCAAACCTAAACCTATACCTAATCCCAATCTCAACTCCTAACCTAAACCTAAGCCTAAACATGAAAACCCAAGCCTAAACCCGATCCAGAACCCCAACCCGATTTCCTAAGCCTAAACATTAACCTATTCTCAAATCCCTAAACCTAAACCTACACCAAATCCTAATTTCAACTCCCTAACCTAAACCTAAACTCGAACTTGAAAACCCAAACCTCAACCCGATCCCGAACCCGAGCCCAATTTCTATGCCTAAACCTTAACCTATTCTCAATTCCCAAAGCTATAACCTATAACCTAAACCTAAACCTATAACCTAAACCTATAACCTTAACCTATAACCTATAACCTTAACTTTATCCTAAAACCAAAACCTAAACCTATAACCTAAACCTAAACCTATATCTAAACATTAACCTATTCTCAAATCCCTAAACTTAAACCTACACCTAATCCCAATCTCAACTCCCTAACCTAAACCTAAACGTAAACATGAAAACCAAGCTTAAACCAGAACCCGTACCTGAACCCGATTCCCTAAACCTAAACCATAACCAATTCTCAATTCCCTAAACCTATAGCTTATAACCTAAACATAAACCTTAACCTTAACCATAACCTAAATCTTAACCTAAACCTATAACCTTAACTTAAACCAAAACCTATTACCTATAACCTAAACTTATAACCTATTACCTACCATTCACCTAAACCTAAATCCTAAACCTTAAGCTATAACCTAAGACCTAAACCTAAACATAAAACCTAAATGTATTCTTAAATCCGTAAACCTAAACCTACACCTAATCCTAATCTCAAATCCCTAACCTTAACCTAAGCTTAAACTTGAAAACCCAAACCGAACCCGAACCCGATTCCTAAACGTAAACCAATTCTCAATTCCCTAAACCTATACCTTATAACTGAACCTAAAACTAAACCTAAACCCGATCCCAAACTCGAACCCGAACCTAAATCTCTAAACCTAAACCTATAACCTAAACTTAAAAGCTGATTCCTAAAACCTAAACCTATATCTTTTAAACCCTAACCTAACCCTATAACCCATAACCTATAACCTAAACACAAATCCCTAAACCTTAACCTATAATCCAATCTAAACCTATACTTAAACCTAAAACTATTCTCAAATCCCAAAACCTATAACTGAACCTAACCTTTCCCTAAACCTATAACGGAAGAGAACCTAACCTTTCCCTAAACCTGTAACCTATACTTATAACCTAAACCTATACCTTAACCTTAACCTATAACCCATACTTATAACCTTAACCTAAACTTGTAACCTTAACCTAAACCTATAACCTAAACTATACCTACTATCAAATCCTAAACATATAATATAACCTAAACCTATAACTTAGCATAATCTTAAAGCTATTTCCATAAACTAACTTTAGTCTTTTCATTGTAGACATGGATAAGAGTTGGATGCGAGCTAAGAACAAGTTTGGCCCAGAGTATAAACAAGGGGTTGAAGAGTTCATGAAATTTGCGCGAAATCGGGCAGATTCAAGGAATAGGATTAGGTGTCCATGTCGAAAATGTAAGAACATGATATTTAAGACTTTAGACAAAGTAGAGGACGATTTGTTCATAGTTAGGATTGACCAGGGTTACACTTGGTGGATCTATCATGGTGAAGATATGACCCATAGAGTTGAGCCCACTGAATTCACTGTTGATCCAATTGTGCCGGATGATGAGGATGAAGACATTGACGAAATGCAAGATATCATAGGGAATGTGTTTAGGGGAACAGCTGCAGATACTGATTTTGCAGCGACAAGCAGTAGCCAAGATATTCCTCTAATGGGTGATGTCGAATCAGAAAAGTTTAGTAGGTTGTTGAGGGATGCACAACGTTCACTTTATCCGGGGTGTAAGAACATCTCCAAGTTGAATTTTCTTACAAAGTTACTTCATTTAAAGACAATAAATCGTTGGAGTAACAAATCGTTCAACATGTTGCTAGAGTTGTTGAAAGAAGCATTGCCGGACGGTGAGACATTGCTTAAGTCTCATTACGAGGCAAAATCCTTGATGCGAGACTTGGGCCTTGGTTATGAACTCATACATGCATGTATAAATGATTGTTTATTATATCGGAAAGAGCATAAGGATGCTTGAAAGTGTCAAGAATGTGGAGAGTCTAGGTGGAAGTATGGCAAAGCTAGGGATAAGAGCATCCCGCGAAAAGTGTTAAGGTACTTCCCATTGAAACCAAGATTGCAAAGATTGTTTATGTCTCGTAAGACGGCTGAAGATATGAGGTGGCATAAGGAGAAACGCGTTCATGATGATAGTTCACTGAGGCACCCTACGGACTCTGAAGCCTGGTAAAATTTTGACAAGCAACATGACTGGTTTGCAGAGGATTCTCGCAATGTTCGACTAGGTCTTGTAAGTGATGGTTTTAATCCATTTGGTAATATGAGTAGCTCGTACAGTATATGGCCAGTGGTACGTATGCCCTACAATTTACCTCATTGGTTGTGTATGAAGGAGTTATTTTTCATGATGTCATTGCTTATTCCTAGACCTAGGTCACTTGGGAATGACATTGATGTGTACTTGCGACCGTTAGTAGATGAGTTAAACGAGTTGTGGAGTCAAGGTGTACACACGTATGACACATTTGCAGGACAGATATTTCGATTGCATGCAGCGGTCTTGTGGACAATAAATGACTTTCCCGCGTATGGAAATTTGTCTGGGTGGAGCACGAAGGGCAAGTTGGCTTGTCCTACATGTGGTATTAAGACTTGTTCATTGTCATTGAAGCATGGTAGAAGAATGTGTTATATGGGCCATTGTCGCTTCCTTCCAAGCGATCATAGTTGGCGCAGGAAGACGATGATCTTTGATGGCAAACAAGATCATAGGCCACCCCCGAAAGAGCTATCTGGAGAAGATGTGATGCAACAACTGAGTAACATTAGAGAAGTTAGATTTGGTAAGGCATCACACTTGAAGAAGAGGAAACGTACAGTATTGGACTATAACTGGAGGAAGAAGAGCATCTTTTTTGAGTTACCCTATT
The DNA here is from genome assembly GCA_030180095.1 of Magnolia changhungtana. Lineage (NCBI taxonomy): Eukaryota > Viridiplantae > Streptophyta > Magnoliopsida > Magnoliales > Magnoliaceae > Magnolia > Magnolia changhungtana. The sequence goes on from JASAUF010000669.1 coordinate 10,139,374, forward strand.
GAAGTAATCTGAAATTGCGACACAACTTGGATGTCATGCATATTGAGAAAAATATATGTGACAATGTCTTCGGAACAGTGATGAACATAGAGAAGAAAATAAAAGACAGTTTTAAGGCTCGATTGGATCTACAAGAAATGGGTTTAAGGAAAGAGTTTCACTTGTAACCACATGAAAATTCGTATACTATACCAGCAGCCTGCTACACGTTGACCAAACTAGAGAGAAAGCGTTTATGTGAATGGTTGAGATCGGTGAAGTTTTCCGATGGGTATGCGTCAAACATATCTCAGCGCGTAAACGTTACGGGTTGTAAGGTAACAAGAATGAAAAGTCATGATTGTCACGTCCTTCTGCAACGCCTACTGCCGGTTACGATTCGTGGATTCCTGAGCAAGGATATCAGTACGACGCTGATTGAGCTGGAGATATTCTTTAAGGATTTGTGTTCAAAATCGTTGAATGTGGATGTTATTCAAAGACTGGAGAGGGACATTGTCATAATCCTTTGCAAACTTGAAAAAATATTTCTACCTGCATTTTTCGATGTCATGGTACACCTAGCGATTCATTTACCGCACGAAGCGAAGCTTGCAGGCCCAGTACAATATCGTTGGATGTATCTGATCGAAAGGTGGTAGAACCTGTTAAAAAAAATTTCGTTCCATAAACTACATATATCCATGTTTTCATACGTATAACATAGTGGTTTTGTGTACAGATACCTTCACACACTCAAACAATTTGTGAGGAATAAGGCACGACCGGAGGGGTCGATAGCTGAAGCTACATTGATAATGAGTGCCTTACATTTTGCTCCATATATCTTCGTGGCATAGAGACTAGATTCAACCGAGAAGATCGGAATGCCGATGAAGGGCAGGAGCATGAACAAGGACTCATATCTATATTTGCACATAACGTTTGTCCTTTAGGATCCCCGACGTTTCAGGATATGGACCTTGGGGATCTAGCAAAGGCGCGATGGTATGTGTTGCACAATTGTGAAGAAATAGAGTTGTACTTGGAGTAAGTCTTCCCTCGATTATTGTAATTCCTACATAGGATGATCTTAATGTTTCTTACTAACAACGTGCCATTTATGTGTAGTGAACACATAGACGAGATGAAGTCCAAATTCTCCACAAATTATGATCGGATGCATCAGGATCAGTTTCCAGAATGGTTCGCCGAATGTGTAAGATTTCACATTGTATCTCACCACACTTAGAATTTTTGTCGTATTGCACATTATTTCAACCTAAGAAAATCACTAAACAATTATATTTTGTACATGATAATAGATAAAGACGTTGCGCACAAGCAACTCTGCAGATATGTCTGATGCACTATACTCACTGGCATGTGGCCCTGATAGACGTGTATCTAGATATACAGGTTGTATTGTAAATGGGATTCGGTTCCACACTGAATAACGTGAGAAGTACAGGACCACGCAAAATAATGGGGTAGTTGTGAAAGGAACAAATGAGGATAATGAAATTGACTTTTATAGCATTTTGACTGATATTATTGAGCTGAGTTATTGTACGAGAAAGTGGGTGTACTTATTTAGATGTGATTGATGGGACATTGGAAATAAGAAGTTGGGAATACAGACTGACAACTACTTTACAAGCGTAAATTTATCTCGAAAGTGGTTTAAGGATAACCCATTTATCCTCGCCAGTCAGGCTGAATAAGTATTTTACCTCGCTGACACTAAGTTAGGTGGCTCTTGGCACGTGGTGCAGAAAATAAAGCCCAGGAACATATTTGACGTTCTCGTACCAGAAGTTGAAGATAGCGAGGACGGGAGAAATGACATGTCTAGGGTTGAACAAATATATCAAGAAGACATGCCATCTAGGGATACAGGGACTGATTCAAGTATTGATATTGATGTGGTGCAATTAAACAGAGATGATGTGCCACCTGATCATGTTGATGCCTCATTAATACAAGACATTGTTAGAGATGATACAGGTTTCATTGATGACAACGTTGGAGACTATGAGGAGGAAATACTAATCAGCGATAGTGATGGTGAAGAAGAAATAGCCCTAAGCGATAGTGATATAGACGACGATTATTAAATGTACACATGATTTACATTTCATTTTTCAGTTCAAATAATTTATGTATTCCATGTATACGTGAAAATTACAAGTCATGATTAATTTCTTTTATTGACTTGTTTATAATTCACATTTACAGTTGAGACAATTTCTGATCATGTCATCCTCAAACCGAAGTATAGCAGAAGCACACAACGTACTTCATCAGCTGTTGCAGATGGACGTTTTGGTCCTATCTTCTTCTGGTAGGGCCATAGAGATACTCGGTTTGGTAGATGAGTGTAGAGTGGAATATATCGACGACGACTCAGATGAAAGATTATACAATCTCAAAGAAATTCCGGAGCTGATGGAGATATATAACCGTGGGAAACGAGATATGGAAGATGCGACTCTGTCACTTGCACATCTGAATGGAGTCCCGATAGATCAGATTTCTCCTATTGTGACTGTCATGTTGGCTATAAAAATGTCTAATGCTTCACACAGGATGACATACACTTCTGAAGCATACGATAACTTACGCAGGTAGTACTTCGGATAGTTTACCTCACAGTTGTTTCGTATTACAACAAATATGTGAATTTAATATACAATGACAATGTGTAATGGAATTTTCAATGGTTATAGATTAAAGTTTACAGTTTTATTATATTATGCTTGCATTATAATGTAATGGTCTAATCATATTTTATTCATCTCTCTGAGCATAAGCACAAATGCATTATACCATCACACTACTTGTATAATGTTTTAGTATATTTCACTTGTATTGACATTGTTTAAATTTATAAGTTTGTAGTTCGCACATATTAAGTGATGGCACCAAGTGGGAGAGTATGTCGTTCGCGCACTGGATCTACCCCTTCTACCTGTGATGCGATGGAGCCAGCATCGCCGTCGCATATTGCATCGCAGGCGTCTGATCCCTCAGTCGCGCATACACCAGGCACTACATGTAAGTTTAGACATATATTTCTTTTAATGATTTCTGTTTATGTTCAGACTTACATAATTGTATTGCAACAGCGTCGTCGACCAGCCGGCGAGGACGTGGACCCACGCGTGGGTTACTTTTAAAGCGACTTACGCGTTAGGGTAGGGTGACGGTAGAGTTCCCACAGGACTGCATTAGGCTTGTTGGGAACAATGCCATGTTGTTTACGTTAAAGGTCGGTGTCTTATGCCAATTTCTGGTTCCCCCCACCACCCCTCGTTGGAGAGACGTGACAGATGATGTTCGGCTGCTCATTCGTCAGCGCCTTCAGGTAAATTTTAGTCAATTAAAATTTATTTTATAAATGTTCATTTACGGTTAAGTTATTTTCTTAATGAGTTTATTGCCTTAATATATTATTTACGAAACTACAGGATAAATTTGACTTTAATTTGAGTGTTCTGCACATCTCCCATGCCGTCGACGACATGATGAAGGAGCGGTTTAAGGATTACCGCACTAGGTTACACCGGCAGTACAAGCAGTGCGTGAGCTACGAAGAGGCCTTACAGTCCTCACCGCTGCACGTGACCGATGGGGACTGGCAGATACTCTGTGATAGGTTTTCGTCTGATTCTTTTCAAGTAATATTTACATATTTACGATATTTTAACGTAATAATTAAATTCGCAATTAATAACAATGTATTATGAATAATGTGTTCCAGAAAAGGGGCAAAATAAATTCTGACAACAGAGGAAAATTAGAAGTGAACCATGTAGCTGGTTCAAAGTCATTCGTACGACTTCGTCACGACATGGTAAGAAAGAACTGTTAATTATTACGTTTATATATTCTTTCCATGTATTTATATTAACTCTATTGTTCTTTTGATTGCGCAGCGAGATTCCGTCACTGGCCAGGAGCCTGGGCCAGTAGACTTCTACAAAGGGACTCACTGTCGGCAGACGATGGGATCTTGGGTACATCCTAGAGCCAGCGAGATTTGGGTAAAAATCCTTACATTGTAAAATTTAATTGCATTAAATTATAATAATGTCATTTATTATGAAAATTCATATGTTTTACGCAGTCAACCCACTCCCGATGGTAGGAGTGAGCCAGAGATCCTGAGTCAGGTGCTTGGCACCCGTTCTGGATATGTGCGTGGGTTTGGCCATGGTGCCAAGCTCATGACACCCGCTAGAGTTGCCTCCAGTCGATCCATCGTCGTTAGCGACAGCGCCGTACGCCGAGCTGATACCACAGAGAGAGAAGTTCAGCAGTCGTCGTCGATGATATCAAAGAGCAGCTGGACAAGCAGAGGGAGGAGCAGGAGATGAAGATGATGGAGGAGCGCTGGCGAGGCAGAGGGAGGAGCAGGAGAGGAAGATGGAGGATCATCTAGCGAGGCAGAGGGAGGAGCAGGAGAGGAAGATGGAGGATCATCTAGCGAGGTAGAGGGAGGAGCAAGAGAGGAAGATGGAGGATCATCTGGCGAGGCAGAGGGAGGAGAAGGAGAGGAGGATGGAGGAGATACGGGTGGAGCATGAGCGACGGATGATACAGATGTTACAGGCTTTCGTTGCACGCTTACCCACCGATGCCCCACCACCTCTGCCTTCATCTTTGTGATTTTTTATATATTTGTTTATTATGTTAAGTTTATATGTATTTATGCGTAAATGAATGTGATGCGGATAAGATTGTTTATGTTTGAATGAATGTAGTTTATGTTTGGGTTTGGGTTTAACTGGATGTGATGTTAATATGATGAAATATATTATATAACAGGTGTATATTAGAATGAATATGATGAAATATATTGTTAACAGGTGTATATCAGGAATTTTGTGCGGAATTTTGAGCTGTATATTTAAAAAAGAGAGAGAGAGACTTTTAGCGATGAAAATTTTTGTCGCTAAAAGTGGAACGATTTTTTAGCAGCAAAAGTTTTCGCTGCTAAAAATTCTTGGAAATTGTTTTAGTGTGAAACTTTTCATTTGCTAAAAGTCCTGGTATTTTTGGTATAAAATTTTATTCGCTAAAAGTCTTTGCGATTTTTGGCATCGAAAATTTTTGCTGCTAAAAAGTCCTGGATATTTTTTTGGCGGCGAAAATTTTCACTGCTAAAAGTCTTGGCAGTTTTTTAGGCGTCGAAAATTTTCGCTGCTAAAAAGTCCTGGATATTTTTTTGGTGGTGAAAATTTTCGCTGCTAAAAGTCTTAGCGATTTTTAGCAGTGAAACTTTTATTGCGAAAAGTTTTGAAATTTTTTTTGGCAGCGAAAGTTTTCGCTGCTAAATGTTTAGGAAAATTTGTTTAGCGACGAAAATTTTCGTTGCTAAAAAGCTTTCATTTAGCAATAATTTGAATTTTTTGTTGATAAAAGCCTTGTATATTGGTCTTTTAGCGACGAAAATTTTCATCGCAAAAAGTTTTTAGCAACGAAAATTTTCGTCGCAAAAGGTTTTTAGCTGCGAAAAGTTAACTTTTAGCGACGAAAATTTTCGTTGCTAAAAGTCGTGTTTCTTATTCTGCGTTTTTCTGCTGAAGATTCTAACATAAACCAAAAACAACTTCCATTACCATTTTTTGTGCCATGCATGGATGCAAGTTGTACGTCGTGCAAAAAGCCATCCACCATATGCATGGATATTCAACAATATTTTCCACGTCATGAGTTGGAATGCAGGTGGAGTGTGATCTAGAGTTCACATCGGGCAAATAATCCCAACTGTCTAATTACTGGCCATCAAATGGACGGTTGAAAAGAAAACGGTCGGTGGTCCATTCGTTACCAACTAAATCTGAGGTAATCCAATCAATGCGTTTATCACGTTTCGCACCATCTTCAGTACGACCAGACAGTTTACAATTTCATATGCCACCTCTACTGGGAAACGGATTGGCTACTCCCCTGCCACCGGCCGGTGGCTGGTGGTCGGTGCTCTGTGGGTCCCACCATGATGTATGGGTTTCATCAATTCCGTTCATCCATTTTTACAGATCATTTTAGGGTTTTAACCCAAAAATTAGAGGGATATAAATATCAGGGGGACCACACCACAAGTAAACAATAGTGATTGGATATCCACCATTTAAATCCTCCTAAGGCCCACTGTACTTTTATTTGACATCCAATCTGTTTATTAGGTCATAAAGACCCAGATGAAGGGAAAAAGCAAAAATCAGCTTGATCCAAAACTTTTATGGTCCCCAAACAGTTTTTAATGGTCGACGTTCATTCAACACTCTTTACTGTAATGTAGTCCACTTGAGATTGGTATATACCTCATTTTTGGTCTCTCATTATAAAATTATCTATAAAAATAGATGGATGGCATGGATGAGACACATACATCATTGTGAGGCCCACGGAGCACTGACGACCAGCCACTGGCTGGTCGCAGGGGGAGTAGCCAATCCGTTTGTTCAGCTTGCTTTACACAGCTCTTGGTCTCACCATACGTTGGAGGAATCCTAGGACACGCAACCTGAGGCATGTTCACCGACCGGTAACTAATTCTTTACTGACTCCTGGGCACTGGTCGACTTGGATACGGTCCGGTAATCTGAGGCATGATTTATGTTTCATCCAGGCCGGCGTCTATTTTACCAGCTCATTTTAGAATATGACTAAAAATGAAGCAAATCATCCAAATATCAGGTGGACTGCACAGTAGGAATGGTGGTGATTGATTGCCCATCATTAAAAACTTCTCGCTGGCTGCAGAACTTCTGGATCAAAATAATATTTGTGTTTCCCTTCATCCAGTTCTACGTAACCTAATTGGATGGATGGCTAATAAACATTACAGTGACCTATAAAATAAGTTTTTAATAACGGCAGTTCATTCACCACTGCTCCTTATGATGTCCACCTGATATTGGGATTCACCTCATTTTTTGGATCATGCCCTAAAATGAGGTTAAAAAAAAATATGAATGAATGACATGGATAAAACATATAAATTATGGTGGGGCTAATAGAGCACTAACCAACATCCATGTCGTTACTGGAAGGGTTACTACCAATCCAAGTCAGTGAACGGTAATCTAGAGCAATGATCCATTGCGTCCACCGTGGACAGACCATGCTTCAAAAAATTCCTAACTGGAAAAGTGGAGTTGTTTGATACCACCTAAGATACTCCATATGCTCTAAAGCAATTGTACATGAAACATATATATTAAATGAAGTTAAACCCACGATCAGATTATGGAACCATGGTCTCTAAGTCACAGTCCCAAAACCGGATTGGTTGGATCATTTGACCTTTTGAGTCATGATGTTTGCCACAGGTTCACTTGAGAGCTTGTATTTAGAATGAATTGGAGTCCAAATCATAATTACAATAGAATTAATGTCATGTTTAGTGGCTTGTAACTAGAAAGCACTGGAATTCAAAAATTATGTTTAGATGCTTTAATGTTCTTTAGTACATTCATAGGAATCTGAATTTGATTAGCTAAATTAGCTTGAATAATTTAAATTAGTGTACATGTGTGATATTTAACAAAATTATTATACTAAGCTCATTGAAATATATACTTGAGAGAGAGAGAGAGAGAGAGAGAGAGAGAGAGAGAGAGATTCGGGCCACAGGTGAACCACAAGTCAAAGGATTACGAACGAAAAACTAGCTAATGTTTTTTACCCATTTATTTAGATAACTAACATTTGGACAGTTTAAATCATTCTATTAATATGATTTTAGTGCTACAATTGGTAATTGAATTGTTTTAAAATATCATTAGCACTCATTACTCATGTGACTCTCTAGCCTTTGAAAAAATAGCTATAAAAGAGTTTTCACACCAATTACACTGAATTTTCATTAAAATAAAGGTATTTCAAGACGCACAAAAAAGTAACTTTCCATTTACGTTCAACTCGGTGTCAAATCCAGGAAAAAGATGCATTTACACCAAATTACCTTCAAATACATCAAAATGCAAGGTGCCAAACAACACACAAACAAGATCATTAGATATTTTCATTTTTAATCATGCCGGGCACTCCCCCCCGCCCATGATTAAAGAAAATAATATTTAAAAAACTAAGGGTGGCAATGGCCAGGTTTGAGCCAAGCAAGGTTAGGCCCAAGCCCAGCCCAACACTTAAGATTGAAGCCTACAAACACTTAAGACTGAAAGCCTAGGCATTGGCCTAGTAGAGTAGAGCCCAAGTCTAAGCCTAAAAAAATTGGTTGGGACTTAGCTCAGTTCAGCCCAAAAATTAATAAAATCCTTATTTCCCACTTGAAGGTATGTAATGAATTTAGTAATATAAGCCACATATGGCAAGGTTTTAGAGGAATGTAATCATTGGTTGCCCAACCTAGGATTGGAATAGCATATTTGTAGGATGTAATACAGATACTTGTAAAGTCAAGTCAGGCCAGGTTGGGGTTAGGCCGGAAAATTAATTGAGCCATGCATGTGAGGCCCAATCTCAACCTGAGCCAAGCTAGTAGGTCCAAGCCCAGCCTAAACCCGAATTGGGCTCATTGGGATTCGTGATCGTGAGCTATATATATGGGCCCATTGCCACCCTTACCTAAAACCTATCTAGTTCATCCCATCATACTCTCTCAGTATATCAAAGATTCTCTCACTGTAAAAATCCTATGTGCTCACTTGCAGACTCTCCTTTCAACTGAATGATGAACCATATATGTGTGATTTTCTAACTATTTTTACTATATATTAAATGGTGGACTGTTCATGTAATTTTTATCTGGATCATGCTAGATGTAGATATGTAAGACGGCACCACTTTCACTTATACAACATAGTGGAACTTTCATGAGATCTACTCCATCCATCAGGTAAGCTGCCTCATTATCACCCTGAAAGCCAAAAGTCATGATGATCCAAAACTCAGGTAAAAGGAATCATTGGGACTAGCATGCTAATGGGGATTTTCTCCTCATTGTTGGGTTCGATGAAATCGAACTAGTTTCGATATCATCGATAATTGTCAGGATTTTTCACCGTTGGTTGCTAGACAGTTTTAGTCCTGTTTCGATATCATCGAAGGACCTTAGATGATATCGAAGGCTATCATCGAGAGACCTTCGATGACATCGATAATTGTCGAAATTTTTCACCCCTGGTCGATGGACAGTTTTGGTCTTGTTTCGATATCATCGAAGGACCTTAGATGATATCGAAGGCTGTTATCGAGAGACCTTCGATATCATCGAAGAGTTACGCAGATGCGATTATGGAAATGCAGATTCTGCGGAAATTATTTCCTATTTTGATTATACCTCTTTCTATTCTTATATAAAGGGGTGTATGCGGGATTGGGGTGTATGCCAGGGTATTCTAAGGTTACTTAAAGGTTTTCTAGGAGGGCTTAGAGCTATCAAAGGTGAGAGAGAGAGAGAGAGAGAGAGAGAAAGAGAGAAAGAGTGAGAGGAAGCTTGTGGAAGGAAGATTCTGCTCGTAAAGGTGATCTACTTCGCAGTCCACGTCTCGGCGCTTCTACATCCTTGTGATCGGTGAAATCTTTCCATTTTTCTTTTGTTCTCTTATTGTTTATCTACTCCTGCGTGAGTGAAGAAGGTTGTAACGTTCTATTTCATACTGGATTGTTGATCTAGACGAGGTCCCGTGGTTTTTACCTCTTTGAGGGTTTTCCACGTAAAATTCCCTAGTGTCATGTGGTTTATGCTTTGATTTATTTCATTGCTTTATTATTCCATAATTCTGGTTTGTTTCAGGAGGCTAGATCCTAAGGTTTTAAGCAAGGCCCCCAACAAAGTGGTATCAAAGCTAAGTTCATTGAACGGGTAGGATCAGTTTTAAATTATGGAAGGTGGCTCATCAAGGATGATCAGCCTCAATGGTTCTAACTGGACCATATGGAAGGCTAAGATGGAAGACTTGCTTTATTGCAATGACCTATATTCTTCAAGTTTAGGCATATCAACAAAATCTAAGGATATGTCTGATGATGATTGGAAGAAGATAGACTGAAAGGCGGTAGGGTTTATTAGACAATGGTTGGATGATTCTGTGTTTCATCATGTGTCTATAGAGACCTCAACCACTAGCCTATGGCTGAAATTACAAGGGTTGTATGAGAGGAAGACAACCGATAATAAGATTTTTCTGATAAGTCGACTTGTGAATCTCAAGTTCAAAGATGGTGCTTTTGTGGGCGAGCACATGAATGAGGTCAGCAATATAGTGAACCAGCTCTTTACTATGAAGATGGTCCTGGATGATGAATTGTAGGCTTTACTATTGTTTAGTTCATTGCCTGACAGTTGGGAGATATTGGTGGTGTCTCTAAGTAACTCCGCGCCAGACGGAAAGATATCCATGGAACAAGTCACTAACTGTCTCTTCAATGATGAGACAAGGAGGAAGTCTCAAGGGTCTACTCAACAAGAGGCCCTTGTGACACAAGAACAAAGGAGAGGAAAGAACAAGAAGGGCAGGAAAGTCCGATATAAATCAAGAGGCAAGTCGAGTAATAGAAAGGATGTTGATTGCAGGAATTGTGGTAAGAAGGGCAACTACAAGCATGAATGTTGTGGTAAGAAGAACGACAATAAAGGAAAAGGAAATGAGAAGGAAGATGAATCATATTCCACTGCGGTCGCTTCAGATGGTGACGTTATAGTTATTCTTTCAGCAGATTACGATATATGTCTCACGGCTATGAGTCAGGACACCGACTGGGTGATAGACTCGTGAACCTCTTTTTATGTGACTCCACGTAGGGACTTCTTCACAAGCTACAAGTCAGGTGACTTTGGGACCGTGAAGATGAAAAATTCTGGCGTATCGAAGATCGTAAGGGTCAGTAATATTTGTATGAAGACCGATGTGAGCTGCACATTGGTTCTCATGGATGTAAGGCATATCCCAGACCTTCGCCCCAACTTGATGTCGACGGGAAGGTTGGATGATGATGGCTATGAAAGCCGGTTTATTTATAGGCCCTGAAAGCTCATCAAGGGTTCGTTAATCACAGCTAAAGAAAAGAAGTGTTACACCATATACAAGGTAAGTGTCAGTGTATGCAAGGGTGGGTTGAACGCAGATGAAGATTCAACTATTGACATGTGGCACAAGCGTCTAGGCCACATGGGCGAAAAAGGGCTTCAGCTACTAGCGAAGAAGCGACTCCTTCCAGACGTGACAGGTACACCTCTCAAAAACTGTCTTGATTGTTTATCAGGGAAACATCATAGAGTTTCATTCGTTAAAACTGCTTTTCATGTTAATAAAGTGCATGCATTAGATTTAGTTTATTCTGATGTTTGTGGTCCTATGAGGACAAAAACCTTGGGTGGGGCATTGTATTTTGTCACTTTTATAGATGATGCATCTAGGAGGGTTTGGGTTTATGCTTTGAAATCCAAGGACGAAGTCTTTGGTGTGTTTAAATTGTTTCATGCTATGGTCGAGAGAGAGACAGGTAGATCATTGAAGTGCATCCACACTGACAATGGTGGTGAATACATTGGCGACTTCCATGAGTATTGTAAGTCCCTGGGTATATGGCATGAACAGACGATTTCCAAGACCCCCTAGTATAATGGTGTAGCTGAGCGAATGAATCGCACCATTATAGAGAGAGTCAGATGCATGTTATCTCATGCGAAATTGCCTAAAATGTTCTGGGGAGAAGCAATGTACACAGCAGTTGTCACGCCTCGAACTCGGAGACCGGGCTCACAAAATTTCCGATCGTCGAATCTCATTGACACCTCTCCGTAGAAATTCTCGGCTGCCCACACGGTGTCCAGGTTCGATCTGGGATGCTACAAGGAGGATTTCTAATAATCCATTTGATTCGTAATGAGCATAACCAAGCATAACCCACGAACAATAACCATAAGAACACCATCACAAAATCCACTATAAACAAAAACTTTGAATACAGTGCGTAGAAAGGAAATACAAGGTAGTGCAAATAACAAAACTCCAAAAGCTCGGTGACGCTCCAATCTGACGAGACTACAAGCTGCGTCTGGCGTCACTGCCGCACGCATCAATCGTGCATAAGCTTCAGGCGGTGTAAGTGATGAACGTGCTCGAGAATACAACGAGTAATCGGAATCATGCCGATGAGTACAATGCAACTAACCGTACCAAGGCTATGCAGTACAAGATGTGAATGCTATCGGCCATACCAAGGCCATGCGATACAATATGTAAGTCAAGCATGTCAATCCTCATACCAATGCAACTCCTCACTAGAGCATCAAATCAGTACGGTTCTCAGTCTGGATAATCAGGGGTTCAATACACTCCCGAATGGCACTGTCTCCCTCAGCGGCACAAAGTCCCAGTGAGCATAAGAAACCTCACTATCCGCTCGGCCAATAGTCGACAATACTATCCAAGCACGTCGATAGCGAACCCATTTAGGTGGTCAAACTCGGCTAGTAATACCCCCGCTCTCGGGCGAGTAAGGCCACCACTCCTTTCCAACCGAGGCCACGACACGGTGGAGAGACGCGCCTCATGGTATTCGGCCCTCGTGCGCTCATATATCCACTCGGTCTCGACGTTGGAGTCATCCTCTGGTACCATCGGGTTCGGGGACTCTCACCCAAGGACATCATGGCGCCCATTGATTGCTTGAACAAGATTTTTCGGTATCGACCGGCCACCCACGATATACTGTGGAGGCTATGGCCACGATGTCGCTAGGGCATATCTCGATCATGCGGATGCAAGTGCATGAATCATACTACCAATCATGCAACCAAAGCACGTACTCATGTAGGGTAACTCGCCTATCGGGGAGGTAAACAAAGTCTGCCAGAAGGCATATCTTAGGATCGAGACACTCCTCATCTCAAGCATACATATGATGCGTATGATCATGAATCAGCATTTGTCTTAAATATGTTATAAAGCAATAACTATCCTCTCAATAAAGATGGGCCTAGATTGCTACATGAAACAGACACGAGCCTATCGGTGGCCTTAGGGGAGTTATAATGTGGACATCGAACCAACATTACTCGTATCTGCAATGTGGACGTCAAACCAACATTGTCCCCAAGACTCGGCTCACCTCAAATACCATTAAGTAAATCTGGTGGAATCACACATTGCAATATCCTTAGGTACATCCCACTTGGGCCCTAAATACATCAAATGGGCGTATCTCATAGGCCTTATAATCATCAAGTGGGCCACCATAATGAACCTCACCAATGGGCCTTAGGTACATTGCAATGGGCCATCATCCATGAGCTTGCATATATCACATTAGTCACATAGGTCTCAAATATAACAAGGTGGGCCTAGTCATATGGGCCTTAACATATCTAAGTGGGCCTCAAATGCATCAAATGGGTCTAAATGTATGGGCCTTATGTATACATTAAGGTAGGCCCCAATAACGGGCCCATAAACACATCAAGATGGTCTACATACATGGGCCCATATATATACCAAAGTAGACCTCAATAATAGGCTTATAAATATCCAAGTGGGCCTTAGTAATGGGCCTTAAAAAATACATCAAGATGGGCCTAAGTACATAGGCCCATAAGCTTCCCAGTGGGCCACATGTGAAGCCCACCATAATGTTATTTGGCACCCAAAGATCAAGTGGGCCAAGGGCCCACTACAATATTTATTTGACATCTAATTTGTCCAGGGGGCCACGGAAATATTTATTTGCAATCTAAACTATTCACGCAGGTGGCGTGGACTTGGCGGGAAGTAATGTTCATATATCAAACCGTTGATAAGGTCACTTGGACCTTGGGCCCACTGTAATGTTTATTTGAAATCCAACCTATTCATAAGGTCATGGGCATGGGTAGAGTTGAAAAAGAGAGAGAGAGAGTAGACTTAGGCTTGCTTGTGTAAGAGAGAAGCATGGGTTGTTGTACTTGGGTAGGTGTGACTTGACATTAATTGATTGATTTGATTGATGGGACATCTCGTAGAGATTCCCTCGAAGTTCGTAACGTGCGGTGTTTTATTCGAATTGAACGCAGGCCGACATCTTCTAGCCTGGATATCGGGTCAGTGAGTGAGTCGCGGCGTTAGAATCGCGGTGACGGCGCGGTCACCAAGATACAGGTTTCGAGTCGAGCCAACTTCGGCATGCGGGACTCGGCTTAGGATCGTGCGCAACGTCGGAAATGGGTCGAGGGTTGCCGGAATTCGACCGGTAGGATCGCGGAAGCCTACGAAACTGTACGGACTAGGGTACGGGTCTTACAGCAGTGTATCTGATAAATACGTCTCAATCAGCCTCGTTGAATGAAGAAGTGCCTGAGAAGGTGTGGACTGGACATGATCCATCGTACAGTCATCTCAGGGTGTTTGGATGCAGGACATTCATTCACGTACCAAAGGACGAGAGGTCCAAGCTCGATATGAAGATCATGTAGTGTGTGTTCTTGGGGTATGGTGATGAAAAGTTCGGTTACAAATTGTGGAATCCGACCGAGAAGAAGCTCGTCAGGAGCAGAGATGCAGTTTTTTTTTATAAAGATCAGTGTATAGAAGACATTGGTAAGCCGAAGAAGAACCAGCCTAGTTCAGGTGAGCTCCGGTGGTGCTTGATGATGGGGGAGTACAGTAAGGTGCAGAGGACGAGGGAGTTCCTACAGAAGATAGACCAGGGGAGCAGCCCCCACTTGATCCACCTGTTGAGCTACAGGTGAGGAAGTCATCTAGGGATAAACAGTCGTTTTAGAGGTACTCACCGCATGAGTACATTATGCTCATTGATGGGAGAGAGCCAGAAGATTATTCTGAGGCCTTAGCCCACAAGCATAAGGGGGAGTGGTTGAAAGCTATGCAAGAAGAGATGAAATCCTTGCATAAGAACTACATATATGACATGATAAAATTGCATAAAGGCAAGAAAGCTTTGAGCGACAAGTGGGTGTTCAGAAAGAAGGTTGAGCAGAAGAATTCACAGGCGAGGTTCAAGGCCAGACTTGTAGTGAAAGGGTTCGGTCAGAAGAAAGGTATAGACTTCGAGGAGATATTCTCACCAGTGGTGAAGATGACATCCATATGAGTGTTACTTGGGTTGGTGGCTAGCATGAATCTGGAGATAGATCAGTTAGATGTTAAAACTGCCTTTTTCCATGGTGACCTGGAAGAAGAGATCTGCATGCACCAACCAGAGGAGTTCGAAATCATGGGTAAGGAGCATATGGTGTGTAGACTGAGGAAGAGCTTGTATGGGCTAAAACAAGCTCCACGGCAATGGTATAAGAAGTTCGACTCGTTTATATTAAAGTATAGGTATGACAGAATGGAGTCGGACCACTATGTGTTCACGCGCAAGTTCTCAAATAGTGGTTTCTTAGTTCTGCTATTATACGTTGATGACATGCTTATTATGGGAAAAGACATCAAGAAGATTGACAGGTTGAAACAGTAGTTGGAAAAATCGTTTGTGATGAAAGACTTGGGCCCAGCTAAACAGATCATAGGAATGAAGATAACCCGTGACAAAAGCGGCATGAAGCTTCGACTGTCATAAGAGCGGTATATTGAGAAAGTCTTAGAGCGGTTCAATATGAATACAGCGAAGCCGGTCAGTACTCTACTGGATGGTCACTTCGGATTGAGCGACAGACATGTCCCAAGACGAATACAGAGGTGGAAGAGATGCAGAAGATATCCTACGCGTCAGCTATATGAAGTTTGATGTGTGCTATGGTGTGTACACGCCCAGACATAGCATATGCGGTTGATATTATTAGCCGGTATCTTGCCAATCTTGACAAAGAGCATTGGGCAGCGGTGAAATGGATATTGCGGTATCTAAGAGGCACATCCAGGTTAAGCCTATGCTATGGTGACGGAAAACCTGTGTTAGAGGGCTACACAGATGTAGATATGACAGACGACATAGACTCCAAAAAGTCTACATCAGAGTTCATGTTCACGTTTGCAGGGGGAACGGTCTCTTGGCGGAGCAAGCTATAGAAGGTCGTAGTATTGTCGATGACAGAGGCCGAATACATTGCGGTCACAGAGGCATGCAAAAAGATGCTTTGGATGAAGAGGTTCCTACAGGAACTTAGCCTGAAGTAGGAGCAACACGTGGTCTATTGCGATAGTCAAAGTGCTATACACTTGAGCAAGAATCCAAGTCAACACTCCAAGTCGAAGCACATAGAGATTCGGTATCACTGGATCAAGGATACTTTGGAACAGAAGGTGTTACAGCTTGAGAAAGTCCACACGGACGATAATAAGTCAGACATGATGATCAAGGCTTTGCTCAAGGGCAAGTTTGAGGTTTGTAGAAACCAGGCTGACTTGAAGAAGGTGAATTCCTCCTGAGTCGAAAATGGAGAGATTTGATGGAAATTTTCTTCTCATTGCTGGGTTCGATAAAATCGAACCAGTTTCGTTGTCATCGATGTTGTCAAAAATTTTCACCCCTGGTCACTGGACAGTTTTGGTCTTGTTTCGATATCATCGAAGGACCTTAGATGATATCGAAGGCTGTCATCGAGAGACCTTCGATATCATCGAAGAGTTATGGAGATGCGATTGCGGAAACACAGATTATGCGGAAATTGTTTCCTATTTTGATTATACCTCTTTTTATTCTTATATAAAGGGGTGTATGCGGGATTGGGGTGTATGTCAGGGTATTCTAAGGTTTCTTAAAGGTTTTCTAGGAGGGCTTAGGGCTATCAAAGGTGAGAGAGAGAGAAAGAGAGAGATGAAGCTTGTGGAAGGGAGATTCTGCTCATAGAGGTGATCTACTTCGCAATCCACGTCTCAGCGCTTCTACGTCCTCGTGATCGGTGAGATCTCTTCATTTTTTTTTTCTCTTATTGTTTATCCATTCATGCGTGAGTGAAGAAGGTTGTAACATTCTAATTCATAGTGGATTGTTAATCTGGACAAGGTCCCGTGGTTTTTACCTTTTTGAGGGTTTTCCATATAAAATTCCCAGGTGTCATGTGGTTTCTGCTTTGATTTATTTCATTGCTTTATTATTCCATAATTCTGGTTTATTTCGGGAGGCTAGATCCTAAGGTTTTGTGCAAGGCTCCCAACACATGCCCACCATTAATCCTGTGTAGGGCCTACCATCGTGTATTTTATTTGCCATCCAATCAATTCATATGAGGTGCCCCATCAGGATGGAAGAATTAGCAAAAAATCACACTATTTCAAAACTCGCGCAGGCTAATACACGTGAATTTAGAGGTTTGAACGATTAGTACTTAATGCTGATTCCTATGGGGTGGCCCACTTGGGTGGTCAATCAAACCGCATATTGGGATCAAGGCCAAGCAGCGGTAGTGTACCAGTTGGACAGGTCAGATCGCATACATATATAAGGTAATTTCCCCTCCGTTTCATCACTCATATATATCAGTTGTCATGATCACTGAAGGATGCATATATATCAGTTGTCATGATCACTGAAGGATGGGAGACACCTGAAGAATTGAAAACAATGTCTGGAGCCTTGGTTGGCGTTTCCTGCAAGAGGTACGGTACGATGCTTGGACCCAGAGTTGTACACCATGGCTGGGGATTTCACTTTTCAACTTGTGAAAGTTGGGCCTATTTTTAGTGATTTGTAGCCTTTTGTGTTACGACCGTGGTACTGTGTCTGGTTCATGCACAAAAAATCTCCCCAAGCCAAAAGTCTTAATAAAACCTTTGAATAGTTGCCTAAAAAAGGAAAAAAAAAAAGAAAAGAAAAAAGAGTGGGAAACAAACATGGAACGATTTGCAGTAAGCCATTGATGATTAAATATTCCATAGCTATAACCATTTAATAAATGAGGTTTTTTTTTTTCCTTGTGCCTGGTCCATCCATGCACAGTTTGCCGCCAGCCAATCATGACTTGGTGTTCGGAATCTACAGACCTCAAATTTAGATCTCATGTGATTATGCAAACGTAAATTCAGTAATATCAAAGCGCACACGATTTTATGTGGAAAAACTTTTATGGGAAAATAATGATATAAAGCAACAACAATTCAATGTAAAAAAACAAAAATGTGAGAGATGTAATCATTTACAATAATCAAAAAAAAGCTAAAACATTTACCCATTCTTAGATTTAGGGATCCATATAAGTCTCTAGAATAGGACATAATTCCCACAATTTCGTAAAACCATTGCTTTTATCAATGGGATTGACGACAATCAAAAGCTCTTCGATGGGATCAAAGTCTCATTCAATCAAATCAATTTAGATTCCAAAATTGTCCAACGAACAATTGGAATAAATCTGAATTTTCTCAATGTGATCGAGTGGACTATTGATGGGATCAACACTTACTCGATGGTATGAGTGGCCTATCAATGGCATTGACAAACACTATTATAAATAAATTTAAAACATATACATATAATAACAAAGTGCTTGGAGCGGTGGTTGACCTAAAAAGCTAGTTTACCAGGTGAGTTAGATTTTTAATTTTAATTTATAAAATAAAAAAAAAAAAAGAATGGAGAAAAATAAATCAGAAAAGAAACAATTATTTCTTCTTCTTTTTCTTAAGAAACTATTATCATAAAAAAAATAATTTATTCATTTTCTTCATCCTCTTATTTTTCTAAAATAATCACAAAAGTAAATTTAAAAAGAACTGAAAATCGAAAACAATCATCTCATCATCATCATTGTTCTTCTTCTTAAAAAAAATAAAAAATAAATCATGTTCACCTTCTCCTTTTTCTCCTCCTCCCAATAGCCCTTAAGGCACTCTTTTAAAAGAGATATTAAGTCTAGCCTGGTGGACTATAATTTATAGTCCACATGGTACATTTGTATTTTAAAATCAATAGGTTGGTGCCCTCATCATGGTGAGGCGAACCTTTTGGAAGAGGCAGGCTTCACATGCACTTAACAGGTAGGAGGTTATAATCTGAACGGACGATAACTTGTAGCCTACTGCTAGTTGGACTATAGACCTCCATTTAAAATTATGATACTCTGACAGTGAGAAAACTGGCCCACCAGTTTGACTCAGACCGATCAGCCGAGTCTAGACCATCAGGCTTGATCGAGTGTGGTGTAATCCTATTTTGCCTCGCCCAATTAATGATTTGTTAGCAGCTGAGCCGATTGACCCAACCGATCGAGTGCATGTTTGGCAAACTAATGCATCCATGGTGTGGGTCCATCATATCCACATTTCAGATCCATAGGCACCACTTCTCAAAACTCAGCACACATGCACCATCTCACATTGGAGCATTGTATGATGAGAAAAACTTTGGTTGTGATGGATGACATGCATGCACTTATAAATTGCCAACATGTTGCATGCCTAGAATGCAAGTCATCCCAAATTGTCCCAAGTACTTGTCCTAATTTATGTATGTCATAAGAAAAGCTCATTTAACCATCAGATTATGGGATTGGTGGATATTTATTGGACAGTTGAAAATAAGATTAAATATCTAATAATCGTATTTTCAACAAGCAGGGTGCCACCAAATCAGATATTGGATCTTAAAATTTTGAGTTAGCATTGGTTGGTTTACATGGTCTAGTTGTAAATTGAGTTAATGCATGCCATTTATATAGTTTATGAGAGTTTGTGTATCAAGTATCATACAAACTCTCCCAATGAAAAATGCTAATGGATATGGGACCAGCAAATTAAGTTGGGTTTCTAGACATACTCTCGTTGTATTATTTTGGGTGAGTTGTACTCTTTGATGACTACTTTGTTAATTGCTTGTCATCTGGGTCATAGGTAAAACTAATTATATTACAGTAGTATAAGTGAGGAGCTTAAGATGGAAGGTAACACATGTAACATTTATAGCGCATGTGTGTGCTGACACGTGGCATATGTAAGACACCTGAAGATTATTAATGGCACACAATAATACACGTGGAGAGCTTGAACATGGACAATCACACCCATGATGCATTTAACAGGCTGACACGTGCATGTGATTTTACTTGTCATGCATTGAACATAGATAAATTTTCTTAAACTTTATTTGGCAAGTTTCAAGAAACTTGTTATCATTATATTTCATATATTTCTTGCATATTGTGCATGAATAATTTGAGAACTGTTCACTTCTAAGCAGTTGTGAAATAAAACAAATCTTGAATTTTTTTTTTTTAATTTTAATCCAAGTGCTTTTTTATGGCTGAAAATTACCTGCAAGTGATCAATTTCTCAAATAGGTTAGATATATCATGGGCAACCAGTACATTTCAAATGACTTATGCTGATCATCTGACTAGGCCCTCCGAGCAAAAAACAAATATTCTAATAACACAAGGTGATACATATGCATGACCGTCACAACATTACTGCACAAGTGAAAAATAATACTCTCTGCAGATCCTTTACAAGGTTTGTATAAAGCTTAATTTGCAATTTTAGAGTATGAGCCCATTATGATTTGCCTAACAAATCAAACCTATGTAGAAGGATTGTCCCCAAAAAAGTGGCTGCCCCAATTATAATAGATCAAATTATCATGTGATCAAATACTATGTGAATTTGAAAGTTTTAGGTAGGTATCCATTATTTTCAATAGCATGTTTATATAAAACTGATATTTGGGTCCTCCCATCATCACAGGCATGAATCACTTGATGTCTGGGGTGGTAACACTGTTAGACACGTATACACGCTTCTTAAAAATGCCAAAAAAATCAAAAAAAAATCCCACGTGGATAAAGGTTGTAAAGAAAACTCTTTTATATATGCACATTTAATAAAAAATTTCTACAGCTGTTCCGTGAGGATCCAGCTACGATAGTATTAAAACCAGATCACGTATCCTAATTTAAAAGAGAAATATACTCATGTGAGATTCATATCACCTTGCCATCTTTTTATATGTAGTTAGCTTGTAAGTAAACCCACTGTTACAATCGATACTAGATTTCAGTGTTAAAATGGGGTTATCTTCACACAATATACCACTTGATCAATGGATCCGTGTGCCGACCTGGCATGGCCATCCTGAACTCTAATCAAAGGCCATTTATTGGTTGAAGTAGATTGTTGATATTTTTATTTTAACAGTGTTTCTATTCTCAACTAATCAGATAGTCAGGATCACCATCACAGTGTAATATTGGACTTATGCTCCATCCAAAGCTATAACAGCGATCTGACGGTTTGGATCGAGCTAAAACATGCGATATGTACAGTACTTTTGTGCATGCACATGGATTTTCACAACATGGATTAGGTGTTACCCTTACAGTGCGGGGTCTACCTTGATGATTTTTTTGAATATCCACTCCATCCATACGTTTATCATATCATTGTAGTATGTGATCCCAAAACTTAATCAGATTACATCTCAGGTGGACGACACCACCACTGAAAACAGCCGTGAATGACCATTAAAAGCTTTTGTGGGTCAGAAAAGTTTTGCATTAAGATGATATTTATATTTTCCTTCATCCGGGTCTAGTTGACCTTATCAACAGGTTGGATGGATGAGAAACATTAGGGTGGAAATTACTGTGGCCCTGGGAAGCTTTTAATGGTGAGTGTTCAAACACCACTGTTTCCTCTGATGTGGTACACCTGAGATTTTGACATGCTTAATTTTTTGGATCACATCCTAAAGTGGGCTGCAAAAACGGATGGACGGCGTGGATATACAATACATCATTAAGGTGGGCCCATGGTAAAGGTAACACCATGTTACCCGGATAACATCTAATCCACCCCCGGATTTTCATGCATCAGCAGTGCTGAATATAGCAGCACGTATTTGCGTGAAGAAATTCTGATTCCACGCGCTCTATCGTCAAACGAAACAACGTTGATGGATCTGTGAACCCCTTGACTGTGATCTGATCCTTCAAAATATGGTGGTTTACTCATCAGGTGGTCAATATTCACTTCAAACGTGGAAAGATGTTTTGTTCTTACTCTTGCCCGGGTGGTGCCCAGGTGGTAGACTCTCTGGGGTTTCAACAATTCCACTCCATGTTTGGCAAAGAATTGAGGGTTCGAGTACCCAAGTTGTGTAGGTAGGTCCCGTCCACCCATTTTTTGAGACATGGGTGGATTGGAAAATGGGGATTGAATGGTGAAAATTAGGGTGGATGGCATGATGGTGGGTATATCCATTTCAAGTATTCAAACATTAATCTAATCCCATGGAATGTTTGGTAATAATGATGGATACAATCCCACCTAATCCCTTCTAATCCATTTTCTTAAGATAGGGGGATGGATTGCACATCCCGGATGCTATATCCGTCTCGTTTGGCCACCATGATGTGTGGGCTATATCCAATCCATTTTTAAACCATCCCATCCTTCCAATACTTATCCTCTTTGGAGCCACATAAGGATTTGGATTGGCTTATTCCATAAAATGGGATGAACAATTTAAAGTGTTATTAAATAACAAATGATGGTTGTATATCAGTGGATTATCTTAAGATCCATGGGATTGCTATATCCGGGATCAAATAACCCAAGTCGTTTGGCACGCAGGCCAATCTCGGGATTTAACTTCCAATCCCTTCCAATACCATCAAATCCCTTCCAATCCACCCGTCCAAACGGGCCCTTAGGTGGTGAAATTCTACCAGCGTGAGTGTGTGGGTGTGTGTGTGCGCGTGCGTAAACGGGCCCTTAGGTGGTGAAATTCTACCAGCGTGAGTGTGTGGGTGTGTGTGTGCGCGTGCGTAAATTTTTTTTTTTAAAAAAACAAACGTGGAAAGATGTTTTGTTCTTCTTATTCATCCATTTCTCTTTGCATGTGTAGCAACTGATAAATTTTCCAGAAGTAGTTTCGGATCATAAATAATCATCGCAGGGCCCACTATACGAACGTAACAGATGTTTCACACGTGTGCTAAGTTAGCACCGTGCCTGTTCGCGCGTGAAGATGTGTATGTAATTAGCATTCCTTACTTTATTTACGTCGCAGAATCGCGGTTGGTATTGTTCCTCGCCCATGTATTTGCAACTGCGCGTCAGCCCAAGCCCATGATGACATGTATATGTTTTCCACCTGTTCATGATATATTGCTCTTGGTGAATATTCATTAACCGAAACTTCGGATTTTCAGCTCATATGGCCACGGGTTCACGAAAAGATGGATGCGATTATAACCAATGGTCCACATTCAAGGAAAAATTTGGCCCAATAAAGTAGTGATAAAATCTTATGTGTTGTACATGGATTAATAAATCAATATAAATTTTGATGAACGTTCGTGATTGTTCAGAAATGCAACACGTGGACATTAGTAGCGCGGTTGATTTTGGCGCGTGGAGATACACGGCTGAAAATAGGTTTACTCCGGTTCCGTCTCTTGCCCGTTCGTTTTGCCTCTGTCGCGAATTAAAATCCAGCGTGTGACGCCACCAACTGGGGCTTACCTGATGAGATGGTATGATGATTTGAACCGTCCGTATTATCTTTACTACCATAAAAAGCTATTTTTTCCCGTATTCACGCTTGATTAATGAAATTATCCTTTGATTTTTGGATTTGAATTCGAGCCATTAAAAATTTTCTTTTATTTTTTGAAATTATCGTTATTTTATTATAATTTCGTTATAGTAGTATATAAAGAATGGATTCCAGAATATGGACCGTTCCGATTATGGGACCACTTAGCATGTGGACCCCAGTGGGTTGCGACACACGCATATTTCTCAGTCGCGACAGAGGCAAAACGAACTCTTTCCCGTGTATAAAACGACTCAGGTAGGGAAATTTTAGAAAAATCCGCTTCCCTCTCTCGGACATTTCAGATTCCGAGTCCTCTCCGGACCTCCAGCTAGGGCA
Organism: Magnolia changhungtana; assembly: GCA_030180095.1. Classification (NCBI taxonomy): domain Eukaryota; kingdom Viridiplantae; phylum Streptophyta; class Magnoliopsida; order Magnoliales; family Magnoliaceae; genus Magnolia; species Magnolia changhungtana. Next base: position 10,163,137 of record JASAUF010000669.1, read on the forward strand.
CAGGTACTCTCTCTCTCTCTCTCTCTCTCTCTCTCTCATCGATACGATCGCCCTCTATTTCGAGGAATTTCATTTTGGTAATCCAGTCTCCAAAGCTGCTGATTTCAGACCTATTACGATTATTGGAGCTGGAATTCATGGGTGTTCGATGATGTGATGTTTCCAATTTGCAATATCAGATTCTCTTGCCTGATGTCGATGGCATCAGACATGTTCTAGATTTTTCAAACATGTCGTTAGGATTGGGAATTGCTATCCCGATTCCTACGAGGAAAGATAGTCAGTTTTCTGTGCAGATGTGTGATATTCGCGCCATTCATCAGGTAGGTCCTACTGTGAACATGCCGTGGCCCATAAATCGGTCAGCTCCACACATAAGGTGGGGTGCAACATGTTCGAAAGTTGAATGAATGACCAATGGTCTGTATTCATCACTTGCATGTGGCGCTCCTGATGAGTGGGCCATCCCAATGCGTGGTCCGGGGCATGTTTCAGGGTGGACCCCCACTTATGGACTGGGACTCGAGCATGTGCCGCGACTTGCATCGTTGTCAGAGATTCAATCGAGAAAATATAATGTACGTCAATGCCTCAATGGTAATACACATTAACATTTAAGTAGATAGAATAAATATGTATCAGAGGAAAATATAACTAACCCCAGGTGGTAACTCTATACTATCCTCGGGTGTAACCTCAAGTGACATTTTCATACTAACCTTAGGTGTGACCTTACTTACCACGTGGGCATCCACTGTCAAATCAGCTTTAGTCTTCCTTTCAAACTCTTTAGCATTTATTATAGCGAGAGACTCAAGTTGGAATTTCCTCACATTTTCAGGATCATGTTTCCTGTCGTCCTCCTTTTCTGGGGTGCTTTTGGGCCGGAGAGGATTCGACTTTATCCTCTCACCCTCATGCATAAATGAACACGTATTCGAGTGATCGAATAGTGTCACATCGTGATCATACAATCGGGGTCTACCCAAAATAATGTGGCCTACATCCGTAGGCAAAACATCACACCACAATGTGTTCGTATAAAAACCAAACTGGATGGGACTAGGACAATGCTGAGAAACTGAAATCGAAGATGCATCAATCCATGAGACTCGATAGGGCTGAGGGTGAGGAACGACTATCAAACCTAAGCGATCCATGATGCTAGTAGAAACTACATTGGTGCAACTGCCATTATCAATGATCACCTTGTAGTTTTTGTCACCACACTTGACATAAGTGTGGAAAATTGAATTCCTGTGCCAATCATCACTTTCTATAGTCTGGCCTACGCGTCTAACGACTGCAAATTGTGCGGTCTCAACTCGTTCAACTTTACTTCCCACTTGAGATTGGTCATCTTCGCCATTGTCAGGGTTTGCTTGGAGAGAAGCTTCCAACTGATTCATGCAAGTGTTGATCGCATTCTTGATGGCTGCCAGTTGGTGATTAGTAGTTCTTCTTTGGGCCTCGATGGCCTCAAGATGGTGGTTGATGGCGTTGAGGGCCTCGGTAAATTGTTTCGAGTTCATTGTGGGTTGTAGACCAAAACTACGCTCACTACGAGTGAGCATACACTAGACACGCTAATTGGGGAGAACTAACCACTAAAATCCTAAATACAATATGGTGAGAATGGAAGAGTACTAACTTGGAACATGCTAATATGTAAACCCTAGACTCTAATGCGATGGATACGCTAACCTTAAACTCTAAATGCGATGGTCGCACTAAACCCTATGTTAACCTAAGTTCTGATAACAAAATTTGATGCAGGACGGATGGCCTGACCTAAAATGATGCGATGAGATAATAAACAAATTAGCTAGAACAATTTAAATCACAAAATAATGCTAATCTATGACAAACTTAAAGAAGTTAAGCATTTAATTATACTCATATTCAAGACTAAATCACAATCCCGCAGTTAGATCTTATAGAACATGATTAAATAGGACCTATGGAAGGTAGGACTTCCATCTAGTATATGGATTGATCTAATTTGAAAGGGAATCTCTTGGTTTTCTTAAAAGGCTTAAGAACTAGGGTTTTGGGATCTGGGGATTTGGGAATTAGGGCTATGGGGAATTTAGGTTTTGGGGAATTAGGTTTGTGGGAAATAGGGTTTTGAGACTTAAAGTTTTGGGAATTTAGGGTTGGGATGTGGGGTTTTGGGAAATCTAGGTTATAGGATTAGAATTGGAGGTTTTAGGCTTAAGATTATGGATTTTAGAGAGGAAGGTACAAAGAACAAAGAGGGAAAAAGAAAGGAGATGGGTTGGTTGTAAGGACAGTCGTACGGCCTTGTTTGTACGATCATATGGTTACGCGTGGAGGTTCGTACGATGGTATGGTGTAGGGAGGTCTCAGTTTAGATGGATTGTGGAGGAGATTAGGGATGGGTTTTAGGTTTTGGATGGTAACAAAAAAGAAAAGAAAGGAAGAGATAAAGAAGAAAGAAAGAAAGGAAGACAAGAGAAGATGATACCTTGTTGACTGAGAAGAGAGAAAAGTAGAAAATATAACTAGGGAATCGCTCCCCGTGGCTTCGCACCACCAATCCAATCAGATGATGAAATTTTGCTCATTCTCAAAACAAAAGGAGAGAAATCTCTTTCATTCATAACATGCATAATGGTTAGGGTGGGGATGTCCAACCCTTTATAGTCTCAGAAAAGACTTTTTATAAAAAGGCGCTCTCAGATAAGATTTTCAACATAAAAATGCGTAAAGAATTAAAAGTTGTTCCTAACTCTATAATTTTAACACAAATATGAGCTATACAAAAAATAACATAACATATAAGCAAACTAAACAACTAAACTATTTCGTGGCCATGGGGGTCCACAATCAAGATGTATGATGACAATGATCCAACGGTTCGATCATCGTGTCCACTCAATCCAACGGTCCGATGTGTCCATCAAGCTCTTATATGTAGCCCACGTGCATCTTCCCACTATGGGGTACTCAAAGATGCATGAACATGCACGTGGGGTCTTCAATGTGGCTAGGAATGTGAATTGGGCCAAGCGGGTCACTTGTAATCGTTGTCTAGCCAGCCATAAGGAGACTGACTCAACCCTCCTCCTCTGGTATGGTGCTCGGATATCCTCATCATGTGGAGTTAGAATAGACTGTATAAGCTCCCCTTGACCAGTAAGGGGATAGTGCAGAGACCCCCCTTCAGTAGAAAAGTATGGAATCTCTTCAAATAATGCGACATCTGCTGACACATACTTCTTACAGGTCAAAGGCTCATAGCACTTGTACTACCCCTTCTGAGACTTAGAGTAACCTAAGAAGACACACTTTATGGCTCGATGACTCAACTTGTTATTACTCCCATCAAGGATCTGAACAAAGCATGTACACCCAAACACCATAGGGGGTAATGGAAAAGGTTTGTCTTGTGGGTGTAGGAGTTCAAATGAAGACTTGTGTGACAGTAATCGAGATGGAATGTGATTAATTAGGAAAACTGTAATAAGGGCTCGGTTGAGAGCTTGTAATTGGAGGTAAATGGGAAATGGAATTGGAGGTAAATGAATTGACAGTAAATGGCTTACTCAGCATGCGTTTGGCTGGGAGTAAATGAAATGCATTTAAAATCTAAATATTTGGTTTGGATAGGAGTAAATGGGAGGATTTGGAATGCATTGGAAAATTTCAATATATTCACAGTAAAATATGTGATATCCTAAATCAACTTTAATATCTCAAATTAGTATACATATGTGATATTTAATAGATTGATTATAATAAGCCCATTGAAATATATAATTTAGCCAAAGATAATAACATCTTGAGCCTCGGATGGGCCACAAACATAAGGATCACAAACAAGCAGCTTGCCAATGCTTTTTAACCGTCCATTTAGATGACCAACCTTGAGATGGTTTGGATTATTTTTTGGGTGTGATTTTGGTGATGTAGCTAGTATTTGAATGGTTTTGGACCATCATTAACATGTTATGTGTATGGTGGACATGTGCGTAGCACCACCTCTATTTACTCGCGCAACTCTCTTAAGGAGCTCAAAAAAGCATTGCTCCCCATTTACTTCCAAATCCTCTCTCGTGGAGAGGATTTCATTTACAAGTCCATTTATTTCCATTTCATTTCATTTCCATGCATTTACTTCCATCCAAACACACTTCAAATACCATTTACCTTCATTTACTCCCAATTCCCTCGATTTACCTCTATTTACTTCTATCCAAACGACCCTTAAGGCATCATCTCAGAATAATTTTGGAAGATTCACACCAAGGAGCAGGGCATGAGTAACTTCAAGGAGGTGATGATTCTCTCTCTCTCTCTCTCTCTCTCTCTCAGCTGTGCTGTTTTATTGAGGGGTTCATAGACATGATGTACGGGACAAGATAACATGCTCCTGCAAGAAAGACAAAAAGGCATTCGAGATTTGACATATATTCGCCCTCATTATTAGAATGTAAAACTTTGATGGGGCATTGAAATTGGTTAGCCACTTCGTTGTAAAAAAGCTTGAACATATCAAAACTTCATGCATGGATTTTAGAAGATAAACTTAAATCATTTGTGTGCAATCATCAATAAATATAACAAAGTATTGATATTCAAAAAGAGAGGTGACGGGGATAGGACCTCAAACATTTGAGTGAACCAACTAGGAGGGAACATAGTCTGGTGATGTTTGGAGAACTCGCAAGTTCCATATGTTAAAGGTTTTGATACAGGTATGGAAGGAAACAAAAGTTTTAACTTAGATAAGGATGGATGCCCTAAACGGCAATGATAGTGGGACATCGACTCCTTATCTAATGACAAGACATTTGATGCTATTGCAGGTGTATCATCAAGGAAATAAATTCCTTTACGTTCATAGCCCTCACCAATCGCCTGCTTTGTCTGGAGGTCTTAAAACACGCTAAGAATGAAAGAAGGTTACTTAACAATTCAAAGACTTTGTAAGAGAGCTTACGGATAATAGATTAGGGGGGAAACTAGATAGATGCAAAACCGAGGACAAGTGCATGATAGGAGTGTGATGGAACTCGATCTAGACACGGGAATTTGGTTTCTAGCAGCAACTGTAGCAGAGTGTGATTGGATAGAAGGAAAATAGTAGCTAAATAGACGAGGCTTACCGGTTATGTGGGAGGTAGCTCTGAAGTCAATGACCCAGGAAGAAGGAGAGGATACATGGAGCAATGTGTCCTGTATCCATTATGATACGGTCGTATCGGCCAATACATAACGGTAACGGCCCAGGCCGTTATGTGATACGGGGCCGAAACGGGCCCCCCCGGTCGTGACCTTAACGTCACATTGCCCATAACAACTGGTTATTACTGCCTAAAAAAAAATAGGAAAAAAAGAAAAGAAAAAAGAAAAAAAAAAACCCATACCTTTTTTTCCTTTTCTTTCCTTCTTCTTCTCCTCCTCCTCCTCCTCCTCCTCCTTCTCGGCCGTGGTCGCCCTGCCCCCCCTCTCTCATTTTCTCTTCTTCTTCTTCTTCTTCTTCTTTCTCGTTTTCTCTATCTTTCCCTCTCGTTTTCTTCCTCTTTCTCATTTTCCCTTTCTTTCCCTCTCATTTTTTCTTTTTCCCTCTCATTTCTCTCTCCCTCTTTCTTGGTCTCGAAAAAATGAACGGGTGGCGTGGCTATAAAACAGCCACGCACCTTTTTTTTTTAAGTCGTTTGCGGCGCACGCCGCTTAGTGCACTTGCACTGTTTTAGTGCACGCGGCCCACCTTAATTTATGTATTGTATTATATATCCATGCCACCCATCAGTTTTTCCTGATCATTTCAAGGTATGGTCCCTAAAATAAAGTAGATCTAGATCTCAAGTGGACCGCACAGTAGGATTGAAGGCCCACTCTGCACTTGCATTGTTTTAGTGTATGTGGCCCACCTTGATTTATGTGTTGTATTATATATCCATGCCACCCATCAGTTTTTCCTGATCATTTCAAGGCATGGTCCCTAAAATGATGCAAATCCGGATCTCAAGTGGACCGCACAATAGGATTGAATGCCCATTGTGCATTTGCATTGTTTTAGTGCATGCAGCCCACCTTGATTTATGTGTTATATTATGTATCCATGCTACCCATCAGTTTTTCCTGATCATTTCAAGGCATGGTCCCTAAAATGATGCAGATCCACATCTCAAGTGGACCGCACAATAGGATTGAATGCCCACTGTTAAAAACTTATTATGGCCCACTGTAATGTTTATTTACCATCGAAACTACTGAGAAAGTTGCATGGACTTGGATCAAGGAAAACAAAAGTCGCAGCTTAAAAAAAAAAAAAAAAAAAAAAATAATAATAATAATAAAAGTTTTAATTATGGGAATTTAATCCCTACTGTGTGGTCTACTAAAGATTTGGATTTGCCTCATTTTTTGGACCATGCCCCAAAATGAGTTGGGAAAAAGGATGGACAACATGGATATACAATACATACATCGTGGTGGGGCCTATGTACATGGCCGTAAAAATTGTCCATGAGGCATACATTAACTCAAAATTAATAAATAAAATTATGGCACTATTGTTGCCATGTCATAATTCCAAAATTAAATTATTTAAATGATTTTCACTGTTAATTTGCAAACACTTGTTTTTTTGAAATAGGATCATTTGATATTTTTCATTCATCACTGTTCAATAAATATCCACCAATCCATTAGTGAGATAAGTGCTAATAGATTGCATGAATTTAACGTTGATTTGGGGCATCAAATAGTCCATCAAATAAGCTCTAAATCGACAACACTATTTACTTAAATATAATTTCAAATTTTTTCTTAAGATTTATTGGGAAAAATTATATTAATTTGTTAGATATATGAATTATATAATTGGACATAAAAGTCCCTAGATTGTATGTTGAAATAAAATGTACACAAGTCATAAGGTATGTAATACACCAATACGTACAAATATGAGATATTTTGTTATTAGATTCATTCTAATTAATTCATATTCATATTATATAGTTAGATAATTAAATATAAAATATCTATAGCCAATACCAGGTTGTCTGGTTCATAAATTCATCAGATAGTCCGATACAGCTTCTCACCAAAAAGTGGACCGTTACACCACCATAAACATGTTCCAATTTATAAATGAATGCATATTTGGAATGTTTAGAATATTCTGGATTTAATCCATATTTTTTCAAATTTTTTTTTTTTTTGCACCGTTACGGGCCGTTAGGCCCCCGTATCGCCGATACACCCCCGTATCCGTATCGGTATCGGTGGGCACCGTTACGCCAACCGATACCGATACGGGATACCTTGACATGGAGGGTAGTACCTGATTGGGCTATGGAGGCTTTGGATGTGTTAGGGGCCTCATGTACATGTAGTCGCATTAAAGTGTTGTAGGCCTCACGAGACGAGCACAGAATCACCTGAGGGAGTCTTCTCTGCTGTCATCCATGAAGTCTTTTTGGAGCTAATGGAGGCACTACTAGCTAAGGATACACTTCCCCAAGATGGGCAACCAACAAGATCCCAACAACAATCAACAGAGTGGTTTGTGCCCTTGCAGTGAGTGCAATAACGAGATCTGTCATGACCACATCCTCGTCCACCACGGCCACAACTACAACGTCCTCCATGATCAATGTCAGGGCCTTTGCCTCAAGTGCTCGATCCAGACTCTTCGATAGTAAATGTTACATCCTTAGAGACTAGAAACACTTAGGAAATTTTGACTCCAAAAGCGACGATGGGATCTTTCTAAGATATTTTAAACAGTCGTGCTTATAGGGTATACAATCTTATGACCCTTGCTACGTGATTGTTTATGACCAACCCCATGACAAATCTGCTCCTGAGATAGATGCGGATGAAGATGTAAGTCCAAGCATAATAGGTAAATCTGATGATAGACTCACTTCTCCACAAGTGTCTCAACCCTTGGGTGACCTTCCGATTATCAAGGATTTTCCTCTCAATCAGATAATTAGAGATCTGGGTACCGGTGCGAAAACCTAATGTTGAGTGTGAAATATTGTATATTTCCCCCTAGTTATACATTGGTTTTATAAACATGAATGTGCTTAATTGATCTAATTACACATGTTTTCTCGTACGAGGTGATTTGAGAGCTAAGAAGAAAGGATGCTTAAAGCATGGAATTAATGCTCAAAGAATTACCAAGATGAGTATTGGATCTATATAGGAACTCTAAAATCATGGCTAAATGAAGACCGGTCTCTAGCAACATACGCAAATTGATCTGGTGAGACAAAGGGATGCGATTATGAAGGTCTCGCACCAGATCTTGAAGACATCTTGTCCTCCACAAGGGTCCACACACAAGAACCCATGAGAAAAACATCTTGAAGAGAGGACCATAGGGTAGAAACAATCACAAATCTAAAGAAACGTAGTTCCAAACGAGGGTCCTAGGGTCCAAAAATAGTGAAGAAGAAGCAATACATCAACAAGAATCACAGAAGGCTCGAACTCAGCACAAACACCACTCTACACATGACGTTCAACCATCAACACATACATCGTGAGATTTGGTGCACAACCAGACCCCCAGGGACCCAAAAACGGTACCGCCGACTCTTTGTTTGGCTTCACAGCATCCTCAAATCACTTCCTTTCTCAGAAACAACTCCATGAGGAGTCAAACACAACAAATCCGATCCTATATATGAAGAGAATCCAAAGAAATAACTACCAATTTGGGAGAAATCGAAGAAAAATCGGAATTCAGGGTTTTTCTGCAGGAGGAGAAAAACGAGTGAAACATACCTTAATTTGGTTTTAAAAATCTCACAAAAATCACTGTAAGTCTTCTAAATTCAAGATCTATTAAACCATGTTCTTTCCGATCAAAACAGATCCGTATGGATCGTACAACAACTGACGTTAGCCGTACAGTTGCTTACGTCAGCAGAATCCTGTAACACCAATCAATGCGAAGTTCCTTGCTCTGATACCAAGCTGGTTTGGAAAGGAGAAGGAAGAAGAAATGAGAAGAAAGTGAAGGAAGAAGGAGAGGAGATAGTTTTGGGAAAGAGGCACTTTGTGTGTTAGAGTTTCAAACCCAAACACACCCTTTTGTTATATTACTAAAGAGTACTTTTACATACTCCTGAGGAGCACAAAAATACTGTGTACACAACACACACACACACAAACATTATATAAGTGCATTGCATTACATAATCTTTCTTATAATATTATTACCTGAAGCGCGGCAAATTTCACTAGCCCATTGTTCACGTGGCAGAAATTGGCATTTTCGTGATCTCGCCCCACATCTCTAAAGAGGCCCTAGAAGCCCATGAAATGGTGTTTTGGAATCTCCCTCCACAATTACCAGGCATGAGAAAGACTCCTTGTAACAAGCTTATCCAACCATTTTTGCATGGATTTCTGCCTCATTAATGCCGCCTGAAAAAACAAAGCATTTTTTTTTTCACCGATATCGTTGCTTTAGCAATGATAGTTCCAAGGGTCACTAAACAAGAATTCCGTCGATATTCGACTTCCAAATACAGTGAGGAGAAGCACTCCTCAAAGGAAGAGTGGTTCTTGGAGGAAAGAATCAGTTGTGCCTTTTGACGTCATTCAAAATCACCTAATGATACTCTGTGGAATCATACATTAGGATTTAGGAGAAATGTAATCAATTGCACTTTTCAATCTCATTCAAAATCACCTACTAATGCTCCTTGGAATCATATTTTATGATTGAGGACAAATGTTGCATTCTCTGCTCAAATAAACTTTCTACGGTCCATGATGGACAATTCATGATAATTGAACAATCGTGCATCAAGGTTCTAGAATCGGCATTATGCAAACATAGTGGCTGAGGGGCATGACCATTACATAAAGCTGATAACTATTCTAAATGCTGATGAATATACGCGTGTGCATTTTCCATGATATGGTTGGTCAATATTTATAAAAAGCTGTCTTGCTGGAGGAGTTGTTTATTGATCTTATCTGTGTTGGATCTCCATATCCATTAGCTTGATGGATTGTGTGTTTTCCCTTTTGATTGTAATGAAACTATTTTGTCAAAAAAAAAATCGTTGAATGGCTAAGGGGGAGTTTTGATCTCAAACACAGGGAGCAAAGGTCATAACCAGCATGCTATTTTTGGTCGATTATCAAAAATATATTTAAAAGGTGTCTTCTTGGGAAAAATAGCTGTTATGTGAAAGTCGTTTATTAATGCATAAAGTAACACTTTTTTTATTTTTATTTTTTGGGTTAGCTTGTTAGTACACCCCACTGTCAGTACACACTCCACTGTTAGCCACCCCCACTAGGGAATCAATACCAAGATGATGCGGATACCAAGCCATTCAAAGTATATCAACGTAGGAGGCGTGCATTACCCGTGTCAATGTGGTTAGATGACGGATACGGGTCGGGTCTTTAGAGGTTGAAGACCTTACACATGTGTAAGTTGCTTAGAAGAGACATTTGAACCATTGGATCGCGAAGATGGTGTGATCGGACCGTTGGATCGTCACGGCCCACCTTCATTACACTACCTTCACGACACTATCATCGGGGCCCATCGGGCATCTTAAATTTACATTTAGTTTATGAACATTTGAGTTGATTAAGTTTTGAGACAGTTTGTGCACAATTTTGTGCGAATTTCTTTTTTTTTGAAACTTTTTTCAAGTAGGGGTATTTTGGTAATTTCATGTAATTACGATTTTATAAGGGTTGCCCTAAACACATAGCATGTTATGTGATGTTTTATGAAAAAGAAAAAAGAGTACGATCTCGTCTTCGACGAGGTGATTGTGAGGCCAGTAAACGATTTCTCATCCCCTACTTCTTTCTCCTTCTCTCTTTTCTCAAGGTATTCTTTTCTTTAACCTCATTCTCTTCTTTTTCTCCTAATCTCAAAAGATTTTCATTCCCTTTTCATTCCCACATAAAACCCATCACTCAAATCTATATTTAAGGAACCACCATTTTTTCCTCGAATTTTCAGATTTCCAATCCAGAAATTTCTACAATTAGAAAATCTACTTGGATCGTTAGACGGACCCATTGCAAGACGAAAGTTCTATCTTTTGCCGGATCCAATTAAATTCAGATTTTAAGATTCAATACTTCGTGTTTGTGATGGATGGCCCTAATCAATGCTATGTTGCCCTTATTTCCTTCTTGTGTTTATGATGTATAAATCAAGCTGATATTTATTTGTTTTTAAGATTGCATGAATCTGCCCCTCTCAAATAGCATTCTCATTTAAGGTTGGATTAGGCTGTCCTACATCAATTTTGGTATCAGAGCTTAATTCTTGCATTGGGTCGTCTTAGATCGAGTTATCAAGAGTCTAGATTTTTATTTTATTTTATTTTTTTTCTAGGGTTTCATGCTCCTTCTCTCTTTTCTCAAGGTATTCTTTTCTTTAACCTCATTCTCTTCTTTTTCTCCTAATCTCAAAAGATTTTCATTCCCTTTTCATTCCCACATAAAACCCATCACCCAAATCTATATTTAAAGAACCACCATTTTTTTTCTCTGAATTTTCCAGATTTCCAATCCAGGAAATTTTTATTTTTCTAGATTAGAAAATCCACTTGGATCGTTAGACGGACCTATTGCAAGACGAAAGTTCTATCTTTCGCCGGATCCAATTAAATTCAGATTTTAAGATTCAATACTTCGTGTTTGTGATGGATGGCCCTAATCAATGCTATGTTGCCCTTATTTCCTTCTTGTGTTTATGATGTATAAATCAAGTTGATATTTATTTGTTTTTAAGATTGCATGAATCTACTCCTCTCAAATAGCATGCTCATTTAAGGTTAGATTAGGCTGTCCTATATCAAAAGACCTCAGTGTTGAAACGAGGTATCTTCACTCAGTCTACCACTTGAGCTATGGATTAGGGTGTGCATAAAGTAACACTTTGGGATTCTTAACGATTGTTATGTTGGCTGATAAAATGTGTTTTAAATCTTGCCTTTGTGTTAACCAGCATTGATTTTTTTTTTTTCGTTCTTGATAATCTTAGTATCGTGTCACTTCCATCTCTTTTTGTATATAACAGAATGGAAAAGTAACTACCCTTTTGGGGAGTTCCCAATTCCCACTTTAACTAAGTGAACTCCAACAGGGGTCATAAACAGCAGGTTGTGCGGAGCAAAATTTGCACGTCTGGGCTGTTACCACTTATGCTGGGCAGGTCAAGAGAGATGAAGTCACTTCATAATATGGACATTGTTCTACTATAATGCCAGGCCTACCTTTGTTGGCTCGTGAAACCACGTGAGTTTGCTTTCTTCTGAACTTTGTTATGCCGTACTGTTTGTTTCAGTTGTCTTTTCCACTGGACTGTTCCATGATGAGGTTAATGCCTCATTCACTGCTTGACTCAGTCATGGACAACTGTCTTCCCTGCCGGAATTCTCTCAATTACCAAATCTCAATTCAAAGTTGTGAATCCATGTTCTTTTCCAAACAAATGTTGGTGCTGATTAGTGCAGTTCACTCAAACACACATTTTCACTCACGCACACACAAACATGCGTGTACATGCGTACAGTTTTACTTACACTTGTTACGTTGTTCGCGGACACTTATTTAATCTGAGGGAGCGGAAAGTGTCTCTGTTGATGTTAGGAAATCATCATCTCTTGACCACTTTACCGTTTGCATTTTTTTCATTGTTTGAATGTCTTTGTAGAAGCTCAATGTTTTTCTTTAATCTCTTTGTAGAAGTACTTTTAAATAGCATTGTGGGCAGTCAGTATTTAGTTCTCAAAGCATTTTTACGGATGTCTATTTACTGTATTATTCTACCATTAAGCATTTGTATTGCAATGAACTTCTTCAGTGGATTTGTAAACAATGTGTTATGCAGCACCTAGACAGTCAGACTGTCAATCATGTTGATTATGGGCTTTTCTTACAAAAGAAAAAAAAAGTTTTTCCAATCATAGTTATGGGGTTTGTGCATCTTCAATTGGTTTCATTGTTAAAAGTACGCTTTAATTTCTTTTCTTATTTCCTTCTCAATTTTTAATTTTTCTTTTTGAATCCTTGTCAAAAAGTAAGATCGTTTCTGAAGGAACTGCTACATGGCTATACAAACCTTGTTAAACCTGTTGGAGGATTATGCATTTCATATTAAATGGAACCTGTGTACTACAGCTGCTCCAATTTGTAAGGGCTTAGTCAGACAGTTTCAGAATTGTCATATAAGATTATAGTTTACGGCTAAGAATTTCAGAATAAATATAAGCGTTGCTGTCTTAAAGCAGGAACCTTGGCTGCAACTGCAGCCGTCCGAGGACTTTGCATCAAATGTGCCGCCAAGATTCTCGGGTCCATTTGTCTGCAGAAGAGGCAATTGCTGCTGAAGAAAGTCTCTCAATTTATTGCAAGCCTGTTGAACTCTATAATATTATTCAACGTCGTGCTTTAAGGAATGTAAGTATTGTTCTCTTCGTCGTCCTTCAATCCTGCACATTTTTAAAGTACAAGCAGTGTGTAATTTGTTCACTGTCCTCTGCATTGGAGGGGTGTTGGGAATACCTGGTCATAGATCTGATGGTGAGCCTTTTATGCTGCAGCCATCATTTCTCCAGAGATGTTTACATTACAAAATACAAGCAAGCCGCAAACGGAGGTAGTTATCATCTCTTCAATTTCTCATTGTGTTTCAAACTTGTTGTTTGGTACTTTGTATGGTCATGTTGTCTTTAAAGACTCAAATCAGGGGATTCTGACTAGAGCATTCTTCAAATTTGCAGAATACAGGTGACGATATCGCTGTCTGAGACCATGGATGATGGAATACAATCACAAAATGTGTTTCCCCTGTACGTTCTTTTGGCAAGACCTGTTTCTGATATTAGGGTTCCAGAGGTATGACATTGACAAGTGACATATCTCTTTCTGTATGCTACTAAATTCCAAATAACTTGTGAAATCTTTTCTTTCCCCCTCTTTCCTCTTTACTATTTCTCTGGATGATCTGCTCTGTTTCGGTTGTGCAACAGCATTCTGCAGTTTATCGGCTTATTAGGGCACGTGTTCTCTCTGCTTTTAGTGAATTTGGGAGGAGAGATCAAACAGCTACTACTTTTAATGTTCCTGAGATTAAGAAGCTGTCAGCTGATGCAAAAGCACGCAATCTCACCATTTTATTTGTCAGCTATGGTACACGTGGTTTAAGACAACATGGTACTGGATTTAATATGGATTGCCAAATGCCTTACCTGGTTAGTTTTGACATTTTGCAGGGGGACCAAAAAATTCATCTGGTGAAAGTGATCTACTCAAAGACCATCTCGATCGTGCATCTATTCCAAGTGAATTATCTTTAAATGCTGAACCAAATATGGATTAATCTTATTATGTGAATCATGCAATGTTTTACCTGCATTCATAGTCATGTTTTATGGTTCATAGTCTTGAGTTTATTTAAAAAACAATAAGTTTGCACCAACGTTAAAATATTGGTATCAGTGGCCGATATTTATCGGTGGCACCGGCTGAATATTTTTAACCATGGCTTGCACATATCATATCTTAGTTTAGCATTAGTATATACATACATTTCTACCCTCATGCATGGACATCCACATTTACATGTGCAAACATGTGTGCATGTACGTGGTTTTGTTTAGATATTTTCTCATCATATGCAAGTGCACCTGTATGTTGTTTGTATATAAAAAATTGCTTCACTTTATTTTGTGACAAGATGACTAATTAACTTCAATTTGATGCATGGTGGGTATATGGTCTGAAAAACGTATTTGTGTATTCAGCTTCAACAAATGAATTTACCAAATGTCATCATCATCATGAATTTTTAGAATGTGCAAAACGAAATTCTGTTACTTTGATGGAACACACTTCTGCTCCATGTTGTTGAATCACTAGAATCTGTTGAACAGCTTTGATCTTGCTTATCGGTCATGGCTATGTTGGGTATGTTGAGCAACATGACTATCTTCTGTGGAACATAATATGTGGTTAGCAAGAAAGACATTTTGGAAAAATGCTACTAGGTGAAACTATACTATGCTATGGACTGTCCATCATGTTATGTTGTCAACCATGAATGACCATTCTTTGACAGTCGTTGGGCGTCTGCAAGCTCATATCCATATGGTTTCTCTATGAGATCCATTTTGAAGATAACAAGTGGACTATCATTCTGGTGTCTTTACTTATTGAGTCTTGCATCTTCCTTCTTACATTCATACAAGTGGGCTCTAAACATGACATATTGATCAAGTGTTATGCAAGTATCGGTTCTTTGAATGAGGCTGATATGCTTGACCCATGACGTTGTCCCTGTACTTCCTGACTTTGGTCATGCTGTTTTACTGTTGCTTATGTGCTGGATTGTTGACATCGTCCCCGTACATTCTTCGTGCTTCTTGACCTTTTGGGGAAGACATGGTCATTGGAAAGATGTGTGCTGCATTCCTCCTACAGAAGATCTGAAATTTATTTTAATGTGGCCGTTTAGTTATAGTTGTGTGCAGATTTCTAGATGTTTGTATTTCAGTGCTTGCATTTTCTCTTGATGCTTTTGATATTTATAGATAAAAATAACTGTTTATTACTGCTGTCTGATCCAGATTCTGATTATGATGATTTAAAATATTTTCTGGCAGCAAAACTTGAGGGATATTGCATTTGGGGCAAGCTACCAATGGAGACTCTCTATTCCTCTTGGGAAAAGTGTGCGAGCTTGAGTTTAGGGCATAGAGCTGAGATGCTGTCAGCTATTGATATGCACTCCAGTTTTCTGGAGGTATGCCTGTAAATGCTATCGGTAAACCAGTTTGGTGTACTTTGCCCTTTGGTGTACGGGCGTAGTTTGAAATCATTTGACCTTTTAAAATGGGTTTTGGAAATAGGAACGTGCAAGGTCTGTCTTTCCATTCCCTACCATTGTGCCATGTTCAAGGCATAGATCAAATGCCACCTTTGTTCTATTCCAAAATAATTTGACACTACATTTGGAATTAAAGGGCAACTGGGTTAAGGATACCACATGGCAGTTGAGGAACTATCATCCCAAATGTCAATAATGAAGGAGTAGAAACTTTGGTTGTTTTTTAGCATTATGAAATTCTTTGGAAACTGTTGCTATAAATGTTCATTATATTGATTGATTAGGTTGTACAATGGGCCTCACTATAGTCCGTACTAGGAGAAGTGTATTTTAGAACATCTAGAATGCAAGGAGAAACTTCAAACGTCTATTTTGACATCATTATCTCTTGCAGCTTAGTTGTTTGGACATGGACTTATGTTTTTAATATGTAGAATGCTACAGAAAGTTATTATATTTTTGACATCCTAATCTCTTGCAGCCTAGTCGTTTGGACAAGGACAATTGTTTAACATTCCAAATGCACCATAATTCAGGAGCCATGGTGAGTTGTTGTCCTTGATGCATCATGTCTTACTCAATATGGAATTTGACACCTCTCTTCAAATGCAGTTTCACCATTTGTGGAAATAATGTATTTTAACAAGTGAAATTGTCCCTTTCAAGAATTCATCAATGCCGGTGCAAGTGAATATTTTTGCACAAGAGGTTGGAGCAAAAGAGAGATCCCCCTATGATTCTTACGCATATGATGATGTTCCCACTTCATCATTATCCCATATTATCCGGTAACAAAATCGTCATATTCCTTTTCTAAATTACGTATTCTTTCCACCCCGCAGTGCATGTGTGGTTATTATCTTCGATACCAAGTTTCAAGTAATGAAATGCCCACATGATATTCATTGTGACAATTGAATCTCCCAGACTTGGAAGTCTTGTTATTTTTACTGTGTTTTTCACTAAAAGCTATCAAGTGGGCTTTGTCAAAGGATTTTGAACCTTGAATGTTGACCTTTGTAGTTGATTAAATATATGATTTAATTTCTAGACTAGGCAATTCTGTTTGCCATGGTTTAGGAGAAGCCATACATTGAACAGTCTATCGAAAGAGGACCTCAAAAGATCTTCTCTCCCTATGGGGAATCAGTACCGCTATGATGAAATCCTTTGCCTTTGTTTCGTACATATTGATAAATCTTTTTGTACCTTGAAAAAAGGAGTTCATAGGCCAATGCATTGGGCAATCCCTGCTTCTAATCAATTAAGTTTTTGTTTGCTTTTCATAAATCAATTAAGTTTATTTTCAAAGAAAGGAAGTTACAATTCAAAAAAGTAATAGACAAAAAACGAAAAAGATCTGATGCAAAGTTGTGCACCTGATTTTCAAAAGAAGGAAAGTGCATCTTAAATCTTAATCATGTGCTCGATGTTTGTTATGCTTTTAATTTATCCACATTTTCTTCCTCTTCTGTACCATGAAGTATTCTTTCCAGTTGAATTGCAGAATCCACCATTCTGAACGTTGTTCTGTGGTGTATAGATTAAGAACTGGAAATGTCATCTTCAACTATAGATATTATAACAACACATTACAGAAGACTGAAGGTAGGCCCACATTTTCTATTGTGACTTGTATTTTTTGAAATTATTGTGTTTCCATTTTCACATTCTTTTGTTGATTGCTATTTCTTTTGTTTCTAAGATTTTATTAATTTGGCTGATGCAGGACATGGAAATTAAACATGATATGCAAAATTTCAGGCTTTAGATCATAATAATTTAGAAACAATCACAATAATTCCACATCCCACACAAAGTCAAGCATTCAACAAGAGGAATCTACGAGGGTTTAAGCCTACACATGTTAGGGTTGAATCAATTAAAAATTATATACCAAACAATGCTCAAAGGATAGTAGATTCATCTACACATGCAAATGATTATTTACCCAAGGGATTCTCACGTTTCAATTCGGGAAAACTTTGGGTTTCAGAAGTGGAATAGAACTTGGGGATTTGAGATGATATAGGGTTAGGGTTATGGAAACAAGTCGAAAGAGGAGTGAAATAGAGATGAGAGGGAACCTGTGATCAACCCGCACGTGGATAGCAAATCGGCCTGACGCACGTGCGTGGATGGCGGCCCGCACGTGTATGGGGCCCACGAATCTAGAATCAGCCAGCTAAGGCCTGGTTGGCCAGGGATGGGCCACCTTCTCTCTAAATTTTAGGCCAAACGGATGATCGGTTTGAACACGGTGCTCCATCGAAGTTTCAGCCCTCCTGCAGGGGTAGATTCTGGAAATCTGCTATAGGAGAAAGATTAGCTGCAAACGTAGGTGAATTTGATGAGGGGATGACTGTAGGAGATGAGGAATATGTAAGGTAGGAGATGGGAGCGATTCGGGATGGGTGTGGCTTCGCACCACGGTAATTAGCCCTTCGAAGAAGGGAGGGTTTTGCACCTAATTAGGTTTCCACAACTCAGAGAATTAGAGAAGCAGGAAAACGCGGAAATTTATTAATCATCTTCAATGAAAAAATCGTACAAGTGGTTGTCTATTTATAAGAAAAACCTATACCCCAAAAGCCGGGCCATGTGCGCATACTATTAGTTAAAGACGAAGTAATAAAAAATAACAACTAATCAATGCAATCTAAACCTTTCATGATGTTCCTAATAATGGTAATAAGCAAAACTCAAAGTCCTAGGTCACCTAGGGTAGTGGGCCACAATCATGAGATCCAATGATGGGATCCACATGATGATCGGGTTCACCCCAAGGAACCAAAACAGTCCTAACTAGGAGGCCCTCCATGAATGTCGTCATCGATTCAGATCGAAGGTGGGACCCTCCTTACGTACGTGCGTAAGGGGAGCGTGCGTGTGCACGAGATGCCCTCATCAACTCTCCCCGGCTGTCAAGATTTTGCTACTGACGAAACAAAACTCTTGAACTGCTCCAACATGTCAGGATCAAGTCTCTGAAGCTCCTCAGTGAGTCACGTACTGTCTGAAGCTAGGCGTGACTTCCACTTGACCAGGAACTTTTGAAATCCGCCGTCTGATGTCGATATTATCTGATGGTCCAGAATATTCTCTATCTCCTCTCTGGGTGTAAGAAAGGTATGTATGGGAGGTAAAGGCTGGGAAGATGGGTCGGGAGGGGGCCATGGATCAAGGGAAAACTTTGAGGAATTAGGATGGTTAGGTGATAGGATTGACAATGTATCAGTGGTCCCCTGAAATGCAACTAGATCCTCCACATTGAATGTAGAACTAATTCCCATGAAAGGTGGAAGATCTACCACATACGCATTGAGACCGTTTCGTTTTATAATTTTAAATGGTCCAGCGCTACGTGCATGTAATTTACAAACGGCTCCCTAAGGGTACCGCTCTGGCCTGATGCGGACCATCACACAATCCCCTACGTTGAATTCCTTGAATCGTTTATGTTGGTCAACATAACTTTTGTAATGTTCAGTATTGATCTTTCACCTGATTTCTTGATGCAGTGAATGAATGTGATGTGCAAAGGACTCTGCAGACTTTGATGGCCTATGGGACAGAGACATAGAGATAAGATTAATAGACTTCCTAGGTTTATAATCAGTAACGACTTCAAAAGGACTTAAAACTTGTGGATCTATTGACAAAACTATTAAATGCAAACTCGGCGATAGGTAGTGTAGTGTCCCACGTCCTGGTGTGCTCCTCCACTAAACACATGAGCAAATTTCCCAGACTCCTATTGACCACCTCAGACATGTTTGGTAGAGTCACCCCAGAGACTAAATCAATGGCGTGTTGTATATCCATCATAGGGGGAAGCTCATTCGGTAGATCATCGGGAAAAACACCACGAAACTCCTCCACTACCGGAATGACCTCAGTGGGTAACTCTGCACTAGCCTCTGATGCACTTTCCCTAGCCATAAGGGCGTACACCATCGAGTCCGACTTGGTCTCTCGCTCAAAGTCTTTGGTATTTAGAATATGGATAGGCTTAGACTTGGATTTCGATTCCTTAACCAACCTCAAGTGATAAGAGAAATGGAGGTATTTTTCCTTAAGATTTTCTTTCATTTCTCCCCAATGGACTATCGAGGGTTCCCTCTAGGGGTGCAAATTTAAGAGAGAGTGGGCAGGACGAGCAACCGTTGGATTCTTTGGTCGATTCTAGACAACTCCGGTTCCAAAATTGCCGAGAACCGTTGATACGGTTCGGTTCCGGCTCAAGGGGCACGCCGAACCAAACCGTTAACCGAAAGTGGACCCGATCCGTTAAGCGTGGCCCAGATCCACACCATCCATTGACTTCTCTTGGAATTTAGACGAAGTGAATTGAGCTCTTGATCATCGATGATATGGCCCACGAATAATTGAGCTCGAATGTGCCTTCTCTTCATTTTGATATGGCCCACCGAATAATCAAGCCTTAAAAGCTCAGCGGCCTTCTTTCGATCGTTGTAGAGATCACGAGGATGTACACGGTTAAGAAAGCTCAACATGGTTTTGATGGGTTCTAGCCGATGAAGATCCATCTCTTCGCATGATGGTAACAACAAAATGACTCGATGAACATTCGATATGTCGTGTGAAACCACTCAAAATAGTGGTCCATATCCGCCGAAAAACCAATTTAGAAAAGCATGAGCTTTTAGGGCTCAAGTGGCCATTAAACGTAGGGCCTTTACTCTAAACTCGATGCAGATATGAAATTTGAATGTGGAGTGGGATATGATGTGCAAGATTTCAAATTTAAGATCAAATTTTATAAACAATTACACAAATTCCACATCCCACATAAAAGTCCAAATATTCGAAAATTAACCGTTAGGGAATCTATGTGGGTTTAGGCCTACACACGTGTGCACCCCTAGTTCCCTCAACCTCTCTTTCTTTTGGATCAATGAAAATTATGAACCAAACAATACTCAAAGGGAAATAGAAATCATCCACACATGCATGACAATCAATCCATAATTTAAGGAATTCACCAATTTCAAATCAAGGAATCTTAGGGTGAGAAAAGAGATAGAAATTGGGGATTTAAGGACAATCCACTAAGGGGAATTTATGTAGGTTTAGGCCTACACACGTGGTTAAGGTTTATAAAATTAGGGATCAAAAGAGGAAATCAAAGAGAAAAATTCACCGATCCAAAAGTTGAGAAAAGAGAGAAATTGGGGATCTCGCATCTAGGGTTAAGGTTTATAAAATTAGGGATGACGGGCAAGAGCGATCGGCGTTGTCTCGCGTGTGTGCGTGTGCGCAGTACCTGGCCGTACGTGCGAGAGGGCGTCGATTGCGGAAAAGCTTTCCTTGGCCCTGGTTGGCCAGGGGTGTCCTCCAAAACTCCGAAGTTTCGGGTCGATCTGAGCTATGACTTGTGCGTGGTGCTCCGTCGAAGTTTCAGCCATCCTGTAGTGCCAAAATCTGAAATTCTGCTGTAAAGAAGAAAACTGCTACAACAAAGGATGAATTTGAAGCACGAATGGTGGTAAAAGATGAAAAAGAGAGATGACGGAGGATGGGGGTGAATCAGGATCGATGTGGCTTCGCACCACGGTAGTTAGCCCTTCGAAAAGGGAGGGCTTCGCACCCACTTTTGAATTCTTCCATAGCTCACTAAGAGAGCAGAAAAATAAAGCAGGAATTTTTATTAAACTAGAATGAATCAAAAGAACTATAAGGGGTGCCTATTTATAGGGAAAATCTTATACATCTAAACTCGCGCCATGTGCGCAACCTATTACTTGGCGATGAAGTAAACTAAAATAAAAACCAAACAAAGAAATCCAAAGTGTTCATGATGTTTTAAATAATAACAATAAGCAAAACTTAAAATATGAAATCAATCCGACTAGTGGGCTACGATCATGAGATCTCATGATGAGCTTTTCTTGACTAACGGGCCCATTCTTTTGAATCAAAACTTCGTCTTCTAGCTAGGAGGCCCTCCTTGGACGTCGTTATCGATCCGAATTGACGGTGGGGCCCTCCTTCTGGCGTACGAGCATAGGGGGTGTGGTGTGCGTGCACGTGTGGACGACGTGCGCTGGATGTTCCCATCAAACTCCCTTGAGGAGTTGCGCATCTGAGTCATAATAATCATGATGCCCCTCGCGAGGTGGGTGCACGGGTGCGCCCCCATGTTTATTTCTTTGGTCACCCCCATTCCCCTTGTCTATCCTCCTGATCACCTGCCTGAGATTGAGCATATTCCCCAATGGCGGGGTTTGCCCAAGCGGATGTTTTTAGTTGGGTAACACGCACATTAAGCTGATCCCAGCGTTGGTCAATACGTTGTTTCAAGCACCTACCCAAAGACTCAAACTGCTGAGTCATTTTGTTCATTGACCCTTGCAATTGCTCCATGTTTAGTGTAGGGTGAAAGCCAAAACCACGACTCGTACGTGTGAGCATACAACTACTAACTCAACTCGAAAACCCTCTACACAACTATATGCGTCAAAATGAGACTAAATGATCCTATAGGACTCTATGATGAGAGTTAATGCAAAATAAACGTGAATAGATTAAACCCTAAACATGCAATGCATTCCCCTATATAAAAAAAACGCATTCCCCTATATAAAAAAAACCTAAGCTCTGATACCAAATTTGATGCAGGATGGAAATTAAACATGATATGCAAAATTTCAGGCTTTAGATCATAATAATTTAGAAACAATTACAATAATTTCACATCCCACATAAAGTCAAGCATTCAACAGGAGGAATCTACGAGGGTCCAAGCCTACACATGTTAGGGCTGAATCAATTAAAAACTATAGACCAAACAATGCTCAAAGGATAGTAGATTCATCCACACATGCAAGGGATTATTTCTCAATCCAAGGGATTCTCACGTTTCAATTCGGAAAAACTTAGGGTTTCAAAAGTGGAATAGAACTTGGAGATTTGAGATGATCTAGGGTTAGAGTTATGGAAACAAGGCGAAAAATGAGTGAAATAGAGACGAGAGGGAACCTGTGATCAGCCCGCACGTGTGGACAACAAACCGGCCTGACGCACGTGCTTGAATGACGGCCTGTACGTGTGTAGGGCCCACGAATCTGGAATCGGCCAGCTAGGGCCTGGTCGGCCAGGGATGGGCCACCTTCCCTCCAAATTTTAGGCCAAACGGATGATCGGTTTGAACACGGTGCTCCGCCGAAGTTTTAGCCCTCTTGCAAGGCCAGATTCTGGAAATCTACTGTAGGGGAAAGATTACCTGCAAACGTGGGTGGATTTGATGAGGTGATGACTGTAGGAGATGAGGAATATGGAGGGTAGGAGATTGGGGCGATTTGGGATGGGTGTGGCTTCGCACCACGGTAGTTAGCCCTTTGAAGAAGTGAGAGTTTTGCACCCAATTAAGTTTTCACAACTCAGAGAATTAGAGAAGCAGGAAAACGCAAAATTTTATAAATCATCTTCAATGAAAAAACCTACAAGGGGTTGCCTATTTATAAGAAAAACCTATACCCCAAAAGCCGTGCCATGTGTGTATACTATTACTTAAAGATGAAGTAATAAAAAATAACAACTAATCAATGCAATCTAAACCGTTTATGATGTTTCTAATAATGATAATAAGCAAAACTCAAAATCCTAGGTCACCTAGGGTAGTGGGCCACGATCATGAGATCCAATGATGGGATCCACATGATGATCGGGTCCACTCCAAGGAACCAAAACACAGTCCTCTAACTAGGAGGCTCTCCATGGATGTTGTCATCGATCCAGATCGAAGGTGGGACCCTCTTTGTGTACGTGCGTAAGGGGGGCGTGCGTGCGTGTGTGCAAGATGTCCCCATCATTGTCTATTATCCACCCGGCTAGGATTTATCAATGGTTTATGGGACAGAATGTTGGGCAGTTAGGAACAACATGTTCATTAGATGAATGTAGCTGATATGATGATGTTGAGATGGCTGATTGGCAAGATGAAGTAGGATAGAATTAGGAATGAATACATTTGAGGAAACTTAGGAGCAGCTCCACTAGGTAATAAGATGACGTAGACTTAGATGGTTTGGTCATGTGCAACGGAGACCAAGAACTGCACCTGTTAGGAGTGAATTAGTACAAGTTGAAGGCTTTAAAAGGGCAAGGAGAAGGCCCATAAGGATGTGTGTGGAGGTAGTAAGAAAAGACTCGATGACCTTTGGGCCAACTGAGGTTAGGGCCCTTGACAGAGTGGAATGGTGGAACATGATTCATGTAGCCATCGCCAATTAATTGGGATAAGGCTAGGTGATGATGATTTGATTAATTTGTTTTGTCTAGTAAATATTTTTCTTGATGAACGCTTTAAAGGTTGGTCAATTTTGCCATTGACTGGTGCATATTAGAAGTCCCTTTCTCTATCTCTCCATGTTCTTTCTTCGATACTCATTTAGCATGAACTGTGTTTGTTCTTTTGATCGCTTGGACTGTGGAAATTTAATCACAACAATTCTAGGTTAACCTTTAGGGGCTGTTTTGGAACAACAATATCTTAGAAATTGATCGATTTTTCCATGGATATGGTGTTTTTTTTTTTTTTTTTTTTTTGAAAGATCGGATATGGTGTTTTTTGTTTTTTGTATTGTAAAAAGTAGATGCAAAAGTTGGACCATCATGGTTACGCTTTTCCTTGGAAAAGTAGCCATCGCATTTCTTCTGAAAAAGCTAATTCATGGGCATTTTGATGATAATGTGAGACACCTCTTGATATTGATCTTTGACCTTAGGCTCATTTCCATGACAATCAACCTGAGAAACTATCAACGTACATTGACAAGAATCTTTCAACATTTCCACTGTTTTCCGTGTTTGACCAATTTCTGTGGGGTTTTCCGTATCCTTGTTTGAATGTCATCCTACTCAAACAGGCCTTACTGGATACTAACTTCAGCTGATGGATTTAGCTATTTAAGATCTAATTTCCTTCCTTCCTCTCTGTGAAACGACTCAAAATTTCACCTTTTAGTTTCAAATTCTGCTGTGTGGAGTCTTTGGACACATCTAGGGCCATTGTATTTATGTTGACACTTGACACCTTGCCAATGCTTGCATGACGCTTGGATTGCTCCAAAATAATTACTTTTCTCATTTTCTGAAATAATTATTGTCGAAGGAAGGATACCTTGCATCTGAAGGGTGCCCTTTTTTCCTCGTCTTCTGTGCTTCCCTTATCTAACCCAACATACTAAGCATGGTGGAAGGTGGGTGTTCAAGCGAAACTGCGGCTTCTCTGTGCCCTAAAATACTGAGAATTATCTATAGGGTGTGAACTTCCTCTGATAGCAGCCCAATGCAGGTGAACTTTCTCACCTTTCAGGGTTTGACATAGAAACGATAAAAGCAAAAAGAAATAAAATACTTCAGCAGTAATTTAAAAGTTACAATTATTCCATACCTCGATTTATGAGAAAACTTAACCTAATTGCTAAATAAATTGAGAAAGTGGCCAAAAAGAAACAAGGAAGCTAATGCTAACTAAAATTTCAAACCGATTCTAACTAAAAATAAGCACTAGAAAATAACTACCTTAAACAATGAAGCCTAAATCCTGTGCGTATTAGAACTATAAAATGTAAAAAAAAAAAAAAAAACACAACTTTAAGTGCAGTGCCAGGTCCATTGTGCCTGGCCTATTCTAAATCTGCAATTTTCCTGGCTGAGGCCCAGTCCATTCCCAGCCCTACTTCCCATTGGCTCATGTTGGTCTCAATGATTGTTGTTGGTTTGTTTTCTAAGACCCCCATTTTTCTACCACACAGACCATCTGGATGTGTAGATCTAATGCAATTGCATGAATGATGCTTGATCACGTTCATTCATTTGTTAGACGTTGGGATTCTATGGCCCAGCTCATGTCGTCTGTTGTGTGTGCAGTAAAGCATTTTTTTTCTTTGGTTTGCATTCCTGTAGCAGATAACATGCTTTCAACTGCTGACCTATTATATTTTCTGAACAAACAGTTACTGAAGACTTCTCCTGTCCATTTTGCTTGGTCCATTGTGCAAGCTTTAAGGTGGAACTTATGGGTTATGCCCATCTTCTTCTTCTTCTTCTTCATCTCCTTTTTTTTTGTTTTGTTTTGTTTTTTTTTTTTTAGTTTTTGAACTATTTTTATGCTTCTGTGGACAAGAAACTAATTGTTTGAATGTTCAGGTTCCAGTTCACTTGCATTTCGGAAACTAGGTTTTGGTTTATAATGCATTACACAATCTGTTTGTATTTTGTAGGGTCTGCGGTATCACTTGAGCTCCTCACATGACCTATTCAATTTTGAGTTTTGGGTTGGTAAAACTTCAGGATTCTGCTGTGAAAATTTATCATTTATCTATTTTAAACCATTCGAGAGAAACATTTGGCTTATATTTTGCAGGTAACTGAAGAGTATCAGGCTGTCAATGTTTCGGTCAAAACTGACATTTGGAGATCTGAGGTTGTACCTCTTTCTTCACACTTAAAATAATGAGTTATGATTTGTGTAGGGTTCTTGTCTTCTTGATGGACATACAATTATCTAGATTACTGCCTTTTGAAAATAGGTGCACAGAATAAATCTGTTCCTTTTTTTTTTCTGAAAGAATGAATCTATTCCATTTTAAATTGAGAATATAATATTCTAGTTACTTCTGTTCAGTACATGCCAAATTTCATAAATTTGCTTTTCATTTAGAGATATAATTATTTTATGAAATGTGCTGCTGCAAGTTTTCTGTATTTTTGTTTGGTTCAATTGAGGATGTTGACAGAGAAAAATCCATCGCACTGAGAGAACCATAAAAATCAAGTGGGGGCCGTTACAGACTTACAGTGCACCCTTTAAGCTCGAGTGTCCATAGGTCCCTTTATGTCCAAAATAAGCTCCAATACCCAAGTGAGGCTCACTGCCAGTTTTTCACCGTTGTGTGTGCAAAATCGAAGGTCTTGATGCACCGGAGCTTTGCAGGGTTTGGAGAGGAACTACTTCAAGAATGAAGATATGCATGGGTTGGAGTCGAATTGTGCTAGGATGTCTTTACTCTTTAGTTGACTAAGGATACATGTGGTGCCCACTTATGGAGTGGCTCCAGAAAGTGTTCCAAGTCGAAGGTCTCGATGTACCAGACATGTGCGAAGCTCGAATTCAATTTGATGTCAAATACATGATGAAAATGGGCCAGCTACTGTCACTCATCAAGAGATGCTTAGCAGAGCCCACCCATGGATTTGCTCCAAAAATCGTGCCAAACTGAAGGTTTCAATACAGTGTCTGACAAATCTGCAAAGTTTGGAGCCCACCTGACGTCAAATACATGATGAAACGGACTGTCTACCGTCACTCATCAAGA
This sequence comes from Magnolia changhungtana, assembly GCA_030180095.1. Lineage (NCBI taxonomy): Eukaryota > Viridiplantae > Streptophyta > Magnoliopsida > Magnoliales > Magnoliaceae > Magnolia > Magnolia changhungtana. The sequence continues at coordinate 10,190,350 of JASAUF010000669.1, forward strand.
GATGCCTAGCAGGGACCACCGATGGATTTTGGGGGTGACAATGGGCAGGGCTACAATTGTCCCTGGATCAGCCTTGGTCCCTAAAGGCCCTGGCCTTGGCCCTAGCTCTATAGGGCTGGGCTAGGCCTAGGGCCGGCCCTGTAAGGCAAAGAGTTGAATGAGTGTAGGTTTGAAATAGTCCAATTTATTATTGTTGTTGTTGTTGTTGTTGTTGTTCTTATTGTTATTGTTGTTATTGTTGTTGTTGGGTATCCTTCAGCCACGATGAGTGCCATCATATAAACAGTATGGTTCATTGAAACATGCGCCTAGATCCAATGAGACTCTTTAAGCTACACATGTATGGTTGAATTGAAACTGCAAAAAATTGTCTCTAAACTATGACATTCTTTTTGTATAATGGCGGGCCATTCATCATTGATCAGGGCCGGTCCCTCTTGGGCAATAGGCCTAGATTTCAAGCCCAAGCCTAGTACTCTGGCCAACTTCAGGTGCTCTGGCCTGTTCCTGGCTGGGTTGCCTGGCTCATTGCTACCCCTGATGGACTTGCTCCAGAAGGTGTGCTAAGTTGAAGATTTCCTTGTACCAGGCACATGTGCAAGATTATGAGCCAATCCGATGTCAAATATATACCCAAATAAGATGGCTACTGTTACAAATCAAGAGATGCCTAGCAGGGCTCGCCAATTAATTTGCTCAGGAAGCATGCCAAGTCGATGGCTTTGATGTATGGGACACTTGCAAAGTTTAGATCCAATCCAATGTCAAACACATGCCGAATGGGTTGGACACTGTCGCTTATTAAGAGAAGATCAATGGGCCTATTTTTGGGATTGTGACAGAAACCATGCCAAATCAAAGTTCTCAATGTACCAGACGTGTGAAGTTTGGGGTCAATCTGAAATTGAATGCTTGTCAAAATGGGCCAGCTACAGCCATGCCATCCATGGGTTGTGGTCACCAGCCACAGTTGAACTGCAACCAACATGGGCTGCAGCTGCCAAAGGTGCTGCGGTTGACCATGTCAACAGCAGCCGGCAACCATCACTTTCTCTTTGGAAAGTTGCCAAACACAACCAAATCTCCCCCCCTTTTCGTGCCACTTCCTTCATCAAGAGTATGAGCCTTTTTTCCCCCTTTGAAGGTGATCAAGAGTATGAACTTAGGGATACAAAGAAGGTGAATGGGAGAAGAAAAGGCATCAAGCACATAATGGAATTGAAACACATTGCATTCACAAACCCATCAACGTTAAGATCAGTGTTCAAGAGGAACAATGAAGAAAAGACAGGCTATGAATACTATGTCCCCAGTGTGGACTCTTCTATGCCATCTTTCTTCTCATTTTGTTCTTTATTGTTATTATTATTATTATTATTTTATTGTTGTTGGAATCAAAGACTAGTGTGGGATTGGCCATTAAGGTTAAGACCTTGGTATTTTAGCTCAAAGCCTCAAACTGGAATCAAAGACTAGAGTGGGATTGGCCATTACGGTTGAGACCTAGATACTTCAGCTTGAAGCCTAAAACTATTGTATCCATGTTCAAACAATCAGATGAAAGAGCCTGTACCTTTTATTCTTTCTTGCTATCTCTCTTTTGGAGCCTTCACACAGACTTGATTTTCTTAGCCTGTAGATGTAAAGGGTATATTTCCACTTTGGTGATATACCTATACCAGGAGGGTTAGGAATTAGTCTAGTGAGGATCAATTCCTGAGATCCTTTGACCTGCAGATATGTATGGTTTAATAGTTGTCATGTGATTGTTGTAGACATTGTCATGTTTATAATATCATGTGACATTTGCAACAATGGTCGTGCTCATAATATCATGTGGCCCTTTTACAACTATGGCCATTCTTGTAGGCTTGTATATAATTCATGGTTTCTGAGTGTTCACAACCCCAAGTGTAGGGTCGTGATGTACTAATAATCTCGGTGAGACCGAGGTCGAATCCACAGGGACTAATCTTGTGTGTATTCTAAAAGTAACTAGAACTAGAACTAGAAGAAGATGTGAATCTAAATCTGAATTAATTGAGAGAGTAATTGTGATTAAAGTGATTAAAACTAACAAATTCAAAGGTGGTAACTAGGGTTTCCAAGGATCCACTTATAGGTTCTCAGGATGCTACCTTGCTTGATTCAAGGACACAATTGGAATCAGAGTCCTATCTTATCTAATTGGTAAGAAGAGATTTGTCATATCTCTGAACTTCTCATGGATCTAATCATCAATAGGTGAGAGCTGTGAGGATTTAGAAGTGATTCCATCACCTAACCATGCCTAGGAGATAAGGCGAAAAACAAGATTTACCAATCCTACAACCAATCATAAGAGAATTGTGAAGGTTAGGAAGGATTCCATCATCCTACCATGCCCAAGAGACAATGGTGAACAACAGAACTTACTAATTTCACAATCTCAAATCAGAAAAAGAAGATATTCAAAGCTATCGCAGATCTATTGTAATTTGTCACAACAAACCATTAAAAACTAAAAATATTCCTTATAATCAAACTAGAATCCAAGAGAGTTTAACAAAACATGAATCAAAATAAAGCAAACATCCCAATCACGCTACAAGCTTCACCTCTTAGCTCTAGCTAAGAGGTTTAGCCAACCATAGACATGATTGAACTAAAATCTCTAAAAGCATAAAAACGATTAAGGAAAAGGAAGAAAAACTCTTGTCGACGGCTTCTCCACGGTTTTGCTCCACTCCTCAAACCCTAAAAGATATCTAGGAACATCCTAGGGATTCCTATTTATAGTTTTGCAGCACCTCTTTTCGCACCGATTTGAAAAAATCCGGAAACCGTCTCAAATTTACACAGTTCGCGCAAAGTCTGCGTAATCTTAGACTGGTTGAGGATGACGGGAATTTAGAGGATTTTGTCACTGGAGTTCGAGTCGAGGAATCTTCGACTTGTCGAGTAGGAGCCTTCGACTGGTCGAAGGAGGGCTTAGACTAGTCGAAGGAGGCAGATTTTTAGGGTTCCTTTTCTTCACTTGAAGTCTTCAATGCTCTTCATTCCTCACTTGGTTTTCTTGGATCTTTGGCATGTGAAGTCTTCATTATTGGTCTCATAATATTCATCCTTGACTTTGGTGATTCTTGAGCGTTAAATCCATTCTTTTAGCATCCTTTTCAATCCAAGCTCTTAAATTCACCTTGCAACACAAACATGATTAAAATAGAACATTAAGCATTATCATGTTCATAAAACCAAGTAATAAATGGGGGATAATATGCAATATTTGACCCTCAACACTGAGCTTAATAAGCAATCTGGAATTTCGCTTATGATGTTGAGATTCATGATGCAGATGATGGCATATCCGTTAGCTTGTGATTTGTTTCTTTGCTTTGAATTGTTATTTACTAGTGTTTGCAAGTTGAAATAAGGCATGGCATATGTTAATGTATGTACATACACTGCTGTGATATTTTAAGCAGTTTATTTGTCCAAGTCATTGCTATTAAAACTTTTGCATGTTCAGATTGTTAAAGATGGAGTTGACCCAAGGCTACAGACCTTTTTCTTCTGGTACTTACTAGATTCAATTTTGGTTTCTGGCCACACTTTCTATTTAGAAAAAAAATTATTTCTTTGCACACATGAATTCTGATTGGGTGTGAAATGTATGTGCAGCTCGAAGCCACGCAAGCGTAGAATATCAAAGAGTCAAATTCAAAATGCGAAGCATGTGCATCCACATGTAATGAAAGTGGACTCACATGAAGCAGCAGGAAAAGGTTCCCATGTGGATGGTCTGGAAAAGGATGCTGGTACAACAAGTTCTTTTCACGTGCTCGTTAAAACATCTTCAAAAGATGCCCAACCTTCAAATGGAATCTCTCTTCAAGGAATTGAGAATGGTTAGTAACAAATAGTACCTAGGAGTAGAATACAATTCGTTGAATTCTTCTTCTTCTTCTTCTTCTCTCTCTCTTCTATTCTCTCTCTCTCTCTCTCTCTCTTAAAAAAAAAAAAAAAAATAAATAAAATTTAAATTATGACAAAGCTAACAAATCAACTGCGTCATGGTTCAGAAGGTGGTTCTAATAATGATGAAGAGGATAAAAGTCTCAAAGCATTTTTGAAGGAAAATCATCTGCAGTCGGGAAGGCATAAATCTGAATGCAGCGTTCCAGAGATTCCTTGTGTTCCGAGGTGCATAGAATCTGTTGCTTCCAGCTCTAATATCGCGGGCATCTCCTCTGGTATAGCCCAGGCCTCTGCTAGTAATGAATGTGCACAGCTGGCATCTGGAAGCAATCTTGCCCCACCTGCCATGCTTCACTTTGCGAGGACAAGGAAGTTATCTGCTGAACGAGGTGACCCTAGAAAGTAAGTTCATCTACTGGAATTTCTTCTCAGACATTTCTTCGTGTGCTCCAAAGCATTTTGTTCTTCATAGGATGCATGCACATCAGCTTTGCTGTTAGCAAATTTAGCATTCATTATCTTCATCGGCAAAAGCAAGATTTGTTGCTACTTCACGTTTTCTTTCATGTTTTATTGACTCACTTCTATGCTTTCACCAGCCGCGCACTTCTTCAGAAGCGCCAGTTCTTTCATTCACACAGAGCTCAGGTGTTTGACTCTTTTATCTCTTTGATAATTTGTTGATTTAGTTTATGTGATGCTTAGTTTCTGTAAGCACTGTTCTTTATTGCTTTAGGACAAGACTGCTCCTTTTCTGTTTGAATTTTGCTTTACTGTGCTGTCACTAATGTTCCAGCATTTCTCTATTGTATCCGTGCATTAGCTGCAATTGGCACCTTTGAAAACACCTCATCTTCCGTCCTTGTTGAATAATATGGTTTGAGAAATCCCCCCAGTTTGGGCACTAATCTTTCTTGGTACTATTGTTGATTATTGGAGCAAGTTATCATGGACATAGGATTGTCATTGTTTCCATTGGCATGATTCAGGCCTTTAAAAAAAAAAAAAAGTTATGCTCAGACCTTGATTGCTATAAGACCAGCCATGCCTTATGGGACAGAATGGTGGGCCGTTAAGGAACAACATATTCATAGGATGAGCGTAGTTGAAATCAGTGTTTGAAGTGTCGGTATCACTACAAGTTTCGCTGGCCAGGGATACAAAAATAATATCGATATCGCCGATAATATCCCTGATAACCGGAAATGTAGGGAAACATAGGAAAAACGGTGGAATTTTCAGCGAAACTTCAGGAGATGTTAAAATGTACATATTTGCATATTTAGAAATAAAAAAAATTGCAAAAAGAATGCATACATAACAAGTTTCCATTTAATGGGACTTTAAAAGTATGTTCTGTTGTAAGAAATCAGTTTAACCATCCCCTCCGACCTATTTAACCATCCAACCTTCCATCCAAACATCCATCGATATTGCAAAATATCAACAACACATGTTATTTCACCAAGAAATCATCATCAATTGGAAATGAAATGAAAGATTGTGGTCTCAATATCTTGCATGTTGCGATATTGATAATATCGAGATATTATCAATTTTATTAATGACAAATTAAACACTACATACAACCATGTGCCCATGGAAAAAAATTGAAATATATATATATATATATATTTTAATAAACAAATTTTGATATCAATACGTTGGCAATACTATTGAAATATCGTCAATACACTTATGACACAAGCATTACCTAGAATTTACATAATCGAAAATATTGGCGATACATTGGCGATATTGATGCATTGTAAAGACAAGCGACACCTGGAATTTACATAGTTGAACATATCGATGATTACATTAGTGCTATTGCTTTGTGGCGATACTTAGCGATACATTTCTAATACCTGGAATTTCTGATACTACCAACGTTATCAGTATCGCTACCAGTGTTATTGGTATTGCTGAGCTAGAGATAAAGATAATATCAGAGATATTTCGATAATATCGTAGATAATTTGAACACTGGTTGAAATGAGGATGATGAGATGGATGAGTGGCAAGACAAGGAAGGATAGAATTAGAAATGAATGCATTCAAGGGAATTTAGGACCACCAATAGGTAATACGATGAGGGAAAGTGGACTTAAATGGTTTGGTCATGTGCAACGGAGATTAAGAACTACACTGGATATGAGTGAGTTGGTACAAGTTGAAGGCTCTAAAAGGGCAAGGGGAAGGCCCAGAAGAACGTGGGTGGAAGTAGTAAGAAAAGACTTGTTTTTTTTTTTTTAATTTTTTGCTGAGAGGTAATGAAAATAACTCTATAAAACCAGAAAAATAAAAGATACAAAGTACAACAATAATGCCTAATACATGGGGGAAAGGTTACAAGAACTCCCCTAACTCATCAGACAAGTTCTTTTGGCATGGGGGAGTCGAAATCATCGTATTGGCTGACGAAGATAAGTACTACGCTACGGAAGCATCCACATCTGGGGCAAATCTTAACCAAATTAAGAAGACTAGATGACTAATGGCCTAACTAAAGCTATGACCCTTGATAGAGTGGAATGGGAAGAAAGGATTCATGTAGTTAACCCATGGAAAGAAAGGATTCGTGTAGTTGACCCCAATTAGTTCAGATAAGGCTTAGATGATAATATTGACTTGGGCCTTAATAATTATCAAATCCCTGTGCAATTAAGTGCACCACCACAGCAGCACTCAGGTTTTGACTTGTACCAACTACAATCAAACTACAACATTTTCGGAAAAGGCATAGTGGGAGTTGGTGGGCATCTCACCTTGGCCAAAAGAGTTCATGTTGGTGTTTGAGTTGTTTGAACTTAGCATGGTTGCTCTTAGCGTGGAATGATGTGCGTGATGCTAAATTTGTTTCAAGCCGTTCATGAATGCTAAACCGGTACTTATTTCTAGTTACTGCCATGTTAATGAATCTTGACAGAAAAAAGGCGTATTGTTTCTGCTCTCCTCTGCTGACTAGCAAGATTCTTCTACTGATGCTTATCCTTTGAATCTCTCCTACAACCAGTTACTGCTACCATTATTAGTATTCAGGAACTGTGTGGTGCATGGGTGCCACATTCAGTCAACACGTGTCATTGTAGATGGTTTGCGCAAGAGCCAAGTCGTTCAATAGCAAGACCCCACCATTTTTCTTGTGACCCAAGATCATGATGATAGATTTTGGCCACACTTGGATGAAAGAGGAATGCTAATCGTACCTGTCAATTTTAGATTTAGGGAACATTCTATATTTGGTCTAAGGCTGTTTATAAGGGGGAACCGACTCTTAAGATGGTTAGGGTATAAGATATGTATGTACAACTGTGTATATGTACACCTGTACATACTATAGATAGATATATGGGTGGATTCATGTCTATGTTGATATCTCTTACAAATCCCTCACCTCCCCTATATATTCTTGTTATTCTCAATGAAATAAACATAATATAGTTTTCGTAATGTAGTCTCTATCGTAGCATGGTATCAAAGCCATGTGGTGCTCATCTTGACCATCCACCTTCTCATGTTTCCCTTCCCTTCTATCTCTAACTACTTGTTTATCATTTCCATCTCTGATTCACCATCACTTAGCCCCCAGTGAGAACCCAACTCGTCCTGAACCCGATCTTCCTTTCAATGTTGTCATCAACATCGACTTAAATCATTGCCACCACACCACCGATCTTCTGAACTTCAATCTCCAACCAAAATTGTCAGACAACCACTAGATCTAAGCATATACCAAAGTTTGGCGGGTCTTCTCCATTCCACACCAGAACTCATCTATGTTATAATCCTTCACTATTGCCTTCCAATCCGGTAGCCAACATGGTCGATTTGGGGCCATTTGGCGCCCTTTTTTCGAATCTTTGGCAAATCTTTGACATCTCTCACGAACCACAAATTTGCCGTGGAACCCATCATATATTTACTAACCGCAAATCTCTTCTTCCTTCCTCTTCTTCTTCCGTGGCAATGTCTTTGTTTGACACTCACATTACCACCATTATCGTTCACCAGCACCACTATCACCGTTGTCGCCATCCAAGTATGGCCCAAACCCATTTGCCATTTGACCACATCACTGGATATTACACCTTCTTAATGTATGAGCATTTTCACACTGGATTCGAGTGGGGTGGCCTATAGGATACAAGGGCATACTTGGGGTGGGCAGCCCGTGTGAGGCGGAACTAGTGTTTCAAATAGTGCCGTAGCGTGACGCAAACGTAGCGTAGGCCCCAAATAGCATAAATACACCTGTTCTATAGTGTAAACGCCATAGAGGTCGTAGCATAATCGTATAGATCGTGTGGACCAGCGCAAAATGAGATGATAGCGTCCGTAGTTTATTTTCCATCCAAGTTACAATGTATTTTTTTTACTATTTTATTTTTTTAAACTTTTTTTTTTCCACGTTTTCTTTGTTTCTAATGTTGAGGAATGTGACACTTGTATTGTACTTGATACTTTTAACCTATGGGGTTTTTATTTCTTTTTCATAATTGTTACTTGTGGTTTCAATTAGATATTATTAATTAAAGTGGTTTGCTTAGAAAGTTGTTAATGTGATAGTTATTTGATTTGGCTTATATATGTGGATTGGCTTTTGATAAATGATAACTAATAACTTTTTTGAACATGCTTATAATTGATAAAATGAATCATCTTTTAGGCATTTTTATATTTTTTTCCTATTTTTTCATCGTTTATTATATTTGTCCTATTTTTAAATTAAAAAAATAGAAGTATCGTGTAGCTTACGCTACACGCTACGTATGTACGCTACACGCTATAGAGGGTTGAGCGCTACGCATCACGCTACCGCTATTTAAAACACTAGGCGGAACCCATGTGATGTGGGGCACATGAGGGGGGTTCGGTTGAGGACCTAACCCATGGGATGTGGGGCCTGGGCTATGAGATAAAGGGATTGATTCGGCACACTCTATTGGTTTTATCTTTTAGAGCAAGTGGTTAGTTGGTGTGCATCACTTCTCCATCAATTCTAGCGTTGTCTCTAGCAGATATGGTGATGGATATGTTGAATTGCTGCCAATTCCATCTGTACCGCTTCCGTGGTTGCACTATTGTTGGATTTGTAATTTTTAGCAGCCTAGATGTGCACACCCATCTCCCACCATTAGGAGCCCCGTTTGTCGTTGCATCTCCATACTCAATTGTTGTTCTTAGATCTAACGACCACAACACTTTGAACTAGCGACTAGCTAGCTGTTGCCATTCCTCCTCGAGCCCGATTTGCGCCACCTAATTTAATTTCATTTTTTAAAAGCTAATATCGTAGGCTCCTATGCCCCAATTTGCTACCGTTGTCGAATATGGAGCTCTGTCTTTCTGTTTTGGCGAAACCCATAGGCCGTGATTCATTTCTCAATAGTCTTCTATTGTGGTGTTTTGCAAGTGCACCATTTATATATGTTAAAGTATAAGATGCGTATGCACAACTGTACATATCATAGAGAGCTATATCGGTGGACTCATGTATATCTGTTAAGACCTCCTACAGATAGGGTTGTTAATGGGCCGCTGTTAAGATATCCTATAGGTAGGGGTGTGAAGGGGCCGAGTTTGGGTCGGACCAAGCTTTGTCCAAGCCTCACTTTTATTGTGCAATTTAAGTCCAAACTTGGCCTGGGCATGTGACGAGTCAAAATAGTCCAGCCCGAGCCCGGCTCGACATGTTTATAAAGGGTCTGGTTCGAGCTTAGGAGCGAACAGATCTGGTGCTCCCAGAGGAGGAATTGACGAAGAAGATTAGATTCGTGACGTAGACGTTGAAGGCCTTGGAGAGAATAAATTTGGTGCTCCCATTGCCAATTGGTGTTGATGTCAAAGCCATGGGATAAGGACGGGGCTCACCTTCTTAATGCATGGGCATTTTCACATGGGCGGGGCGAGTGGTGGGGCCCAGAGATAGACAAAGGTGCATTTGTTAAGGCGGATGGTGGTTGGGGAGAGGCTGCAATAGTGGAAGAGGAGGGAGAGGGCGAGGTTGTGGAGGAGGACGAAGATGAAGAGGCATTGGAGTGTGTTGCGGAGAATGATGGTAGCCCATGCGAGAAGTTTCCTAGCTTTTATAATAAATTTAAGAAAGTAAGGAAAATGGAGAGAAGAAAGGATATGTCAGCCCATGCGAGAAGTTTCCCAGCCTTTATAATAAATTTTGTCAATACCACTTTCATTTAATAGACATTGTGTTTTTATGTAGTTCTGTGGTATCAATATTGTAATTTGCTATTGATGGCAACCCTTTGGCCCATTTAGAAAGAGAGGAACTCTCGATGCTTTAGAGACATTTGTTCCTCTCCCTCTAAGGTTTGAGCTCAAGCTCTCAGGGACATGAAAGACTGGTCCTCTGCTTTTGATCTGGCCGAATCATCTACGTTTCATTCCCTTCCCCTTTGAGCTATGCTTGGTTCAGGCGCTGTTTGGGCTTGAGTTTTGGGTTCCTTTCTGTTCTATGTTTGTATGGGTGGCCTGCGTTGCCGCTTCTGGTTGTCTGTTTCTCGGGTTTTTCGAGTTGTATAGTTCTTTTAGGTTGATTTAGTTTTTGTTTTGTTCTGTTGTTTTTGTTTTCTTGCAGGATGCTTTGGCTCACTTTTAATAAAATTTCAATCTTCAAAAAAGTAAAATAAAATGCTATTGAATAGTTAGCATTTAAGTTAATACCATATTAAGTACACAAATTTCATTAAAAAAAAAAAAAAAACTATTGTTCTATAACTATTTCTAAAGCTCCTTCTTCCTGAACATTTCAAGGACCGCAACTTCCCACTCGTGCACCTAGATGCACACTTGTTCACACTCCATTCCCCAATTTGTCAGAACTGTCGGAGATGGACTTGTCTTTGGATGATTTAATGATGCATAGGACATGAAAATTAACTATGATATGCGAGATTTTTGCAAGTGCTTAAGATCACGTTAGTTCAAAAAAAGATTACACAAATTCCATATCCCACATGAAAGTCCAAACATTCAATTAAGGGAATCTATAAGGTCCAGAGCCTACACATGATAGGGCTGGATCAATAAAATTACGAACCAAACGATACTCAAAGATAAGAAATAATCATCCACACATGCATAGTAATCAGTCCCTAATCCAAGGGATTCACCAATTTCAAATCAAAGAACCCTAGGGTAAGAAAAATGGCATAAAATTAGAGATTTGAGTAATTTAGGGATTTTGGGTGAAAGTGGAGTGAAAGAGAGGAGAGAGACGAACCAGAGAAGTACCGCACGCGTGGACAACAACAATGGCCCAGGCGCACGTGTGTGTGATCCCGGCCGCACGTGTGTGGGGCCCACTAGATAGAAAAGGCCGCCTTTTTAAGGCGGATGGTGGTTGGGGAGGTCGCGGCCAAGGATGGGCTTCAAAACCCCTAAATCTGCTCGATCCGATGTACGGTTTGTACGTGTGTGTGGAGAATGAAAGTTTCAGCCCTCGTAGGGCCGTATTCTGAAATTCTGATGTGGGGGGAGAATTGCTGCAATAGATGATTGATTTGAAGTGTAGATGATGAGGTAAGGTGAGAAGAATGGATGGTATAAGATGGGTGGTAGAGATGGCGATGGATGGGGACTAATCGAGATAGATGTGGCTTCGCACCACGGTAGTTAACCCTTCGATGAAGGGAGGGCTTCGCACCCAATTAGGCTTCACAACTCAGAGAGTAGGAAAACGCAGAATTTTTATTAATCTTCCATGAATTAAAATAACTACAAGAGGTGCCTATTTATAGGAAAACCCTATATCCAAAAAACTCGCACCATGTGCGCAACCTATTACTTGGCGATGAAGTAAACCAAAATAAAAACCAAACACAGAAATCTAAAGCGTTCACAATGTTCTAAATAATAACAATAAGCAAAATCTAAAAAATGAAATCAATCCGACGAGTGGGCCACGATCATGAGATCCCATGATGGGCTTTTCTTGACTATCGGGCCTACTTTTCTGAACCAAAACTTGTCTTCTAGCTAGGAGGCTCTCCCTAGATGTCGTCATCAAGCCAGTTCGATGATGGGATCCTCCTTCTGTGTACGTGCGTGCGCAGGGGTGGTGGTGTGCGTGCGCGTGTGCGCAAGATGTCCCCATCATTTAAGGTGCAGTTCCTTTGACTGACATGCCCAAACATCATCCCTTTAACAAGATACGACATTTATGGATTGTATTAAGTAAAACATGATGATTTTTAGTCTTAAGTTATCAGTTAGTTTTGCTCAGATGGTTTTGCATAGATTGTTGGACCACTATCACTAAAAGTATTAGTACTCTTGGTCTGTTGTTTTATATCACTGATCACACAATTCATTTGGAACTTGTGCGTATGGATATGCTGGTTTTTGCATGTAATTTCCCATATACAGCTATTGATTTTTGTACTTAAGGTTTATGATGATCTTTACAATAAATTGGGAACATGTCTTCAAACTTTCAAAAATGAGAGAGAGAAAGAGTAGGGACTTAGATTATGTCAGATGCATTAAGGGTGATGATCAGATGGTACTAGTTAAGGGCAATGACATCAATGTAAGGTGGAGAAGCCATTTTCAGAACTTGTTAAATGGCAATCTCTCAGAGTGCATAGAAATAGAAGGAACCATAAACTCAAATGATGTGTTGACATTGCAAAAGGAAAGCAATTCTCGCCAAAAACCACATGGTGAGAAATGTACAGGCAACACCCCAACAGGTTTCCAATTTTATTATTTATTTATTTATTATTATTATTATTTTGAAATCATAAAAAGTAGCCACTCTTTCTAGAGGCCAACTAACCATAGATACTTTTTGTAAGGTATATGAAGTGAAAGAAGCTCTGAGAAAGATAAAAATAGGAAAGGCCCTTGGACCAAATGGTACGCTAATAGAGGTTTGGAAGTGTATGGAGATACTAGGTTATTTTGATTGACAAAGTTGTTCAAGAAGATTGTAAGATCGAAGAAAATGCCAGACGAACGGAGGAAAAGTACTGTGGTACCTATTTATAAGAATAAAGGAGATGTACAGAGTTGCACTGATTATTGTGGGATTAAACTTATGAGCCATACTATGAAACTTTGGGAAAGAGTGATTAAGCAGAGACTAAGGCATGAGACAAATGTATCAAAAAATGAGTTTGGTTTCATGCCAGGGAGGTCTACCAATGAGGCTATTTTCCCAAGACAATTGATGGAGAAATATAGGGAGAGAAGGATCTCCACATAGGCTTTTATGACTTTGAGAAAGCTTATGATAGGGTCCCTAGAGAGTTATTTGGTGGGTGTTGGGAGAGAAAGGAGTTCGAAGATGATATGCTGACATGATTAATGATATGTGTGAGGGCGCAATAACAAATGTGAGGACACTAATGGAGAGACAAGTTAGTTCCTAACTATTGTAGGCTTCCACCAAGGGTCGGCATTGAGCCCAGACCTTTTTGCATTGATTATGGACAGGTTAATGAGGCATTTTTGGAAGAGATCGCATGGTGTATGTTGTTTGCAAATGACAGTTTTGATTAGCTAGACGAGGGAGCGCATAAACACAAAGCTAGATTTATGGAGAAGTACTTTAGAATCTAAAGAATTTAACATTAGTCGGACTAAAACAGAGTATATGGAATGCAATTTTAGCAATAATTGGAGTCAAAATGAGGAATTGGTAAAAATTTCTGATCGAGAAGTTTCCCAAAATGACCACTTTCGATATCTTGGGTCAATAATTCATGAGAGGGGAGAGATTGAAAAGGATGTTGCCCATAGAATTCAAGTGGGGTGGAAGAAATGGAGATGTGCCTCTGGAGTTTTATGTGATCGATGTGTACCACTCAAACTAAAAGGGTAATTTTGTAGGATGGCTATAAGACCATCCTTGCTTCATGGGACAATTTTGGGCAGTTAAGGAAGAACATGTCCATAGGATGAGCACAGCTGAAATGAGATGTTGAGATGGATGAGTGGCAAGACAATGATAGAATTAGAAATGAATGCATTTGAAGGAATTTAGTAGTAGCACCAATATGTCACAAGATGAGGGAAAGTAGACTTAAATGGTTTGTTCATGTGCGACAAAGACCAAGAACTGCACTGGTTAGAAGAATTGAGCTGGTACAAGGCTCTAAAAAGGCTGGGGGAAGGTCCAAAAGGACGTGGGTGGAGGCAATAAGAAAAGACTTGATGACCTATGGTCTAACTGAAGGTATGGCCCTTCATAGAGTGAATGGCGGAATAGGATTTGTGTAGCTGATCCCAATTAGTTGGGATAAGGCTTGGATGATGATGATGATATTGATTTTTATGATCCTGGGTTTTAATCCTATGTTGTGCACTATCCCTAAACATCAGATAATTCATTCTGAACCTGTACACATGTATATGCTGGTTCCTGCATGTTATCCCATATGCACTTCTTGATTTTCAGTCTTGGGAATCAGAATAACAATAGATACTTAACCGCTAACAAGTCTATGTGTTCAATGATATCTGACAGGGCTTTTGAGTAAGATTGTGATGACATCAGCTAGGACCATTCATCAATTGCGAAGAACTCTCCTTTTGTCTTATTTATTTTTAATATTAATAGAAGCCAAATGCTTGCCTTGTATTTATGAAAATCATTATTGAAAATTGGAATGGTTATTGTGATTGTAGCCAATGGCACTAGATCAAGTATTGTCAGATCGGGATAGTGAAGATGAAGTTGATGATGACATTGCAGATTTTGAAGATCGGAGGGTAGGGCTTATTTATTTGATTGAATTTCATTTGCATTTTCTTTTCCCTTTGAAAATCTTGTTGCTAGGAAGATGTCTCTGGCCTGGTGCATTTTTAAGAGCAGGTTGAGGCCCACTGGATTTGTGTTGACAGGATCATGGTCAGGAGGCACCATTCCAGTTCCCTTTTTGTTTTTTGTTTTTTGTGATCCTGTTGACTGCTAAACGTTCAGAATCTGGGTACCTAAACCATCAACTCATTTAGGGTTGTAAATGCATTGTGTCGAGCTTGGCCTGGCCGTTTCTGGGCCTTGCCCATTTTGTTGTAGGGCCTGTTAGGCCTGGAACTGCCCTATGATTGCTACTAACCTACCTGCATTGAAGCTTGGGTCTTGCGCCTGGGCTGGCCATTTATTTTTTGGTCTGAGAATCTGTGCCCAGTTCCGAGCCTCAGACCCTCACCACAGGCCTGAAATTTGACACCCATGCCCAATGGCAACCCAGCCTGTTGACAGCCTATCCTTCTGGATTTAATAGCTATAATGATAACCTAAGATGGATCCTTGTATCCAATGGTGTAGAATTATAGTAACCACTGTGGATAAATGTAATTTATATCTTGCAGTTGCTTGATGATTTTGTGGATGTGACCAAGGATGAGAAGCAGATCATGCACCTTTGGAATTCTTTTGTAAGGAAACAAAGGTAATCTCCATCTACTGAATGCTTTCAAGAATATTCTTTTGAATTAATGTTATTTTTGTTGTGTCTGATCAGAAGAATGTCCTTTGAAGCCTTCTTTTATGTTACTTCCTCTATTAATCTTCTCTCTGGTAGATATGGCCCTTATATATCTAGCAGATTGTAAGAAGTTGCCTCTGCAATGAATGCTATTGATAAAGAAAATTAAGGTTGCATTTGGGTGTAGAAGTGAAATGAATTGTGAACATTCAGTTCAATAAAATGAAAATTTATCTCTCTGTGTTCATAATGAGGTTGTAGCTCTCAAATTGAATTTAGTTACCTTCAATACCATTTAGATGAATAACAGAAAATGACTAAAATGATTTTAGTTTTCATAAAGAAGTGATCTTTGAAGTGCAGTTATATTTCTTTCCAGTCCCAACTTGAAGCAATGTAATTGTGATTCTAGGACCCTCAATTTAACTTCTTGCAATTTGGTTTAATTCCAACTTTAAGATTTCCAACTGTGATACTGCAAATTGTGCATCCAAATGCACCATTAAGTAGATCAGAAAATGGTATCATGACTTGTTGTCGGGTAATGAGACCATGCCCATTGTTGGTGGATGGATCGCCGTAGTCATCCATCATTATCATTGTCATCACAGCCTGTCCAAAGCTATTTGCAGTTGGCTTTCCAAATACTGTTTCGCCGATTAATCCTAAGGCCCTATCCTCAGTACGTGAACAGGTGACTGCCTTAAAAACTGACAAAGCTGGTAGAAGACACTTTAGAATGTTCTATGATCCCATGATCGCACTACATGTGGAAACATTTAGATGCAAAAATCTCATGACTGAACAGTCAGGACAGGATGGTGGCAGGATTTCAGGGAGCAACATATCACACCACCTGCTGAAAAAAGAATAAAAGAAAAAGAAAAAGAAAAAGAAAAAGAAAAAGAAAAGAAATGGAACAGGGGATGAGATGTGTGGCCGAGGACATGGATATCGCCTCATACAATGATTGACAACATACTGTAAAGGACTTGACTGATATCAAATCTTATTTTGAACAATTTAGCTTTTCTTGGGTGGAGATTTCAGCACTAAGAGAAGGATTATGTGTGGTTGAAGCCCCTTTTCAATGAAAACTTCTCATCGAGGGCTATTCTCATAATGGCATCAAGGGGTGTCTTCCTACGACGCATGGCTTTGAATGTATGAAATTAGATAATTTTTGGCTAATAAGTTGGTAGTGTTTTTCAAATGTTCCAAGGTACGTGAACAATTTCACTGGTTTCTTGTGAAAGAGGGAGTGTTGACTATCACTACTTAGGGCCTGTTTGTTTTACCAATTACATTAGTAAAGAAAATGGTTAATGATTACAAATTGCTTTATTTGTCTAGTGACATCAACTAGATTTGATTGCAATAATGGTAATGCTTAGATTGTTTTTTTTATCTAGGTAAAATTGTAAAGATGGTAATTTTACAATGCAAAATTGTAATGATTACAAATTTCTTTATCCGTCTCCTATTACATATGCATTTGACGCCTTAATTTATGTATTGTAACACTTGTTTAAACAAAAACTACGAAATAGTAATGATTGCTTATTTGCATTATGTTACTGTGGAAATCGGTGAAACAAATAGGCCCTTATGTTCTTTATGCTCTCTTCAAGAAAATTTCGAACTATAGTTGCATGAAGTGTGAAGCACAATGGCAATAGATTTGGATGTGGGAGTGGAAATGTGTCTATTTCAAAATATTACCAAGTATAAACAACTGGGACGTGGGAGCGGGAACACGATTCGGAAGTGTGATCTGAAGTGAGAGGGGAACCTAGTTAGAAGGATCGTGCAACTAAGTTTGAAACACATGCTTCTTGTGTTTGCACCTTGTGGCTGCATCTAGAATTAGTGAAATGCTCCTTTGCATTTGTGGCATGAAGAATCTTCGATTAAAAAAAAGAGTTAGAATGCTCCATCTAGGTAGCAACTAAAAAGTTTGTCGTTCTGGTTATTATTATGATGATAACTGCTCTTCTGAATGGACGAGGATTTTCATGGTTGCAGGGTGTTGGCGGATGGTCATATCCCATGGGCATGCGAAGCATTCTCAAAGTTACATGGACGGGATCTTGTCCGTGCACCAGCTCTCATTTGGTAGGAAGAACACCTCCAGAATCTATAGCACTTTGTATGCTCGTGTGTGCGTATGCATCTGTATTATTGTATTCTATCTGGCTGGTTTTATGTTGCCCAAGAATGATCACATGCTTGAATTGTTGGATTTGCTTGTACCAATGAACACATGCACCTATGTGTACTATAGATGTACATGGATGCATAAACGCTTACATCTTTACCTTTGCGGGGAGGTTAGCAACTTCCCCAAATATTTATATTGACATTGGCAGTGCCAATCATTGATCTGGGGCCATTCATTCATTCATAATATTTGGGGCAAACCATGGTAAACGAAAAAGAAAAAAGTTCACGCCAGTTGGATGATCCTAACCTATTGCCATTTGGATGATCTTGACCCTTTGAATTGTGATCCTAACTATTTTTCAACCATCTGTTTTTATGAGCCATAGATCAGATGGATCATCAATCCAAAATGCTTGTTTATAATCATATGCAATCCTGGTACCTACTAAAAAAAAAAATGTTTGAAGACGATGGTTTGACCTATTTTGTTTCTGCACTATCTTGACCATCCATTTTCCATGCTATTGATCAGATGGTTAGGACAGGCTGGTGTGAGTTTTGCACCATGCCTTCCTTGAATGAACTGTTCGGAGTGATGTTCGGTCAATGCCTCCCATCAATTGCATCTCTCTCACATTTTTTCCTCTTCTAATTTTTGTATAATATCTGCAACTGTAAAATTTATGATTCTGTTACATGTAATTGTGATATGTTTTCTTTATTAACCATCTATATGCCGCAAACAGGTGTTGGAGGTTGTTTATGATCAAACTCTGGAACCACAGCCTTCTGGACGCCCGCACAATGAACAGCTGTAATATAATTCTTGAAAATTACTGGAATGAGAGCTTGGACCCTAAGCAGAGCTGATGCTTTTGTTTTGCTCTTTTAGAAACAGGAGATTGGCCTAGGCAATGAGAGGCAGTGGTCTAACTCACTAATCCCATGCCCCAATACGGTGTTCTCTGCTGGTAATTTAGATGATTTTTTTTCCTCTCCAAATATGGAATTATAATTCTTTTTTTATTTTACAGAGGTACCGTGAGGAAAAGTTTCCTTTGGAGGGGCTTTAGTTACTCTGACGTCATAGGGGCTTGTATTGCTTGTATTATAATTAGATAATGCAATTTATTTGTGCTGATTGAAATGCAGTATACTGTCACAGATGTAATCTTTAGTTAGGACCATTTAAAGTTACGACTGGAATTATATAGTTAATGTCATTGAAACTTCTGGTATTTTATGCATGTTGTCACCCTTTATTTTTTTCTTTTTCTTATGTTTTAATTACGTAAGAGTTCAATGGAGAAAGTATCCAATGTCATGGTTCTTTCTGGAGGGAACGTTTGGATGCACAAGTCTGTCAAATAAATTGCATTTGACAGCTTTGCAATTGGAATTTCGAAACTTATATCTATGCATTTCCTAGTAGAAAATTTCTCCTCTTTTTTCTCCTTAAAACACAATTTTCAATTTTCTCCAAAATTACAAAAATATTCTTCTAAAATAATTTCTTAACATTTATAAAGGGTTTTTAGGTACTTTTCTTACCCCCCTTATTTTCTCTTCTCAAATTCTGCTTCTGTGAAATGACTAAATTACCCATATAAGGTGGCATTTTTTAAGTAATTGGGGAGGTTGCATCTCCAAAGCCCATTTCTGTTTTGGACTAAAGCTAGCCCCGCAGGCAGGAAGGTTTGAGAATGCAACACGCCTGTACAGGCGGCTCAACTTGCCAACCTGACATGCATTGGACACATCGGAGGCATGCATGTGGGTGCGCCCAATTGTATAGGTCATGTAGCCGAAAACTAAAAGCCGATTCCTTCAATGTGTGGGCCACATATATGGTGATGGTGGACTGATGAGATGGTTGATCTAACTTTTAAGCGTTGTTTTGTAAATGGATGAGAAACCTGGAGGAACGATTGCATGCCACATGCATGTGCCAGTTTTGCACGTGGCTGCCTGTAGGGTCAGAAAAATCCGATTGGGTACATGTTTATGGGGAGACTTTTCTAACCCTGCTTACACACGTGACTTGAGTTTTATGATTAATTTTTTTTTTTTCAAAGATTGGTGGGAGCGCAGCACCACCTATTTTTAATTATGAATAGAGATGTACAACCATAGATGAAGGTGGGCTCCACAAAAACTGGGCCTCACCTTCCAAGGTGGGACACATGACTAGGGTGCAAGACTGCAAATGGGCCAGACCTGGGCCTATAGAATCAGAAGATCTGGCCCATACAAACCCACTCCTGGTTCCTTGCAGCGATAACAAATGAGTATACATAATGTCGGCCTCATGAACGTATACATTTTATTCATGCAAAAAAGTTTTGAATCAAACTGATATTTATGTTTTCCCATCACCCAGGTCTGTCTGAACTTATGAAGAGGTAGATGGTGGTATGCCTTTAAGAAGGTTTCAACTTTAGGCGTCATTGTTGTCACCTCTGCTTCCTTTGATGTGGTCCAGTCAGGTCGTCTATTTGCCCTTTTTTTGGTCTCATGTGGCTAAATGATCCCTCAAAAATAGATGAATGACTTATAAAAAAAATATTATGAGTGTGTCCCCACAGAACCCCGGCGGTTTCGGTGGATCCCCCATCCAGCAAGGTGGGTAGGATCGTAGACCGTGGGGCCGATTGTGATGTATGTGCCTAATATCCATGCCGTTCATTCGTTTTGAAAAATCATTTTAGGTCAATAACCCAAAAATGAAGCAGATCTAAATTTCATGTGGATCATAATACAGGAAACTGTGGTAAGTGACTATTAAAAACTTGGACCACAAAAGTTTTGGATCAATCTGATATTTATGCAGTCTCTTCATCCAGATCTTTGTGACTTTATCAATAGGTTGGATGGCAGATAAACGTTCCGGTTGCCCCATAAATTTTTTAATGGTGGGGATTCAATCACAACCGTTTCCTGTGGTATGGTCCACCTAAAATTTGGATCTGCTTTATTTTTGAGGAAATGCACCTATTATTCGTCTATTTATAAATTTAGGTCGAACATTTTACAAGACCATTTATACACTTGTTCAAAGAGTCAACAAACATAATTCATTTGAATAATGAAAATGAGCTTTTTTATAATTCTAGCTTTTTTTTTTCTTTTTTTTTTTTAAAATTAAAAAAAAAAAAACAATCCTTCCACCAAATTGGCTTGGCCTTACCATGCATAGGGAAGGGATGTGACCACTGCTAACTACATGGTGTGAGGGACAACATGCATGAGATCCGCCCTATCCATCAAGTGTGCTACCATATCAATCCAAGTGTACACATACACCATAAGGAATGAAGTAAAAAAATCCGAATGAGCTTGTAGACATTGGAAATCGGCGTCCATGTTGATTTGTGATATGTTGCGATATTAGTGGTGGAGGATTAGGCTGATTTGTAGGTATTTGGAGTCGCCACTAGCCGAATAATCTCAGAATCCCGCGGTCGGCTAGAGCCACGGAATACATAAGGTTGGAGAAATCCGACGACTCTCCAGCCTTCGATTGACTCCTGATCTGCGATCCGGGATTCCAGGTAAGGGATCTCGGTTACAAAGAGGGAAGGTGTTAGGCACCCTCTCTGCCCGTACAAATGTGCGTCTCTACTCAGTGTGGCACAGCAATTTCAAGGGATGATGATGATTTGGCCATGAGGGGACTAGTCACACGTGGATTTCTGATGTGGAAAGATCCGAGATTTTGGCAGACCACAGAGCATACATCCAACAGCGTGTCTAGAAGGCGGATGTAATGATGCTTATGCAAAGAAGTAAGAAAAAATGGATTAGATCACTAGAAATTTCTGAGTGACAGGATTCGGTGTACGGCTAGTCATAGAGCATACGTTTACTAGAGATCTAGAGAAGCAGGAGGGTTGAGAAAGGAGTAGATGTTATGATGAATGCTTGTAAGATGATGGATCTTTGGCTTGATTCTTGAGTAGGCTAGGACATGAACTGAACCATGATCATTTTGGGCTAGGCTTGTAGGTTGGAAGGGGTGAGATGAAGGATAGGGGGTAGCTGAAAAATTTGGGCTTGAAGGCTTGGGAGCTCCTTCCCTTCACTCTCTTCCTCCCTCACTTTCTTTCTCTTACTCTCCCTCTTACTCTCACTCTCCCTCTTTTCCTCTCTTTGTTGGGTGGTCAAAATGAGAAGAGGAGAGGGCTATTTATAGCTCTCTCCAATGGCATTGTGGTAAATGTGGACTTAGGAAGGGTTAAAAGCTGATGTGGCAATAGGTGATTGGTGGAGAGGAGAGAGATGCCATATGACACTCTCTCATTGGCTTATGGGGCTAGTAAATTGGTAAATAGTGAAGGTGGGAGGGGGGGTTAATTCTGAAGAAAAGTTGACTTTTGGACGTTGGGACAATTGTCCACACGCGGGCTGCAAGCGGCGGAACTCGAATTACTGCAGGCGGCAATCGGATTATCTCCTGCGGCAATCGGATTGCCGTCGGGGCCTGATTCGGGCCGGATTCACACGTGCGGGCTTCGGGTGGTGTTTTGGTTCATCCGGTAGTCTCCGTTTTGGGTTTCTGGGATGAAAGTGGCAGATTTAGGCACGGATAGAGGGTTCTGGCCTGGGTATGGGGTATAGGCGAGGCTGTGTGCATACTGGGCGGCTTGGATTGCGGTTTCGGGTTGCGGATTGGGAATTTGGGAACTTGGGACCGAGGTTTTAAGTTTTAAGCAGGGCTTAGGGGTCGGTTTAGGACATGATCATGGCTTCCGGATTGTCTTAGCTTTCTCAAGAAACTAGCCTGGGTGGGGTGTCTACAGAGCTCCATGTGAACTAGTGTGTAGCCGAGCATGAGAGAGAGAGAGAGAGAGAGAGAGAGAGAGAGAGAGAGAGAGAGAGAGAGAGAGAGATGCTCACACACAACTAGTTGGATCGACCATTTAAATTGGTCCAGCTAGATGTGCATTAAATGTCAAAATTTCTATTTTCCTCCACATGTAATGCACTATATGTGAGGATATGTTACACTAAGTTTCACATAAGTATGTTGGGAATTATGTATCATAGATCCAACCTATTTCTTAAATAGAGCACACTAATGAAATTTTATATACTAAAATTTAGTAAATTTTTATCACCATAAGAGCCACACATGTAACTTGAATCTAAACTATTGGAGCAGATTTCTAACAGTTCACTTTTCTTGTAGAGTTTATCGTACTATTGATTAAAAAAATATTTTTTCTCATATATTTACAATGGACCCTACCTAAAATATTTTTTCTCATATATTTACAATGGACCCTACCTAATTAATGGACTGGACTTGCAAGATATGTAGCGCATCACCCAAATATATTATATATGTACAACTTCTACAATATCCCATTATTTTCATTGTAAACCGTCTCTCTTTTCTCTCTTAATTTAACCTCTTTTTCCTTATTTAATACTCTCATTTAGCCACGGAGTCAGTGTTCTGTGGGCCCCCCATTATATATGTGTTTCATCCATTCCGTTCATCCATTTTTACCGATCACTTCAGGGCTTTATACCAAAAACAAATATCATCTTGATTCAAAACTTTTATAGCCCCCAAAATATTTTAATGGTCAACGTTAATTCATCACTGTTTACTATAATGTGGTCCACTTAAGATTGCCATATACCTCATTTTTTAATATTATACCATAAAATAATCTTAAAAAATAGACATACGGCATGGATGAAACACATACCTCATGGTATGGCCCACATAGCACCGACCACTGGTTGGCAGGGGAGTGGTCGATCCGTTCCCCTTCTCCGCCAGCATTGATGCACCCGAACCCTGTTAGTAAATGGGCGGGTCTGGTCTACCTTACATGAGACCCGCCCAGACCCATATCCTTCCCACTTCCCTATAAATTCTACTGGCGTTCCCACTTCCCTATATATTAAGCAACTAACGATGTTCCCACTTCAAAATAAAATACAAACTAGTTTGAAAATAAGATACACCTCCTTGATTTTTTATCTGGCCCACCATGTTGTTTATTTGAGATCCACTCTAGCCAATAGATGTATAATCATTAGTTAATCCCGGGGCAAAAACATTAGGCTGACTTGAGATTTAGGTGGGCCACCTCAAAAAGAAAGGTCCACCCTTTATTTTTAATCGGCCCACTGTGATCATTATATGAAATTCACTCCATTCATTAGATGTCACACAAAATCTTAAGCCCTTTCTAAAAAAATCAGGCCCATATGTGATTTAGGTAGGCTAAATTAATGGAAAGAGTTTAGAAGGTGAGCTTTGTCCTATATAGTTCTTTCGATGGTGTGGCCCATTTTAATCACGGATGAAGCTGATTTTAGGGCTCTCATTCTAGCATGTGGTGCCTCACCTTGTGATTGGTGTGGATTTTACATAATCATGATGGGGCCTGCACAAGTAGTGAATTCCTTCTCATAAATTAGTACCAAAGTGACGAACCAGTGGCAGTGACTCTTCATCTCCTCTTTATTTTCTATATCCCTCTCCCAATGTATCTTATCTATTTAAGAAAGATAAGAAGTTTGTTACTACTTTAATCCATACAGATACAATCTCAACAGGTTTGGACCCTTTAGACCCGTTGGACCCGTTTCTAAATGGGTTTGGTTCAGGGTCTGTATCTCCCTTAACCAAACCCGTTAGACCCGACCCATTTATAAATGGGTCTGGGTGGATCTCTCTCTACCAGACCTGGACCCATTTGTAAATGGGTCTAATGGATTGACTCGGACCCAACTCGGACCCGCCCATTTAGTAAAAGGGTCTGGGTCTAAAATTTGGACCCAGACCCGTTTAGTAAATGGGCGGGTCTGGTTTTGGCTAAACTAGCCCCGAACCCGACCATTTACAGCCCTAGCTGAAGTGATGTCACGTTCTGTAGGCCCCACTATGATGAATGTGTTGCATCCACACCGTCCATTCATTTGGAAAGATCACTTTATGACATGAGAGAAAGAACTAAGTAGACCCAAAGCTCAAATGGATCCCACCACAGAAAATAGTGGGGATTGAATGCCTACCCTTAAAACATCTTGAGGCCACGTAAGTTTTCGATCAAGCTGATAGTTGTGTTTTCCCTTATTCCATGTCCGTGTTAACTTATAAACAGGTAGGATATCAAATAAACACCATAGTGGACCTATGAAGGTGTCAACGGTGAGTGTCATTCTCCCCACTGTTTTCTGTGGTGGGGTTTACTTGAGCTTTGAATCTACATCATTCTTTAACTCATGCCTTAAAATGATCTCTCCAAATGTATGAACGGTGTGGATACAACACATACATCATGGTGGGCTCCACAGAACGTGTGACATCACTTCAGGTTCAGTAGCTAATCGGCAACCGCAAGCGTTATGACTTATGAGCATTAACTACCGACCTTAAAATACGTGTGTACTATTAGTGTTTTGGAAACACATATCTCATGGACTTCAACTTTTTTTTTTTATATAAATAATAAAAATAAAAATAAATTTTATGGATATACTTAATATGTATGTAAGATCCACGCAGACCATTAGATGTATAATCAAGTAATAGGCCTAGTATCAATAAATTAGGCTAACCAGCTATTCAAATGGGCCACACCAATGAGAATAATTAGGAGAGAGACATCAACCCTTGATTTTTACTGGGTGAATCACGACGAAACTTTGAAATCTATTCCAACCATTAAGATGTCATACCAAAAGTAAGCCTAGGTCCCAAAAATTAGATTTATATATCATTCATGTGAGCCACACTAGGGTACAGTTTGGAGGGTGAAACTTTCCATGTACACTGATTCCAATAGTGTGGTCCTCTTGAACTAGGGATGGAGATAAATTTTGAGAACTTACTATAAAATAGAGTTACATACGTGATGGCTGGGTTGATTTTACATTAACACCATGATAGCCCACCCATGCCGTGGCCACTTTTCTATGATAAAATGAAATTAGTAGGCAATGAAAGCATTTACATTAATGAAAGTTTTCATTAAATGCTCAGCTAGTTGAACGAAAATGTAATGTCCAACTAGTTGTGTGTGAGCATTACTCTTCGATGCGGTTGAGCTCATGGGAACGTGGGCCCCACCATGATGTATGTCAAACATCAACATGGTGCATTTTGATGGGTCCCCTTTAAATTATGAGATATCCCAAAAATCAGCCATATACGGAACTTTGGTGGACCATACCATTTAAAATCATTTGAAGACATGCGTAAAACATATAAAAGCACGTGGTGCGGCTCACCTGAAATTTGGATGCTTCTGAAACTTGGTCTGACCCCTCATCCAAGTGGGACACACATAATGGATGGGCTGGATTTGTGAACCACATATCGGTGGGCCCAAAAAATGATTATGAATGTTTTAATGGAGGGTAACCCCTCTCAACTTTTGTATGTGGTGTGGCCTACACAAGTCACAAATTGACTTAATTTTTTAGTCATAGGCCCTCTATGGAATGGTGCATCTGACTGATGGGGTAGATGTTCATACATCATGGTGGAGCCCACACACCTAGACCTCATGGGGAGTTCCCATGAGCTCGACCGTATAGAATCTTTTCCCATATATACATATGGAGAGAGAGAGAGAATCATGCTCACCTGTGTACTTTCTTAGGTGAGCACTCCTGTACATGCACCTTTACACATGTGTCATGGGCACAAAATCCGAACGGTCCATGATATGTGTGTGGTCCAGACCTAGGTGAGTAAAATTAGAATTATGAATAGACCCAGTCCAATAGGCTCAAATCAGGGCCAAACCAACCCAGTGCAGACAAGCTGGGCACAAGAACCGTGTGGTACACTCATCAGGTGAGCCACCTATGTTGGAAAACTATGTAAAGTCCAGGCCCAGATTTTGAACAGTTTGAATTGGTCTGTTGAACTCAGGCCTCGCTCATTCACACCTCTATCTGCCAATTTATGAAATAATTCTCACTGATCAGGTCGATACAATTGATCATGGCAGCAAGCCAGCCGTCAGATTAGGTGGGTCCAACAGATGGTAGAGCATCTATTAGGAATGGCGTAGATTCATGTGCACTTGCCAAAAGAACCCCACATATGTGGATGTGGCAAGCGTTAGCTATTCATTACATGGTTGGGTAGCATGTAGCTCAGAAGTTGTGAGGGGCCACTGTGATGTATAGATTAAATGTCCACCATTAAAAACCTTAAACGTCGACTATGTTGATTATGTCATTTTTAATGGTGAGTGTTCAATCAATAATGTTTTTAATAATGTGGACCACTTTAGATATTGATCTACCTCATTTGTAAGCTTATGCCATAAAATGTTCTTGGAACAATATTGGATGGATGTCGTGGATGAAATACATACATCATGTGGGGCCCACAGAGCATCTATCACAAGCGTTTTATAGTAGGAGACATTCACAACGGACGCGGTTTGGCTTTTGAACCCAAAACCAGCCAGCAATCTGATGTCTATTTTTTATTCATGCTCAAAAATTGAAGCAGATACCCACAGAAGTTCTGGATCAAGCTAAGGTTAGATGGGAAATAAACAAGTTTTCAATGGTAGACATTTAATCAACACAGTTTTCCTGTGGTGTGGTCCACCTGAAGTATAAATCTGCCTCATTTTTTTTTGGCTCATGCCCTGAAATGAGCTAAAACAAAATGGAAGGATGGCGTGATTTAAACACATACATGACGGTGGGGCCCACAGCCTATCTGATATAATGAACGTCCTGGATCTTATATCCGTGTACAGGGTCTCCACATGATGTCTTGGGCTCATCGAATCAACGGAATGCCCGGCGCCCCGTGGCTACACTTACTCACAGAGAAAATAGTAGACACCTCCTCAACCGTAAGGAAAATAAAAGACAGAGAAAACATAAAGGCTTTAATTAATTACTATCAAAATCCAAACGAAAGAAAATAGTAGACATAAAGGTCAGAAAGAAAAAGAAAATTGCATAAAAAAATCTGAAGGAGAGAGAGACCATGACCCACCAGAAGACCCCTCTGGATGCATTCATTAACTTAGCTGATGCTGACATGACACCTTCACTTCTACCCTCATCCATCCAGATCTCATGAATGACTGCAAGGAGAGATAAACAGGCTGAATGTGCTGGGCGGGTTCTTAGCTGTTGCGATGGAGATCTTTACCTTCAAACGATGCTGGTGGGTCCCCCTGCTTTGGGGACAGATGGTGAAACCTGTGGTTCTTGGGCTATCGTTGGAGGAACATGGCCTTCTTGGCTGGCGACAGGTGCACCGAGCACGTGTTCCATCAGGTCCTTTTTGCGCCGCAGCTGCAACATAGGGTCCTTGGCGGCCTGCGGTTGCAACATTGGGTTGTCGATAGGCAGCAGTTGCAACATCTGGTCCTTGTTGGGCTTTGGTTGCAACATCTGATCCTTGTTGGGGTTTGGTTGCAACATTGGGTTCTCGATGGGCAGCGGTTGCAACAACGGGTTCTTTGTGGGATCGGGTGACCGTAAAAGGAAGGTTGGCTGTTTTAATGTAGTTCTGATAAAGGTTGGCTATTTTGATGTAGTTCTGATAAGGACAAAGAAATTGGTGTCTGTAGACAATATAGAGAAAAAGGATCACCCCTGAAACGGCGAAGAGGAAGTAGATCACACATGGAACGGAGACGAGGAAAATTTCGGCACCTAGGATGATGATGTTGACAGAGATAGCGGCGGTTAGGATGATACTGATGATGAAATCGGATATGGTCAAACAATTTGGAGGAGGTGAGTTTGGTGATGAATCCATGAGTATCAAGAAAATCGAGAAGAGGGAGATGCTTAGCTATACGAGAGTTTTTAAGTATTGCTACATGAGTGCGGACCGTCTGCCTCCCGGAGGCAGGAACTCCCTGCCTCCAGCGTTTTGATTGGTCAACGTCATCATAAGTGCTACCTCATTAGAATTTTTAAATATATTAAAAAAAAGTTCATTTAATAAGAGGTATAACGGAGGCGTTAACGGAAGCGGTTTGCCTGCTAAGTCACGCAGCAGGGTAAGCGTACTGAGTAAAGTTTGTGGAGCTCACCGTCGGCATTCGTGCAGTGTATCAACTCCATCCATCTCTTTTATCATCTAATTTTAGGATTTTAAAACAAAAATTAATCATATTCAAAGATCAAGTGGACCACACCACCTGAAACAGTGTGAATTGAATTCTACCGTTGAAAAGTTGTCGGGGGCCACAGAAGTTTTATATCAAGATGATATTTGTTTTTTCCATTCATCCATGTCTTTGTGATCTTATGAACAGTTTGGATGAAAAATAAATATCATTGGGGGCTTAGAAACATTTCAACGGTGAAAATCAATACTTCCACTGTTTCATTTGGTATGGTCTACCTGAGCTTTTGATATACTTCAGTTTTGGGCTCAACCCCTAAAATTATCTGAAAAAACGGATGGACGGCGTGGATAAACCACATGAATTCACAGTGGGCCCAACAAAGTTTACTCAGTACGATAAAACTAGTACATAATCCGATTTCACGGGGACGCGGATTTCCTGCCAAAGGCTTTTGCAGTAAGATCCTGCGTAAGGATTTTGGATGGGCCGACTGCGATGTTTGTGATAAATCCAACCCATTCATCCATTTTTAGATATCATTTTAGGACATAATACCAAAACTAAGGTGTATACAAAACTCAAATGGGCCACACGAGAGGAAACAGTAGGGATTTCGTGTCCACCGTTGAAATATTTATATGGCCACAAAAGTTTTGCATCGGTCTAATATTTTGGTGTTTTCACTTCATCCTAGCAAAATGAGCTCTAAAAATGGATGAATGGATTGAAATTCTTATAAACATCATGGTGGACCCCACCATACATCCCAATGCTGGAACTTCATGCAAAAGGCTTTTTCCGGTGAATCCGCATCCACGGTTTCCATTGAAAACGGATTGGCTACTCCCCTGCCACTCGGTACTATGTGGGCCCACCATGATGTATGTGTTTCATCCATGCCGTCCATTTATTTTTCTAGATTATAACCTAATCTCAAGTGAACCACGTACATTATATGAAATAGTGTTGAATGAACGTTGACCATTAAAAACTTTTTGGGGGCCATAAAAGTTTTAGATCAAGCATTTCCCTTCATCTGGGTCTTTATGACCAAACCAACAAATTGAATGTCAAATAAACAGTACGGTGGGGCCTTAGGAGGACTTTAATGATGGATATCTAATCATCATTGTTTCCTGTGGTGTGGTCCATATGAGATTTATATCCCTCTCATTTTTGGGATCAACCCCTAAAATTATATGTAAAAATAGATTAACGGAATGAATGAAACACTTACATCATGGTGGGGCCCACAGAGTACCGACCACCACCACCACCTGGGGGGAGTGGCCAATCTGCTTTCATTTCCATTTGGGATTCAGTGCCACATTGAGCAGTTATACTCGCTACTGAAGTGATGTCACCTATTTATATGCGTCCCACTATGATGTATGTTTTGTATCCACACTGTCCATCCATTTGGAGAGATCATTTTAGGGCATGAGCCAAAGAATGAATCAGATTCAAAACTCGAGTAGACCCCACCACATAAAACAGTGGAGAGAGTCATGCCCACCATTTATTACGACCGAATCCAATCCAATTAAACCTCGTCACTTTGTCTACTAAACCCCGTCACTTTGTACTACAACTCGTCACTTTATCTACTGAACCCTGTCACTTAGTGTTGCAACTTCGTTACTTTGTCTAGTGAACCCCGTCACTTTGTATCGCTTTGTCTACTAAACCTCGTCGCTTTGTACCGCAACCCCTAACTTTGTCTACTGAACTTCGTCACTTTGTACTGCAACATCATCACTTTGTCTATGGTACCCCATCACTTTGCACTACAACCTCATCGCTTTGTTTACTATACCCCGTCACTTTGAGCTGCAATCTCGTCACTTTGTCTAGTGAACCCCGTCACTTTCTACTGCAACCCCGTCATTTTGTCTACTGAACCCCGTTACTTTGTACTGCAACCCTGTCACTTTGTCTACTGAACCCCGTCACTTTGTACTGCATTAGAAAAAGTGACGGGGTTGCAGTACAAAGTGACGGGGTTCGGTAGACAAAGTGACAGTGTTGTAGTACAAAGTGACGGAATACAATAAACAAAGTGATGATGTTGCAGTACAAAGTGATGGATTCAGTAGACAAAGTGATGGAATTGTAGTGCAAAGTGACAATTTCGATGAGACAAAGTGACGAATTGTTGTGAAGACAAAGTGACGGGTTGAAGACAAAGTGACAGGGTGCATGACAAAGTGATGAATCATGACAGACAAAGTGACGGGGTTGCAATACAAAGTGATGGGGTTCATGGTGGGGAAGTGATGTCACCCATTTTTCTAGATCATTTTATGGTCTGAGACTAAAAATGAGGTATAATCCAGTCTCAAGTGGACCACATTACATGGAACAGTGTTGAATGAACATTGACCATTAAAAACTTTTTGGGGACCATAAAAGTTTTGAATCAAGCTGATCTTTGATTTTTCCCTTCACCTGGGTCTTTATGACCAAACCAATAGATTGGATGTCAAATAAACAGTACGGTGGGCCTTAGGAGGACTTTAATGATGGATATCCAATCACCATTATTTTCCTGTGGTGTGGTCCATATGAGATTTATATCCCTCTCATTTTTGGGATCAACCCCTAAAATTATATGTAAAAATAGATTAACGGAATGGATGAAACACATACATCATGGTGGGGAAGTGATGTCACCCATTTATATAGGTCCCACTATGATGTATGTTTTGTATCCACACCGTCCATCCATTTAGAGAGATCATTTTAGGGCATGAGCCAAATAATGAATCAGATTTAAAACTCGAGTGGACCCCACCACATAAAACAATGGAGAGAGAGTCACGCCCACCATTTATTACGACTGAATCCAATCCAATTAAACCTCGTCACTTTGTCTACTAAACCTCGTCACTTTGTCTACTGAACCCCGTCACTTTGTATTACAACCTCGTCACTTTGTCTAATGAACCCTGTCATTTTGTACTGCAACCCTGTTACTTTGTCTACTGAACTCCGTCACGTATTAAGCACAATTCTAGAAAGTTCTTAACTAATCCAATGAATAATGAACTAAACTAAGGAGTGAACAAGTTTAAATCGTGTACATGGGACCAATTGTCTAGAAAGTTCTTAAACAAGTTCTTCCCTGTTCACAAAACTAATGCTCTCCGTAGAGAAATCACTAATTTCACACAAAAAGAGGGAGAGCACTTTCATGAATGTTGGGAAAGATGGAAGGACTTGCTTCTTAAATGTCCTCACCATGGTTTCGAGAAGTAGCAATAAGTGCAATACTTTTATGACGGTCTGACACCCCAGAACCGTCGCATGGTTGATGCCACCAGTGGAGGGTCCTTCATGACCAAAAGCGATACCGAAGCATGGAAATTCTTTGAAACCTTGTGTGAAAACTCCCAGCAATGGGACTATTCAGATAGAGGTGAAAGAAGTTCCCAACCACAAAAGAGAGGTGGTATTTATGAGATAGGAGTCATGCCAGAGTTGTGCGCCAAACTTGATAACCTGACAAAGAAAGTTGATGCTCTGGTATTAAATAATGGACCTCCACAAACAGCTCAAGTGGAGGCATGTGCCACATGTTCTAGTCCTGCCCAGTCTTGTCCATCGGGGCAAAGCATCCCCGAGAACTTCTCTCTCGAACAAGTTCATGCTATGAACACTTTTCAAAAACCCGGGAATGATCCTTACTCGAACACATACAACCCAGGGTGGGCTAGGCATCCAAATTTTTCTTGGGCAAAGGGACCACATCAAGGAGGACCATCTGGAAATCCTCCCATGCAACCGCACCTCCAAGTTGGCAGTCAACAAATTCCACAATATCAACAACTGCCTACACAATCAAAGAACTCATCTCTTAAGGATACACTCCATCTTTTTATGCAGAGTTCTCCCCAATTCCAAAAAGATACCCAACAAACCTTACTAGCCAACCAACAAAGCTTACATGCAAATGCACAATCCATTGCTAAGCTGGAAATACAAATGGGTCAACTAGCTGCCACATTGAGTGAGAGAGAGAAGGGCAAGTTCCCTAGCCAACCTGAGGCTAACCCAAAGGGACAGTATGAGATTGGCTCTAATTCTAACCAAGGGCAATATCATGAACAGGCCAAATCGATTACTACCCTTAGGTCAGGCAAGCAGATTGATAACAGAATAGAGATGCCTGGGGATGAATCAAATTCTAAAACAAAAGATCAAGATGAAGCGAAGAGTCACACCAATGCATCCAAAGTTCAAAAGCTCTCTGACTCTCCAGGAGCCACTAATGTGCCACCTTACGTGCCCAAAGCACCCTTTCCTCAACGTCTGGCACCAATAAAGAAAAGAAACAACTTTGATGAAATCTTGGATGTGTTTCAAAAAGTGCAAGTCAACATCCCGTTGCTTGACGCTATCAAACAAGCCCCTGCTTACGCTAAGTTTTTGAAAGATTTATGCACTCAAAAGCGTAAGCAGAATGTTCATAAGAGGGTCTTCATTGCAGAGCAGCTCAGCTCCATGATTCAACATAACACTCCTCTTAAATTTAGGGATCCAGGAGCTCCCACCATTTCTTGCGGCATAGGAGATCATAAGATCGGGAAGGCATTACTTGATTTAGGGGCGAGCGTCAATTTGTTACCTTATTCGGTTTATGAGCAGCTAGGACTTGGTGAGTTGAAACCGACTAAGGTAACATTACAACTTGGCCGATAGATCGTCCAGGTACCCCTGGGTGTTATTGAAGATGTGTTAATCCAGGTTGATAAATTTTATTTTCCAGTGGATTTCATAGTTATTGATACTCAGCCTGTCCAGAATCTTCATAGTCAGATCCCAGTCATTTTGGGTCGTCCATTTTTGGCCACATCTAATGCTATTATAAATTGCCGGAATGGAGTTATGAAATTGTCCTTTGGTAACATGAATATTAAACTCAATGTTTTTAATGCAGGACAACAATCCATAGATTTGGATGACATATTTGAAGTGGACATGATCGAGAGCCTTGTGCAGGACTCCTTCCGTACATCTTTTGAAGATCCACTTGAGACCTGCTTAGCACAAGCTGGCATGGACTTCGACATCGATAGTCCCATCCATGAAGTCAATGCACTGCTCGACTCTACTCCTATCTTGGAGACTGAAAAATGGAGAGCGAAAGTGGAACCTCTTCATCCCTCTGAGACACCTCCTGACAGCACAGTTTCGAACTCTGAGAAGACAAAGGCGAACAGTGCTGCTTAATTTTCTTAGAACATATAAGGCAGCAATTGAAAGGAAGATAGTGGAAATACAGGGAGTATGCCCCATGATATGCATGGATCATGCTGTGGAAATGTCGCGTGAACTGCAAGGGAAGCGTGATCCTCACATGGAAGAAGTCGTGCGAGCAGAAGTTCTTAAATTATTTGACGACAGTGTCAGTTACCTCCTTGCAGATAGCACAGCTCATGGGAACTCACATCACTTGTCTGGGATCGGTTAATCAAGGTATTGAGGTAATTTCTTTGGCGGACCCTGGTTATAAAGATTATTTCATTCATGGTCCGTTCTTGTCTGGCTGAAGACGTTAAACTTAGCGCTCCTGGGAGGCAACCCAGCCTTTTTATTTTATTTCATTTCTTTTCATTTTTCTAGTTAGTTAGTTCAATGTTTGTGGGTAACATTACTGCAAACCCTCACGAGACTACAACTCGTCCACTAGGGGTAACCTAGGGGTTTAAAGGCTTGTTGCATGCGCTAAATGCAATCGAGAGCACCTGCGAAAGTGGTATAGGTAGGATTTTCTTTGATTTTTCTTTTTGTTATTTTTTTTTTCTTATGTTGATTTTTCTCTTGTGCTAACCTGTTTGCGATGATATTTTTTCTGAGAAAGCTTCTTCATTCTCCATTCAGGTACTATCTTTCCCTCATTCCTCTTTTATTCTCGTTGTCCCATGTGCATTGCTTGCTTATTTCTTTTACATTGAGGACAATGTAGATTTTAGGTTGGGGGTGGGAGATTAGGTTACCTAATCAGCATTTTCTTGGTCTTGAGCAAAATTTGTGAAAATTTTAAAATTTTTTCTGGAATTTCTGTTGAATTCAAAGTGATTTTGAAGGATAGTTGTGATTTTAACATTATAAGATTTCTGATGTTGGTAACTTATGACTCTTGGATTCGGTTGTCTGGTAGATTTCACACTTAAGTTTGAATTGCTAATCCACGATTAGAAGTTGTAAACGTTGATTGAGCCATGATTTCACATATCAGATCTTGTTTACACATTAAGTTTTCAGTTCGATATTAATTGATAACATGGTAATCACTAAGCATGAAGGGAACCAGCCTGAAAAACAAAATTTTTTGCATTAGTCTATAAAGAAGAATTGAAAAAATAAGTCGCATAATCGTCATCATAGGTTTGCTCCCTATAGATGACGACTCGATTCCTCATAGTTGACATAAGAAAAGATTTAGGCGACAAATTTTCGCCATAGGTTTGCTCCCTATAGGTGCAGATTTGATTCTCCTCCTTGGCGTACTATTCATAAAGAAAAATCAAAAGATGGTAAAATGAAAAGTTAATCTGTGAGATAAGTGTTGGTTTCAAGTTTTGATTATCACGAATTACTAATAATATCATGAAATTGACAATTGGATCTCTTACTGATTGTAAGTCGAGATTATATTTTACACTCGTGGAACTCAATGTTTAGGAATGTTCTAATTGATGGATTAATATTTTGAACTTGATTATGAAGTTTACTGTAAACTTGATTTCAAGAGAAAAATTCCACACACCAATCATGAATCTTAGAATTTTCACATCTCAGCTATCTGTTCACAAGTCACTTGAGTTCACAGGAATTGTCTTTTATTTATGAAATTAATTTTCGCATGTTTTGCTCGGGACTAGCAAAATGCTGGTTGGGGGTTGTGATGAGTGTCAAATATTGCATATCAGACCCCAGTAATTACTTGATTTTACGTACATGATAAGGTTTAATGGAGTATATTACTCGTGTTTTTATTACAGGATGAAATCAGGAGCGTTAACTGGAAAATGATGTTAAAAGTATGGATTGGACGTTCCGAAGCCACCAGAGCACGGGATGAACTCCAGAAAACCAATGGTGAAGAATATACACGCCTGGGATCTGAGGAAAGCACGATAAAGAGGCCTGAAAAGGGTCCAGAATGCAAGATCACATGTTTCCCGCCATCCGATCAACTCGAAACTTCATACATATGATGGGGGCCGTAAATTAACCGTACATATTAAATTTTAGCCATTGAAGATCACGGGAAGTGTCCCAACGGCCAGATCAGCCACTTAATTCATTAAGTGGGGCCCACCTGCTATCTGGATATACCTCAACTTCGGATTCAACGCTTTAAATGAGGATACCAATTAAATGGATGGATCAGATTTATTAAAAACATCAAAATGTGGACCCACCGACCATGCCAGTGCATAGTGCACTAGTGCACTGGAAGTGCGCTGGACTGCGGCACCCGGTCAAAATCGGTGGTGACCGACTTCTTTCGCAAGAGACGGCAGCGAGAATCTGAGGCAGTCGTCGGTCGATGTTGTGGGCCCCACCTATTGTCCAAATGGACAATCCAAACCGTCCATCCGCTTCCTGGGGCGCCAGTTGCCCTCGCCTAGGTGAAATTTTGGTCCATGCACAGGGACATGTGTAGATCTCAGCCGCACACAAGATGGACGGTGAGTTCAAAGGTCAGGTGGGCCTCATTAACAGTAGGCCAAACTCTGCATTCCCGACCGGTTTTCCATCCTCCACGCAACGGACGGAGTGGATGTTTCATATGATCAACGGAATGGGCCCCACCATTATCAGCGGACGGAGGTTTACGTCCGTGTAACCCGGCCGCTGGCCGTTTTTGCGAAGGACAGTGGGCCCCGTACGTCAACCCTCCGGACGATCCGAACCGTCCATCGTGTAGAGGGCCATGAATACTACAAAACCTTGCTGATAGTTCGCTCCCATGCGTACACACGTGCGTGATACAGAGGCCACAAAAGGGCTACCCGGCGACGTTCAAATCTGATCTTTTTGAGATTTCTTCTGTGGGCCGCGCCAATGGACCTTCAAAACCACCCATTTTTAACTGAAATTTCGTCCTGAATCCAATGGACGGGGTGGATTTTCCAGAAAACACCTTTGTGGGGCCCACCGATCACGGCTGCGAAAAATTACACTTCGAGTCCGTCTACGACTCTGCCACCGATTCCAGCCATCCAGCCTATAAAAGTGAAGTTTTGGACGTGAGAGAGGTATTCAGATCTAGGAAATTGGAGATCCAGAGCCAGGGAGAGGAGAAAGAGAAGAAAGAGAAGGAAGAAGAGAGAGAGATTATTCGGTTTGGTGTTTTATTTTATGAATTTTATTTAATATTTTTTATGGATTTTATGGGTCACTAATCTCTCAGCTAGGGCTGAGATGAAGCCCCTAATTGGATCAACTCTTGTATTGGTTGGTTTACTTTGAATTTTAATTAATTTGTTTCTTTCTCTGAGTGGGCTTTATGGGTTTAAATTCCATACTTCTCCATCTATGAACTTGATCAAAGTATATAGATGGATGTTGTTTGGATGCTTATTACAGGTGCTTGGGTCTGATCAAGAACAGGTTTCCTTTAGAGGAAGAAACAGGATGCTTTAATGAATGTACATTCCATCTACCCGACCAAGGACATGGGATTTGTTATTCATGGCATTGCTTAAAGGAATTAGACAGTCTGTATGCCCGATTTAGGACACAGATTGTGCTTTCTCTATTTAAGTGGTATCAATCTAGATCAAGGTGAATCAACAGACAAAACAAGGGTTAGGATAGTTAGGGGTGGATTCGAAAGTCCTAGTGCTTTCTCTCTGATTGAATTTTCTTCCCTATTCTTAATTGTTTTTCCTAAAATTGTGCTTAGTAGTTTAGTTCATTATTCATTGGATTAGTTAAGAAGAATCATAGATTTGAATTGTGACAACCAGTCCTCGTGGGAACGATCTCGTAATACGTACCATATTTACATCTGATTCGTATACTTGCGAGTTTAAAAATCATTTAAACATCGTCACTTTGTCTATTGTACCCCGTCACTTTATACTACAACCTTATCACTTTGCCTACTGTACCCCGTCACTTTGTGCTGCAATCTAGTCACTTTGTCTAGTGACTCTGTCACTTTGTACTGCAACCTCGTTACTTTGTCTACTGTAACCCGTCACTTTGTACTGCAACCTCATCACTTTGTCTACTAAACCCCATTACTTTGTACTGTAATCTTGTCACTTTGTCTACTGTACCCCGTCACTTTGTACTGCAACCCCGTCACTTTGTCTACCAAACCCCGTCACTTTGTCTAGTGAACCCTGTCACTTTGTACTGCAACCCCGTCACTGTCTAGTGAACCCCGTCACTTTGTACTGTAACCCCATCACTTTGTCTACTAAACCTCATCACTTTGTACTGCAACATCGTCATTTTGTACTGCAATCCCATCACTCAGTGTCCACCATGATGTTTATAAAAAATCCAATCTATTCTTCCATTTTTAGAGCTCATTTTAGGACATGTAATAAAAAATTAGGATGATCCAAAACTCAACTGGGCCATACAAGATGAAACAGTGGAGAAAGAAATTCCTACTGTTGAAACCTTCTTAGGCGTCTTTTTGTTTATATGCCATCCAAACCGTTTATAATGTCATTTTTACTAGGATGAAGTGAAAACACCAAAAAATTAGACAGATACAAAACTTTTGTGGCCATTTAAATATTTCAACGGTGGTCACTAAATCCCCATTGTTTCCTTTTGTGTGGTCCATTTGAGTTTTTTATACACCTTAATTTTGGTATAATGTCCTAAAATGATATCTAAAAATGGATGAACGGATTGGATTTATCACAAAAGTTGCAATGGACCCTATCCAGAATCCTTGGGCAGGAACGTACCGCAAAGGAATAGGATTGCGTACTGAGTTACTCAGTAGGCTTTTATCGTACTGAGTAAACTCAGTTGGGCCTACTATGAATGTATGTGAGTTATCCATGCCGTCCATCCATTTTTCCAGATCATTTTAGTGGTTGATTCTAAAATAGAAGTATTCCCAAAGCTTAAGTGGACCACACTAAAGGAAACAATGCAAATAATGACTTCCACTGTTGAAACCTTGCTAGGGCCCACAGTGTTGTTTATTTGTCATCCAACCTGTTCATAAGATTACACAGACATGGATGAAGGGAAAACACAAATATCAGCTTGATCCAAAACTTGTGTGGGCCCCAAGAAATTTTCAACGGCAGAATTTCAATTCACACTATTTCCCATGGTGAGGTCTACTTGAGATTTGGATATATCTAATTATCAAGCCATATAATTATCTGTTAAAATGGATGGACGGAGTAGATAAAATATGCAAATCACGGTAGACCCCACAGAGTTTACTCAGTACACTTACCGTACTGAGTTACTCAGTACGCAATCCGCTTCCTACTGCAAAAGGCTTTGGCAGGAAATCCGTCCCCGTGTCCGATGGAAATGGATTGGCTACTCCCCTACCACCAGCCCGGTGGCTGTGGTCGTGCTTGGTGGGCCCCATCATTATGTATTTGTTTCATCCATTCCGTTCATCCATTTTTACTGATCATTTTAGTGCTTTTTTCAAAAAAAAAATGAGAGGTAAGTAAATCTCAGGTGGACCACATCACAGGAAACATTTGTGATTGTATATCCACCATTAAAATTCTCCAAAGGCCCACTGTACTGTTTATTTGACATCAAATACGTTGATTAGGTCGTACAAACCCAGATGAAGGGAAAAAACAAAGATCAGCTTGATCAAAAACTTGTATGGCTCTCAAAAAGTTTTTAATGGTCCACATTCATTCAACACCGTTTCCTATAATGTGGTCCACTCAAGATTAGGATATACGTCATTGTTGATTTCGTACCATGAAATTACCTATAAAAATAGATGGACAGCATGGATGAAACACATACATCATGATGGGCCCACGCACTGACCACTAGCCATTGGTGGTGGCATGGGTAGTGCCTTGATCCGTTCGTGTCTAACGTCTCCGTTATACGTCTTATTAAAAATATATTTTTTAATATATTCAAAAAACTGATGACGTGGAACTTACAGTGACGTGGACCAATGAAAACGCTGGAGGCAGGGAGTTCCTACCTCCGGGAAAC
The DNA here is from genome assembly GCA_030180095.1 of Magnolia changhungtana. Lineage (NCBI taxonomy): Eukaryota > Viridiplantae > Streptophyta > Magnoliopsida > Magnoliales > Magnoliaceae > Magnolia > Magnolia changhungtana. The sequence continues at coordinate 10,230,209 of JASAUF010000669.1, forward strand.
AGAGGATCTTTACTCTAACGGAGACGTTAGACACGGAAACGGACTGGCTACTCCCCATGCCACCGGCCAATGGCTAGTGGTCAGTGCTCTGTGGGCCCCATCATGATGTATGTGTTTCATCCATGCTGTCCATCTATTTTTATAGATAATTTCTTGGTATGAAATCAACAATGACGTATAGCCTAATCTCGAGTGGACCACATTGTAGGAAACAGTGTTGAATGAACGTGGACCATTAAAAACTTTTTAAGAGCCATACAAGTTTTTGATCAAGCTGATCTTTGTTTTTTTCCCTTCATCTGGGTCTGTATGACCTAATCAACATATTTGATATCAAATAAATAGTACAGGGGCCTTAGGAGAATTTTAATGGTGGATATACAATCACTACTATTTTCCTATGATGTGGTCCACCTGAGATTTACTTACCTCTCAATTTTTATTTTTTTTGAAAACAGCCTTAAAATGAACCGTAAAAATGGATGAATTGAATGGATGAAACACATACATAATGGTGGGACCACCGAACATCGACCACAGCCACTGGGCTGGTGGCAGGGGAGTAGCCAATCCGTTTTCGTCCTACACGGGGACGCGGATTTCCTGCCAAAGCCTTTTGCAGTACTTTACTGCCCAACGATTCTTGGATGGGGCCTACTGCAATGTTTGTGATAAATCCAATCCGTTCATCCATTTTTAGATATCATTTTAGGACATAATACTAAAATTAAGTGTATATAAAACTCAAATAGGCCACACAAAAGGAAACAATGGGGATTTAGTGACCACCGTTGAAATATTTATATGGCCATAAAAGTTTTTTATCTGTCTAAATTTTTGGTGTTTTCACTTCATCCCGGTAAAAATGACCTTATAAACGGTTTGGATGGCATACAAACATCAAGACGCCTAGGAAGGTTTCTACTGTAGGAATTTCTTTCTCCACTGTTTCATCTTGTATGGCCCAGTTGAGTTTCCGATCATCCTAATTTTTGGTTACATGTCCTAAAATGAGCTCTAAAAATGGATGAATAGATTGGATTTCTTATAAACATCATGGTAGACCCCCACCTTACACCCTAGCGCTATAATTTCCTGCAAAAGGTCTTCCCCCGTTAATCCGCGTCTATTGTATGGTTTACATTCTAAACGGATTTGCTACTCCCCTTCCATTCAGTGTTATGTGGGCCCACCATGAAGTATGTGTTTCATCCATGCCGTCCATCTATTTTTCTAAGTCATTTTATGGTATGAGAACAAAAATGAGGTATAACCTAATCTCAAGTGGACCACATTACATGAAACGGTTTTGAATGAACATCGACCACTAAAAACTTTTTAGGGGCCATAAAAGTTTTGGATCAAGCTAATCTTTGTTTTTCCCCTTCATCTAGGTCTTTATGACCAAATAAACAGATTGGATGTCAAATAAACAGTATAGTGGGCCTTAGGAGGACTTTAATGATGGATATCCAATCACCATTGTTTTCCTGTGGTATGGTCCATATGAGATTTATATCCCTCTCATTTTTGGGATGAAGCCCTAAAATTATATGTAAAAATAGATTAAAGGAATGGATGAAACACATACATCATGGTGGGGCCCACAGAGCACGACCACCACCACTGGGCTGGTGGTAGGGAGAGTAGCCAATCCGCTTCCGTTTTCATTTGAGATTCAGTGCACACGTTGAGTAATGAGACTCGCCATCGAAGTGATGTCACCTATTTATGTGGGTCCCACTATGATGTATGTTTTATATTCAAGCCTTAGTCCATCCATTTGGAGAGATCATTTTAGGGCATGAGCCAAAGAATGAATCGGATCCAAAACTTGAGTGGACCCCACCATAGAAAACAGTGGAGAGAGTCACGCCCACCATTTATTACGACTGAATCCAATCCAAACCTCGTCACTTTGTCTACTGAACCCCGTCACTTTGTACTACAACCTGGTCACTTTATCTACTGAACTCTGTCACTTTGTACTGTAAGCTCGTCACTTTGTCTACTGAACCCCGTCACCTTGTACTGCAACCTCGTTACGTTGACGGTGGACACTCAAAAAGTGACGGGGTTTAATAGATAAAGTGACGGGGTTTAGTAGACAAAGTGACGGGGTTGCAGTACAAAGTGATGGGGTTCACTAGACAAAGTGACGAGCTTGCAGTACAAAGTGACAGGGTTCAGTAGATAAAGTGATGGGGTTGCAGTACAAAGTGACGGGGTTCAGTAGACAAAGTGACGAGGTTTGGATTAGATTCAGTCGTAATAAATGGTGGGCGTGACTCACTCCACTGTTTTCTATAGTGGGGTCCACGCTAGTTTTAGATCTAATTCATTCTTTGGCTTATGCCCTAAAATGATCTCTCCAAATGGATGGACGATGTGGATACAAAATATACATCATAGTGAGACCCATATAAATATGTGACATCACTTCAGTAGCGAGTCTCACTGCTCAATGTGGTATTGAATCCCAAATGGAAATCAAAGTGGATTGGCTACCCCCTACCACCAGTCCGGTGGTGGTGGTGGTGGTGGTCAGTACTCTGTGGGCCCCACCATGATGTATGTGTTTCATTCATTTCATTAATATATTTTTACATATAAATTTAGTAGACAAAGTGATGATGTTGCAGTACAAAGTGACGGGGTTCAGTAGACAAAGTGACGGGGTTACAGTACAAAGTGATGGGGTTCAGTAGACAAAGTGACGAGGTTGCAGTACAAAGTGACGGGGTTCAGTAGATAAAGTGATATGATTGCAGTACAAAGTGATGGAGTACAGTAAACAAAGTGACGGGGTTGCAGTACAAAGTGACGAGGTTCGGTAGACAAAGTGATGATGTTGCAGTACAAAGTGACAGGGTTCACTAGACAAAGTGATGAGGTTGCAACACAAAGTGACGGGGTATAATAGACAAAGTGACGAGGTATAGTAGACAAAGTGACGAGGTTGTATCACAAAGTGATGGGTACAGTAGATAATGTGACAATGTTGCAGTACAAAGTGACGGAGTTCAGTAAACAAAGTGATGGGGTTGCAATACAAAGTGACGAGGTTCAGTAGACAAAGTGACGGGGTTGCAGTACAAAGCAATAGGGTTCACTAGATAATGTGACGAGGTTGCAACACAAAGTGACAGGGTTTAGTAGATAAAGTAACAGGGTTGCAGTACAAAGTGATGGGGTTCAGTAAATAAAGTGACGAGGTTTGTATTGGATTTAGTTGGAATAAATGGTGAGCGTGACTCTCTCCACTATTTTTTATGGTGGGGTCCACTTGAGTTTTGGATCTAATTCATTCTTTGGCTCATGCCCTAAAATGATCTCTCCAAATGGATGGACGGTGTGGATATAAAACATACATCATAGTGAGACCCATATAAATATGTGACATCACTTCAGTAGTGAGTCTCACTGCTCAATGTGGCACTGAATCCCCAATGGAAATGAAAGCGGATTGGCTACCCCTACCACCAGTCCGGTGGTGGTGGTGGTGGTGGTGGTCGATGTTTACTGTGGGCCTCACCATGATGTATGTGTTTCATCCATTCCATTAATCTATTTTTACATATAAATTTAGTAGACAAAGTGATGATGTTGCGATGACAAAGTGACGGAGTTTAGTAGACAAAGTGCGGGGTTGCGGTCTGCAAAGTGTGACGGGGTTCGGAGAGACAAAGTGACGAGGTTGTAGTACAAAGTGACGGGGTTTAGTAGATAAAGTGATATGGTTGCAGTACAAAGTGACGGAGTACAGTAAACAAAGTGACGTGGTTCGGTAGACAAAGTGACGAGGTTACAGTACAAAGTGACGAGGTTCACTAGACAAAGTGACGAGGTTGCAACATAAAGTGATGGGGTATAGTAGACAAAGTGACGAGGTATAGTAGACAAAGTGACGAGGTTGTTCACAAAGTGACGGGGTACAGTAGATAATGTGACAATGTTGCAATACAAAATGACGGAGTTCAGTAAACAAAGTGACAGGGTTGCAGTACAAAGTGACAGGGTTCAGTAGACAAAGTGACAGCGTTGCAGTACAAAGTAGCAGGGTTCACTAGATAAAGTAACGAGGTTGAAACACAAAGTGACAGGGTTCAATAGATAAAGTAACGGGGTTGTAGTACAGAGTGACGGGGTTCAGTAAACAAAGTGACGAGGTTTGGATTGGATTTAGTTGGAATAAATGGTGGGCGTGACTCTCTCCACTATTTTCTGTGGTGGGGTCCACTCGAGTTTTGGATATGATTCATTCTTTGGCTCATGCCATAAAATGATCTTTCCAAATGGATGGACGGTGTGGATACAAAACATACATCATAGTGAGACCTATATAAATATGTGACATCACTTCAGTAGCGAGTCTCACTGCTCAATGTGGCACTGAATCTCAAATGGAGATGAAAGCAGATTGGCTACCCTCTACCACCAGTCCGATGGTGGTGGTGGTCAGTACTCTATGGGCCCCACCATGATGTATGTGTTTCATCCATTCTGTTAATTTATTTTTACATATAATTTTAGGGGTTGATCCCAAAAATGAGAGGGATATACATCTCATATGGACCACACCACGAGAAAACAATGGTGATTGGATATCCATCATTAAAGTCCTCATAAGGCTCACCGTACTGTTTATTTGACATCCAATCTGTCGGTTTGGTCATAAAGACCCAAATGAAGGGAAAAAACAAAGATCAGCTTGATCAAAACCTTTTTGGCCCCCAAAAAGTTTTTAAGGGTTAACGTTCATTCAACACTGTTTCATGTAATGTGGTCCACTTGAGATTGGGTTATACCTCATTTTTGGTCTCAGACCATAAAATGATCTACAAAAATAAATGGACGGCATAGATGAAACACATACACCATGGTGGGCCCACATAGCACCGAGTGGCAGGGGAGTAGCCAATCTATTTTCAATGGAAACCGTGGACGCAGATTCACCAAGGAAAGCCTTTTGCATGAAGTTCCAGCGCTGGGATGTATGGTGGGGTCCACCATGATGTTTATAAGAATTTCAATCAATTCATCTATTTTTAGAGCTCATTTTATGACATGTAACCAAAAATTAGGATGATGAAAAACTCAACTGGGCCATACAAGATTAAACAGCGGAGAAAGAAATTCCTACAGTTGAAACCTTCTTAGGTGTCTTGATGTTTATATGCCATCCAAACTGTTTATAAGGTCATTTTTACTAGGATGAAGTGAAAACACCAAAATATTAGACCGATGCAAAACTTTTGTGGCCATATAAATATTTCAACGTTAGACACTAAATCCATGACTTGTTTCCTCTCGTGTGGCCCTTTGAGTTTTGTATAAACCTTAGTTTTGGTATTATGTCCTAAAATGATATCTAAAAATGGATGAGCGGGTTGATTTATCACAAACGTCCGCATGGGCCCATCCGAGAATCCTCGCACAGGTATATATTTGGACGCGTCCTACCCACACCCGTCGCTAGACCCGAACGGTCCGCGTCCTATATATTTGTTCGGGTCGCCACTCAGCCTGTATCTCTTCATTCAGGGGCACACATGCTGAGTGGTTAGATGATCTGAACCATCCATTTCGGGGAATGCATCCCATACGTGCCCATGTATGAAAGATACTTTCAACGGGTTATTGTGGCCATCACTATCCATCGATGAATCTAGAATGATGGAAAGAAAATTTTCAACGGATTGCATTAATCCTAAAAATGAAAAGTTAGGACCACTAACCAAGATGATTATCGGTTTGTAGACATCCTGATTGCAACAAGAATTTGGACTGTTCAAATCATTACAACAGTTGGCTGTGTCAAAGCTTCATGGGCCATCATCATCATAATATATGTGTTTTATATATCCATTCCGTCCATCCACGTTTTTTCAGTTCATTTTAGGGTATGATCTTAAAATTAAGGTATATATATCCAAAGCCTAAGTCGACCGCACGACAGGAAATAATGGCATTTAAGCATCTTGGTAACCATAGAAGTATGGGATAAGCTGAAATTTGTGTTTTCCATCATCCCGGGATCAACCCATTTTTTTTAATGGTGGGCATTTCACTCGTCACTATTTCCTATGGTGTGGCCCACTAAAGTGTTGGATTAGACTTATTTTTTAGCCCATGTATTAGCATAGTAAGGCAGAACTGATGAACGGAGGAGATCTGCCACATCATCTTATGAGGCTTACTATGTAAAAAAAAAAAAAAAAAAAAAGTAAGAAATCATTAACGTGCATGAGCATATCACTGTTCACACCCGATTCCCGCCCCCGAATTTCTCTCTCCTCTCCTTCCTCGCTTCTTACTCGACGTCTCACGACCCTACGCAGTCTTGCACCATATCTATCACATGGGACCCACCTCACCAATCCCAACCTTCCATCGTATTCAGGCTCCAGATAAACTTGGACGCGGATTTCCTGGAAGTTCCTGTGCAAGGATGCGGCGTGGGACCCACAGTGAAATTTGTGAGAAATCCACCCTTCAAACCGTTTTTCGAACTCATGTTTGGACATGTGACCAAAAATGAAGTGGATCCAAAGCTTAAGTGGGCCACACGAAAGGAAATAGTTGGGATTCATTGAGCACAGTTGAAACAAACTTATGGCCATAAAAGTTTTGTATAAAGGGTTTTTTTTTTTTTTTTCTTTTCACTTCATCCCAGTGAGATTGACCTTATAAACGGTTTGGATGGCATATAAATAACAAGGTGGAGCACAGGAAGGTTTCAACGGTGGGAATTTATTTCCCCAATTTTCCCTCTCTTGTGACCACTTGAGTTTTTTATACACCTCAGTTTTTCATCATGTCCTAAAATAAACTGGAAAAACGGATGAGCGAGATAGATTTCTCAGAAACATCAAGGTGGCCCCACCCTGCATCCATGCATAAGAACTTCCTGCTAAAGGCTTTCCCAATAAATCCCGGTTTCCGTTTTCAAGTTCTTGACCCAACTTGATTCTAAAAATCTGAGGAACGGCTTGGATTTACTCTTGCACCACCTCAGTGGACCGCACTTAGCTTTGTTAAACTCAAAAAAATCCACGTCTCCAGCTACTGTCACAAAGGTTCCATCCGAACTGGAACTCGTTCTTACGCCGCATTCCGTGCGTAATTCCAATCTTAGCACAATTAGAGAGGATCTCCTCTCCACGTTCTTTCTCTCCTCATTTAGCACGATTCTTTTGTACTAGATAGTTGATTCCAACTTGAAAACCACCTAACATAACCTATTTGATCTCCGATTTTCACTCTCAGAAGCTCCGTAGAGCCCATAGAAATCATCCTCAGCCGTCTATTCCAAGATAAATTCGTTGGAGGAGAATCCGCCATTAACACGCCATGTCTACCCAAATCAAAACCCACCATCATTTGAGCAGTTTAACACCGTGTATTTAGATCTAAATCATCCCGAAAGGTCTACCTAATCATAATACATCTATCGAATCGACTAGAATCAAAGTGTTGGTCTATCCATCGATGTGATATTCGATCCATCCAACGAGTTGGTCTAAACTTGTGCATTTTTTCAAAAATAGATCTGATCCATTCAACATGTAGGCCCCAATATTGGAAACAGATGAATGGGTTAGAAGACATCAGCCATGAATTCCAGAGCCGTGTATTTGTTTGGCAAGCAGTTTACCACCTGGGTTTTGAGCTAGAACATCAATATAGTGGTTCGTTCCTGACAGGTGAGGGCATGGTTCATCAACCCAGACCATTCCATTGATTAGCTAATTCCACACACTAGCATGGCTCGAGCCAGGCCCTTAGATCATGGGCTGGGCCCAAAATCATATCGTCGGCCTTGGCCCATAGGCATTAATTAGACAAACTTAAGCTCCGTCTGGCAAATTTCACAACGTTGTTTCTAGCACTCTGGCCACCGCCACGGCCTTTTAACACTTTGAATGCATACGGAGAAGACTTCACAAGTGGCCACTGCATGAATCATGACCACATGTACACTTAAACAGGTAGACTTGACACGTGTGTAGGACACATGAGTAAAGCTTTAAATGGGCCAGATCAGGATCCAAACCAACCAATTCCTTGTCTGTGGCACAGCTCTCTATATGCACGAGCCTCATCCATCAGACGAACATACACGTTCAGCCCACTTGGTGATTTTACATTGGCCTGGCGTGTGAGGATATGTGTGGATGTGGAACACGTGTACCAGACCCATGTCATTCATTAGTTAATGAATGGGTCCCAATGCGAATGTAATTTTACCTGCAAAAATGTTAATTCTACTCATCAGATGCACCGAGCCCATTACGATGGACGTAAACACGGACACGTGATAAAGGGTCGAACTCCAGCACAAATGTGTGGCCCAGATGAGGTTTCAAAAATAGGACACATTCACCACAACCCATCTAATAATAAACGACCCTGTGTGTTCAGAACACATACAAAGGCTCTTCCAATCTGGACGAGTCTAAGATCATAACTCTCTGCCCACGTATAGACCCATTGGATCAAAGGAATGCCAGGGGTTCACTTGCATGGACGAGGCACACGTTCATCCCATAGCTATACTTCACCAAGGAAATACCATACGTACATCTTGAATTCAGAAACATCACAGCCAAACGAAAATTCATTATTCCTTTATACTTACTCTTTCTCCGGTGGTAGACTCTAATGAGTTTCTACATCCGTCAAGGTTTTGAGTACCCATAGGCGGTGAAATCGAAATCGGATTGCGTACTGAGCTACCCAGTAGGCTCTTATCGTACTGAGTAAACTTAGTTGGGCCCACCTCAAATGCATGGGGTTTATCCACGCCGTCCATTCATTTATCCAAATCATTTTATGGGTTAAACCCAAAATCGATGCATATACAAAGCTCAAGTGGACCATACCATTGAAAAAGGTAGAAGTATTGATTTTAACCGTGGAAAACTTTCTAAGGCACTAGGTGATGTTTATTTGTCATCCAACCTCTTCATAAGATCAGAAAGACATGGATGAAGGGAAAACACAAATATCAGCTTGATAAAAAATTTCTGTTGTCCCCAAGAATTTTTCAATGGTAGATGTTCAATTCACACTGTTTTTGGTGGTGTGGTCCATTTGAGTTTGTATATACTTCAGTTTTGGGATAAAGCCCTAAATTTATGTGTTAAAAGAGATGGACGGAGTGGATACAATACATAAATGACACTAGGGCCCACGGAGTTTACTCAGTACGCAATCGCTTCCGGCGAAATCCCACTACGGCCGTCTGGGCAGGGCCCTGTGGGGCCCACTGTGATGTAAGTATTTTATCCAATGAACATGTTCATTGCTTTTCTAATATCAAAACCTTTCTAATATCATTTTAAGGTATTATACAGAAAATGAAGCAGATACACATCTCCCACCGTTGAAACCTTTCTAAGGGCCACCGTGATGTTTTTTACCACCCAATCTATTAATAAGTTAATGCACGCACTTCTCCAGCTCCAAACAAGTTTTTAATGTTTTTTACCTCAATTTTTTGCTCATACGTTAAAATGATCTGAGAAAAGTGATGAACGGTGTGGATAAAATAGTTACATCACGGTGGGCCCCACAGAGCCCTGCTCAGACGGATTACCCTCCGGCGGGGTAGAACGCAATCCGCGTCCGTGCGTGGGGTGAGTGCGTGTTTAAATTTATTTTTATTTTTTTAAAATGATTATTCACATTTCATCTCACATACAATCACAATCCAAATCCAAACTTTTTTTTTTGATTGTCCACGTTTCATTTCATATAAAATCACAATCCGAATACAAACGGACAAAAGTTATTACAATATTAAAAGGAAAAGAAAAGACAAATCTAAAAATGACGTAAGCAGTTGAAACAATCTGGATAGAAAAAAAACATTCACCACTCACACATACACTGCACCACCTAACGTTGATGGCCCAGCTCCACATCATTTTGGGGCACTTCCTTTAAAAATCTGTTTTGAACGCAAGAATCTCATATATGTGCAGCAAGAGAAACCAAATGCGTACCTGCAACATACTTCTTAAGATCTTTCACCGGGGGTAAAAAAACGCTCAATCCAACATGAAATTTTCCTAAACCCCCCCTTCCCATTGTACAACATTCCATTGAAATCCAAGAACCACAAACATTAAACATCATTCAATGCCCTTGAATCCAGATCATTCAATGCCCTTGAATCCAGCCAAGAAGCACAATTTGCTTACCCATGGCTGTCCAAGAAACACAACCTGACCAAGAACCCCTCAAAGAACCACAATGTGATTGTGCAACCAACAATGTGCAACCAACAATATATGCAATCTTTGTTCAGTGGTTTCTCGGGTGTCACAGGAGCAACGTGCCCTGTGTAAACCCTACCACTCATCAGATGTGAAATACGTGAATATAAGAAAGAAAGCTGGTGTTTTATTATTTTTAAAATTTTTTTTTAAAATTTATTTAAGTAAACCCATTCACGATCACGCGGATTACGTACTAACCCTATCGGGGACTGGCCGCGGTCTAGCTGGATCCCTAACTTTGGTGCCACTGAGATGTATGTTCCTTGCATCCATATTGTCCGTCCATTTTCCCAGTTAATTTTAGGGCAAGATTCCAAAAATAAAGCAGATCGAAATTTTAGGTGGACCATACTACAGAAACCGTTGTTGTGATTGAATCCCCACCATTAAAATTTTTGTAAGGCAACAGGATATGTTTATCTGCCATCCAACCTATTGATAAGGCCACAAAGATCTGGATGAAGAGACTGCATAAATATCAGATTGATCTAAACCTTTTGTGGTCCAACTTTTTAATTAATAGTCGCTTTCCACTATTTCCCATATTATGGTCCTCATGAAATTTAGATGTAATTCATTTTTTAAAACGAGTTTTCAAAACGAATGGACGGAGTGGATGTTGAACACATACGTCACTGTTGAAACCTCTCTAGCAGGATGCAAGATTAAAATGGGCCGAACTAAAGGAAAAGGTAGGTAGGGAATTTTCTACCCTTGAAACCTCCCTGAGGTTGATAGTGATGTTCGTAATGTCATTACCACTGAGATGAAATGAAATCACAAATATTAGCCTGATTGAAGGCTTCTGAGTCCCATGAATATTTCAACGGTGTGTTTACTTCCTTGCATTTTCGGCCCACTTGAGTACTGTATCCTTATCATTTTTGGCCTCATATCCTAAAATGATCTCACAAAACGGATGGACAAATTGGATTTCTCAAAAACAGTCCAACTTAGATTTTCAGTGGAAAAACTAAAAACATCGCGGTCGGTCCCACTTAGATTTTCAGTGGAAAAACTTAACGTGAAAGGCTTCTGCCACATCCTTCAGAATAAGGTGAATAGGCATGTGAGAAAGAAACTCGCTCTTTAAAACTCGTGCATAAGAATGCGTTCATCCGTACCGTTTGCCTTATCCGATAGTTGATAGTAAAGTTCCCACGTAAGGTCGTGAGAGCCAATGCATAGCTGAGCGTCTCTCTCTCTATATATATATACACACACACGATCTAAAATTTGCAGTCCCATAAATGTTTCAAAGATGGATTTTCAATCCACAATATTTTCTGTGGCCCACTTAAATTTTGGATTTGTTTCTATTTGGTTCAATATCTTAACTTAATATAGCAAATTTTCAATCCACAAAGATCCAGGACGTTCATCAAATGCGATATTTGTGAATGTATTCTAGTCTAGCTAATAAACCCAGCAGGTCCATTCATCATGTGCCCCACACAGGTCTTTCACTATGTAGGCATGCATTGTAACAGGGGCAAAGAAAGGCGGCCACGAAAACGGTAGGGCCCAGCATGAAAATCAGTTATTGAGAACATTGTCGCCGTCGGTATCTGATCAGTTCTTGTCCAAGAGGTAAAGGCAAGTATAAGATAGCTCTGGCCACCCAATAGCATGCTCAATTACAACCCGGGCCATAGTCAATACTCGGATTTTTGTTTCTATGATCCAGACCCTTCATCTGATGGACCTGATCAGGTTGGAGGATGATACCCAACAAAAATCTTCATAATAGTACAATCCAAACACTAGTAGATATCTTTCATGCAGACAATTAAACAAGCAAATAAATCAAAGGTCAACCTCCAGCAAAGAAAGGCCAGTTACTGGATGGTATCCTTCGGATCCTGACCATCCATTCTCTAACCTATCTAAACAGCGTTGGAGATAAACTAATATCAGTGAGACCCATATAAAGTGAAAACCCATTGTATTATATACATCTTCTAGACAGAGGGTCGTTTAATTCCTGTGCCTATAATAGGAGGCAGATGGATCACATGTGGCCTGCATCTTTACACGTTCTACGGCTGCTTTTTAATTTCGAGACGTGGGACCCACTTGTTGTTAATCCCGACCATTGGTCTGCTGTGTCACACCATTCTGCACTCGCAGACCGCCAAGAACTCCAAGTTCCATACGCGGACCTCCATGTACCGAATATTGTAACTCTCGCTGCACTCCATGTACCTGGAAGCGGATTGCGTACTGAGTAAATTCTGTGGGTCCCACAGTCATTTATTCATTTTATCCACTCCGTCCATACATTTTAGAAGATAATTTTAGGTTGTTAGACAAAAAATAAAACATATCAAAACTTCAAATAGACCACACCACAGGAAACAGTGTGAATTGAACATTTACCATTGAAATTTGGTGAGGGCCACAGAAGTTTTAGATCAATCTCATATTTGTGTTTTCACTTAATTCATATCTTTTTGATATTATGAACAGGTTGGATGAAAAATAAACATCACTATGAGCCATAGAGAGGTTTCAACGGTGGAAATCATTATTCCCACGGTTTCCTGTGGTATGGTCCACTTGAGCATTCGATATACTTCGATTTTAGTCTCAACCACTAAAATGATCTAAAAAAACGGATGAACGGAGTAGATAAGACAAATACATTTACGGTGGGCCCAACTGAGTTTACTCAGTACCATAAGAGCCTACTGAGTAACTCAGCACGCAATCCGATTTCCACGCACCCGATGTTGCACTCCCTGCCTGCCAGAACCGACTGTTGCGCCCACAGAACAATATATATCCACCTACCGCCTTACACACGTGTGAGATAGTGTTTGGATATCGCCTGTCAACTGCGCGTTCAAATCACCACTATTTTCCTGTGGTGTGGTACACCGGTGATTTGGATCTGTCTCGTTATTGGGTACATGGCCTAAAATAACGATTCAAAATGGATGGACGGCTTGGATAAAATACTAACATCATTGTGGGGTCACTGAGCAGCGTTCAGCAGAGACGTCGCTGCCTACGCAATCCGCGTCGGGGAATCATGGTCTTAGCCTTTTCCGGATCAGAAGAATCTGGGGCGCCGATTGGGTACTTGGCAGGTTGATTAGCGAGATTAGCTATTGAAGTGACGTCACCAAGTTATGGGCTCCACCATGATGTATGTTTTGCATCCGCACCGTCCATCCATTTGGAAAGATCATATTAAAGCACCATACACATAATGATTCATATCCAAAGCTCCAGTGGACTCTACCACCGAAAACAATGAGAGAGTGAAACTCACCATTAAAAACTTCTAAGGGCCTCGAAAGTTTCCGTTCAAGCTGATATTTGTGTTTTCACTTCTTTAATGTCAATGTTAACTTATAAGGGCCACAAAAGTTTTTGATCAAGCTGATGTTTGTGTTTTCACTTCTTTAATAATATATTAACTTATGAGCAAGTTGGATCTCAAATAAATATCATGGTGAACCTAAGAAAGGTTTGAAAAGTAGGCATCACTCTCCCTACTATTTTCTGTGGTGGGGTTCACTAATGCTCTGGATCTGCTTCATTCTTTGTCTCGTTACCTAAAATGATTTCTCCAAATGGACGGACGGTGTGGATACTACATGCATATATTATGTTGGGCCACCGAACTTGGTGATGTCACTTCAGTAGCAGTTTGGCTACTCAACCTGTCAGTGATTTTTATAATGGGATGTGGTCCATCGAAAGTTTTCTTTTTATTGTTTTAAATTAGCCTTACATATAGTGATGGTAAGTTGGTAACGATCAACCCTTTCAGGTTAAGTTTCCTAAAGGTTCGTGCAGCGTAGATTCTACAACATGTATCACTCATCACTTGGGTTGTGAGGGATGGTGGATCCTGAGTCAAAACGAGCTCATATTGTAAAGAAGGCTCGAGTGGGTGTGGCAAAAGTTCTGAGCCGCGGCCCATGTTAACCCTTGTGGGCTTGGTTTTGGTTATAAGTGGAAAGGGCGGCTGATTTTACATGTGGCAAATAGGTTGGACTGCGCTCTGCAAAACAAGCCCAACCTTCCCATTGGCCGTGCTTGGGCATAGTATGTACGGCTCGACTGATTTTGGGCTGGGGTTGGACCCAAGTATGAAAGATACTTTGAACGGTTGATTGTGGCTATCACTATCCTTGGAGCTTTGCAAATCGCACATGTGTGTGCAATGAAGATCATGTACCCACCATATAGTTGTGATATCCGATCCATCCATTGAGTTGGTCCAAACTTGTGCATTTTCTCAAAAATAGATCTGATCCATTTAGCATGTGAGCCCCCCTTATTGGAAACAAGTGAATGGGTTAGAAGACTTCAGCCATGATTTCTAGAGACGTGTATTTGTTTTGCAAGCAGTTAACCACATGGGTTTTGAGCTAGATCATCAATATAGTGGATAGTGGTTCGTTCGTAAGTGGATGGATTGGATCTCGGATTTCTCATGGAACGCTGACACGTGTGATGTAAATGAGCTTTATTGCATAGGACCAGACCTTGATTGTTATAAGACCAGCCATGCCTTATGTGACAGAAATGGTGGGCAGTTAAGGAACAACATGTTCATAGGATGAGTGTAGTTGAAATCAGTGTTTGAAGTGTCGGTATCACTACAAGTTTCGCTGGCCAGGGATACAAAAATAATATCGATATCGCCGATAATATCCCTGATAACCAGAAATGCAGGGAAACATAGGAAAAATAGTGGAATTTTCAGCGAAACTTTAGGAGATGTTAAAAATGTACATATTTGCATATTTAGAAATAAAAAAAAATTGTAAAAAGAATGCATACATAACAAGTTTCCATTTAATGGGGCTTTAAAAGCATGTTCTGTTGTAAGAAATCAGTTTAACCATCCCCTCCAACCTATTTAACTATCCAACCTTCCATCCAAACATCCATCGATATTGCAAAATATCAACAACACATGTTATTTCACCAAGAAATCATCATCAATTGGAAATGAAATGAAAGATTGTGGTCTCAACATCTTGCATGTTGCAATATTGATAATATCGAGATATTATCAATATTATTAATGACGAATTAAACACTTCATACATCCATGTGCCCATGGAAAAAAATTGAAATATATATATATATATATATATATATATATATATATATATAGGTACAATGCACTCGAGCTGATTTTAACGCCCCATGAGGTCGAGCTGTGTGGGCCCCACCGTGATGCATTTCGAACATCTACCCCATAAGTGAGATGCACCATTCCATTGTGGGCCTAGGTCTCAAAAATCAAGTCAATCCGTGACTTGTGTGGACCACACCACATACAGAAGTGGAGAGGGGCTGTGCACCATTAAAACATTCATAACCATTTTTGAGGGCCCACCGAGATGTGGTTTGGAAATCCAGCCCATCCATTATGTGTGTCCCACTTGAATGAAGGTTCAGACCAAGTTTCAGGCGCATGCAAAACTCAGGTGGGCCCCACCAAGTGCTTTTATATGTTTTAATGGTGTCTTCACATAATTTTAGATGGTATGGCCCACTTGAGTTCCGTATATGGCTGATTTTTGGGATATCCCATAATTTAAAGGGGACCCATCAAAGGCACGATGTTGATGGTTGACACGCATTACGGTGGGGCCCACACAGCTCGACCTCATGAGAGCTTATCGTCAACTCAAGCGCATTGTACCTTTTCCCATATATATGTATTCTAATAAACAAAATTTTGATATTAATACGTTGGCAGTACTATTGAAATATCGTCAATACACTTATGACACAAGCATTGCCTAGAATTTACATAATCGAAAATATTGGCGATACATTGGCGATATTGATGCATTGTAAAGACAAGCGACACCTGGAATTTACATAGTTGAACATATTGACGATTACATTAGCGCTATTGCCTAGTGGCGATACTTAGCGATACATTTCTAATACTTGGAATTTCTGATACTACCAACGTTATCGGTATTGCTACCAGTGTGTTATTGGTATCGCTGAGCTGGAGATAAAGATAATATTAGAGATATTTCGATAATATCGTAGATAATTCGAACACTGGTTGAAATGAGGATGATGAGATGGATGAGTGGCAAGAAAAGGAAGGATAGAATTAGAAATGAATGCATTCAAGGGAATTTAGGACCACCAATAGGTAATAAGATGAGGGAAAGTGAACTTAAATGGTTTGGTCATGTGCAATGGAGATTAAGAACTGCACTGGATAGGAGTGAGTTGGTACAAGTTGAAGGCTCTAAAAGGGCAAGGGGAAGGCCCAAAAGAACGTGGGTGGAAGTAGTAAGAAAAAACTTGTTTTTTTTTGGCGAGAGGTAATAAAAATAATTCTATTAAAAACAGAAAAAATAAAAGATACAAAGTACAACAATAATGCCTAATACATAGGGGAAAGGTTACAAGAACTCCCCTAACTCATCAGACAAGTTCTTTTGGCATGGGGGAGTCCAAATCATCTTATTGGCTGACGAAGATAAGTACTACGCTACGGAAGCATCCACATCTGGGGCAAATCTTATCCAAATTAAGAACACTAGATGACTAATGGCCTAACTAAAGCTATGACCCTTGATAGAGTGGAATGGGAAGAAAGGATTCATGTAGTTAACCCATGGAAAGAAAGGATTCATGTAGTTGACCCCAATTTGTTTAGATAAGGCTTAGATGATAATATTGACTTGGGCCTTAATAATTATCAAATCCCTGTGCAATTAAGTGCACCACCACAGCAGCACTCAGGTTTTGACTTGTACCAACTACAATCAAACTACAACATTTTCGGAAAAGGCATAGTGGGAGGTGGTGGGCATCTCACCTTGGCCAAAGAGTTCATGTTGGTGTTTGAGTTGTTTGAACTTAGCATGGTTGCTCTTAGCGTGGAATGATGTGCGTGATGCTAAATTTGTTTCAAGCCGTTCATGAATGCTAAACCGGTACTTATTTCTAGTTACTGCCATGTTAATGAATCTTGACAGAAAAAAGGCGTATTGTTTCTGTTCTCCTCTGCTTACTAGCAAGATTCTTCTACTGATGCTTATGCTTTGAATCTCTCCTACAACCAGTTACTGCTACCATTATTAGTATTCAGGAACTGTGTGGTGCATGGGTGCTACATTCAGTCAACACGTGTCATTGTAGATGGTTTGCGCAAGAGCCAAGTCGTTCAATAGCAAGACCCCATCATTTTTCTTGTGACCCAAGATCATGATGATAGATTTTGGCTACACTTGGATGAAAGAGGAATGCTAATCGTACCTGTCAATTTTAGATTTAGGGAACATTCTATATTTGGTCTAAGGCTGTTTATAAGGGGGAACCGACTCTTAAGATGGTTAGGGTATAAGATACGTATGTACAACTGTGTATATGTACACCTGTACATACTATAGATAGATATATGGGTGGATTCATGTATGTGTTAATATCTCTTAGAAATCCCTCACCTCCCCTATATATTCTTGTTATTCTCAATGAAATAAACATAATATAGTTTTCGTAATGTAGTCTCTATCGTCGCATGGTATCAAAGCCATGTGGTGCTCATCTTGACCATCCACCTTCTCATGTCTCCCTTCCCTTCCATCTCTAACTACTTGTTTATCATTTCCGTCTCTGATTCACCATCACTTAGCCCCCAGTGAGAACCCAACTCGTCCTGAACCGATCTTCCTTTCAATGTTATCATCAACATCGACTTAAATCATTGCCACCACACCACCGATCTTCTGAACTTGCAATCTCCAGCCAAAATTGTCAGACAACCACTAGATCTAAGCATATACACCAAAGTTTGGCGGGTCTTCTCCATTCCACACCAGAACTCATCTCTGTTATAATCCTTCACTATTGCCTTCCAATCCGGTAGCCAACATGGTCGTTTCAGATTTGGCGCCCTTTCTGAATCTTTGGCAAATCTTTGACATCTCTGTAACGACAGATTTGCCCGTGGAACCCATCATTGGCACTGCAAATCTACCGTCCGTCTATAACCGTGGCAATGTCCTGGCAATGTCTTTGTTTGACACTCACATTGCCACCATTATCGTTCACCAGCACCACTATCACCATTGTCGCCATCCAAGTATGGCCCAAACCCGTTTGGCATTTGACCACATCACTAGATATAACACCTTCTTAATGCATGAGCATTTTCACACTGGGTTTGAGTGGGGTGGCCTATAGGATACAAGGGCACACTTGGGGTGGGCAGCCCGTGTGAGGCGGAACCAGTGTTTCAAATAGCGCCCGTAGTGTACGCTACGTAGCGTCCCAAATAGCATAAATTCCTTGTAGTGTACGCTATAGGGGTCGTAGCGTACGCTACAACTATGTAGCGCATAGCGTCTGTAGCGTAAGCTACAATGTATTTTTTTTACTATTTTATTTTTTTAAACTATTTTATTTTTTCACGTTTTCTTTGTTTCTAATGTTGAGGAATGTGACACTTGTATTGTACTTGATACTTTTAGCCTATGAGGTTTTTATTTCTTTTTTATAATTGTTACTTGTGGTTTCAATTAGACATTATTAATTAAAGTAGTTTGCTTAGAAAGTTATTGATGTAATAGTTATTTGATTTGGCTTATATATGTGGATTGGCTTTTGATAAATGATAACTAATAACTTTTTTGAACATGCTTATAATTGATAAAATGAATATCTTTTAGGCATTTTTATATTTTTTCCTATTTTTTCACTATTTATTATATTTGTCTTATTTTTAAATTCAAAAATAGAAGTATCGTGTAGTTTACGCTATACGCTATAGAGGGCTGAGTGCTACGCATCACGCTACCGCTATTTAAAACACTGGGCGGAACCCATGTGATGTGGGCCACACGAGGGGGGTTTGGTCGAGGACCTAACCCATGAGATGTGGGGCCTGGGCTATGAGATAAAGGGATTGATTCGGCACGCTCTATCAGTTTGATCTTTTAGAGTAAGTGGTTAGTTGTCCTGCATCACTTCTCCATCAATTTTAGCATCGTCTCTAGCAAATATGGTGATGGATATGTCGAATTGTTGCCAATTCCATCTGTACCGCTTCCGTGGTCGCAGTATTGTTGGATTTGTAATTTTCAGCAGCTTAGATGTGCACACCCATCTCCCACCATTAGGAGCCCCGTTTGTCGTTGCATCTCCATGCTCAATTGTTGTTCTTAGATCTAACGACCACAACACTTTGAACTAGCGACTAGCCAGCCGTTGCCATTGCTCGAGCTCGATTGCGCCGCTGCCAGTGCTACTATCGTAGGCTCCTATGCCCTAATTTGCTACCGTTGTCGGATATGGAGCTCTGTCTTTCTGTTTTGGCGAAACCCATAGGCCGTGATTCATTTTTCAATAGTCTTCTATTGTGGTGTTTTGCAAGTACACCGTTTATATCTGTTAGAGTATAAGATGCGTATGCACAACTGTACATCATAGAGAGCTTTATCGCTGGACTCATGTATGTCTGTTAAGATCTCCTACAGATAGGGTTTTTAAGTTAATGGGCCGCTGTTAAGATATCCTACAGGTAGGGGTGTGAACGGGCCGAGTTTGGGTTGGACCAAGCTTTGTCCAAGCCTGACTTGTATTGTGCAATTTAAGTCCAAACCTAGCCTGGGCATGTGCCGAGTCAAAATAGTCTAGCCCGAGCCCGGCCCGACATGTTTATAAAGGGTCTGGTTCGAGCCTAGGAGCGAACAGATCTGGAGCTCTCAGAGGAGGAATTGACGAAGAAGATTAGATCCGTGATGTAGACGTTGAAGGCCTTGGAGAGAAAAAATTTGGTGCTCCCATTGCCAATTGGTGTTGATGTCAAAGCCATGGGATAAGGACGGGGCTCGGCCTGCCGCAACATGGCTGGTGCGGGCCCAGAGATAGACAAAGGTGCATTTGTTAAGGCGGATGGTGGTTGGGGAGAGGCTGCAATAGTGGAAGAGGAGGGAGAGGGCGAGGTTGTGGAGGAGGACGAAGATGAAGAGGCATTGGAGTGTGTTGCGGAGAATGATGGTAGAGAGAGAGAGAGAGAGAGAGAGAGAGAGAGAGAGAGAGAGAGGATAATAAATTTTGTCAATACCACTTTCATTTAATAGACATTGTGTTTTTATGTAGTTCTGTGGTATCAATATTGTAATTTGCTATTGATGGCAACCCTTTGGCCCATTTAGAAAGAGAGGAACTCTCGATGCTTTAGAGACATTTGTTCCTCTCCGTCTAAGGTTTGAGCTCAAGCTCTCAGGGACACGAAAGACTAGTCCTCTGCTTTTGATCTGGCCGAATCATCTACGTTTCATTCCCTTCCCCTTTGAGCTATGCTTGGTTCAGGCGCTGTTTGGGCTTGAGTTTTGGGTTCCTTTCTGTTCTATGTTTGTATAGGTGGCCCGTGTTGCCGCTTCTCGTTGTCTGTTTCTCGGGTCTTTCGAGTTGTATAGTTCTTTTAGGTTGATTTAGTTTTTGTTTTTGTTTTCTTGCAGGATGCTTTGGCTCACTTTTAATAAAATTTCAATCTTCAAAAAAGTAAAATAAAATGCTATTGAATAGTTAGCATTTAAGTTAATACCATATTAAGTACACAATTTTCATTAAAAAAAAAAAAAAAACTATTGTTCTATAACTATTTCTAAAGCTCCTTCTTCCTGAACATTTCAAGGACCGCAACTTCCCACTCGTGCACCTAGATGCACACTTGTTCACACTCCAATTCCCACGTTGTGAACTAACAGATGGACTTGTGCTGGATGATTTAAGGTGCAGTTCCTTTGACTGACATGCCCAAACATCATCCCTTTAACAAGATACGACATTTATGGATTGTATTAAGTAAAACATGATGATTTTTAGTCTTAAGTTATCAGTTAGTTTTGCTCAGATGGTTTTGCATAGATTGTTGGACCACTATCACTAAAAGTATTAGTACTCTTGGTCTGTTGTTTTATATCACTGATCACACATTTCATTTGGAACTTGTACGTATGGATATGCTGGTTTTTGCATGTAATTTCCCATATACAGCTATTGATTTTTGTACAAAAGGTTTATGATGATCTTTACAATAAATTGGGAACATGTCTTCAAACTTTCAAAATGAGAGAGAGAAAGAGTAGGGACTTAGATTATGTTAGATGCATTAAGGGTGATGATCAGATGGTACTAGTTAAGGGCAATGACATCAATGTAAGGTGGAGAAGCCATTTTCAGAACTTGTTAAATGGCAATCTCTCAAGAGTGCATAGAAATAGAAGGAACCATAAACTCAAATGATGTGTTGACATTGCAAAAGGAAAGCAATTCTCGCCAAAAACCACATGGTGAGAAATGTACAGGCGACACCGCAACAGGTTTCCAATTTTATTATTTATTTATTATTATTATTATTATTATTTGAAATCATAAAAAGTAGCCACTCTTTCCAGAGGCCAACTACCCATAGATACTTTTTGTAGGGTATATGAAGTGAAAGAAGCTCTGAGAAAGATGAAAATATTAAAGGCCCTTGGACCGAATGGTACGTTAATAGAGGTTTGGAAGTGTATGGAGATACTAGGTTATTTTGGTTGACAAAGTTGTCCAAGAAGAATGTAAGATCGAAGAAAATGCTAGACGAACGGAGGAAAAGTACTGTGGTACCATTTATAAGACGAAAGGAGATGTACAGAGTTGCACTGATTATTGTGGGATTAAACTTATGAGCCACACTATGAAACTTTGGGAAAGAGTGATTAAGCAGAGACTAAGGCATGAGACAAATGTATCAAAAAATCAGTTTGATTTCATGCCAGGGAGGTCTACCAATGAGGCTATTTTCCCAAGACAATTGATGGAGAAATATAGGAAGAGAAGGATCTCCACATAGGCTTTTATGACTTCGAGAAAGCTTATGATAGGGTCCCTAGAGAGTTGTTTGGTGGGTGTTGGGAGAGAAAGGAGTTCGTAGATGATATGCTGACATGATTAATGATATGTGTGAGGGCGCAATAACAAATGTGAGGACACTAATGGAGAGACAAGTTAGTTCCTAACTATTGTAGGCTTCCACCAAGGGTCGGCATTGAGCCCAGACCTTTTTGCATTGATTATGGACAGGTTAATGAGGCATTTTTGGAAGAGATCGCATGGTGTATGTTGTTTGCAAATGACAGTTTTGATTAGCTAGACAAGGGAGGGCGTAAACACAAAGTTAGATTTATGGAGAAGTGCTTTAGAATCTAAAGAATTTAACATTAGTCGGACTAAAACAGGGTATATGGAATGCAATTTTAGCAATAGTTGGAGTCAAAATGAGGAATTGGTAAAAATTTCTGATCGAGAAGTTTCCCAAAATGACCACTTTCGATATCTTGGGTCAATAATTCATGAGAGGGGAGAGATTGAAAAGGATGTTGCCCATAGAATTCAAGTGGGGTGGAAGAAATGGAGATGTGCCTCTGGAGTTTTATGTGATCGTTGTGTACCACTCAAACTAAAAGGGTAATTTTGTAGGATGGCTATAAGACCATCCTTGCTTCATGGGACAATTTTGGGCAGTTAAGGAAGAACATGTCCATAGGATGAGCACAGCTGAAGAGAGATGTTGAGATGGATGAGTGGCAAGACAATGATAGAATTAGAAATGAATGCATTTGAAGGAATTTAGTAGTAGCACCAATATGTCACAAGATGAGGGACAGTAGACTTAAATGGTTTGTTCATGTGTGACAAAGACCAAGAACTGCACCGGTTAGAAGAATTGAGCTGGTACGAGGCTCTAAAAGGGCTGGGGGAAGGCTCAAAAGGACGTGGGTGGAGGCAATAAGAAAAGACTTGATGACCTATGGTCTAACCGAAGGTATGGCCCTTCATAGAGTGAATGGCGGAATAGGATTTGTGTAGCTGATCCCAATTAGTTGGGATAAGGCTTGGATGATGATGATGATATTGATTTTTATGATCCTGGGTTTTAATCCTATGTTGTGCACTATCCCTAAACATCAGATAATTCATTCTGAACCTGTACACATGTATATGCTGGTTCCTGCATGTTATCCCATATGCACTTCTTGATTTTCAGTCTTGGGAATCAGAATAATAATGGATACTTTACCGCTAACAAGTCTACGTGTTCAATGATATCTGACAGGGCTTTTGAGTAAGATTGTGATGACATCAGCTAGGACCATTCATCAATTGCGAAGAACTCTCCTTTTGTCTTATTTATTTTTAATATTAATAGAAGCCAAATGCTTGCCTTGTATTTATGAAAATCATTATAGAAAATTGGAATGGTTATTGTGATTGTAGCCAATGGCACTAGATCAAGTATTGTCAGATCGGGATAGTGAGATGAAGTTGATGATGACATTGCAGATTTTGAAGATCGGAGGGTAGGGCTTATTTATTTGATTGAATTTCATTTGCATTTTCTTTTCCCTTTGAAAATCTTGTTGCTAGGAAGAGGTCTCTGGCCTGGTGCATTTTTAAGAGCAGGTTGAGGCCCACTGGATTTGTGTTGACAGGATCATGGTCAGGAGGCACCATTCCAGTACCCTTTTTGTTTTTTGTTTTTTGTGATCCTGTTGACTGCTAAACGTTCAGAATCTGGGTACCTAAACCATCAACTCATTTAGGGTTGTAAATGCATTGGCTCGAGCTTGGCCAGGCCATTTCTGGGCCTTGCCCATCTTGTTGTGGGGCCTGTTAGGCCTGGAACTGCCCTATGATTGCTACTAGCCTACCTGCGTTGAAGCTTGGGTCTTGCGCCTGGGCTGGCCATTTATTTTTTGGTCTGAGAATCTGTGCCCAGTTCCGAGCCTCCGACCCTCACCACAGGCCTGAAATTTGACACCCATGCCCAATGGCAACCCAGCCTGTTGACAGCCTATCCTTCTGGATTTAATAGCTATAATGATAACCTAAGATGGATCCTTGTATCCAATGGTGTAGAATTATAGTAACCACTGTGGATAAATGTAATTTATATCTTGCAGTTGCTTGATGATTTTGTGGATGTGACCAAGGATGAGAAGCAGATCATGCACCTTTGGAATTCTTTTGTAAGGAAACAAAGGTAATCTCCATCTACTGAATGCTTTCAAGAATATTCTTTTGAATTAATGTTATTTTTGTTGTGTCTGATCAGAAGAATGTCCTTTGAAGCCTTCTTTTATGTTACTTCCTCTATTAATCTTCTCTCTGGTAGATATGGCCCTTATATATCTAGCAGATTGTAAGAAGTTGCCTCAGCAATGAATGTTATTGATAAAGAAAATTAAGGTTGCATTTGGGTGTAGAAGTGAAATGAATTGTGAACATTCAGTTCAATAAAATGAAAATTTATCTCTCTGTGTTCATAATGAGGTTGTAGCTCTCAAATTGAATTTAGTTACCTTCAATACCATTCAGATGAATAACAGAAAATGACTAAAATGATTTTAGTTTTCATAAAGAGGTGATCTTTGAAGTGCAGTTATATTTCTCTCCAGTCCCAACTTGAAGCAATGTAATTGTGATTCTAGGACCCTCAATTTGACTTGTTGCAATTTGGTTTAATTCCACCTTTCAGATTTCCAACTGTGATACTGCAAATTGTGCATCCAAATGCACCATTAAGTAGATCAGAAAATGGTATCATGACTTGTTGTAGGGTAATGAGACCATGCCCATTGTTGGTGGATGGATCGCCGTAGTCATCCATCATTATCATTGTCATCACAGCCTGACCAAAGCTATTTGCAGTTGGCTTTCCAAATACTGTTTCGCCGATTAATCCTAAGGCCCTATCCTCAGTACGTGAACAGGTGACTGCCTTAAAAACTGACAAAGCTGGTAGAAGACACTTTAGAATGTTCTATGATCCCATGATCGCACTACATGTGGAAACATTAAGATGCAAAAATCTCATGACTGAACAATCAGGACAGGATGGTGGCAGGATTTCAGGGAGCAACATATCACAACACCTGCTGAAAAAAGAATAAAAGAAAAAGAAAAAGAAAAAGAAAAGAAATGGAACAACTGTGGGGGATGAGATGTGTAGCAACCGAGGCTAAAATGACTTTTATAACCGAGGACATGAAATGATATCGCCATTCATACAATTTTGATTGCTCCAGCTAAATCTATTTTTAACCTCGGTTCTCAACAACCGAGGCTAAACATACTGTAAAGGACTAAATTGACTGATATCAATATATTTAAATATTTATTTAAAACTAATCATTCATTCAATCCACTCATGAAACAATTTCTTGGGTGGAATTGTTCAACATTAAGCACAAATAAGACAAAGGCACTCGTCATCAACCGGTGCCGTCGTGTGGATAACACTGCCCATCCATCTTTCAATCATGCATAACAAAATAACAAACAACAAATAACTCATCAAAAAAAAAGAAAATGCGAACAACGAGTCAACACATTTTCCTCCAAACTATTGTGTTATTTGTTTTAGGAAAATACTTTTTAGGGTCATATGTAAGCGGTTGTTCAATAAGTCAAATCCGGCCTCGAAAGGGTTGGGCGTCCAGAAAAGATGTGGGTGGAACTTTGGCTAATTGTTATAGTGTTTTCAAATGTTCCAAAGGTACATAGTTGAACAATTTAAATATGGTATTCTTAATGTGAAAGAGGGAGTGTTGACTATTCACAAACTAGGCCATATCTTTGCGCTTGGTGTGTGGAGTTCGGAATTCGAAATGAAGTAAAACCACAATAAGTGATTAAAGCAGTGCAACTAATAATAGGTGAGAAGAAGTTGTGCGAGTAGAAACCTTGTCAAGCCGATCAAATTCGCCCCTTTTCCCATTGAATAACGGTTCCTTACCGTTATACAACCTAGCGACCACATTCAATAGTCATTGAATATTGCTTTGCTCCCAATAGAAGTTCGGGTGGTGAGGTAATGAAAACTACAATGAGGTTGCCTAGAAATTGCAATATGTTATTGAAAGGAATTTGACATAGGCAAGACAAACATGACAAGATGAACTAGGTCCTCAATGGAAGAACTTGAGATAGAAGAAAGAACAAAAAATGTTTTTGTTATATTGAAAATCTTGGAAAAGAAAATATGTAATGAAATTACAACATCTAAGAGTAAAATCACATGTATAAGAAAAGTGGTACTTGAATGGGTCAACAACAATGAAAATAACAAAATGTGAATCAACCAAAAAGGAAAATAAAATATTAATCTTTATCACACCTCCAATAAGGATAGTTGTGTGGATTAAGCAAACCAATGTCATACTGAGGCACATCCTAAGGAGGAAGGATGAGAACAAAAATAGACGAGAAACCATTCAAGACGCATTCCACATATGTATCAAAGTCAACAAAAACCATATAACATCATCCATGACAAAACAAAAACTACGAAATGAACCAGGAAAGTAAGAAAAACTTAATGAATGGAAAATTGCGGTGATTATTTCATTGTAAAGGATTGACCAACGGATCATGTATGCAAGATCCAAACCCTCCATGAAACGGTTGGAAATAATGTTTAGGCCTTAAAAACAATTTGTTTCAATCTCACGATATCAAAATATTCTTTATTTGCTTAGAAATTATTTTTATTATTATTTTTTATAGATGGGTGAAAACCTTATTAAGGGGAAGATCTAAACGTATAGCCCACATGTGGAAAGACCAAACGCAATGAAGAAGCTTATGATTTAAAGAAACAAATTGATGGAGATGAGAAGGATAAGATTTGCTATCTATTTCTAAGTGGTAATGACAAATTTCTGGAAAGCTCCTCTATGAAAAAGAAATGAGAATTCAACAAAATCAATTTAAATATGTACTTAGTCATATTTTTTTTAGTACAAGGGAACCAACTAGTGATTTTAACCAATGGTACCTAAATCGGAAGATTTTTCTTCTTGAGCCACTTGTTTTTCTTGAAGTAGACGGTCACATTGAAGTATATATTTCAACATAGGTATAGAAAGTAATAAAATGGAAAGAAAATTAACCAATTTGCATTATTCCAGGTTGCTAAATTATAGACTTCTACAAATATGGAAGGGGATTTCAGGCGGTGAACTTGAACCACGGTTTAGAAAAACTAACAAAGGATTATCACATGTTGATCGTGCCACCGGGCCCTCGCGACAACATATATTCTAACTATGTAACATGGCCCACATTGAAGCACTGTGACACACACACACACACACACACGCACACACAAAAAAAAAAAAGAAAAAAAAAAAAGAGGATATATAAGAGAAGGGCATTTTGGGAAGAATTGGACTATTCAAACTACTCGATCAACAGGAATAATTCTCTACATGGTAGCTAAATATAAATGGAGTGTTGTATGATGGTCATGATCATATAGAATGGGAGCATGCGATACATATCCTCAAGGAGGTTGAATAGCAAAGATGGAAAATCGAAATACTTAAGATAACACGAAACCAATTTCAATAAAACAAAGGAACCCTAAAGAATATTGACCTTAGTCAATATTTCTGTGACTTACCTTCTAGCGGGCTGATTTGGTCTCTATCAATTGTTTCACATGATATTCAAACTCGTCCCCAAGTTACTGCTCCCTTAGAACTTGTATGAGTTCATGGGTAGTGGAAGACTTCATATCCACACCAATGTTACCAGGGACTCCTCCAACATACTTGCCTTTATTAGAGGGAAGACTTACAGACTAGTCACCTATACCATCAAATGTGTTAGAAAATTGTTCAAAGAAAGATGGTTATCAAACCTAGTTGAAGAGATTAAATCAATCTATCTTTTAAAAATAAAAAATAAAAATAAAAAATCAAAGGTTGAATCAATCATCAAAAGAAGAATTAGTCCAAATTTTTTGATACATTTGGGGAAAATGAAACTTAAATGGAAGAGAAGCAAATGAAATACTTTCATAGAAGTTCTTGTAAAGTACATCTGTATGAAATGTCAACGACTACAACATTCTTTGAATCACGTTATACCTTTTGGAATATATGAAGATCCATCTTGAAAAGCGCTTCGAGGATCCAAGTTAGACCAAATTTCATCTCATTATGGCAATCCAATCTTTGATGTAGATAAGTAACTACTCAATTTGAAGCTCTCGACGAGTAAAACAAGATGGTTGGATCATATCTCCTAAAGGGTTAACAACACAAGTTAGTGATGCAATGAAGGCTAGGAGTGGGCCAACACACACAAGTTTCATGAGCCCTACATAATGATCCAACGAACTAGAGATTATGTGCCCCACACTTCCAAGTGGTAACAACACGGGATCTTAGATTGGAACATCATACATACATAATGAACATGATGGATGAATTAGATTATGTATGGGCATGTGGGACTCCAAGATTGAAAGACTTCAAAATTTTCAAAACCTTAATTTTTGTATTAAGAAATATTAATTTAATTAGGAATTTGAAACAACCCAAATAGAAACTCAATCAAACTTAAATAAGAAAAAAGAAAATAAGAAACAAAAGAAGAAAGAGAAGGGTGATGACACCTATTGTGACCATAGGGAGAAGGAGGGTCTATACGTTGGGAAAGCCCCACACAATTCAACTTTTTGTGATTTGCACAGTGGGGACCACCATATGCAGCCTATTGGATCATAGGTCCACATGTACCCAAGCATAAACCCAGTTTGTCTCCTTTGATCACCACCATTTTGTTTTTAAATATTTTTGTCATTTATAAAACAAATGAATCTTTTCTTGATATCTTTCAAAAGAAAAAAAAAAAAAAGGCATCTTTTTTCTTTTCTTTTCTTTCTTTCTTTCTTTCTTTCTTTCTTTCTTTCTTTCTTTCTTTCTTTCTTTCTTTCTTTCTTTCTTTCTTTCTTTCTTTCTTCTTACTTTCTTTCTTCTTCTTCTTCTTCTTTTTTTCTTTCTTTTTTTTTTGAAAGATTACAAAATTTTATTAAAAATGAAAATGCAAACAAACCTTCTCAAAAGCAATATAAAAGTGCTCCAAGTAGCAGCCCAATAACAGCTAAAAAGAAAATCAAATTACATCCCTTCAAATTTGGAACACAAGAAGCCCATTTGACCATTGATTTTGATGAACCATATTTGGACTGAGTTTAATTTGAAATGAATTACTATGGCTACAATTTTGAAGATGTTTGGTCAATGCTTCGCATGGACACTTGATTGTAGAAATAGGCAGATGGATATTTTTTCATTTTTATCCGATGTCTTTTGGGCCATGGCAAAGGAAGCATGCAAAACCAGGATCTCAAAGTTCCACATTGTAAAATGAGAAAACGAGTTTCAAATTCTAAATGCACCCTTGTCGGATAACATTGTTGGATGAGTATCTTCTCGCATGTAAGTAATGAGCGCCAAGCAAGAAATCCTCTTCAATGAGTTGTCTTGAGAACCAAATCTCTAAAATTAATGCACATGATTAGTCAGAAGAAAAACAAGTGTTTGTATGCAGAGATGGTGCATCAATCCGGATATATGCATCTTAAATTTGGAAAAAATTCTGGATTTCACTATGAATTATGAGTCTTGCAAGACCCAAACATTCTATCCATGTCTAATGCAGGTTTTTTATACCAAGAATCATTCTCATCTGCTGAATTTATTTACAAAAATTAATTATAATAGTTCATGCATAGTGGAAACTCTCCATAATACCAAACTTGAAAACTCGAGTGCAACTTGTCTTGAACAAAATTTGAATTGGTTTTTTGTGAATTTTTATAGAAAATGAAATGTTATTAATTTTCTATGCTAGAAAATTATCATAAATTTCTCATAGTATAGGAAAAGAAAGTGACTTAAAGATGAATTCATCTAAAAGTCACACCTAATTCCTCCAAACCCCATTGTTGGAATTTGCTTTCAAAGATGAGAAGAAAAAATTTAGCATCACATCAATTAAAGCATTCACAATTGTATCCTCACAACTCAATTAAGAGGAAATCAAAAGCATACCAAAGACATATGAGTGCTACATGAAACTTAGAAAGCGATGCAAAATCGAGTTTCTTGTGTTTATTTGCCATCTTGATTTGGGAAAAACCAAAGCAAGTTCAATTTTCTTTGTCAAGTTTCATCACAATATTTAGATGACTTCATGACCTAATTCATGATTGGCTTGGGAAATCTAGTGTAAAATCATTGAGCTTTCAATGAAAGGAACCATAGAAAATTCATTTTTTATTTAATTTTTTAAAATTTCATCATAATGTCATGGTTAACGAAATGAAAAATAAAATGCCAGTTGGATGATCCTAACCATGTTATTTGCCATTTGGATGATCTTGACCCTTTGAATTGTGTATCCTAACTATTTTTCAAATCTGTTTTTTCTGGACGATGTGGTGGAAGGACGAAATGGATAGATCAGATGGATCATCAATCGATTTTCAAAATCGTAATCTCCACAAATGCTATGTCTCCATCTCTTGCTCGAAATCATCAACAAACCATGGAGAAATCAATTCAAAGGATAGAGATTCGGAAAACGATAAATCAATTCCAAGGATATATCAGGAAAATCCATTAGTCTAGGTACCTATTGGAAAAATAATTTTGAAGACGATGGTTTGACCTCAAAATCCTTTTGTTCGGAGGCAGAAGAAAGGGTTTGAACACTATCTTGACCATCCATTTTCCATGCTATTGATCAGATGGTTGATGGACAGGTTATGGTTTTGACTGGAAAAAGAGTTTCGAAATTGCACCATGCCTTGGCCTTTGAATGAACTGTTTGGTTTTCAGTGATGTTCTCAATTTTTTAAAATTTTTTAAAGATTTTCAAATTCAATTTTTTTTCAAAAATTTCAAAAATTTTCGAAATTTTAATTTTTTTAAATTCTCAAATTTTTTTAAAAAAAATCGTACTTTTTCCATTTTTTATTATTAATTTTTTAAAAAAATTTTAATTTTTAAAAGTTCTCAAAATTAAAAAAAAAATTCTTAGTACTTAAAAAATTCAAAATTCAAATCATTTTCAAAACTCTCAATTTTTTTCAAAATTTTTAATTTTTTCCAACAATTTTTTTTCAAAATTGTCAAAATATTTTAATTCTTTCAATATTCTCATCAATATTTTTAAATATAGACTTTTGGCCTCAGTTCCTATACAATAATCTAAAAAGTAGATTTTTCACTTCGGCTCTTATGACTAAGGGTAAAAAGTAGACACTTTCACCTCATGCAATTGAAGTTTAAAAAGGTAGACTTTTCGCCTCGATTCCTATGCTGAAGTGAGGCTAAAAACTAGACTTTTCGCCTTGGTTTGTATGCAAGTTGAGGCTAAAAGGTATTTTTCGCCCAGCCTTATGCCATCTGTGAGGATAAAGGACTTTTCGCCTCAGTTCTATCTGTGAGGCCAAAAGGTAGACTTTCCGTGACATCAACGATTAAAAACACATACTCTCATGGTATGGCCGAGGCACATATAGAGGCTGATTTAGCCTCCATTTTTCGAGGCTAAAAACCACAAACTTTAACCGTAGTTGCCACCAACCGAGGGAGACTTTGGCCTCGATTGTTGCCATTTTAGCCTCGATTTCTCACCACCGAGGTAAAAGGTCGATTTTAGCCTCGATTTCTCAAAGGCCGAAATCAGACGTTTTGGCTAAGTTGTTCACCAACCGAGGCAAAAGGGCAGACTTTTGACCTCAGTTTGTCACCAACCGAGGTAAAAAGGTAGACTTTTGGCCTCAATTTCTCATCAACCGAGGCGAAATGGCGGACTTTTGGCCTCGATTGCTCACCAACCGAGGCAAAGGGCAGATTTAGCCTCGATTATCACCAACCAAGGAAAAGGGAGACTTTTAGCCTCGATTTGCTCACCACCGAACTTAATTTCACTAATGAGGCAAAAGGCAGATTTTGGCCTCGATTCTCAACAACCGAGGCAAAATGGCGGATTTTTTAGCCTCGATCACCAACCGAGGCAAAAAGACTTTTGGCCTCATTACTCACCAACCGAGGCAAAGAGACTTTTGGCTCCCCACCAACTAGAAGAATAGGCAAAGTTTTGGCCTGATTTTCATCAACCGAGGCTTTTAACCTCGGTTCCTTTTATCGAGGCTAAAAATCATTTCGCCTCCTTTTTTTGAACCGAGGCTAAAAAATTGAGGCTAAAGGCCTACTTTCTTGTAGTGAATGGAACCGGGGATGAGATGTGTGGCCGAGGACATGGATATCGCCTCACACAATGATTGACAACATACTGTAAAGGACTTGACTGATATCAAATCTTATTTTGAACAATTTAGCTTTTCTTGGGTGGAGATTTCAGCACTAAGAAAAGGATTATGTGTGGTTGAAGCCCCTTTTCAATGAAAACTTCTCATCGAGGGCTATTCTCATAATGGCATCAAGGGGTGTCTTCCTGCGACGCATGGCTTTGAATGTATGAAATTAGATAATTTTTGGCTAATAAGTTGGTAGTGTTTTTCAAATGTTCCAAGGTACGTGAACAATTTCACTGGTTTCTTGTGAAAGAGGGAGTGCTGAGACCTACTATCACTACTTAGGGCCTTTGTTTTACCAATTACATTAGTAAAGGAAATGGTTAATGATTACAAATTGCTTTACTTGTCTAGTGACATCAACTACATTTGATTGCAATAATGGTAATGCTTACATTGTTTTTTTTATCTAGGTAAAATTGTAAAGATGGTAATTTTACAATGCAAAATTGTAATGATTACAAATTCCTTTATCCGTCTCCTATTACATATGCATTTGACGCCTTAATTTATGTGTTGTAACACTTGTTTAAACAAAAACTGCGAAATAGTAATGATTGCTTATTTACATTATGTTACTGTGGAAATCGGCGAAACAAATAGGCCCTTATGTTCTTTATGCTCTCTTCAATAAAATTTCGAACTATAGTTGCATGAAGTGTGAAGCACAATGGCAATAGATTTGGATGTGGGAGTGGAAATGTGTCTATTTCAAAATATTAAGTATAAACGGGAACACGATTCGGAAGTGCGATCTGAAGTGGGAGGGGAACCTAGTTAGAAGGATCGTGCAACTAAGTTTGAAACACATGCTTCTTGTGTTTGCACCTTGTGGCTGCATCTAGAATTAGTGAAATGCTCCTTTGCATTTGTGGCATGAAGAATCTTCGATTAAAAAAAAGAGTTAGAATGCTCCATCTAGGTAGCAACTAAAAAGTTTGTCGTTCTGGTTATTATTATGATGATAACTGCTCTTCTGAATGGACAAGGATTTTCATGGTTGCAGGGTGTTGGCAGATGGTCATATCCCATGGGCATGCGAAGCATTCTCAAAGTTACATGGACGGGATCTTGTCCGTGCACCAGCTCTCATTTGGTAGGAAGAACACCTCCAGAATCTATAGCACTTTGTATGCTCGTGTGTGCGTATGCATCTGTATTATTGTATTCTATCCGTCTGGTGTTATGTTGCCCAAGAATGATCACATGCTTGAATTGTTGGATTTGCATGTACCAATGAACACATGCACCTATGAGTACTATAGATGTACATGGATGCATAAACGCTTACATCTTTACCTTTGCGGGGAGGTTAGCAACTTCCCCAAATATTTATATTGACATGTGGCAGTGCCAATCATTGATCTGGGCCATTCATTCATTCATAATATTTGGGGCAAACCATGGTAAACGAAAAAGAAAAAAGTTCACGCCAGTTGGATGATCCTAACCTATTGCCATTTGGATGATCTTGACCCTTTGAATTGTTTCAACCATCTGTTTTCACGAGCCATAGATCAGATGGTTCATCAATCCAAAATGCTTGTTTATAATCATATGCAATCCATTGTGGTACCTATTAAAAAAAATAATGTTTGAAGACGATGGTTTGACCTATTTTGTTTCTGCACTATCTTGACCATCCATTTTCCATGCTATTGATCAGATGGTTAGGACAGGCTGGTGTGAGTTTTGCACCATGCCTTCCTTGAATGTACTGTTCGGAGTGATGTTCGGTCAATGCCTCCCATCAATTGCATCTCTCTCTCATTTTTTCCTCTTCTAATTTTTGTATAATATCTGCAACTGTAAAATTTTATGATTCTGTTACATGTAATTGTGATATGTTTTCTTTATTAACCATGTATATGCCGCAAACAGGTGTTGGAGGTTGTTTATGATCAAACTCTGGAACCACAGCCTTCTGGACGCCCGCACAATGAACAGCTGTAATATAATTCTTGAAAATTACTGGAATGAGAGCTTGGACCCTAAGCAGAGCTGATGCTTTTGTTTTGCTCTTTTAGAAACAGGAGATTGGCCTAGGCAATGAGAGGCAGTGGTCTAACTCACTAATCCCATGCCCCAATACGGTGTTCTCTGCTGGTAATTTAGATGATTTTTTTTCCTCTCCAAATATGGAATTATATTCTTTTTTTTATTTTACAGAGGTACCGTGAGGAAAAGTTTCCTTTGGAGGGGCTTTAGTTACTCTGACGTCATAGGGGCTTGTATTGCTTGTATTATAATTAGATAATGCAATTTATTTGTGCTGATTGAAATGCAGTATACTGTCACAGATGTAATCTTTAGTTAGGACCATTTAAAGTTACGACTGGAATTATATAGTTAATGTCATTGAAACTTCTGGTATTTTATGCATGTTGTCACCCTTTATTTTTTTTTTCTTTTTCTTACATTTTAATTACGTAAGAGTTCAATGGAGAAAGTATCCAATATTTTTCCTCATATATTTACAATGGACCCTACCTAATTAATGGACCGAATTTGCAAGATATGTAGCGCATCACCCAAATATATTATATATGTACAACTTCTACTGTGTCCCATTATTTTCTTTGTAAACAGTCTCTCTTTTCTCTCCTAATTTAACCTCTTTTTCCTTATTTAATACTCTCATTTAGCCACGGAGTCAGTGCTCTATGGGCCCCCCATTATGTATGTGTTTCATCCATTCCGTTCATCCATTTTTACCGATCACTTCAGGGCTTTATACAAAAAATGAGAGGGATATAAATCTCAGGTGGAACACACCACAAGAAAACAATGGTCATTGGATATCCATCATTTAAATCCTCCTAAGGTCCACTGTACTGTTTATTTGACATCCAATCTGTTGATTAGCTCATATAGACCTAGCTGAAGGGAAAAAACAAATATCATCTTGATTCAAACTTTTATGGCCCCAAAATATTTTAATGGTCAACGTTAATTCATCATTGTTTACTATAATGTGGTCCACTTAAGATTGCCATATACCTCATTTTTTAATATTATACCATAAAATAATCCAAAAGAAATAGACATACGGCATGGATGAAACACATACCTCATGGTATGGCCCACATAGCATCGACCTAGTTGGCAGGGGAGCAGTCGATCCGTTGCCTTTCTCCCCCAGCATTGACGCTAGCTGACTAGCTACGGAACTTAGCGATTCCCACTGCTGAAGTGATATCACATTCTGTAGGCCCCACCATGATGAATGTGTTGCATCCACACAATCCATTCATTTGGAAAGATCACTTTATGACATGAGAGAAAGAACTAAGCATATCCAAAGCTCAAATGGATCCCACCACAGAAAACAGTGGGGATTGAATGCCTACCCTTAAAACATCTTGAGGCCACGTAAGTTTTTGATCAAGCTGATAGTTGTGTTAACTTATAAACAGGTAGGATATCAAATAGACACCATAGTGGCCCTATGAAGGTGTCAACGGTGAGTGTCATTCTCCCCATTGTTTTCTGTGGTGGGGTTTACTTGAGCTTTGAATCTACATCATTCTTTAACTCATGCGTTAAAACGATCTCTCCAAATGTATGAACGGTGTGGATACAACACATACATCATGGTGGGCTCCACAGAACGCGTGACATCACTTTAGGTTCAGTAGCTAATCAGCAACCGTAAGCGTTATGACTTATGAGCATTAACTACTGACCTTAAAATACGTATGTACTATTAGTGTTTTGGAAACACATATCTCATGGACTTCAACTTTTTAAAAAATAATAATAATAATAATAAATTTTATGGATATACTTAATATGTATGTAAGATCCACTCAGACCATTAGATGTATAATCAAATAATAGGCCTAGTGTCAATAAATCAGGCTAACTAGCTATTTAAATGGGCCACACCAATGAGAATAATTAGGAGAGAGACATCAACCCTTGATTTTTACTGGGCAAATTGGGACGAAACTTTGAAATCTATTCCAACCATTAGATGTCATACCAAAAGTAAGCCTAGGTCCCAAAAATCAGATTTATATATCATTCATGTGAGCCACACTAGGGTACAGTTTGGAGGGTAAACCTTTCCATGTACACTGATTCCAATAGTGTGGTGCTCTTGAACTAGGGATGGAGATAAATTTTGAGAACTTACTATAAAATAGAGTGACATATGTGATGGCCTGGTTGATTTTACATTAACACCATGATAGCCCACCCATGCCGTGGGCACTCTTCTATGATAAAATGAAATTAGTAGGCAATGAAAGCATTTACACTAATGAAAGTTTTCATTAAATGCACAGCTAGTTGAACGAAAATGTAATGTCCAACTAGTTGTGTGTGAACGAAAATGGATGTCTTGGGCTCATCGAATCAACGGAATGCCCGGCGCCCCATGGCTACACTTACTCACAGAGAAAATAGTAGACACCTCAAGCGTGAAGAAAATAAAAGACAGAGAAAACATAAAGGCTTTAATTAATTACTATCAAAATCCAAACGAAAGAAAATAGTAGACAAAAAGGTCAGAAAGAAAAAGGAAATTGCATAAAAAAATCTAAAGGAGAGAGAGACCATGACCCACCAGAAGACCCCTCTGGATGCATTAACTTAGATGATGCTGACATGACACCTTCACTTCTACCCTCATCCATCCAGATCTCATGAATGACTGCAAGGAGAGATAAACAGGCTGAATGTGCTGGGCGGGTTCTTAGCTGTTGCGATGGAGATCTTTACCTTCAAACGATTCTGGTGGTTCCACCTGCTTTGGGGACAGATGGTGAAAGCTGTGGTTCTTGGGCTATCGTTGGTGGAACATGGCTTTCTTGGCTGGCGACAGGTGCACCGAGCACATGTTCCATCAGGTCCTTTTTGCGCCGCAGCTGCAACATAGGGTCCTTGGCCGGCTGCGGTTGCAACATTGGGCTGTCGATAGCCAGCGGTTGCAACATCTGGTCCTTGTTGGGGTTTGGTTGCAACATCTGATCCTTGTTGGGGTTTGGTTGCAACATTGGGTTCTCGATGGGCAGCGGTTGCAACAACGGGTTGGTTGGCTGTTTTAATGTAGTTCTGATAAAGGTTGGCTGTTTTGATGTAGTTCTGATAAAGACAATGAAATTGGTGTCTGTAGACAATATAGAGAAAAAAGATCACCCCTGAAACAGGGAAGAGGAAGTAGATCACCCATGGAACGGAGACGAGGAAGAGGAAAATGTCGGCACCTAGGATGATGATGTTGACAGAGATAACGACGATAACGACGGTTAGGATGATACTGATAATGATGAATCCATGAGTTTCAAGAAAATCGAGAAGAGAGATGCTTGGCCATACGAGTTATAAGTATTGCTATATATTTGGATGCGTCCTACCCACACCCGTCGCTAGACCCGAACGGTCCGCGTCCCATATATTTGTTCGCGTCGCCACGCAGCCTGTATCTCTGCATTCAGGGCACACATGCTGAGTGGTTAGATGATCTGAACCATCCATTTCGGGGAATGCATCCCATACGTGCCCATGTATGAAAGATACTTTCAACGGGTAATTGTGGCCATCACTATCCATCGATGAATCTAGAACGATGGAAAGAAAATTTTCAACGGATTGCATTAATCCTAAAAATCGAAAGTTAGGACCACCAACCAAGATGATTATCGGTTTATAGATATCCTGATTGCAACTTTGGACTGTTCAAATCATTACAACAGTTGGCTGTGTCAAAGCTTCATGGGCCATCATCATCATAATATATGTGTTTTATATATCCATTCCGTCCATCCACGTTTTTTTCAGTTCATTTTAGGGTATGATCTTAAAATTTAGGTATATATATCCAAAGCCTAAGTCGACCACACGATAGGAAATAATGGCGTTTAAGCATCTTGGTAACCATAGAAGTATAGGATAAGCTGAAATTTGTGTTTTCCATCATCCCGGGAGCAACCCATTTTTTTTAATGGTGGGCATTTCACTCGTCACTATTTCCTATGGTGTGGCCCCCTAAAGTGTTGGATTAGACTTATTTTTTAGCCCATGTATTAGCATAGTAAGGCAGAACTGATGAACGGAGGAGATCTGCCACATCATCTTATGAGGCGTACTATGTAAAAAAAGAAGAAGTGAGAAATCAGTAACGTGCATGAGCATATCACTGTTCACACCCGATTCCCGCCCCGAATTTCTCTCTCCTCTCCTTCCTCGCTTCTTACTCGACGTGACAAGCGTTCTCACGACCCTATGCAGTCTTGCACCATATCTATCACATGGGACCCACCTCACCAATCCCAACCTTCCATCGTATTCAGACTCCAGATAAACTTGGACGCGGATTTCCTGGAAGTTCCTGCGCAAGGATGCGGCGTGGGACCCACAGTGAAATTTGTGAGAAATCCACCCTTCAATCCGTTTTTCGAACTCATTTTTGGACATGTGACCAAAAATGAAGTGGATCCAAAGCTTAAGTGGGCCACACGAAAGGAAATAGTTGGGATTCATTGAGCACAGTTGAAACAAACTTATGGCCATAAAAGTTTTGTATCAGGGTTTTTTTTTTTTTTTTCACTTCATCCTAGTGAGATTGACCTTATAAACGGTTTGGATGGCATATAAATAACAAGGTGGAGCACAGGAAGGTTTCAACGGTGGGAATTTATTTCCTCAATTTTCCCTCTCTTGTGACCACTTGAGTTTTTTATACACCTCAGTTTTTCATCGCATGTCCTAAAATAAACTCGAAAAATGGATGAGCGAGATAGATTTCTCAGAAACATCAAGGTGGCCCCACCCTGCATCCATGCATAGGAACTTCCTGCTAAAGGCTTTCCCAAACTTTGCCGGTTTCCGTTTTCAAGTTCTTGACCCAACTTGATTCTAAAAATCTGAGGAACGGCTTGGATTTACTCTTGCACCACCTCAGTGGACCGCACTTAGCTTTGTTAAACTCAAAAAAATCCACGTCTCCAGCTACTGTCACAGAGGTTCCATCCGAACCGGAACTCGTTCT
The DNA here is from genome assembly GCA_030180095.1 of Magnolia changhungtana. Taxonomy (NCBI): domain Eukaryota; kingdom Viridiplantae; phylum Streptophyta; class Magnoliopsida; order Magnoliales; family Magnoliaceae; genus Magnolia; species Magnolia changhungtana. Next base: position 10,269,660 of record JASAUF010000669.1, read on the forward strand.
TACTCCGCATTCCGTGCGTAATTCCAATCTTAGCACAATTAGAGAGGATCTCCTCTCCACGTTCTTTCTCTCCTCATTTAGCACGATTCTTTTGTACTAGATAGTTGATTCCAACTTGAAAACCACCTAACAAAACCTATTTGATCTCCTATTTTCACTCTCAGAAGTTCCGTAGAGCCTATAGAAATCATCCTCAGCCGTCTATTCCAAGATAAATTCGTTAAAATGATGGACGTACTTCTCCAGCTCCTAAGAAGTTTTTAATGGTGGACGTTCAATCCCCACTTTGTGGTCCACTTAAGCCCTGAAACTACCTCAATTTTTTTGCTTATACGTTAAAATGATATGAGAAAGGTGATGAACGGCGTGAATAAAATAGTTACATCACGGTGGGCCTCACAGAGCCCTTCTCGGACAGATTACTCTCCGGCGTGGTAGAACGCAATCCGCGTCCGTGCGTAGGGTGAGTGCGTGTGTAAATTTTTATTTTTATTTTTTAAATGATTATTCATATTTCATCAATCCAAATCCAAACAGACAAAAGTCATTCCAATATTAAAAAGATTTTTTTTTGATTATTCACGTTTCATTTCATATAAAATCACAATCCGAATCAAACGGACAAAAGTCATTCCAACATTTAAGGACAAGAAAAGACAAATTTCGAAAAATGGCATAGCGCTACCACCTCACGGTCATGTCCCAGCTCCACATCATTTTGGGGCACTTTCTTGAAAAATCTTTTTTCAATACAAGAATCCCATATTTGTACAGCAAGAGAAACCAAATGCCTACCTGCAACATACTTCTTAAAATCTTTCATCGGGGGTAAAAAAACCAAATAATTTCATAAGATTGTAACAGTAGATGTGAAGTGCACAATCCGACATGAAATTTTCCTAAGCCCCCAGTTCCCATTGTACAACATTCCATTAAAATCCAAGAACCACAAACATCAAACATCATTCAATGCCCTTGAATCCAGCCAAGGAGCACAATCTGCTTCACCCATGGCTGTCCAAGAAACACACAACCTAACCAAGAACCCCTCAAAGAACCAATATACAATCTTTGCTCAGTGGTTTCAGATGATGTTGTCAAGCCAAAAACATGCAAACATGCATCCTTTGCTCGGGTGTCATGGGAGCAACGTGCCCTGTGTAAGCCCTACCACTCATCAGGTGTGAAATACGTGAATATAAGAAAGAAAAGTGACAAACACCACACAAAGGTGTGGCCCACGTGATCTATAAACTGCTGGTGTGTTTTTTTTTTTTTTGAAAGTAAACCCATTCACGATGGCGTGGATTACGTACTAACCCTATTGGGACTGGCCGGGTCTAGCTTGATCCCTAACTTTGGGGCCACCGAGATGTATGTTCCTTACATCCATACCGTCCATCCATTTTCATAGTTCATTTTAGGGCAAGATCCCAAAAATAAAGTAGATCCAAATTTTAGGTGGACCATACTATAAGAAACCGTTGTTGTGATTGAATCCCCACCATTAAAATTTTTGTAAGGCAACAGGAATGTTTATCTGCCATCCAACCTATTGATAAGGCCACAAAGATCTGAATGAAGAGACTGCATAAATATCAGATTGATCCAAACCTTTTGTCGTCCAACTTTTTAATAGTTGCTTACCACTATTTCCCATATTATGGTCCTCATGAAATTTAGATGTACTTCATTTTTGGGTTAATAACTTAAAATGACTTTTCAAAACGAATGGACGGAGTGGATATTGAGCACATATGTCACCGTTGAAACCTCTCTAAGGCTTACCATGATGTTTTTGAGAAATCTACCCCATCCATCCGTTTTTTGAGCTCATTTTAGGAGCTGAGACCAAAAATTAGCAGGATCCAAGATTAAAATGGGCTGAACTAAAGGAAAAGGTAGGTAAGTAATTTTCTACCCTTGAAACCTCCTGAGGTCGACAATGATATTCGTAATGTCATTACCACTGAGATGAACTGAAATCACTAATATTAGCCTGATTGAAGGCTTCTGAGCCCCATGAATATTTCAACGGCGTGTGTTCATTCCTTATGTTTTCGGCCCACTTGATTATTATATCCTTATCATTTTTGGATTCATATCTTAAAATGATCTCACAAAACGGATGGACGGATTGGATTTCTCAAAAACATCACGGTGGGTTCAACTTAGATTTTCAGTGAAAAAACTTAACGTGAAAGGCTTCCGTGGCATCCTTCGGAATAGGCGAAGAGGGATGTGAGAAAGAAACTCGCTGTTTAAAACTCGTGCATAAGAGTGCCTTCATCCGGACCATCTACCTTATCCGACGGTTGATAGTAAGGTTCGCACATAAGGTGTTAGCTCGTAACTGAGCCTCTCTCTCTCTCTCTCTCTCTCTCTCTCAATCGAGCTCTCTCTCTCTCTCTCTCTCTCTCTCTCTCTCTATATATATATATATATATATATATATATATATATATATATATATATATATATATATATATATACACACACACACACAATCTAAAATTTGCAGTCCCATAAATGTTTCAAAGGTGGATGTTCAATCCACAATATTTTCTGTGCCCCACTTAAATTTTGGATTTGTTTCGATTTGGTTCAATATCTTGACTTAATATAGCAAAATGTTCAATCCACAAAGATCTAGGACGATCGTCAAATGCGATATTTGTGAATGTTTTCTAGTCTAATAAACCCAGCAGATCCATTCATCATGTGCCCCACACAGGTCTTCCACTATGTAGGCATGCATTGTAACAGGGGCAAAGAAAGGCGGCCACGAAAACGGTAGGGCCCAGCATGAAAATCAGTTATTGAGAACATTATCGGTATCTGATCAGTTCTTGTCAAAGAGGTGTAAAGGCAAGTATAAGATGTGGCCCTGGCCACCCAATAGCATGCTCAATTACAACCCGGGCCATAGTCAATACTTGGATTTTTAATTTTCCATGATCCAGCCCCTTCATCTGATGGACCTCAGGTTGGAGGGATGATACCCAACAAAAATCTTCATAATAGTACAATCCAAACACTAGTAGGTATCTTTCATGCAAACATTTAAACAAGCAAATAAATCAAAGGTACACCTCCAGCAAAGAAAGGCCAATTACTGGAGGGTATCCTTCGGATCCTGACCATCCATTCTCTAACCTATCTAAACAGCGTTGGAGATAAACTAATATCAGTGAGGCCGGTATAAAGTGAAAACCCGTTGTATTATATACATCTTCTAGACAGAGGGCCGTTTAATTCCTGTGCCGATAATAGGAGGCGGATGGATCACATGTGGCCCGCATCTTTACACGTTCTACGGCTGGTTTTTAATTTCGAGACGTGGGACCCACTTGTTGTTAATCCCGACCATTGGTCTGCTGTGTCACACCATTCTGCACTCGCAGACCGCCAAGAACTCCAAGTTCCATACGCGGACCTCCATGTACCGAATATTGTAACTCTCGCTGCACTCCATGTACCTGGAAGCGGATTGCGTACTGAGTAAATTCTGTGGGTCCCACAGTCATTTATTCATTTTATCCACTCCGTCCATACATTTTAGAAGATAATTTTAGTTTGTTAGACTAAAAATGAAACATATCAAAACTTCAAATAGACCACACCACAGGAAACAGTGTGAATTGAACATTTACCATTGAAATTTGGTGAGGGCCACAGAAGTTTTAGATCAATCTCATATTTGTGTTTTCACTTAATTCATATCTTTTTGATATTATGAACAGGTTGGATGAAAAATAAACATCACTATGAGCCATAGAGAGGTTTCAACGGTGGAAATCATTATTCCCACGGTTTCCTGTGGTATGGTCCACTTGAGCTTTAGATATACCTCGATTTTAGTCTCAACCACTTAAATGATCTTAAAAAACGGATGGACGGAGTAGATAAGACAAATATATTTACGGTGGGCCCAACCGAATTTACTCAGTACCATAAGAACCTACTGAGTAACTCAGCACGCAATCCGATTTCCATGCACCCGATGTTGCACTGGCTGCCTGCCAGTACCGACTGTTGCACCCACATAACAATATATATCCACCTACCGCCTTACACACATGTGAGATAGTGTTTGGATATCGTTTGTCATCTATGCGTTCAAATCACCACTATTTTCCTGTTGTGTGGTCCACCTGTGATTTGGATCTGCCTCATTATTAGATTCATGGTTTAAATAACGATTTAAAATGGATGGACGGCTTGGATAAAATACTTACATCATTGTGGGTCACTGAGCACCGTTCAGCAGAGACGTCGCTGCCTACGCAATCCGCGTCGGGGAATCATGGTTTTAGCCTTTTCCGGATCAGAAGAATCTGGGGCGCCAATTAGCTACTTGACAGGTTGATTAGCGAAATTAGCTACTGAAGTGACGTCACCAAGTTTATGGGCTCCACCATGATGTATGTTTTGTATCCACACTGACCATCCATTTGGAAAGATCATATTAGGGCACGATACACAGAATGATTCATTTCCAAAGCTCGAATGGACCCCACCACAGAAAACAATGGGAGAGTGATACTCACCATTAAAAACTTTTAAGGGCTACAAAAAGTTTCCGATCAAGCTGATATTTGTGTTTTCACTTCTTTAATGTCGATGTTAACTTCTAAAGGCCACAAAAGTTTTCGATCAAGCTGATATTTGTGTTTTCACTTCTTTAATAACATATTAACTTATGAACAAGTTGGATCTCAAATAAATATCATGATGAACCTTAGAAAGGTTTCAACAGTAGGCATCACTCTCCCTACTATTTTCTGTGGTGGGGTCCACTACTGCTCTGGATCTGCCTCATTCTTTGTCTCGTGACATAAAATGATTTCTCCAAATCGACGGACGGTGTGGATACTACATATATGTTGGGCCACCGAACTTGGTGACGTCACTTCAGTAGCAGTTTGGCTACTCAACCTGTCAGTAGCTAATCCGCATCCAGATGTGATGATCCTATATATTGATTTTTATAATGGGATGTGGTCCATCAAAAGTTTTCTTTTTATTGTTTTAAATTAGCCTTACATATAGTGATGGTAAGTTGGTAACGATCAACCCTTTCAGGTTAAGTTTCCTAAAGGTTCGTGCAGCGTAGATTCCACAACATGTATCACTCATCACGTGGGTTGTGAGGGACGGTGGATCATGAGTCAAAACGAGCTCATATTGCAAAGAAGTCTCCAGTGGGTGTGGCAAAAGTTCTGAGCCGCGGCCCATGTTAGCCCCTTTTGGGCTTGGTTTTGGTTATAAGTGGAAAGGGCGGCTGATTTTACATGTGGCAAATGGGTTGGACTGCGGTCTGCAAAACAAGCCCAACCTTCCCATTGGCCGTGCTTGGGCATGTATGTACGGTTCAACCGATTTTGGGCCGGGTTTGGACCCAAGTATGAAAGATACTTTGAACGGTTGATTGTGGCTATCACTATCCTTGGAGCTTTGCAAAGCGCACATGCGTGTGCAATAAAGATCATGTACCCACCACATAGTTGTGATATCCGATCCATCCATTGAGTTGGTCCAAACTTGTGCATTTTCTCAAAAATAGATCTGATCCATTCAGCATGTGAGCCCCAGTATTGGAAACAGGTGAATGGGTTAGAAGACTTCAGCCATGATTTCCAGAGACGTGTATTTGTTTTGCAAGCAGTTAACCACCTGGGTTTTGAGCTAGATCATCAACATAATGGATAGTGGTTCGTTCGTAAGTGGATGGATTGGATCTCGGATTTCTCATGCAACGCTGACACGTGTGATGTAAATGAGCTTTATTGCATAGGCCTGTGCGCTTAGAAAAGCTCCACGTTGGCAAAATGTAAACGGTTTTCAATCCTGACATGTGGGGCATGGTTCATCAACCCAACAGGTGTGGCCCATTTATCTGTGTGTACCTCGTTAAGATGAAAGAATTAGCCTAAAACCACAGTACTTAAATCTCGGGTGGGACATACCACGTGAATTTGAAGGTTTTTAGTTATAATTTCTTAAAACACAATTTTCAATTTTCTCCAAAATTACAAAAATATTCTTCTAAAATAATTTTTTAACATTTACAAAGGGTTTTTAGGTACTTTTCTTATCCCCCTTATTTTCTCTTCTCAAATTCTGCTTCTGTGAAATGACTAAATTACCCATATAAGGTGGCATTTTTTAAGTAATTGGGGAGGTTGCATCTCGAAAGCCCATTTCTGTTTTGGACTAAAGCCAGCCCGGCAGGCAGGAAGGTTTGAGAATGCAACACGCCTGTACAGGCGGATCAACTTGCCAACCTTACATGCATTGGACACATCGGAGGCATGCATGTGGGTGGGCCCAATTGTATAGGTCATGTATGATGGGGTTTTTTTCCCCGTCTACGACCGGTCCTGAGCCCCTCTCGACCGGTCGTGGGAGGTGCTCGACCGGTCGTAGGTTCGAGCCCTGGCACGACTCGAAGTCCAGCCGAGTTCGTGTCGTTTTTTTTTTGTAGCTAGGGACCTGGTCGTGGGAGAGCTACGACCGGTCGTAGGTGGTCTACGACCCGTAGGAGAGCCAGGACTAGTCGTAGGTTACGCAGATTGTTCCGCGATTTTGCGCTGAAATCGGATTTGAGTCCTTTCGCAACTGGGATGCGGAAAGGAGTTTCCCAAAACTATAAAAGGGGTTGCCTAGGTTTTTCTAGGTATCACAAAATAGCAAGAGGGTTTCCTAAAGCTTTGCAAGGGATTTGCTAAAGGGTTTAGGGCTATCAAAGGTGAGAGAGAGGGAGAAAAGAGAGAGAAGCTTATAGAAGGGAGGTTCGCTCGTGGAGGTTCTCTACATTGCAATCTACATCTCAGCGCTTCATGTCCTCGTAATCGGTTAGATCTCTCCGTTTCTCTATTTCTCTTATTGTTTATCCACTCCTGCGTGAGTGAAGAAGATTGTAACGTTCTACTTTATAGTGGATTGTTGATCTGGACGAGGTCCCGTGGTTTTTACCTCTTTGAGGGTTTTCCACGTAAAAATCTCTTGTGTGGTGTGTGATTGATGCTTTGATTTATTTCATTGCTTTATCCATAATTCTGGTTTGTTCTGGAGGGCTAGATCCTAAGGTTTTGTGCAAGGCCCCCAACAAAGTGGTATCAGAGATAAGTTCATTGAACAGGTAGGATCGGTTTGAGTTATGGAAGGTGGCTCTAGGATGATCAGCCTCAATGGTTCTAACTGGACCATATGGAAGGCTAAGATGGAGGACTTGCTTTATTGCAAGGACCATATTCTCCAATCTCGGCATATCAAAGCAAAATCCAAGGATATATGACTGATGATGATTGGAAGAAGATGGACCGAAAGGCGGTGGGGTTTATCGACAATGGTTGGATGATTAGTGTTTCACCATGTGTCTACTGAAACCTCAAACAGAAAGCTCCATGGCTAAAATTACAAGGGCTGTATGAGAGGAAGACAGCCGGTAATAAGATATTTCTGATAAGACGACTTGTAAATCTCAAGTTCAAGGATGGTGGTTCTGTGGCCGAGCATATGAATGAGGTCAGCAATATAGTGAACCAACTCACCTCTATGAAGATGGTCCTGGATGATGAATTGCAGGCTTTACTATTGCTTAGTTCATTGCCTGACAGTTGGGAGACATTGGTGGTGTCTCTAAGTAACTCCGCGCCAGACGGAAAGATATCCATGGAACAGGTAACTAGTTGTCTCTTCAATGAGGAGACAAGGAGGAAGTCTCATGGGTTTCAAGAAGAGGCTCTTGTGACACAGAACGGGGGGAGAGGAAAGAACAGGAAGGGCGGGAAGGCCCGAGATAAATCAAGAGGCAAGTCGAGTAACAGAAAAGATGTTGAATGCTGGAATTGTGGCAAGAAGGGCCACTACAAGCATGAATGTCGTGGTAAGAAAAACGACAAGAAAGGAAAAGGGAAGGAAGAAGAATCTGATTCCACTGCGGTCGCTTCAGATGGCGACATGGTAGTTATTCTTTCTACAGACCACGATGTATGTCTCACGGCTACGAGTCAGGGCACCGACTGGGTGATAGACTCGGGAGCTTCTTTTCATGCGACTCCACACAGGGACTCCTTCACAAGCTACAAGTCAGGTGACTATGGGACTGTGAAGATGGGAAATTCTGGCGTATCAAAGATCGTGGGAGTCGGTGATATTTGTGTGAAGACCGATGTGGGCTGCACATTGGTTCTCAGGAAGTGAGGCATATCCCAGACCTTCGCCTCAACTTGATGTCGACGGGAAGGCTGGATGATGATGGCTATGAAAGCCGGTTTGCTGGTGGGCGATGGAAGCTCATCAAGGGTTCGTTGATCGTGGCTAGAGGAAAGAAGTGTTGCACCCTGTACAAGGCAAGTGTCAGTATGTGCAAGGGTGGGTTGAACGCGGAAGATTCGGCTATTGACATGTGGCACAGGCGTCTAGGCCACATGAGTGAAAAAGGGCTTCAGCTACTAGCGACAGCTCCTTCCAGACGTGACAGGTATGCCTCTCAAAACCTGTCTTGATTGTTTATCAGGGAAACAGCATAGAGTTTCATTCATTAAAACTGCTTCTCATGTTAATAAAGTGCATGCATTAGATTTGGTTTATTCTGATGTTTGTGGTCCTATGAGGACAAAACCTTGGGTGGGGCATTGTATTTTGTCACTTTTATAGATGATGCATCTAGGAGGGTTTGGGTTTATGCTTTGAAATCCAAGGACGAGGTCTTTGGTGTGTTTAAGTTGTTTCATGCTATGGTCGAGAGAGAGACAGGTAGATCATTGAAGTGCATCCGCACTGACAATGGTGGTGAATACATTGGCGACTTTCACGAGTACTGCAAGTCCAGGGTATACGGCATGAACAGACGGTTCCCAAGACCCCCCAGCATAATGGTGTAGCTGAGCGAATGAATCGCACCATTGTTGAGAGAATCAGATGCATGTTATCCCATGCGAAGTTGCCCAAGACGTTCTGGGGAGAAGCAATGCGCACAGCGGTGTATTTGATAAACAGGTCTCCATCAGCCCCGTTGAATGGAGAAGTACCTGAGAAGGTGTGGACTGGACAGGATCCATCGTATAGTCATCTCAGGGTGTTTGGATGCAGGACATCCGTTCACGTACCAAAGGACGAGAGGTCCAAGCTCGATATGAAGATCAGGCAGTGTGTGTTCTTAGGGTACGGTGATGAAAAATTCGGTTACAGGTTATGGGATCCGACCGAGAAGAAGCTCGTCAGGAGCAGAGATGTGGTTTTCTTTGAAGATCAGTGTATCGAAGACATTGGTAAACCAGAGAAGAACCAGCCTAGTTCAGGTGAGCTAGAGGACATGGATCCGATTACTCCTCCCGTGGTGCCTGATGACGGGGGAGTACAGCAAGGTGCAGAGGACGAGGAAGTTCCTTCAGAAGATGGACCAGGGGAGCAGCCCCCACTTGATCCACCTGTTGAGCCACAGGTGAGGAGGTCATCTAGGGACAGACGCGTCCAAGAGGTACTCACCGCACGAGTACATTATGCTAACCGATGGGGGAGAGCTAGAAGATTATTCTGAGGCCCTAGCCGACGAGCATAAGGAGGAGTGGTTGAAAGCTATGCAAGAGGAGATGGAATCCTTGCATAAGAACCACACCTATGATATGGTGAAACTGCCTAAGGGCAAGAAAGCTCTGAGCAACAAGTAGGTGTTCGAAAAAGAAGAATTCACGAGACGAGGTTCAAGGCCAGACTTGTGATGAAAGGTTTTGGTCAGAGAAAAGGTATAGACTTCGAGGAGATATTCTCACCAGTGGTGAAGATGACATCCATACGGTGTGCTTGGGTTGGCGGCTAGCATGGATCTGGATCAGTTAGATGTTAAAACGCCTTTCTCCATGGTGACCTGGAAGAAGAGATCTACATGCACCAACCAGAGGGGTTCGAAGTCAAGGGCAAGGAGCATATGGTGTGTAGGCTGAGGAAGAGCTTGTATGGGCTGAAACAAGCTCCACGGCAATGGTACAAGAAGTTCGATTCGTTCATGTTACAGCATGGGTATGACAGAACGGAGTTGGACCACTGTGTGTTTATGCGTAAGTTCTCAGATGGTGATTTCTTAGTTCTGCTATTATACGTTGATGACATGCTCATCATGGAAAAAGATATCAAGAAGATTGACAGGCTGAAACAGAGTTGGGTAAGTCTTTTGCGATGAAAGACTTGGGCCCGGCTAGACAGATCCTAGGAATGGATGTATGAAGCGAGGAAGCTTTGGCATCACAAGAGCGTATATTGAGAAAGTCCTAGAGCGGTTCAATATGAATGCAGCCGGTTTCGGCCAAGCATCACTAGATGGTCACTTGATTGAGCGACAAAGTGCAAAAGTGTCCCAAGACGAAGGCGCAGGTGGAAGAGATGCGGAAGATACTCTACGCATCAACTGTAGGAAGTTTGATGTATGCTATAGTGTGTACACGCCTGACATAGCATATGCGGCAGTGTTGTCGCCATTGCAGTACCTTGTCAATCCTGGCAAAGAACATTGGGCGGTAAAATGGATACTACAAGTATCTAAGAGGCTCATCCAGTTGAGCCTATGCTATGGTGTGGTAAACTGTGTTAGAGGGCTACACGTATGCAGATATGGCGGGTGACATAGATTCCAGGAAGTCTACATCGGGGTTCATGTTCATGTTTGCAGGGGAGATGAGCAAGCTACGAAGGTCGTAGCATTGTCGACGACAGAGGCCGAATACACCACGTAAGCATGTAAAGAGATGCTTTGGATGAAAAGGTTCCTACAGAACTTAGGAAGCGGGAGGAGCACGTGGTCTATTGCGATAGTCGAGTGCTATACACTTGAGCAAGAATCCAAGTCGGCATTCCAAGTCGAAACACACATAGAGATTCGGTATCAATGGATCGTGGGATACTTTGGAACAAAAGGTGTTACGCTACTTGAGAAGGTCCACACGGACGATAATGGGTCAGACATGATGACCAAGGCTTTGCTCAAGGGCAAGTTTGAGGTTTGTAGAAACCTGGCTGGCTTGAAGAAGGTGGATCCTTCCTGGGTCAAAAAGGGAGAGATTTGATGGGTTTTTTTGTCCCGTCTACGACCGGTCCTGAGCCCCGCTCGACCGGTCGTAGGTTCGAGCCCTGGCACGACTCAAAGTCCAGCGAGTTCGTGCTGTTTTTTACTGTAGCTAGGACTGGTCGTAGGAGAGCTACGACCAGTCGTAGGAGAGCCAGGACTAGTCGTAGGTTACGCAGATTGTTCCGCGATTTTGCGCGAAACTGCGGATTTGAGTCCTTTCGCAACTGGGATGCGGAAAGGAGTTTTCCAAAACTATAAAAGGGGTTGCCTAGGTTTTTCTAGGTATCACAAAATAGCAAGAGGGTTTCTAAAGCTTTGCAAGGATTTGCTAAAGGGTTTAGGGCTATCAAAGGTGAGAGAGAGAGGAGAAAGAGAGAGAGGAAGCTTATAGAGGGAGGTTCTGCTTCGTGGAGGTTCTCTACATTGCAATCACATCTCGCCTTCTATGTCCTCGTAATCGGTTAGATCTCTCCGTTTTTCTATTTCTCTTATTGTTTATCCACTCCTGCGTGAGTGAAGAAGATTGTAACGTTCTACTTTATAGTGGATTGTTGATCTGGACGAGGTCCCGTGGTTTTTACCTCTTTGAGGGTTTTCCACGTAAAAATCTCTTGTGTGGTGTGTGATTGATGCTTTGATCTATTTCATTGCTTTATCCATAATTCTGGTTTGTTCTGGAGGGCTAGATCCTAAGGTTTTGTGCAAGGCCCCCAACAATGTAGCCGAAAACTAAAAGCCGATTCCTTCAATGTGTGGGCCACATATATGGTGATGGTGGACTGGTGAGATGGTTGATCTAACTTTTAAGCGTTGTTTTGTAAATGGATGAGAAACCTGGAGGAACGATTGCATGCCTCATGCATGTGCCAGTTTTGCACGTGGCTGCCTGTAGGGTCAGAAAAATCCGATTGGGTAGATGTTTATGGGGAGACTTTTCTAACCCTGCTTGCACACGTGACTAAGTTTTATTATTATTATTATTATTTTCAAAGATTGGTGGGAGCGCAGCACCACCTATTTTTAATTATGAATAGAGATGTACAACCATAGATGAAGGTGGGCTCCACAAAAACTGGGCCTCACCTTCCAAGGTGGGACACGTGACTAAGGTTGCAAGACTGCAAATGGCCCAGACCTGGGCCAGTAGAATCAGAAGATCCGGCCCATACTAACCCACTTCTGGTTCCTTGCAGCGATAACAAATGAGTATACATAATGTCGGCCTCATGAACGTATACATTTTATTCATGCAAAAAAGTTTTGAATCAAACTGATATTTATGTTTTCAGGTCTGTCTGAACTTATGAAGAGGTAGATGGCGGTATGCCTTTAAGAAGGTTTCAACTTTAGGCGTCATTGTTGTCACCTCTGCTTCCTTTGATGTGGTCCAGTCAGGTCGTCTATTTGCCTTTTTTGTTGGTCTCATGTGGCTAAATGCATGATCCCTCAAAATAGATGAATGACTTATATCAATTTTATTTATTTATTTTTTTTTATGGGTGTGCCCCCACAGAACCCCTGCGGTTTCAGTGGATCCCCCATCCAGCAAGGCGGGTAGGATCGTAGACCGTGGGGCCCACTGTGATGTATGTGCCTAATATCCATGCCGTTCATTCGTTTCGAAAAATCATTTTAAGTCAATAACCCAAAAATGAAGCAGATCTAAATTTCATGTGGATCATAATACAGGAAACTGTGGTAAGCGACTATTAAAAACTTGGACCACAAAAGTTTTGGATCAATCTGATATTTATGCAGTCTCTTCATCCAGATCTTTGTGACCTTATCAATAGGTTGGATGGCAGATAAACGTTCCGGTTGCCCCATAAATTTTTTAATGGTGGGGATTCAATCACAACCGTTTCCTGTGGTATGGTCCACCTAAAATTTGGATCTGCTTTATTTTTGAGGAAATGCACCTATTATTAGTCTATTTATAAATTTAGGTCGAACATTTTACAAGACCATTTATACACTTGTTCAAAGAGTCAACAAACATAATTCATTTGAATAATGAAAATGAGCTTTTTTATAATTCTAGCTTCTTCTTTTTTTTTTTTTTTTTTTTTTTTTTTTTTTTTAAATTAAAAAAAAAAACAATCCTTCCACTAATTGGCTTGGCCTTACTATGCATAGGGAAGGGATGTGACCACTGCTATCTACATGGTGTGAGGGACAACATGCATGAGATCCACCCTATCCATCAAGTGTGCTACCATATTTCTACCATGGATCTAAAAATCAATACAATCCAAGTGTACACGTACACCATAATGAATGAAGTAAAAAGTCCGAATGAGTTCCATGCGAACTAGTGTGCAGCCGGCCATGAGAGAGAGAGAGAGAGAGAGAGAGAGAGAGAGAGAGAGAGAGATGCTCACACACAACTAGTTGGACCATTTAAATTGGTCGAGCTAGATGTGCATTAAATGTCAAAATTTCTATTTTCATCCACATGTAATGCACTACATAAGTATGTTGGGAATTATGTATCATAGATCCAACCTATTTATTAAATAAAGCACACTAATGAAATTTTATATACTAAAATTTAGTAAATTTTTATCACCATTAGAGCCACACATGTAACTTAGTCTAGACTATTGGAGCAGATTTCTAACAGTTCACTTTTCTTGTAGAGTGTATTGTACTATTGATTAAAAAAAAATATTTTTTCTCATATATTTACAATGGACCCCACTTAAAATATTTTTTCTCATATATTTACAATGGACCCTACCTAATTAATGGACCGAATTTGCAAGATATGTAGCGCATCACTCAAATATATTATATATGTACAACTTCTACAGTATCCCATTATTTTCTTTGTAAATAGTCTCTCTTTTCTCTCCTAATTTAACCTCTTTTTCCTTATTTAATACTCTCATTTAGCCACGGAGTCAGTGCTTTGTGAGCCCCCATTATGTATGTGTTTCATCCATTCCATTCATCCATTTTTACCGATCACTTCAGGGCTTTATACCAAAAATGAGAGGGATATAAATCTCAGGTGGAACACACCACAAGAAAACAATAGTCATTGGGTATCCACCATTTAAATCCTCCTAAGGTCCACTTTACTGTTTATTTGACATCCAATCTGTTGATTAGCTCATACAAACCTAGCTGAAGGGAAAAAACAAATATCATCTTGATTTAAAACTTTTATGGCCCCCAAAATATTTTAATGGTCAATGTTAATTCATCACTGTTTACTATAATGTGGTCCACTTAAGATTGCCATATACCTCATTTTTTAATATTATACCATAAAATAATCTTAAAAAATAGACATACGGCATGGATGAAACACATACCTCATGGTATGGCCCACATAGCACCAACCACTGGTTGGCAGGGGAGCAGTCGATCTGTTTCCCTTCTCCACCAGCATTGACGCTAGCTGATTAGCTATGGAACTCAGCGATTCCCGCTGCTGAAGTGATGTCACGTTCTGTAGGCCCCACCATGATGACTGTGTTGCATCCACACCGTCCATTCATTTGGAAAGATCACTTTATGACATGAGAGAAAGAACTAAGCAGATCCAAAGCTCAAATGGATCCCACCACAGAAAACAGTGGGGATTGAATGCCTACCCTTAAAACATCTTGAGGCCATTTTCGATCAAGTTGATAGTTGTGTTTTCCCTTATTCCATGTCCGTGTTAACTTATAAACAGGTAGGATATCAAATGGACACCAAAGTGGCCCTATGAAGGTGTCAACGTTGAGTGTCATTCTCCCCACTGTTTTCTTTCTGTGGTGGGGTTTACTTGAGCTTTGAATCTACATCATTCTTTAACTCATGCCTTAAAATGATCTCTCCAAATGTATGAATGGTGTGGATACAACACATACATCATGGTGGGCTCCACAGAACGTGTGACATCACTTTAAGTTCAGTAGCTAATTAGCCGCCGCAAGCGTTATGACTTATGAGCATTAACTACCGATCTTAAAATACGTGTGTACTATTAGTGTTTTGGAAACACATATCTCATGGACTTCAACTCTTTTTTTTTTTTCTTTTTTTTTTTTTTTTTTTAAATAAGAATAATAATAATAAATTTTATGGATATACTTAATATGTATGTAAGATCCACTCAGACCATTAGATGTATAATCAAGTAATAGGCCTAGTGTCAATAAATCAGGCTAACCAGCTATTCAAATGGGCCACACCAATGAGAATAATTAGGAGAGAGACATCAACCCTTGATTTTTACTGGGCGAATCACGACGAAACTTTGAAATCTATTCCAACCATTAGCTGTCATACCAAAAGTAAGCCTAGGTCCCAAAAATTAGATTTATATATCATTCATGTGAGCCACACTAGGGTACAGTTTGGAGGGTGAACCTTTCCATGTACACTGATTCCAATAGTGTGGTCCTCTTGAACTAGGGATGGAGATAAATTTTGAGAACTTACTATAAAATAGAGTGACATACGTGATGGCCGGGTTGATTTTACATTAACACCATGATAGCTCACCCATGCCTTGGCCACTTTTCTATGATAAAATGAAATTAGTAGGCAATGAAAGCATTTACATTAATGAAAGTTTTCATTAAATGCACGTCTAGTTGAACAAAAATGTAATGTCCAACTAGTTGTGTGTGAGCATTACTCTTATATATATATTCCATATATATATATATATATATATATATATATATATATATATATATATATATATATATATATATATATATTTGGAAATATATATATGGAAAAGGTTTGATGCTGTTAAGCTCATGGGAATGTGGGCCCCACCATGATGTATGTCAAACATCAACATCGTGCATATTGATGGGTCCCCTTTAAATTATGAGATATCCCAAAAATCAGCCATATACGGAACTCAGGTGGACCATACCATCTAAAATCATTTGAAGACATGCGTAAAACATATAAAAGCACTTGGTGGGGCTCACCTGAAATTTGGATGCTTCTGAAACTTGGTCTGACCCCTCATCCAAGTGGGACACGCATAATGGATGGGCTGGATTTGTGAACCACATCTCAGCGGGCCCAAAAAATGATTATGAATGTTTTAATGGAGGGTAACCCCTCTCAACTTTTGTGCCACACAAGTCACAAATTGACTTGATTTTTTAGCCCTAGGCCCACTATGGAATGGTGCATCTGACTGATGGGGTAGATGTTCGACATACATCTTGGTGGAGCCCGCACACCTCGACCTCATGGGGAGTTCCCATGAGCTCGACCGTATAGAACCTTTTCCCGTATATACATATGGAGAGAGAGAATCATGCTCACCTGTGTAGTTTCTTATGTGAGCACTCCTGTACGTGCACCTTTACACATGTGTCATGGGCACAAAATCCGAACGGTCCATAATATGTGTGTGATCCAGACTTAGATGAGTAAAATTAGAATTATGAATAGACCCAGTCCAATAGGCTCAAATCAGGCCCAAACCAACCCAGTGCAGACAAGCTGGGCACAAGAACCGTGTGGTACACTCATCAGGTGAGCCACCTATGTTGGAAAACTATGTAAAGTCCAGGCCCAGATTTTGAACAGTTTGAATTGGGCTGTTGAGCTCAGGCCCCACTCATTCACACCTCTATCTGCCAATGTATCAAATAATTCTCACTGATCAGGTGGATACAATTGATCATGGCAGCAAGTCAGCCGTCAGATTAGGTGGGTCCAACAGATGGTAGAGCATCTATTAGGAATGGCGTAGATTCATGTGCACTTGCCAAAAGAACCCCACATATGTGGATGTGGCAAGCGTTAGCTATTCATTACATGGTTGGGTAGCTCAGAAGTTGTGAGGGGCCACTGTGATGTATAGATTAAATGTCCACCATTAAAAACCTTAAACGTCGAATATGTTGATTATGTCATTTTTAATGGTGGGTGTTCAATCAATAATGTTATTAATAATGTGGACCACTTTAGATATTGATCTACCTTTCTTCTGTAAGCTTATGCCATAAAATGATCTTGGAACAATGGATGGATGTCGTGGATGAAACACATACATCATGTGGGGCCCACAGAGTATCTATCACAAGCGTTTTATAGTAGGAGACATTCACAGCGGATGCGGTTTAGCTTTTGATCCCAAAACCAGCCAGCAATCTGATGTCTATTTTTTATCCATGCTCAAAAATTGAAGCAGATACCCACAGAAGTTCTGGATCAAGCTAAGGTTAGATGGGAAATAAACAAGTTTTCAATGGTGGACATTTAATCAACACAGTTTTCCTATGGTGTGGTCCACCTGAAATATAAATCTGCCTCATTTTTTTTTGGCTCATGCCCTGAAATGAGCTAAAACAAAATGGATGGATGGCGTGATTTAAACACATACATGACGGTGGGGCCCACAGTCTAACTGATATAATGAACATCCTGGATCTTATATGATCCGTGTACAGGGTCTCCACAGGATGTCTTGGGCTCATCGAATCAACGGAATGCCCGGCGCCCCATGGCTACACTTACGCACAGAGAAAATGGTAGACACCTCCTCAAGCGTAAAGAAAATAAAAGACAGAAAGAAAACATAAAGGCTTTAATTAATTACTGTTCAAATCCAAATTACGAAAGAAATAGTAGACATAAAGGTCAGAAAGAAAAAGAAAATTGCATAAAAAAATCTAAAGGAGAGAGAGAGACCATGACCCTCCAGAAGACCCCTCTGGATGCATTAACTTAGCTGATGCTGACATGACACCTTCACTTCTACCCTCATCCATCCAGATCTCATGAATGACTGCAAGGAGAGATAAACAGGCTGAATGTGCTGGGCGGGTTCTTAGCTGTTGCGATGGAGATCTTTACCTTCAAACGATGCTGGTTGGTCCCCCTGCTTTGGGGACAGATGGTGAAACCTGTGGTTCTTGGGCTATCGTTGGTGGAACATGGCCTTCTTGGCTGGCGACAGGTGCACCGAGCACGTGTTCCATCAGGTCCTTTTTGCGCCGCAGCTGCAACGTAGGGTCCTTGGCGGCCTGCGGTTGCAACATTGGGTTGTCGATAGGCAGCAGTTGCAACATCTGGTCCTTGTTGGGCTTTGGTTGCAACATCTGATCCTTGTTGGGGTTTAGTTGCAACATTGGGTTCTCGATGGGCAGCGGTTGCAACAACCGGTTCTTTGTGGGATCGGGTGACCGTAAAGGGAAGGTTGGCTGTTTTAATGTAGTTCTGATAAAGGTTGGCTGTTTTGATGTAGTTCTGATAAAGACAATGAAATTGGTGTCTGTAGACAATATAGAGAAAAAAGATCACCCCTGAAACGAAGAAGAGGAAGTAGATCACCCATGGAACGGAGACGAGGAAAATTTCGGCACTTAGGAAGATGATGTCGACACAGATACCGACGGTTAGGAAGATACTGATGATGATGGTCAAACAATTTGGAGGAGGTGAGTTTGGTGATGAATCCATGAGTTTCAAGAAAATCGAGAAGAGAGATGCTTGGCTATACGAGTTATAAGTAATGCTATATATTTGGACGCGTCCTACCCAGACCCGTCGCTAGACCCGAACGGTCCGCGTCCTATATATTTGTTCGCGTCGCCACGCAGCCTGTATCTCTGCATTCAGGGCACACAAGCTGAGTGGTTAGATGATCTGAACCATCCATTTCGGGGAATGCATCCCATACGTGCCCATGTATGAAAGATACTTTCAACGGGTTATTGTGGCCATCACTATCCATCGATGAATCTAGAATGATGGAAAGAAAATTTTCAACGGTTGCATTAATCCTAAAAATGAAAAGTTAGGACCACCAACCCAGATGATTATCGGTTTCCTGATTGCAACAAGAATTTGGACTGTTCAAATCATTACAACAGTTGGCTGTGCCAAAGCTTCATGGGCCATCATCATCATAATATATGTGTTTTATATATCCATTCCTTCCATCCACGTTTTTTCAGTTCATTTTAAGGTATGATCTTAAAATTAAAATCAAGGTATATATATCCAAAGCCTAAGTCGACCGCACGACAGGAAATAATGGCGTTTAAGCATCTTGGTAACCATAGAAGTATGGGATAAGCTGAAATTTGTGTTTTCCATCATCCCGGGATCAACCCATTTTTTTAATGGTGGGCATTTCACTCGTCACTATTTCCTATGATGTGGCCCAGTAAAGTGTTGGATTAGATTTATTTTTTAGCCCATGTATTAGCATAGTAAGGCAGAACTGATGAACGGAGGAGATCTGCCACATCATCTTATGAGGCTTACTATGTAAAAAAAAAAAAAAGTGAGAAATCAGTAACGTGCATGAGCATATCACTGTTCACACCCGATTCCCGTCTCGAATTTCTCTCTCGTCTCCTTCCCCGCTTCTTACTCGACGTGACAAGCGTTCTCAGGACCCTATGCAGTCTTGCACCATATCTATCACATGGGACCCACCTCACCAATCCCAACCTTCCATCGTATTCAGACTCCAGATAAACTTGGACGCGGATTTCCTGGAAGTTCCTGCGCAAGGATGCGGCGTGGGACCCACAGTGAAATTTGTGAGAAATCACCCTTCAATCCGTTTTTCCAACTGTGACCAAAAATGAAGTGGATCCAATGCTTAAGTGGGCCACAAGGAAGGAAATAGTTGGGATTCATTGAGCACAGTTGAAACAAACTTATGGCCACAAAAGTTTTGTACCAGGCTTTTTTGTGTGTGTGTGTGTGTTTTCACTTCATCCTAGTGAGATTGACCTTATAAACGGTTTGGATGGCATATAAATAACAAGGTGGAGCAGATGAAGGTCTCAACGTTGGGAATTTATTTCCTCAAATTTCCCTCTCTTGTGACCACTTGAGTTTTTTATACACCTCAGTTTTTCATCGCATGTCCTAAAATAAACTCGAAAAACGGATGAGCGAGATAGATTTCTCAGAAACATCAAGGTGGTCCCACCCTGCATCCATGCATAGGAGCTTCCTGCTAAAGGCTTTCCCAATAAATCCGCGAGAAACTTCGCCGGTTTCCGTTTTCAAGTTCTTGACCCAACTTGATTCTAAAAATCTGAGGAACGGCTTGGATTTACTCTTGCACTACCTCAGTGGACCGCACTTAGCTTTGTTAAACTCAAAAAAATCCACGTCTCCAGCTACTGTCACAGAGGTTCCATCCGAACCGGAACTCGTTCTTACTCCGCATTCCGTGCGTAATTCCTATCACTAGATAGTTGATTCCAACTTGAAAACCACCTAACAAAACCTATTTGATCTCCGATTTTCACTCTCAGAAGCTCCGTAGAGCCCACAGAAATCATCCTCAGCCGTCTATTCCAAGATAAATTCGTTGGAGGAGAATCCGCCATTAACACGCCATGTCTACCCAAATCAAAACCCACCATCATTTGAGCAGTTTTTTTTTTTTTTTTTTTTTTTTTTTTTTTTTTTTTAAAGAACTTTCCATTGCTGAGAACTGTGTTTACAGAGGAGAGGGCACCTGGGCTAACAAAAGCGCCCCGAGGCCAGGGAAACCAAAACGAACACCTTCGGGCGGGCCCCAGAAAAATGCAAGGCCCACCTATCGTATGGAAAGGGAACAAAGGAAAATAAAACTATGAAACACGAACAGACCCTAAACTGTCCTATCTCCCCACGGGTGAGAAAAGGGAGGCAAGAAGCATCGTCAAACAATCTAGATAGTTTGGTTGGAACAGCCTCCGGCAACTATCGTCGACAATCAAAGTGTTAGCTTCTCTCGGGAGTGATTGATGGTGATACAACCGCCGAGCGAGCGAGACAAAATGGTTCTTCCAAAGTAGTAAGCGCTGTCTTTGTTAAACAAGTCCACTACGCGCGAGAGTCACTCTCCACGTCCATCGAGCGGAGCCCTCTGCAAATGAGAAGGCCATGAATAACGGCTTTTGTTTCAGAAGAAAGCTCGATCCCTGCCCGTAAGCTTTGCAAAAAGCGAATAAGAACTCACCCTTATCCCCACGACAAACCCCTCCTCCCCCTGCAGGCCCAGGATTGCCCTTAGAGGACCCATCTACGTTCAGCTTCACTCTCCCCTGATTCGGCCTGGACCACCTCACGAAAGACAGAGATTTCTGTTGGGGAGAATCCTTGGGGAGGTGAAGATCCAACAAGGCATCCCTATCTGCCTGAGTTCTACTCACTGGAAGAGGGAACGCTGAAGAAAGACGAAAAAACCAAGCTCGAACTTGGAGGATGGCCTGCTGGGCAGAGAACGTAACCCCTTCAAAGCGGAGGGCGTTCCTAGAATTCCATATCTCCCAGAGGATGAGGGCTGGAGCCAGCCCTCTTAGGACGCCCAGTGGCGAAGAGGCGTTAGCCAAGGCCCACCATGGCGGATTGATGAGGCAGGAAAGAAACTGAAAGAATGTCGGAGAAGTGACTCCAAATGGCTGAGGCAAGCTTCCCTTCAGCAAAGAGATGATCAAGGGATTCCTCCTTGGAGCTTGGTGGCTTGCAGCAATCGCAGGAGGAAGCCATGTGGACCCCCTTCTTTTTAACATTTAAGTCGACTGGGATGGCGTTGTTCAGAATTTTCCAAACAAAAGTAGCGATTTTTGGAGGAAGGTGGGGGTGCCACGTCCACTTGGCCCAAGAACGATTTCGGCCCTGACCACGGAAGAGTTGCCAAGCTGATTTAATGGAGAAGTTCCCAGACCTCTCTCTGGCCCAAACTGCTCTATCTTTACCCCGGTTAAGCTTTAGACCTTCCGCAATAATGTGAAGGCGCACAGAGTCAGGAAGAAAGGCCGGAAGCTGCGCTCTAAGGCCCTCAGGCCCAATAACGTCCTTAATCTTCAGATGACGGGAAGAAAGAGGGATGAAATCCAGTGTCCGTGCTTTTAGAGGGCCCAACCCCGTCCAGTTCTCCTCCCAAAAATTACTGTTTCCATCCCCCAGAAGTAAGCGGGAGTTGGCGACAAGAAGGTCACGAAGCTTCAAGATCTTCTTCCACGACGGGGAGTCTGACTGGTGAGGAATGGAGGCTATTCGAGCCTCATTAATGCCATACTTGGAGCACATGAAAGACCCCCATAAGCTACTTTCCTGGCTGAAGAATATGGTCCAGGCCCTTTTCAGTCTAAGGGCAGCCGAGACATCCTTCAAGGCTCTAATACCGAGGCCTCCCTCATTGGTTGGGGAAGAGATTTTCCTCCAACAGACCCAATGAAGGTTCTTCTTACCTTCATTCCACCCCCAGAAGAAGTCTGCGAGCGCAGATTCAATGGCTGCAATAGTTTTCTTTGGGACTTCAATCGCTGCCAGGGTGTGTATTGGAATACTTGAAAGAACATGTTTGATGAGGGTGATTCTGGCAGCCTGGTTCAGGAATCGGGCCTTCCAACCTGAGATGCGGGACAGAATCTTGTCAACCAGGGGCTGGTAGAAGTTGGCTCTGATTCTACCTTTGGCCAACGGCACTCCCAGATAGGAAAGAATGGACGACGAACGGACGATACCGGACAGTCTCTCTGTTGCCCGGATCCTACTCAAGGACATCTTGGAGGACGCCACGAAGCTACTCTTGGCTAAGTTGATCTTCAACCCTGAGACGTTATTGAAAGAATGCAGGAATGCCATCAAATTTCTGACAGAAGACCTGTTTCCGTTGAGGAAGATTGTAGTGTCATCCGCAAAGAGCAGGTGGGAGATGGTCTGGGCTTGTCTTCTGGTCTGAAAAGGCTGACATAAATTGGTAGCAATCAAATTTTTAATGCCCCGGCTGAGCACTTCCATGACTAAAATGAAAAGGCTAGGAGAGAGGGGATCTCCCTGGCGCAGCCCTCTTCCCGATTTGAAGAAACCCGCAACTTCTCCATTGAAAAGCACTGAGAACCAGGGGCCCGCCCAGCATTTCTCAGCCAGCGAGATCCACAAGTGGTTGAAGCCGAAACTTTGGAGAACTTCCTTGAGGAAGGACCAACTTACCCGGTCGTAGGCCTTTTCCAGATCAATTTTAAAAATCATGTTGCTGCCCCTGATTTTCTTATCTATATCCCGAAGAAGCTCTTGAGCCAAAGCAATGCTATCCGCAATCGATCGCCCTTGAACAAAGGCCATTTGCTCGACAGAAATGAGCTTGGGCAAGATTGAATTTAGCCTAGCTGCAATCACCTTTGAGAAAATCTTGTATACGCAGTTACACAGACTAATTGGACGAAAATCAGAGAAGGATTTTGGAGCAACACTTTTAGGGATTAAACAGAGGAGGGTTGCAGAAAAGGCTCTAGGGAGCGTACCTCCCTGTAAGAGAAAATTTACAGCTCTGAGGAGGTCTGCCGCGACGATGTTCCAACAAGAAGTAAAGAAAGCGCCAGAGAACCCATCGGGCAGGGGGGCTCCGTCATTTGGAAGCGCCGAAACAAAGAACTTTACTTCCTCAATTGAGGCTGGGGCCAAGAGGAATTCGTTGTCGGCTTGTGAGACTAAAGCTGGGATGAGGTGGGTGGCATTACCAACCGCAGCTGTTGCTTCAGCCGAGTAAAGGGCCTTAAAGAAATCTACTGCTGCTTCTCTCATCTGAGGCTGATCTGTGATGACGGACCCATTCTGTAAAACAACCTGACTGATATGGGCTCTTCTGAAACGGTCCATTGTAGAGGCGTGGAAGAATTTGGAGTTCCTATCACCCTCTTTCAACCACCTGTTTCTGGATTTTTGCTTCCAGAAAATCTCTTCCTGGAGCTCTAGGCGAGACAAATTGGATCTTTCCTTTTCTAGGTCTGACAAGATTAGAGGAGAAGGAGAAAAGATGGACGCCTGCTCAAGCACATCCACCTTCCCAGAAATTATCTTAATCTGCGAGAAAATGTTGCCAAAAGAATCCCTATTCCAGAGTTTCAACGCTTCTTTTGTGTTCCTCATCTTCATGAGCAGATGAACCATAGGGTTGATGAAGATATCTGATTGCCAAGCAGTGGAAACGACTCCCTGGAAGTCGTCGTGCTGGACCCACATCCTTTGAAAGCGGAACGGCCGGGAGGTTGGGAGAGCAGAAGGAGAAGAGAGGAGGAGAGGGGAGTGGTCCGAGTTGACTCGGGTCAGATGCCGCACGCAGAAGGATGGGAAAGTCTGGAGCCAAGCAAGGGAACAGAGGGCACGGTCGAGTCTGGCCCATTTCCTGCTGGGCCCTGAGCGGTTGTTACACCAGGTGAAGGCGCTCCCTGCGAAGCCTACATCGATCAGGTTTGCTTGGTTGATAGCCGCAATGAACTCATTTGAACTAGGACCTGCCAGCAAGTTGCCACCAATCCTCTCAGAATGGGCAGTGACTGCATTAAAGTCACCACAGACAATCCAAGGACCTGAGAGAGTGGTAGACTGATTAACCAGATCAACCCATAATTCCCTCCTGCGAAGATAAGAGCATTTAGCGTAGACACATGTGACATAAAATGGCTGGGGAAGATTCTGCATCGAGGCCCTGAAAGCTAGGAATTGGTCCGATTTTGCAATTGAAGCATGGTGAAAGACCCAGATTTTACCCCCTGATGCTGCATTGGAGAAAGAGCAATGGAAGCCGAGCTTAAGACCGGTGGACACTCGCCTGGAGTCCGGTAACATGGGCTCTAAGATGATAACAATGGCTGGCTTGTGGGATGAGATAAGCTTTTTCGCATGCCTGACCGAGGGAGAATTGCCTATTCCCCTCACATTCCAGAGAAGGAAACTATCCATCTGAAACGCTTCCTGAATTGATGGCCCTGTTTTGTTACTCCGCTTTTTGCCTCGCCAGAATTTGAGGTAGCTGTTCAGGCAAACATTGTCTAGGATTTCAAGGTCAACCTTGGTGGATTTCTGTCCTCTTAGAATCTGGTGGTCATCGGAAGAATCTTGATCGGTCGTGCAAGCCGCCCTTCTGAGTGGGGTCTGATAGGTAATTAGTGACAATGGGACTTGTGTTCTTGGTTGGTTGGTTGGGATATAGTCTTGGGTTATGGTTGGAGAGGAAGAAAGGTGATAGGTCTATGTGGATATGCCCTATGGGTGGGGAGGGAGCTTCATTTCTGGGAGTGGAGAACACCTGAGGAGGAGATTCCAAATCAGGTGGTATGGGGAGGGCTGTAGTGTTTATGGGTTTGGCACCCTCTGACAAGGAGAGGATCACCACGAGAGGGGTAGGTGTGATTAGGGGTGAGGATGGGGTTAAGGGAAATGGGTTGGAGATCAACGGCTTGACCCTGCGGGATTGGGTGAGGGAGGTTGAATCTGGTGTTCTTTGCTGATCCGCTGCCGGGAGGGGCTCTGGATGGTGGTCTCTGAAGCTCTGGTTGGAGGTAATGCGCATTAGGTGGGGCTCTGTTGGAGGATGTTTTTATGTATGAAAGAGGGAGGAGATGTGTGATTGATTGGTGAGAGCTTTCAAGGGGAGTAGTGGGTCATTTGGAGCTTGTCGGGTGTTTTGGATTGTAAAGCAATTGGTAGAGGAGCTACATTGGGGGGAGGTGGGAAGGCGAGCCAAGGGGACTCTCCTTGACAAGGGAACTGATTTTGTCACTTGTAGAGGAAGCAGGCGTTGGTCTTTCCTGGAGGGCAATATGTGGAGCTGGAGGTGGGCGGCTGATCCTCTCTCCCACACTTTGTCGAACAGGTGATGGGCGACCAAGCAAATCTCCCCGTTTCTGGTAGAAGGATGCTAGGACCCAGTCCCTAGTACGATCGATCGAAAGTGGGGGCCCTTTTTGTGGGGGTGGGAGGAGGAGGAGTTGCCTAAGTCAGCTGCTGGGTCTTCTACTCTGGCAAAGATTGGGTAGGATTCCTGTCCCACTTTTAAATGAACCACCTGGAATAGGTCTCTCCCTGGCCTCAAGGTAATCATAACCCTAGCAAAACCTGGAAGATCCCTAATCTAGCCGTCGAATCCACCTGGATTACCTTCCCAAAGTGCTTGACGATGTCAACGATCGTAGATTCAAACCAGGCGTGGGCGGGAATACCATACATTCTCACCCACGATCCTTCTTGACCCATGACTGAGTTTGGATTCCAGATTTCCAGTTTGTTTATCCCCATGATAGAGAGTAAGGACGAATCAGAGGAGAAATCCTTCATTTCCTCCTCCGATTGAAACTGCAAGAGGAAGGCTTTTGGAGATAACCTGACAACATCCACCGCTGAAGCAACAAATCTGGAATTTCTGAGAGCCCTGATAAGGTGAATGATTGGGGTATTTGGATCAGTTGGGAAACCCACTAAAGCAGTCTGTAATCTTCTTCTCCGCACGGCTACGGCCACCTCATCCGCAATGACTGTAAACTCCTCCTTATCCTTTTGATTTTGAGGTCGGGGCAGAGTTCTCTTGAGAACTTCGCAGAAGGCATTGGGATTTAGGGGGTTCAGAATCGGAGCTTGATGATAGGCAGGAATGGTCTGACTTCGCGGCAGGGAGCGTGCAGCTTGGACAGAGACCACCCTCCCGTCGATCCGTTTCCCATTCAAAACCCCAATGGCAGCTCTAGCCTCATCCTCATAGAGGAAAGTTACAAACACGAAACCCCTAGGCTTTAGAGAACCAGGGAATGTTGGAATGGAAATATCTCTCACCTTTCCATACCTTCCAAAGATGAGTTCAATGTCAGTTCTGGAGCAATCGAACGGAAGGTTTCCAACGAAAACAGAGTAGCCTGAAGTTCTGTGGAGTCCGGAAGATTTGTGATTTGGGAGGGAATCGTGTTCCCTCCCCTTTCGTTGCATCTTTCGTTTCAGCTTCGAATTTCTTTGTCGGCCCTTGTTACTACTTGTCGGCCCTTGTTAGTACTTGCCCGTACAGCCTGCACCTCAGCAGCCGATCTCATTTGAGCAGTTTAACACCGTGTATTTAGATCTAAATCATCTCGAAAGGCCTACCTAATCATAATACAACTATCGAATCGACTAGAATCAAAGTGTTGGTCTATCCATCGATGTGATATTCGATCCATCCAACGAGTTGGTCTAAACTTGTGCATTTTCTCAAAAATGGATCTGATCCATTCAACATGTAGGCCCCAATGTTGGAAACAGATGAATGGGTTAGAAGACATCAGCCATGAATTCCAGAGCCGTGTATTTGTTTTGCAAGCAGTTTACCACCTGGGTTTTGAGCTAGAACATCAATATAGTGGTTCGTTCCTGACAGGCGAGGGCATGGTTCATCAACCCAGACCATTCCATTGATTAGCTAATTCCACCACTAGCATGGCTCGAGCCAGGCCCTTAGATCATGGGCTGGGCCTAAAATCATATCGTTGGCCTTGGCCCATAGGCATTAATTGGACAAACTTAAGCTCCGTCTGGCAAATTTCACAACGTTGTTTCTAGCACTCTGGACACGTAGAAAAGGGTCGAACTCCAGCACAAATGTGTGGCCCAGATGAGGTTTCAAAAATAGGACACATTCACCACAACCCATCTAATAATAAACGGCTCTGTGTGTTCCGAACACATACAAAGGCTCTTCCAATCTGGACGAGTCTAAGATCATAACTCTCTGCCCACGTATAGACCCATTGGATCAAAGGAATGCCAGGGGTTCACTTGCATGGACGAGGCACACGTTCATCCCATAGCTATACTTCACCAAGGAAATACCATACGTACATCTTGAATTCAGAAACATCACAGCCAAACGAAAATTTATTATTCTTCTGTACTTACTCTTTCTCCGGTGGTGAAATCGAAATCGGATACTCAGTATGCTCTTATCGTACCGAGAAAACTCAGTTCGGCCCACCTCAAATGCATGTGGTTTATCCACGCCGTCCATTCGTTTTTCCAGAATGCATATACAAAGCTCAAGTGGACCATACCACTGGAAAAAAGTGAAAGTATTGATTTTAACCGTTGAAAACTTTCTAAGGCCCCCAGTGATGTTTATTTGTCATCCAACCTCTTCATAAGATCAGAAAGACATGGATGAAGGGAAAACACAAATATCAGCTTGATCTAAAATTTCTGTTGTCCCCAAGAATTTTTCAATGGTAGATGTTCAATTCACGCTGTTTTTGGTGGTGTGGTCCATTTGAGGTTTGGATATACTCTATTTTTGGAATAAAGCCCTAAAATTATGTGTTAAAAGAGATGGATGGAGTGGATAAAATACATGAATGACACTAGGGCCCACGGAGTTTACTCAATATGCTTACCGTACCGAGTTTCTCAGTACCCAATTGCTTCCGGTGAAATCCCACTACGGCGTGACCTACCTCCGCCGGGACGGTAATCCGTCTGGGCAGGGCCCTGTGGGGCCCACTGTGATGTAAGTATTTAATCCACATGGTCATTGCTTTTCTAATATCATTTTAAGGTATTATACAGAAAATGAAGCAGATACACAGCTCCCACCGTTGAAACCTTTCTAAGGACCACCGTGGTGTTTTTTTTACCGCCCAACCTATTAATAAGTTCATGCACGTACTTCTCCAGCTCCTAAGAAGTTTTTAATGGTGGACGTTCAATCCCCACTTTGTGGTCCACTTAAGCTTTGAAACTACCTCAATTTTTCGTTTATATGTTAAAATGATATGAGAAAGGTGATGAGCGGCGTGGATAAAATAGTTACATCACGGTGGGTCCCACAGAGCCCTTCTCGGACGGAACGCAATCCGCGTCCGTGCGTGGGGTGAGTGCGTGTGTAATTTTTTATTTTTTTTAAATGTTTATTCACATTTCATCAATCCAAATCCAAACAGACAAAAGTCATTCCAATATTAAAAAGATTTTTTTTTTTTATTATTCACGTTTCATTTCATATAAAATCACAATCCGAATCAAACGGACAAAAGTCATTCCAACATTTAAGGACAAGAAAAGACAAATCTCAGCTACTTTTGTACGCGTGAAGTGAAAAATGACATACACTGCACCACCTCACGGTCATGTCCCAGCTCCCACTACAAGAAAAACAGGCATTACCGGCGGCCAAAACCGCCCCTAAAAGTCCAAAAAACCGCCGGTATAAGAATTACCGGCGGTTGGGCGGCTGCCGCAAAAGGTGGCGTCGCTGCGCTGTTTACCGGCGTTCGTTCATTTTAGCGGCGTTTTTGGCAGCCGCCGCTACAAATATAATTTAGCGGCGCTTATCACCATTTAACGGCGACTCTGTTGCGTGCCGCTAAAGCTATAAAAGCGCCAGTAGAAACCAAAAGGCGTCGCTAAAAATGGTTACTAATCGCCGATAAAATCTTTCAAAGCGTCGAGGTAAATTTTATAATAAACACCGCTAAAAGTAACAACGAACGCCATTAAATCTGTAACAAATGCTAATGAGAGATTAAAAAACGCCTATAAAACCTGTTTAAAATGCCAGTAAATCATTTACATTGTAAAAGAAAAAATAATAGAAACGATTAAAAATTCTGCTAAGCTGAATCTTCTAAATCGAAAGACCTTTTCAAGCTTAAATTAGCATTCAAACACAACCTGTAAATCATTTACAACTAGCCTCATTTACACTGGACCTGAGAATGAAAGGTTACATAATGGACAGAATATTTACAAATTGAGACACTAAGGAAAAATAGAAGGAAAAAAAATAAAATCAACGGACTTCAGCAACGCCCGAGGCGAGACTTCTCAAATGCACCCCAAGAATCAGAACTCATGCATATAGAGGACCTTTATCAGCACCACCCTGCCATGCGTAGAGGTCAGGTAATAAAATAGTATGTACACTCATAATCTGAGTTACACTAGCTAAAATTAAATTTTCGATCATAAATATTTCTGCAAAAACAACCATACCGAATGAAGTCCATATCCATCCCCATATGAAACAACAAAGCCCCCTCTGTTACCAATGCTCCACCTTCAGTTACCAATGCAAAGACAAAAGTTTACAAAACAAAATAAAATAACCAAAAAATAAATTTGATATAAAATAAAAGGAACCAATAAATACTTGTAACTAGCAGACGGAGGAGAATAGCTATGGAATTTTTTTATATATAAATATGTGGATGATTTTTCTTCCCTTTTTCTTCAAGGATAAAGCGCATCATAAGCATCATAGCATGCAACTCAATATGAGCCTTTTTACGAAGCATTAACTAGCATGCAACTCAATATGGATGGACTGAATTGAGCACAAGGAAAGCCGTATAGTGGCTTGTACCCGATGAGTAACTTTGATCATGCATCCATGTAAGCATTGTGGACCCCTGAGCCTACACTCTATATAGTTACTTCCACTTTGAATAAGCATCTTACAACCAAAGATAAATACATAATACAAGTCAAACATTATGGAAAACCTTCGTTATATTGAAACAATGAAGATTGGTTAGAAAAATAAAAATAATAATAATAAGCCAAGGGTGTGGGGCCCTTGCTTTTGGTGATCCTTACATGGAGTGGACTTGCCTAATTTTTGGATCGTGGCATCAAGAAGTGGGGAACCACTTGATGGAAAGCTTGGATTGTAAGAGAGTTGGGTTGCACAAGCTCAAGGCTTTCCAACCTCAATGCATCGTGTAAGCATTTGATATAAGGATAATTAGTGGTTGAGGTCCATTTCTTGGCTCAAGCAATTATGGACAAGCCAAGCACACATGATTGTATATTTTGATGATCTGAAACATCCCTCGATGGATCCTTGTGTATCTAGACAGATCTGAAAATTACTTTGGCAATTGCATTTTTATCATCGGAATGGTATCCCACAAACAGGGCTAAAAGTAAAAATGGTTAAAGCTCATCAAATCTATAAGGTGTAAAAACACATAATGATGAAAGAAAAGTTTAAATGGTTAGACCAGCTCTACTTTTATCCAAAGGGGCATCAATGGTATAGATCACCACCAGAAGGATTATTTTACTGACTAAAGTGAACTTCATTTTCTAGAAAAATATAGCATGGAATCAAATGGAAACGAACCTGCTATTTGGGAGATTCTTCAATGCATTAGGTACAAAACTCCTATACAACCCAATGAAACCGTCAAGTGCCACGATACCTGCATTCACATTGGGCAATCAGAAGATTGCTTTCCTTCTCAATAGGCAATTTCGGTTGGAAGCAAATTAGAGATCAACAGTTGCACAACAAAAGACTACAAGAACTAAATTCAGAATTGCAGTATCATTGTACAATAGAAGAATGTAGAATATTGGCTGGTTTAGTTATCATCTAGTCCATGAACAGATTTTTTTAATAATCATTTTAGTGTATGCAACTTGGTTTCTTGTGTACAAAACAGATTATTATTTTTTTTACATTCAAATTAATGAAGTTTCTTGCACATAGGTTGCATTCTTCGATTTCTTGATTCGATTTTAACACGTCAAAGCGAGAGAAAGATAGGCCCGATAGTTCATGCCACACAACAAAGAGTGCCATATGTCACCCAAATATGCAGATATTGTGTTATTTTAATGAGAATTAGTGTAAGGGTGATCTCTAGCAGTGCTAAAACTTGCAACATGACACTTGATTGAAGTTTTAAAGGTGTGTTTGCAAGCGCCATCGAATTGAATTCCACCGGTTAGTGTAATGAAGTGGAACCATATTGAGATATGATACTATTGTATTGATAACAAGGACTTTAAATTGCAATTACATTAGTTTCGACTTTCAAGTTGGACTTGGAAGGAATGCAACTGCAACTTGAGTCCTTATCATGAATAACAGGAAACATTTGTAGTGTTTGATGCGCACCTTCGAACAAAGTTACTCTCATGCTAAGATGTTGACACTTGCTACATGCTAAGTGGTTTCCATCGTGGTTAATGTTACTTCCTATGGTCGTTTTCCGGTTGACACTTTTAGAGTACCATGCCGCTCTAAGCAGTGACTATTCTTCCGCCACATGGTGCAACAGATCCTATGTCATGCCATGGTGGGCCATTTATAACATGGAAGGGAAAAAGAAGAAGAAAAGGAAGCATTGAGGAATCCTTCTTTCTTACTTTTAGCAGAGAGACAATGGCGACTAAATGAGTTTAAACGGGTTTGGAAGATATTGGAGGCGAGAAGCTGCAATGAGAGGAACAGGCATGAGCGCCATCGGCTTTTTTGCGAAATTAAGGCATCGGGGAGGTAAAAGTAACAATATTTCTATGTGCCACGCATTTAAAAAAAAAAAAAAAAAGAAAAAAAGAGACTAAGGACTTATTACTAAAAACTTGTGGCCATGTGTCCATAATATGCATCCAACACCACGAGAAAAATATTCATTTAAACTGTGGAGGTCCATTTTACATGGATGTCTATGGACACTCAACCCAAAAGTGTCTTGCCTTTGGCATAAAGAGCGATTGAAGTTACAAGTCAATAGGCATCAAAAGCCATAAAACTACCCATGAGCAAGGAGAAGCAATCGAACATGTCTTCATCAAATTCAAGGCTAGTGGAGAACTTTCACTCGTTCATTTAGCGATGCATTCCAAGTTTACTTCAATTTTTGTGAAATTTGCACTACATCGTTTGCTCTTGTTTGAAAACTTAAGTAATATGATTTGATACTGTGAGATACCTTAACAAATAGAAATAAACATAACATTCTGAATCAAACTCAAACATCTAATATCCTCATCATCATCATAGCCTTCTCCCGGACTATTTGGGGTCGATTGCACTAACAAACCCTTTTTTTTTCTCGATCCGCCTAAGGCCCAATCCTTGGAAAGCAAACAAGCCTTCATACCCCTTCTCACCACCTCAACATGACCAATTCATGTACATGCTCCTTTATAGACATTGACAAGGTGTATGAGTTGCAAGCTCTAAGCAAGTGGGTAGACAAGTAGTACACCAAGCATAACTTCAGCAAGAGATTCTGCATTAGCTTAGAAACTCGAAGATCATTCAGACAAAATATGAGAAGTGAACAAATTTGCAATTTCCTTTTTCCTTTTCTTGTATTTCATTTGGTGATTATGATGACAATTGAAGAAACCAATATCTCCAAGTTGAGATCACTCAGATCCACAGACATCAACCTCACAAACATATTAATTATCAGCATGTTGTCTACAAAATTCTGCACTTGCTTTAGAGGGTGTTTCTTGCACCAAATTTCACTCTACCAAAGAACAAGGATCATAAATAGACCATAGCAGTCCATAATCAAACAACAAGGATCATAAATAGATTACCTGACACGTCTTATTTTCTATATTCATCCTCTTTAACCCTTTCTTGTTGCATTTCTCCAAAGAGATGTGTAGCTCCACAAGCTGAATAGTCTGGAATTTGATGAGATTTTGGGGCATGGTGATGAGATTTTAAGCCCCTCAACATCATACAGTGAATAGTCTGGAATTTGATGCAATCAATTCCAAGCACAACAAGATGGATAACAATCATATAATTTTTGTATTTAAGAGTATAAACATAAAAAATGTAAAATATACATCGAATGTAAATATGCCTTTGAATCAAGGAAGGAGGAATACCTCATCGACCAAGTTGCCAATTTAAAGGTAAAGCAGAAATTAGAATAGTATATGCTTGTTTTTCTTTTTCTTTTTCTTTGTTTATATGGTTGACATTTTTTTTTTAAGGACAAGGTTGTGATGATGATGATTTAGGATTGTGCAATTAAATTCTTCTTACCTCATCCATGGTGTCTTTTCGTCTCAGGCGACCTTTCCACCAAAGAATACCCGAGAATCAAGAAAGTAAGAAACAAAGCAGAAGCTATAATGCCCGCCATACAAGACCAGCAGATATCTTTTGCCACCTTCGATAGAGGAACAAAATCTGCATGAAGAAAAATATTGAACAACCATGCTTAACGGATGGGACTACCAAAGCAATTTATGTAAAAATAAAAAAATAGCGACTGAACCCATGTTTTCTCTACGGTGTTTCTCCAATTGTTGACTGTAAGCAGAGGAACCAGCCACAAACATAAAACTAGGCATGACTTCATATGAGGAATAAAACAAATACAAAAGAAAGAAACAGAAACAGGAAAAAAAAATGAGAAGGAAAAAAAAAAAAAAATCATTCTTTCAACCCATTGGATAGGACTTACTTGGGTTAAAATGCTCACACTTTCTTTGTCAAACTGCATTGTCACAAAAATAAGAAATTTAAGAAAATAAAATTGAAAATATACATGTAAAATGTGCGAGAAAGGTGGAACTCGAAAACAGAATTCACGCTACTGTAATTTATTTTTTTCCAAGACAGTTGCATGGAACTCGAAAGCAGAAAATGCAAGGACACGACATAGGTTTTGATCGAAAAGTGTTGTTCGACTTCTCTTTCAGTTGACACAATCATACAACCCCACTATTGTGACATTTTTTAAAGATAAACTAAAAATCATTAAGAAAAACAGGACAAAAGGAAAAGAAAAGAAAGAAAGTTGCAGGGCAATTCTCAAGAAAAAGGAAAAACACTGCCACTAACCAAAAAGAAAAACAATCCAATGATCCATTTTCCAATATAGATCCTGAAAAAGAAATAACATGACAAGACAATCATAATCATTTATCTAATATTCAATGGATAGGACCTTTGGTTTTAGATGAATCTGAAACATTGGCAAGTGATATGCTAGTACTTCACCATCTCACAGGCAAGCCTCCGTTTCACTACTAGTGTAGCCTTTGTACTATTGATTGCCACACAAAAGAAAACAATGGACAACCATCCGGAAAACCTCCAAACCAAGTGGAGGCCCACTTGATGGTTGGATTGGCATGGCTTTCAAGAACTCACAGAGACTAGAATTCACCCATGTCATTTCTTATAACCACCATTTCGAGCTCCAATGAGAACCATCATAATTTAGTTTCCAACCCCTGACTGATGGCCACTTTCATCTTTTTGTAATTTTTTTTTTTTCCTTTTCTTTTCTAATCAAGTCATAAATAGTTAAATCAGCATTTAGTCCAGCAAACTTGTCTTAACATGACAAAAATTTGCATGAACAGTCCACTCAACAAGAATTCTAACATAGAAGTGAAAAATCAGAGTACATCAACTAAGAGTATTTATACTTAGACAATATCTACAAGCAGGAACAATGGGTCAGCACTAAATATCGATAAACTCTAGTGTGAAGATTACATTGTGATGTAAGAGGAAAGCTATATAAAATTGCAAAGCAACGTATTGAACGATGTTACAGAATTGGCAAGTACCAGGCCTAATGCTTGCAGAGAAAGAGCTTGCAGCACTCCTTCCAACATGTCTCTTGGAATCGAGATCGGCCATGCGACTTCAACGGCCTCAATTCGGCGAGCTTGTACGATGGTGAAATGTTTCGGATAATTTGCTTGTAGTATTTGTAGCCCCATTGATGATCCTTCCACCATGAACCCCAAACAGTTGTGTGGTTATTAGAGACCATGAGCAAGAAAATGGAATAAAAAAGAGAACCATGTAGTAATTTGTATGAACCGGATCAGCAGAACCATGTGGTAAGGAAAAAGTGAAGTGCCACACTTACCATGTGAAGTGAAGTAGGAACAAAGGCACTATCTTGTGTAGTTGTAGGCTGAGCATTGGAAGAAGGTGAGACATATTCAACAAGAACATCTGCCTTTTCAATACCTTCAGGACCAACGATTTCATCCACTTTCATGAAGAGAGCATCAGTTAACATTTATCGATGCGAAAGAAATAAAAAATACACTTATAGTATATCTGTCAAACATTCAAAATCACTTCACAAGAGTACTAACCTCAATGTAGTCCATGATATCATAGAAAAGGCTGCGTTGACTATCGAGTTCTTTCTTGGAAGTGCCCTTCCCACCAGTTTTAACAGATAAAACCTTCATCTGACTAATGACATCTTCATATGCATTTTCAGAAATAAAGTTTCTACCTACAGAGGTTGACATAGATACATCCGCATCCAAGTTCAAATTGTTTAAATGCTTAAATATAACAGCTATACACCAAAAGATTCCAATGCATGCCATCATGCCAACTTGCATGATGAAAACAGGCCCTTAAGTGAAACCTAAAAATCTCATGAGAAATTGGTAAATTTAAGAAATTTTGGAGAATGAGATTTGTCAGTAGTTAGTATGCTAACTACATACCTTTGTGGCAGGGGTTTGGGAAAGCATCCTATCAGCATTTCTCTTTGAGTCAGCTCTTTATGGCCTGGCATGGTGGCTTCCCCTCTTCATCCGACAAATAGAAATGGCTTATAGCATTGCTGGCAGCTTTGAGGGGCATATGGTGGGAAAGGAACGAAAGATGTTTCAGGGATAATAGTCGTTGCTAGGTTTTTATAGTTAACAGATTGTTCTTCATGATTAGGCAGTGGGGTGACTAAGCTGGGGGTTGAGGTGTTGTATTTTTAGTTTTTATTTTCTGTTGGTCTGTTTTGTTGTTTGTTTTCTCATTTCGCCCTTTGGGCTTTTCTTTTTATTATATATAATAAAATTCATCCTTCAAAAGAAAACATACACAAGCATTCCCTTCTCAACTAGCACTCTACGTGGTACAACCAATTATCTTATGCACAGGTCATTTAACTAAAATAGCACTAAATAAAGGGTCATTTCACATGTTTTCCCATTTTCATAATTAGAATCTATTTGTTAGCCAATTAAAGGGATATAGTATTTCAATATAGAAGATTTTTGTACATGGGTCATCTGTAATGGCCCCCACAAAATCAGAGATTTTCACATGTGGACCACCTGCAAATACAATTGCAAAGAGTTAGTGAGTTGTTTGGGAAAGCAGAGATTTTCACAGATGCATCTAGGCTTGAGGCAGCTTCCTTTTGCTTGGAAGAGCAGGAAAATTGCCGCTAAATATTATTAAAGAACACAAAAACTATACATCAATACGACTTGCCCTAAAGTTTACAATAAACCATGCCAGTCTATTGAAAAATTAAAGATGAAGGTGCTTGAATGTGCACAGCATATCAAAATTTGAGAAAGGTGTCATGCTACCATGAAAACAATATACATTATGCATGTGAGTTCCCTAATATGCGTTTGAGGGAATTTAGATACAACATCAACAGGAAATAAGATGAAAACTATATGTAAATTGTTTGGTCATTGTTTAGTAGTCTTTCAAGTTAAAGGTTATAAAAGGATAAAAGAAAAGCCCAGGTGGGTTGAGATAGTAAGAGAATTAAAGATCTACTGTTCAACTCATGACATGATACTTGATAAAGTGAAATGGCATGACAGGATTTATGTACGTGAACCCCATTATATAATTGGGATAAAACTTTGATGATGATGAATATTGATTGATTTAACTGAGTTGTACATGCATTGCACATGTATAGTGGTTAATATAAGTACATGATCCCCATGCTCCACGATATTATCAAAGCTAAACAAATGAGGAAATAACATAAGGACCTGTTTGAAGGACATTTGAAAAATAATTTGAGTCATTTTTAACCAACAATCACCATTATAGCTATTGGTACTTATTGGAAAGTCTTCCAATGGTACAAGTTAATAGCACACTAGTGGCCCACTTAAACAATGGATGGTGATGATTTTTGCATGTTATGTTCTCACGTAGTTGGGGGCACTGTCAATGGTCAATGCTGTAAGGAAACTCCACCATCAGACCATCCTAGTCTTCTGATAATGGATGTAAGTAGCAATTTCATCATTACATGGATGTAAGTAGTACATTCATCATTACATGGATGTATGTAGCAATTTCTAACACAACAAGGAATACCCATTTCCATAGCTAGTTGGAAAAAAAAAAAAAACTGGTCTTTGCTATTTTTATGTGGGGATTGGATGTTAACATCTAGATGTCAAGACATGAAACACAAAGCTCCCAACTCAAGAATACAAACCTGCAGTCAAACAAGGAAAAGCTACATGAAGCACTCCAAATAGCGAAGAAAAAGAAATGTATTCATGGACTAATAATCAATTAGTTCCAATGTCCACTTTATCATCC
Source organism: Magnolia changhungtana (assembly GCA_030180095.1). Classification (NCBI taxonomy): domain Eukaryota; kingdom Viridiplantae; phylum Streptophyta; class Magnoliopsida; order Magnoliales; family Magnoliaceae; genus Magnolia; species Magnolia changhungtana. The sequence goes on from JASAUF010000669.1 coordinate 10,307,564, forward strand.
CCCGTCCATCCCAAAGAGTTGAACTAGTTCATGAGCAATGGATGGAAGATTTTATTTTTTTCCTCATAACAATCAGTCTGAATTCACAATATCTTGTAGCCTTAAGGTTGAAAAGTGTGGACTATGGCTCAGTGATCCATACCATCTGTATGATGGTTGCCATTGTCAATGGGAGATGTCCCAAAGTTTTCCCTGACTGAACAATCCTCTCTTTTTGAATAGATGAATGGTCCATATTCAAAATCAATGGGAAAACAAAGATTGGATGGTGAGCACCCTATATGTGAGATTTGGGTCACGGCCTCTCACCCCCTTGTCCCAACTCAAGGTTCAAGCTTTCTGAGCATATCCTCAACTTAGGAAGCATATAATTTTGTCAGTTTAATTGATTTAAAAAAAAAAATCAAAATATAGGTGACAATATATATATCTTATTCAAGTGCTTCAAAAGGATATGAAACTTCCATTCATCAGTGCTGCAGCCACAACCTAACAATATAACAACAAAATAGACCCAGAATCAATTCACAAATACAGACCCAATAACAATAGGAAAAAGCATTTTAAAAAAAACGAAAAAAAAAAAGCTCATTGAGAACACAAACATAACATATTCCAAAATTTGACTAGTATGTGTTTATATTATTACATTGCTGTTTAATCCCCACTGGATTCATAGAGAATAGCCGAAGACACTCATTGATTTCAAGGGGCCTAAGTTGTATAAGCCAGCCATGTTGTAGTAGTTTGTGCACCTCAGAGCTCTAACCTTTCGTAGAGTTCTCAAGTTCTTTTAATATAAAATGTTCTTGTGCTTTGATATTTCCGACATGTAAAATCAAATCACAAGAGCACATCTATGAGCAAATGAGCAAGGGAGGCATCTACTTTCCTAAAAAGATGTTCTTGTGCTTTGATATTTCCTTTTGTAGAGTTTATTATTTTGAGAATCCAAAGCAAACCATATATCGACTTCAACAACAACATGTTGAGATTGAACTTACCATCAACATTCAGCAAGAAAATGACAACAAAGATCCAAAGGTAACAACTGCAATGAAAGTGAATTGATAGGAATCAGAATTTCAGAACAAAAAGAAGAAGAAGAGGAAGAAGAAGAAGAAGAAGAAGAAGAAGCATTCATCCTCAAGTACATATGCGGTATGCCAAATGAAAAAAACCCCATGCTAAAAAAAATAAATTAAATTAAATAAAAATAAAGCGCCGGTTTGGGAATAAGCGGAACATGCATGTTCACAATCCAAAATGAGAATACTGTGAATAAGTCGACTGTTATTCTTAAATTCTCATTACGGAAGCGATTTTCTTTGATACAAAGAAGCCCTTAGCCTTGAGTATTAAGTATCTAATCAAACCATAGTGCTCACTTTATGAAGAGAAGGAAAATGTCATACAGCACAATTACAGGTTTAACCATCTCTCAAAAAACTAAAAAGAAAAGCTAGTTGCAAGTGGAAGAGGCAGGTTGATGTCTAGTAGGCAACTAAATACAGAACCTCTTCCCAAGTGGGGTGTGTGTACTAAGTTACTAACATGCTAACCAATAAAAAAAAGAAGTATAGAACCCATGGGAATATAAGAAAACAACATGATCCATGCTAGCGTTAGCAGACCTTGCTCCATGTGGACACGCCCTGGCCAAGGAATCAGGGCAATCCACTCATCAGGTTGGTCAGGTGTCCTCAAAAGAAATGGATGGTTTAAAAAATATTGATCTCTGGTCCACATTCAATGCACATGATTGACCCACATGTATCAAATGACATGTGTCAGTGTGAGAGCCTAGAAACCACACCAATATGGATTCTTTCACATTTCTCAACTAGGAGCTCCAAGAACAAAGCAACCCAATAAACATGATTAGCTCCTAGCTACTAGCACTAGTGTTTCATAACAAAAGCCCAACAGAGAGACTGGGTTGAAAACCATATATTTCATAACAAGAACGGTTTTCTTCTTAATCATTTCATTACTTTTAAACTTTTCATCAATGATATAGTTCACAAGTAAACATATCTATAACCTTCACCAACTATTGGAACCATACTTCGCCAACCCCTATTGATAAGCAATATTTACTGGTCAGAAATTAAATCAAAGTACTGAAACAAACAACCACTGTCAAAATCCAACTACGAGAGTTATATATAGTATAGGATCATCAGATAACCTTTTCACATGTGTCAAATGTGATGAACAGATATACATGTAACACTTTCCATGGATAAAATGAAGAAAGTAAATTCGTAACCCTCCAGCTCGGGTGACTGCCCATACATATTGGGGCCCAAACAAACTGATGACAGGATCATTAAAACCATAGGCCCCACTGCTCAAACTGTTGAAGACTCCGCTTCCTAGAGGGCTGGTTTCAAATATGGGTGTACAGTATACCTAGTACATCCCTGAAAGTTCAACAATATTAGCCATGAGCTAGATTCTTGAAAACAACAATTACAACTAATGAAAGAAATCATTTTAGGTGCATGGCAATTAAAAAGAAGAAAAAGAAGAAGAAGAATAAGAAGAACCCCCACGAATTCTACCCATCTAAACATGGTATATGAATTTAGCAATTTAAAATGTGGACATGAAAAAAGTAATAGTTATTTTAATCAACATAGTTTGAAAACGAACCAACATTCTTTTAATTAAGAAAATAAAATTTCAGCTTTTAAGACCAACTACTACTTTCTAAGTCTACAATAACATAGCTTTCGGGATTAATAGCTACTTTCAGGACTAATTTACACACCAATCCATACCTCGAGTGGTAGACTGAATGAAAATAACCTCAATTCCCAAGTAGGGTGTGGCTAACAGTAGGGGTATGTGTACTAATGCATTAACTAATTTTATTTTATTTTTTAAAATAGTCTAAAAGACTATTAAGGATTTCAAATATGTGGAAGACTCAAAAGGGCAGAAAGGAATGTTTCTTCAGATGGCCCCTGCAGCATTAGAATCTAAATTCAAATGATTATCTAAGATGATTCAGCCCTACAAGGTAGCTGTGGTATGATTGGCACCATTTTCCATCAAAACCTTAGAGATGTATGAAAGGTGTGTAGGCATTAGGCAAGGGTCGTGTGGCACAATCCAAACCATTCATATAAATCCCATGGGACTCTAAATCCCACGTTATAGTTGTAATATTCTCACTACAGGGCGATTCACAGCTATCTTTGTGAGAGTAGCATGATCAGAATCCTAGTATAGCCATCTTTATGAGGTTAACATGATTGGGATCTTTGGATTTTTAGGTCTGGTTACGATTGGTCATGCAATTAAATATAATGCATTCCAACTAGCATTTATGAAGGAAAGCCATCTAACTTACACAAATTGTGAAATTTTCTACACCAACAAAAGTCAATGTAAATATTGTGAAAATGAACAAAAATATTTTCTATTTACCATATGCTCTGTCCTACAAAGTCCGATCCCTTGTCAGCATTTGCCATAACCTATCAGGACAACCCAATTTATATAAGGCCTGGAGGAACGATGCATTTCTCTCTACAAGTATGAGTATGGTATACAAAAAATCATGTCATCATCTTACCTTGTCTGTATCATTTACACGGATCTCTGAGCATCCAGAAACACAACATTTTCCCTAGCCACGTGCGACCACATTGCAATGACTTTGCCTTTATATGCAGATGTGTCCTCAAACTATTTCACACATAGTTGCCTAAATTGCCAAATATGTACTTTTTCTTTGTCATCTCAAAATTACATCCTCCCAAAACAGAAATGCTCACTGATCAAGTTGCCATGGCCTTAAATAAAATAAAATAAAATAAAACCTGTTTTGAGGAACTGTTAAGATGTTATTACCTAAAAAATTGGAATACAAAGTCTAAGAAAATGTATAAAGTGGTTAGGATTGTTCAACTAATTTGATGTTGGTCTTGTGACTTGAGAACAGTGGGCTGCACAATTAGTTGGTTTTATTTAGGCCTACATATGACACATACAATTCCGAGTGCATCTGTATCAGTTTGTCTTCTCTTTTTTTTTTTTTTTTTTGGTAGAATCATGTGATATAGAAGAAGAAACTAACCTGTGTTCCCTTCTCAAGTAAGTGAATTGCAAAAGATGAGATTCTAAACCGAATCTTCATACAGGGCTGCATATATAAAGACATAGAACACAAACCATTAGCAAAAAAATCTAAATATCTCTTTCTCCCACCATCTTAGAGCTTTGCTAATACAAAGGCTCATCTGCAATTCCATTAAAAAGATAAGCATACAAAAAAAAAAAAAAAAAAAAACCCATAAAAAGTCTGATCTTTGAAGGGATTGAAGCATTAATAGTACAGATATGTGGATTAAAGCCCCTAAAAATTACTAAAATCTGATAATGAAAGAATTACATGTAAATAAAAGCAACAATAAAAACCACAAAAGAAAAAGAAAAACCGTAGAATCAGGGAATGGAAAACAGCCCGAAGAAATCAAAAAGGGTAAAGTCCATTTCAATTTCATCTTAAAAGCCTTGAACTTTGGTAGAAATCATACATTGATGAAAAGGGAACAATAACTCTACAAAAATCAGAATATCTTAGCAGAATTTAGAAACAGATGGAGATTCCAAAAATCCCCCTTTGATATATATATATATATATATATATATATATATATATATATATATATATATATATATATAAAACATGAAAAACCCAACAAAAGCCATAAAAAATATAACTTGTAATGCTTTAAATTTCAGAACAATCAAAGAAACTAGAGTAATAGAAGGAACCAACAAACAAAATTCTTCTCTTGAAATCTGTTTTTTTTTTTTTTTTTTTTTTTAAATGTACAATAACAAGGAATGGATAGAGATTACACCTGCGCTTGACAGGCTTGGAGATTTCCTCTCTTGGGTATCATTTGAGTTTCTGGTAGAACCATCTTCCGGCCATGAAAATCGCTACTGGAAGAAGATTTCAGGGATGGAAAACTGAATAGAAGGAAACCCAAAAGCGGATGAGGATTTCTTGGGAGAAAGAGAGGTGCAGAGATGGGGACATGGCGAAAAGAGGCTGCTTATGCTCAAAATATCAGCCATGGATGCCAAGGATCAAAGCTTGTCACCCTTTTCTTCTTTTTTCAAGACAACAGAGAACTTGAAAATCCAAAAACCAGAGGTGAGAGAGAGAAGGCTCCCACTATCATAACCGACAGCACCTGAGATCGAGAGACGTTGAGAGAGAGAGAGAGAGAGAGAGAGAGAGAGAGAGAGAGAGAGAGAGAGAGACTTCTGGTAGGATATTGCAAGGAGGAGAGAAAAGGGGAGATGGATTTTGGTAGAAAAGAGGTGGGAGAAGAAGAGGCGGGAGAAGAAGAGGCGGGCTGGATTTTGGATCAGCGTGCGTTAGCGGTTTGGATAGTTGGGGATAGGGCACGCGCGGGATAGGGCTTTAATTTGGGTTTTTTTTTTTTTTAAATTTCAAAACAGCAGCGGTGCCCATTTTGTACACGGGCGGCCACATAAAAAACGCCCCTCATTTTATCTACAGCGGCGATTTTTCGTGGCCGCCTGTGATAAAAACGCACCTGATGGCTATATTTTTTGTAGTGTCCACCTCATTTTGGGATCCCATATATGCACAGCAAGAGAAACCAAATGCGTACCTGCAACATACTTCTTAAAATCTTTTATCGGGGGTAAAAAAAACCTAATAATTTCATAAGATTGTAACAGTAGATGTAACATGAAATTTTCCTAAGCCCCCGTTCCCATTGTACAACATTCCATTGAAATCCAAGAACCACAAACATCAAACATCATTCAATGCCCTTGAATCCAGCCAAGAAGCACAATCTGCTTCACCCATGGCTGTCCAAGAAACACACAACCTGACCAAGAACCCCTCAAAGAACCACAATGTCATTGTGCAGCCAACAATATATGCAATCTTTGCTCAGTGGTTTCAGATGATGTTGCCACGCCAAAAACATGCAAACATGCATTCTTTGCTCGGGTGTCATGGAAGCAACGTGCCCTGTGTAAGCCCTACCACTCATCAGGTGTGAAATACGTGAATATAAGAAAGAAAAGTGACAAACACCACACAAAGGTGTGGCCCACGTGATCTATAAACTGCTGGTGTTTTTTTTTTTTTTTTTTTTAAATTTTTTTAAGTAAACCCATTCACGATGTCATGGATTACGTACTAACCCTATCGGGACTGGCCGCGGTCTAGCTTGATCCCTAATTTTTGGGCCACCGAGATGTATGTTCCTTACATCCATACCGTCCATCCATTTTCACAGTTCATTTTAGGGCAAGATCCCAAAAATAAAGCAGATCCAAAATTTAGGTGGACCATACTATAGGAAACCATTGTTGTGATTGAATCCCCACCATTAAAATTTTTGTAAGGCAACAGGAATGTTTATCTGTCATCCAACCTATTGATAAGGCCACAAAGATCTGGATGAAGAGACTGCATAAATATCAGATTGATCCAAACCTTTTGTGGTCCAACTTTTTAACAGTCGCTTACCACTATTTCCCATATTATGGTCCTCATGAAATTTAGGTGTTCTTCATTTTTGGGTTAATAACTTAAAATGAGTTTTCAAAACGTATCGACGGAGTGGATATTGAACACATATGTCACCGTTGAAACCTCTCTAAGGCCCACCATGATGTTTTTGAGAAATCTACCCCATCCATCGTTTTTTGAACTCATTTTAGGAGCTGAGACCAAAAATTAGCGGGATGCAAGATTAAAATGGGCCTACCCTTGAAACTTCCCTGAGGCCGACAATGATGTTTGTAATGTCATTACCACTGAGATGAACTGAAATCACTAATATTATCCTGATTGAAGGCTTCTGAGCCCCATGAATATTTCAACGGCGTGTGTTCATTCCTTATATTTTCGGCCCACTTGATTATTATATCCTTATCATTTTTGGCCTCATATCCTAAAATGATCTCACAAAACGGATGGACGGATTGGATTTCTCAAAAGCATCACGGTGGGTCCAACTTAGATTTTCAGTGGAAAAACTTAACGTGATCCTTGAGAATAAGGCGAAGATGGATGTGAGAAAGAAACTCGTTCTTTAAAACTCGTGTATAAGAGTGCCTTCATCCGGACCGTCTACCTTATCCGACGGTTGATAATAAGGTTCGCACATAAGGTCATAGTAGCCAGCGCGTAATTGAGCCCCTCTCTCTCTCTATATATATATATATACACACACGATTTAAAATTTGCAGTCCCATAAATGTTTTAAAGGTGGATGTTCAATCCACAATATTTTCTGTGCCCCACTTAAATTTTGGATTTGTTTCGATTTGGTTCAATATCTTGACTTAATATAGCAAAATATTCAATCCACAAAGATCTAGGACGACGATCGTCAAATGCGATATTTGTGAATGTTTTCTAGTCTAATAAACCCAGCAGGTCCACTCATCATGTGCCCCACACAGGTCTTCCACTATGTAGGCATGCATTGTAACGGGGGCAAAGAAAAGCGACCACGAAAACGGTAGGGCCCAGCATGAAAATCAGTTATTGAGAACATTATCATTATCTAATCAGTTCTTGTCAAAGAGGTGTAAAGGCAAGTATAAGATGGCCCTGGCCACCCAATAGCATGCTCAATTACAACCCGGGCCATAGTCAATACTCGGATTTTTAATGTTTCCATGATCCAACCCCTTCATCTGATGGACCTCAGGTTGGAGGGATGATACCCAACAAAAATCTTCATAATAGTACAATCCAAACACTAGTAGGTATCTTTCATGCAGACATTTAAACAAGCAAATAAATCAAAGGTACACCTCCAGCAGGTATCCTTCGGATCCTGACCATCCATTCTCTAACCTATCTAAACAGCGTTGGAGATAAACTAATATCAGTGAGACCGGTATAAAGTGAAAACCAATTGTATTATATATCTTCTAGACAGAGGGTCGTTTAATTCCTGTGCCTATAATAGGAGGCGGATGGATCACATGTGGCCCGCATCTTTACACGTTCTACGGTTGGTTCTTAATTTCGAGATGTGGGACCCACTTGCTGTTAATCCCCACCATTGGTCTGCTGTGTCACACCATTCTGCACTCGCAGACAGCCAAGAACGCCAAGTTCCATACGCGGACCTCCATGTACCGAATATTGCAACTCTCGCTGCCCTCCATGTACCCGGAAGCGGATTGCGTACTGAGTAAATTCTGTGGGTCCCACAGTCATTTATTCATTTTATCCACTCCGTCCATACATTTTAGAAGATAATTTTAGGTCATTAGACCAAAAATGAAACATATCCAAAGTTCAAATAGACCACACCACAGGAAACAGTGTGAATTGAACATTTACCATTGAAATTTGGTGAGAGCCACAGAAGTTTTGGATCAATCTCATATTTGTGTTTTCACTTAATTCATATCTTTTTGATATTATGAACAGGTTGGATGAAAAATAAACATCACTATGAGCCATAGAGAGGTTTCAACGGTGGAAATCATTATTCCCACGGCTTCCTGTGGTATGGTCCACTTGAGCTTTAGATATACCTCGATTTTAGTCTCAACCACTTAAATGTTCTTAAAAAACGGATGGACGGAGTAGATAAGACAAATATATTTACAGTGGGCCCAACCGAATTTACTGAGTACCATAAGAGCCTACAGAGTAACTCAGCACGCAATCCGATTTCCATGCACCCGATGTTGCACCCTCTGCCTGCTAGTACCGACTGTTGCACTCTCTGCCTGCCAGCACCGACTGTTGCACCCACATAACAATATATATCCACTTACCGCCTTACACACATGTGAGATAGTGTTTGGATATCGTTTGTCAACTACGCGTTCAAATCACCACTATTTTCCTGTTGTGTGGTCCACCTGTGATTTGGATCTGCCTCATTATTAGAGCCATGGCTTAAAATAACGATTCAAAATGGATGGACGGCTTGGATAAAATAATTACATCATTGTGGGTCACTGAGCACCGTTCAGCATAGACGTCGCTGCCTACGCAATCCGCGTCGGGGAATCATGGTTTTAGCCTTTTCCGGATCAGAAGAATTGGGAGCCAATTAGGGACGCGGATTGCGTCCTACCCCCGCCCGGACGGTTATCCGTCCGGACAGGGCTCTGTGGGGCCCACCGTATTGTAAGTGTTTTATCCACGCCGTTAAACACTTTTTACACATAATTTTCATATGTGAGCCGAAAAATGAAGCAGGTCCAAGGCTTAAGTGGACCACACCAAAGGAAGCTGCATTGATAATGACATCCACCATTGCAACCTTTCTAAGGGCCAACGTCATGTTTTTTTTACCATACAACGTATTCATAGGGTCATTTAGAGGTGGATGAAGTGAAACCACAAATATCAGCCTGATCCGAAGCTTCTCCAGCTCTCAAGAAGTTTTTAATGGTGTACGTTCAATCTCTACTTTGTGGTCCACTTAAGCATTGGACCTGCCTCATTTTTTGGCTAATGTATTAAAATTATTGGAAAAAATCGTTTAACAGCGTGGATAAAACACTTACAACACGGTGGGCCCCACAGAGCCCCACCCGGACGGCTGACCGTCCTGGCGGGGTAGGACGCAAGCCGCGTCCGTCAATTAGCTACTTGACAGGTTGATTAGCGAGATTAGCTACTGAAGTGACGTCACCAAGTTTATGGGCTCCACCATGATGTATGTTTTGTATCCACACCGTCCATCCATTTGGAAAGATCATATTAGGGCACGATGCACAGAATGATTCATATCCAAAGCGCCAATGGACCCCACCACAGAAAACAATGGGAGAGTGACAGTCACCATTAAAAACTTTTAAGGGTCACGAAAAGTTTCCGATCAAGCTGATATTTGTGTTTTCACTTCTTTAATGTCGACGTTAACTTCTAAGGGCCACAAAAGTTTCCGATCAAGTTGATATTTGTGTTTTCACTTCTTTAATAACATATTAACTTGTGAACAAGTTGGATCTCAAATAAATTAATATCATGATGAACCTTAGAAAGGTTTCAACAGTAGGCATCACTCTCCCTACTATTTTCTGTGGTGGGGTCTACTACTGCTCTGGATCTGCTTCATTCTTTGTCTCGTGACATAAAATGATTTCTCCAAATGGGCGGACGGTGTAGATACTACATGCATATATTATGTTGAGCCACCGAACTTGGTGACGTCACTTCAGTAGCAGTTTGGCTACTCATCCTGTCAGTAGATAATCCGCATTCAGATGTGATGATCCTATATGTTGATTTTTATAATGGGATGTTGTCCATCCAAAGTTTTCTTTTTATTGTTTTAAATTAGCCTTACATATAGTGATGGTAAGTTGGCAACGATCAACCCTTTCAAGTTAAGTTTCCTAAAGGTTCGTGCAGCGTAGATTCCACAACATGTATCACTCATCACGTGGGTTGTGAGGGACGGTGGATCCTGAGTCAAAACGAGCTCATATTGTAAAGAAGGCTCGAGTGGGTGTAGCAAAAGTTCTGAGCCGCAGCCCATGTTAGCCCCTTTTGGGCTTGGTTTTGGTGATAAGTGGAAAGGGCGGCTGATTTTACATGTGGCAAATAGGTTGGACTGCGCTCTGCCAAACAAGCCCAACCTTCCCATTGGCCGTGCTTGGGCATAGTATGTACGGCTCGACTGAATTTGGGCCGGGGTTGGACCCAAGTATGAAAGATACTTTGAACGGTTGATTGTGGCTATCACTATCCTTGGAGCTTTGCAAAGCGCACATGCGTGCGCAATAAAGATCATGTACCCACCACATAGTTGTGATATCCGATCCATCCATCGAGTTGGTCCAAACTTGTGCATTTTCTCAAAAATAGATCTGAACCATTCAGCATGTGAGCCCCAGTATTGGAAACAGGTGAATGGGTTAGAAGACTTAAGCCATGAATTTCAGAGCCGTGTATTTGTTTTGCAAGCAGTTACCACATGGGTTTTGAGCTAGATCATCAATATAGTGGATAATGGTTCGTTCGTAATTAAGTGGATGGATTGGATCTCGGATTTCTCATGCAACGCTGACACGTGTGATGTAAATGAGCTTTATTGCATAGGCCTGTGCGCTTAGCAAAGCTCCACGTTGGCAAAATGTAAATGGTTTTCAATCCTGACATGTTGGGGCATGGTTCATCAACCCAACAGGTGTGGCCCATTTATCTATCTGTGTGTACCTCATTAAGATGAAGAATTAGCCTGAAACCACAGTACTTAAATCTCGGGTAGGACATACCATGTGAATTTGAAGGTTTTTAGTTATAATTTTATCTGATGGGTCACCTGAGTGTTGAATCAGCCTGGTTTTTTAGTAAAGGCCAAACGAAGGGCGATGAAACTGATGAAGGGGGTGGATTTTGCATGCGTTAAGTCATTCTCCAAAGTGGCACCAGTGTTTTCCTTTTACCGATAACTGATCACGTACCGTCTTTTCCATTAAGGTGATCAGTACATTTAAGCGGTAGATTGGAAAATAAATACAGTGCATCTTGTTAATCAGCCCGATCTGCCTTTTCGGGTCATAGCTGCAGTGGCGTCAGACCGTTGGCTTTCCATAGATTCCAGTAGTGTGGCCCATGTGATGAGGAGGGCATGTTCATTGAAAGGGTGGCCACTGCATGAGTCTTGACCACATGTACGCTGATGAAGTTTGAAAATATTGACACGCAATGTTTTACAATTGCTTGAATGGAAATATACAGAATCTATTCTAAAAAGGAAGCTAAAGATAACTCTAACAGTTAGGCTTATTTTTAGCTTTCCTTCTTAACATGATAGATTTATTCAAGCAATTGTAAAATGCATATTCTTTCAAGACAGCAATAAAAAATTCAGTGTCAATATTTTCAATGTTTGGGATTGAGTTCTCATGGGAGGAATGCTCGTTTGATACCATGATGAAGTTTGAAAATATTGACACTGAATTTTATATTGCTGTTATGAAAGAATATGTATTTTACAGTTGCTTAAATGGAAATATATAAAATCTGTTCTAGGAAAGAAAACTAAAAATAAACCCGGCTGTTACAAAAAATTTCTAGCTGTTACATGCAGATGTGCAACCTAATAATCAGGATAAGATTGATCTTGTGTATGATTTGAAGAGTCCTCCTTTATATATGCTTTAACAATGGCAGACTTTGACACGTGTGCAGGACAAATGAGTAAGGCTTCTAGAGCAGGTTGTGGAACAGTTTCATGGTCAAGATGGAACAGAAAAGGCCGAGTTGACAACAGAATATGGGTTTAAAACTATATGCGGAATAGGCCCACGGATCTATCTGTGCAAGGGACATGGTGCTTACCTAGTTGAGACGCCGCCATAAAAGCCGGATAGAAGCCGGAATACGATAGATGGGACTCGAATTTTGCTGTGGTGTAGTATCGGAACCCAGCTCTCTTTTATAGAGACTGTGGAGAGAGAGTTTGAAACCCATCAAAACTCTCTCTCCCACGCTCCACATTACTGTGTCCTAGTTCGATTCAAATTGCCTTGCGTAAGGCTATAGCATTCCACCCGCGCGCAGATAGTCTGCGCAGCGTATCACCTTAAGTGAGGCCCACTGATTAACTCAATCAAACAGTCCAACTAGAATACAATCCAGATCGTTGATCAGCAAGGCCCACCACATAGAGTTCTTACACAGAAGTGATTCGAACCGTAGAACTTAAATTGTATCATATCTCGTAAATCAATACGTGATATCAAACGTACCGTATATAATTTTGGTTAGTACGAGGTTTTTCCGCTGGACTAAAGTAGATGCTTCGAACATGAAAAGTGCTTAGAAAAGTGTTGGACTATTAACGTTGGTGTTGTGTATGTTGGCGGGAAATGAGTCCAACATTAAGAGTCCATCGCTCTGGGTATGATTTATACATGTATGATCCACCTTGATAATCCGTCAATCGGTGGGATGGAGGGCCGACTTTAGGCCGTTAGTTATACATGGGACTTTGTTTTGGGGACCGTTAGTCATGGGTTGGGCTGAGCCTAAAATCAGGCTCTTTGCTTTTAGCCTAGATTTCCACCAATAGGTATTGCGTGGTGACTCGACACAGTGTAGTCCGGTGGCGTTGGGCGAGAGGACGGTGAGGCCCTTACCGTAGTTTTACGGTGGGGCCGCCTTGATGTATGTACTATGTATCCACGCTGTCCATCCGTTTTTCCAGATCATTTTAAGGCGAAAGCCGATTAGGTGGACCATTAAACCATTAGAAACAGTAGCAATTGACCATCATTAATAGCCAATCTGCTTCATTTTTGGGATAATGCCCTAAAATGATCTGAAAAAATAAATGGATGACGTGGATACATATATAATATATACATCAAGGTGGCCCATACGGTATAACCGCATCGTAAGGGCCGCACCCTCTTGGGTGAGGCCAGGGTCTCACCTAATTCCTTCTCCAAAGTTACCCATGGTATAGATCCGATAGTTCTTAGTGGGGATGAAACGAGAAAAGTCTCACAATGGACATTTACTCTATTAGTGAACCTCTCACTAATCAAGACCGTTGATCTTTCTGAACCCACTTCAGATGGAAGACCAACCAAAATCCTTCAAAATTAGAACTTCCGAAGCATCCAATCTTAGGCAGTTTTCTAGACCACTCTAATATTTTTATCTTAACTGTCAATTTGTAACCTAATGTTAAATTAAGGATTAGGAACCCTTGATTTGTATTAAAAAATTACAAATTCTGATTGCAACCTCGATTATATGGTTCCTCCTACCACCAATATAGACAAGAGTCCTCTACAACTGTACAACGCTTGTTGGACTCTGCGAGTGAAGCACCCAACGGTGTGGGTACCATCTTGTTCTTGTAAAATCCACTTCGTACATCAGGTGCACCTTGTATGTTCATCTTGTAAGATCCAACGGATGAATGATTTGGACGGAATATACACCATGTTGGGCCCACATACATATCTACATTTGATGCCCACGTGACTGATCAATTGAGCTTATCTTTGGCCGGCCGTGGATTGCCTGTGGCAGCTTGTCTAAGGCAGTTGTGAGAAATCCACCCTGTCCTTTCTTTCGCTAAATCACAGTACTTAAAATTCGGTGGGCCATATCATGTTAAGTTAAAAAAGTTTTATTGGGCAGCTCATCTGATCGAATTGAATCAGCCTAGTTTTTTGGAGCAAGGCAAACAAGGGGCGATGTGTCTGATGGTCGGGGTGGATTTCACACACCTTAAGTCGTTCCCCAAAGTCAGAGAAAGTGACAACGTAGGCACCTATGCTATGCAACTGTCTAACCTTTACCCATAACACTACGCCAAAACAGCGAAAAAAGGACGGTCCAAAACCGTCTCAAATGACCAAAAAGGACGGTCATGGACCGTCACATAGGCCGTCAAAATTTGACGTGTCTTATTTTTTAAAGGACGGTTGAAAACCGTCATTCTTATTGACGGAAAAAAGACGGTCATGGACCGTCCTAAAAAAGGACGGTCATGGACAGTCCATTTTTATGGACTGTCAAAGGGACAGCCATAGACCGTCCTTAAAAAGGACTGTTATGGACCGTCCTTAAAAAGGACTGTCATGGACCGTCTCTTATGAGCCTTCAAAGGACGGCCATGGACTGTCCTTTAAACGGACGGTCATAGACCGTCCTTCAAAATGACTGTCATAGACCGTCTCTTATGAGCCTTCAAAGGACTGTCATGGACCGTCCTTTAAAAGGACGGCTATAGGCCGTCTCTTATGACCCTTAAAAGGACATTTCCAATTTTGACCTGTTACAGTATTCTTCCTGATATACACCTGTTATACAAACTACATAAATCCAAACTGTTTCATCACATTCACATTCACCTGTTTCATCCAAACAAGACTGATATACACCTGTTTCATTCACATTCACCTGTTTCATCCAAACAGGACTGATATACACCTGTTTCATTCACATACGTAAATCCAAACTATTTCATCACATTCACGTTCACCTGTTTCATTCACATTCACCTGTTTCATCCAAACAGGACTGATATACACCTGTTTCATTCACATACACCTGTTTCATCCAAACAGGACTAATATACACCTGTTTCATCCAAACAGGACTGACATACACCTGATATACACCTATTTCATCCAAACAGGACTGATATACACCTGTTTCATTCGCATACGTAAATCCAAACTGTTTCATCACATTCACATTCACCTGTTTCATCCAAACGGAGATGAGACATACATCTGTTTCATTCACATTTACTGTTTCATCCAAAACGAGATACTACACTGTTTCATTACACTGTTTCATTCATATTCACTGTTTTCATTCAGGATATTCACTGTTTCATCACATTCACATTCACATCCATCTAAACCCAAACTACGTATATCCATCCAAACATAAACTACATCCATCCAAACACAAACAATCTTATCCACAATACATTATTCATCCACGCATAATACATATAAAGTTTAACTTCACAAGTAAAAAAAAAAAAAAAAAAAAAAAGGTTCATGTTTAGGTTAGAGAGTCGAGATTAGGATTAGGTGTAGGTTTAGGTTTAGGGATTTGAAAATAGGTTAAGGTTTAGGTTTAGGAATTCGGGTTTGGGTTCGGGATTGGGTTTAGGTTTAGGTTAGGGAGTTTAGATTAGGATTAGGTGTAGGTTTAAGTTTAAGGATTTGAGAATAGGTTAAGATTTAGGTTTAGGAAATCGGGTTCGGGTTCAGGATCGGGTTTTAGGTTTGGGTTTTCAAGTTTAGGTTTAGGTTTAGGTTAGGGAGTTGAAATTAAGATTAGGTGTAGGTTTAGAGATTTGAGAATACATTTAGGTTTTAAGTAATAAGTTTTGGTTTAAGTTAAGGTTATAGGTTTAGGTTAAGGTTTAGGTTATAAGCTATAGGTTTAGGAAATTGAGAAGAGGTTAAGGTTTAGGTTGAGGAAATCGGGTTCGGGATCGGGTTTAGGTTTAGGTTAGGGAGTTAGGATTAGGTTTAGGTTTAGGGATTTGAGAATACATTTAGATTTTAGGTTTATTTTTAGATTTTAGGTATTGGTTAAGGTTTAAGTTTTAGGTTTAGGTTAAGGTTAGGTTATAGGTTATAAGTTTAGGTTTTAGGACATAGTTTTGGTTTTAAGGTCATAGGTTTAGGTTAAGGTTAAGGTTTTAAGGTCTTATAAGCTATAGGTTTAGGGAATTGAGAATATGTTAAGGTTTAGGTTTAGGAAATCGGGTTCGGGTTCGGGATCGGGTTTAGGTTTGGGTTTTCAAGTTTAGGTTCAAGTTTAGGTTAGGGAGTCGAGATTAGGATTAGGTGTAGGTTTAGGTTTAGGAATTTGGGTTCGGGATTGGGTTTAGGTTAGGGAGTTTAGATTAGGATTAGGTGTAGGTTTAAGTTTAGGGATTTGAGAATAGGTTAAGGTTTAGGTTTAGGAAATCGGGTTTGGGTTCGGGATCGGGTTTTAGGTTTGGGTTTTCAAGTTTAGGTTTAGGTTTAGGTTAGGGAGTTGAGATTAGGATTAGGTGTAGGTTTAGGTTTAGATATTTGAGAATACATTTAGGTTTTAGGTCATAAGTTTTGGTTTAGGTTAAGGTTATAAGTTTAGGTTAAGGTTTAGGTTTAGGTTATAAGCTATAGGTTTAGGGAATTGAGAATAGGTTTAGGTTTAGGTTTAGGAAATCGGGTTCGGGTTCAGATCGGGTTTAGGTTTAGGTTAGGGAGTTGAGATTAGGATTAGGTGTAGGTTTAAGTTTAGGGATTTGAGAATACATTTAGGTTTAAGGTTTATTTTTAGGTTTTAGGTATTGGTTAAGGTTTAGGTTTTAAGTTTAGGTTAAGGTTAGGTTATACGTTATAAGTTTAGGTTTTAGGGCATAGGTTTTGGTTTTAAGGTTATAGGTTTAGGTTAAGGTTAAGGTTTTAAGGTCTTATAAGCTATAGGTTTAGGGAATTGAGAATATGTTAAGGTTTAGGTTTAGGAATTCGGATTCAGGTTCGGGATTGAGTTTAGGTTTGAGTTTTCAAGTTTAGGTTTAGGTTTAGGTTAGGGAGTTTAGATTAGGATTAGGTGTAGGTTTAAGTTTAGGGATTTGAGAATAGGTTAAGGTTTAGGTTTAGGAAATCGGGTTCGGGTTCGGGATCGGGTTTTAGTTTTGGGTTTTCAAGTTTAGGTTTAGGTTTAGGTTAGGGAGTTGAGATTAGGATTAGGTGTAGGTTTAGGTTTAGAGATTTGAGAATACATTTAGGTTTTAGATCATAAGTTTTGGTTTAGGTTAAGGTTATAAGTTTAGGTTAAGGTTTAGGTTTAGGTTATAAGCTATAGGTTTAGGGAATTGAGAATAGGTTAAGGTTTAGGTTTAGGAAATCGGGTTCGGGTTCGGGATCGGGTTTAGGTTTAGGTTAGGGAGTTGAGATTAGGTTTAGGTTTAGGGATTTGAGAATACATTTAGGTTTTAGGTATTGGTTAAGGTTTAGGTTTTAGGTTTAGGTTAAGGTTAGGTTATAGGTTATAAGTTTAGGTTTTAGGACATAGGTTTTGGTTTTAAGGTTATAGGTTTAGGTTAAGGTTAAGGTTTTAAGGTCTTATAAGCTATAGGTTTAGGGGATTGAGAATATGTTAAGGTTTAGGTTTAGGAAATCGGGTTTGGGTTCGGGATCGGGATCGGGATCGGGATCGGGTTTAGGTTTGGGTTTTCAAGTTTAGGTTCAGGTTTAGGTTAGGGAGTCGAGATTAGGATTAGGTGTAGGTGTAGGTTTAGGTTTAGGGATTTGAAAATAGGTTAAGGTTTAGGTTTAGGAATGCAGGTTCGGGTTCGGGATTGGGTTTAGGTTTGGGTTTTCAATTTTAGGTTTAGGTTTAGGTTAGGGAGTTTAGATTAGGATTAGGTGTAGGTTTAAGTTTAGGGATTTGAGGATAGGTTAAGGTTTAGGTTTAGGAATTCGGGTTCGAGTTCGGGATTGGGTTTAGGTTTGGGTTTTCAATTTTAGGTTTAGGTTTAGGTTAGGGAGTTTAGATTAGGATTAGGTGTAGGTTTAAGTTTAGGGATTTTAGAATAGGTTAAGGTTTAGGTTTAGGTTTAGGAAATCGGGTTCGGGTTAGGGATCGGGTTTTAGGTTTGGGTTTTCAAGTTTAGGTTAGGGAGTTGATATTAGGATTAGGTGTAGGTTTAGGTTTAGAGATTTGAGAATACATTTAGGTTTTAGGTCATAAGTTTTGATTTAGGTTAAGGTTATAGGTTTAGGTTAAGGTTTAGGTTTAGGTTTAGGTTTAGGTTTAGGTTATAAGCTATAGGTTTAGGGAATTGAGAATAGGTCAAGGTTTAGGTTTAGGGAATCGGGTTCGGGTTCGGGTTCGGGATCGGGATCGGGTTTAGGTTTGGGTTTTCAAGTTTAGGTTTAGGTTTAGGTTAGGGAGTTTAGATTAGGTTTAGGTGTAGGTTTAAATTTAGGGATTTGAGAATAGGTTAAGGTTTTGGTTTAGGAAACTAGGTTCGGGTTCGGGATCGAGTTTTATGTTTGGGTTTTCAAGTTTAGGTTTAGGTTTAGGTTAGGGAGTTGAGATTAGAATTAGGTGTAGGTTTAGGTTTAGGGATTTGAAAATAGGTTAAGGTTTAGGTTTAGGAATTCGGGTTCGGGTTCGGGATTGGGTATAGGTTTGGGTTTTCAAGTTTAGGTTTAGGTTTAGGTTAGGGAGTTGAGATTAGGATTAGGTGTAGGTTTAAGTTTAGGGATTTGAGAATAGGTTAAGGTTTAGGTTTAGGAAATCGGGTTCGGGTTCGGGTTCGGGATCGGGTTTAGGTTTAGGTTAGGGAGTTGGGATTAGGATTAGGTGTAGGTTTAGATTTAGGGATTTGAGAATATATTTAGGTTTTAGGTTTAGGTTTAGGTTTTAGGTTATTGGTTAAGTTTAGATTTTAGGTTTAGGTTAAGGTTAGGTTATAAGTTTAGGTTATAGGTTATAGGTTAAGGTTTTAGGTCATAGGTTTTGGTTTTGGTTTTGGTTAAGGTTATAGGTTTAGGTTTAGGTTTAGGTTAGGTTTAGGTTTAGGTTTAGGTTATAAACTATAGGTTTAGGGAATTGAGAATAGGTTAAGGTTTAGGTTTAGGAAATCGGGATCGGGTTCGGGATCGGGTTTAGGTTTAGGTTTAGGTTAGGGAGTTGAGATTAGGATTAGGTATAGGTTTAGGTTTTGGGATTTGAGAATACATTTAGGTTTTAGGTATTGGTTAAGGTTTAGGTTTTAGGTTTAGGTAAAGGTTAGGTTATACATTATAAGTTTAGGTTTTAGGGCATAGGTTTTGGTTTTAAGGTTATAGGTTTAGGTTAAGGTTAAGGTTTTAAGGTCTTATAAGCTATAGGTTTAGGGGATTGAGAATATGTTAAGGTTTAGGTTTAGGAAATCGGGTTCGGGTTCGGGATCGGGATCGGGTTTAGGTTTGGGTTTTCAAGTTTAGGTTTAGGTTTAGGTTAGGGAGTCGAGATTAGGATTAGGTGCGGAGTTTAAGTTTAGGGATTTGAGAATAGGTAAAGGTTTTGGTTTAGGAAATCGGGTTCGGGTTCGGGATCGGGTTTTAGGTTTGGGTTTTCAAGTTTAGGTTTAAGTTTAGGTTAGGGAGTTGAGATTAGGATTAGGTGTAGGTTTAGGTTTAGAGATTTGAGAATACATTTAGGTTTTAGGTCATAAGTTTTGGTTTAGGTTAAGGTTATAGGTTTAGGTTAAGGTTTTGGTTTAGGTTATAAGTTATAGGTTTAGGGAATTGAGAATAGGTTAAGGTTTAGGTTTCGGGAATCGGGTTCGGAGTTCGGGTTCGGGTTCGGGATCGGGTTTAGGTTTGGGTTTTCAAGTTTAGGTTTAGGTTTATGTTAGGGAGTTTAGATTAGGATTAGGTGTAGGTTTAAGTTTAAGGATTTGAGAATAGGTAAAGGTTTTGGTTTAGGAAATCGAGTTCGGGTTCGGGATCGAGATCGGGTTTTAGGTTTGGGTTTTCAAGTTTAGGTTTAGGTTTAGGTTAGGGAGTCGAGATTAGGATTAGGTGCGGAGTTTAAGTTTAGGGATTTGAGAATAGGTAAAGGTTTTGGTTTAGGAAATCGAGGTTCGGGTTCGGGATCGGGTTTTAGGTTTGGGTTTTCAAGTTTAGGTTTAAGTTTAGGTTAGGGAGTTGAGATTAGGATTAGGTGTAGGTTTAGGTTTAGAGATTTGAGAATACATTTAGGTTTTAGGTCATAAGTTTTGGTTTAGGTTAAGGTTATAGGTTTAGGTTAAGGTTTTGGTTTAGGTTATAAGCTATAGGTTTAGGGAATTGAGAATAGGTTAAGGTTTAGGTTTCGGGAATCGGGTTGGGTTCGGGTTCGGGTTCGGGTTCGGGATCGGGTTTAGGTTTGGGTTTTCAAGTTTAGGTTTAGGTTTATGTTAGGGAGTTTAGATTAGGATTAGGTGTAGGTTTAAGTTTAAGGATTTGAGAATAGGTAAAGGTTTTGGTTTAGGAAATCGAGTTCGGGTTCGGGATCGAGATCGGGTTTTAGGTTTGGGTTTTCAAGTTTAGGTTTAGGTTTAGGTTAGGGAGTTGAGATTAGAATTAGGTGTAGGTTTAGGTTTAGGGATTTGAAAATAGGTTAAGGTTTAGGTTTAGGAATTCGGGTTTGGGTTCGGGATTGGGTATAGATTTGGGTTTTCAAGTTTAGGTTTAGGTTTAGGTTAGGGAGTTGAGATTAGGATTAGGTATAGGTGTAAGTTTAGGGATTTGAGAATAGGTTAAGGTTTAGGTTTAGGTTTAGGTTAGGTTTAGGTTTAGGTTATAAACTATAGGTTTAGGGAATTGAGAATAGGTTAAGGTTTAGGTTTAGGAAATCGGGTTTGGGTTCGGGATCGCGTTTAGGTTTGGGTTTTCAAGTTTAGGTTTAGGTTTAGGTTAGGGAGTTGAGATTAGAATTAGGTGTAGGTTTAGGTTTAGGGATTTGAGAATACATTTAGGTTTTAGGTCATAGAATTTGGTTTAGGTTTAGGTTATAGGTTTAGGTTTAGGTTAAGGTTTAGGTTTAGGTTATAAGCTATAGGTTTAGGGAATTGAGAATAGGTTAAGGTTTAGGTTATAAGTAAGGTTTTAGGTTTAGGTATAGGCTTAAGTTATAGGTTATAGGTTATATGTTTATCTTAAGGTTTAGGAATTCGGGTTCGGGTTTGGGTTTGGGTTTGGGTTTAGTTTTAGTTTTGGTTTAGGTTATAGGTTTTGATTTAGGTTTAGGTTTAGGTTATGAGATTTGAGAATGGGTTCGGGTTTAGGTTATAGGTTTTGGTTTTGGTTATAGGTTTTGGTTTAGGTTATAGGTTATAGGTTTAGGTTTAGGTTACTGAGTTTTGGGATTTGAGAATAGGTTTAGGTTAAGGTCTTAAGTTTAGGTTTAGGAAATCGGGATCGGGTTCGAGTTCGGGTTTAGTTTTGGGTTTTCAAGTTTAGGTTTAGGTTTAGGTTAGGGAGTTGAGAATAGGATTAGGTGTAGGTTTAGGTGTAGGTTTAGGGTTAAGGTTATAAGTTTAAGTTTAGGTTGTAGGTTTAGGTTTAGATTAAGGTTTAGGGATTTGAGTTTAGGTTTAAGTTGAGTTTAACTTTAGCTTTAGGTTTTAGGTTTAGGTATAGGCTTAGGTTATAGGTTATAGGTTATATGTTTAGGTTAAGCTTTAGGAATTCGGGTTCGGGTTTGGATTCAGGTTTAGGTTATAGGTTTTGAGATTTGAGAATAGTTTTAGGTTATAAGTATAGGTTTAGGTTTGGATTCGGGTTAAGGAGTAGATTAGGATTAGGTGTAGGTTTAGGTTTAGGGATTTTCTAGTATTATCTACTATTGAACCTAGTATTATCTACTACATACTAGTAACATACAACCAATATGGGGCACCATACCATAAGCTACAAGAATTTCATGTCCCCCTAAACAAGGTATCCTCCATTGATAACATATATATATATATATATATTATAAGTTTAAGTTTTTATTTTCTCATTTACATTCCCAAATACATTCATCATCCATCCAAGAAAATTGAAACAAGTATTGTCAATCTATGACTAACAATTAAAAAGGAAAATCATGCATCTTATCTTACCGACCGACTTATGTTTCTTTTCACCTTTGTAAATCTCATATTTGTTGCAGCTGCTAGTTCACCATCAGTGGTCTCCCTAACCAAATCTTTGTGCGAGACCCTCCATTTGAAGCGAGTGGCTGAAGTTACAAGACGTAGGACCGATTAGTCTTTCCATATTTTGAAAAAATCAAATTCTTTATTTTTGGTGCAAATCTACTTATAATTATCATTGGCTCTTAATCTATTTATAATGAAAATATTAAATATCACCCAATAGTGCTCCTTTGATAAATGTCCTATTTGGAATAAATAATTTTTAGTAAAACTCTTTTTATATTTTTTCAATCCATCTTCCATTTTCTTCTTAATAAGAAAATCCATATTTACTAATATTCCCATTTTTCTATTTTTCAAAAGAACGAGTTGATTAAAATTTACTAATAAGAAAATCCAGATTTCCACTTTGTTGAAACCTTCCTAGGGTCTAAAGTAATTTTTATTTTTCATCCAACTTGTTAATATGATCACAAAGACATGGATGAAGAGACAAAGACAAACATCACTTGATCCAAAACTTCTTTGGCCTCCAAAAAATTTTCAATGGTAGATGTTCAATCAAACTATTTCTGTCTTTGTAATACTTTCATATTCTCATACATGCCATAAGATGATCTTTAAAAATAGATGGATGGCATGGATTTGTTACAATATACTGTTCATTGCAGATATTGTAATTGGTGGTTTCTCCCTGCTTCACGATGGGAATACTAGAGATTTAAGCTAAAAGTTCTAAAAACTTGAGGAAGGAAACACTTGATTTTTAAGCTAAAAGCTCTACTGAAATTGAACTTGGTAACAAATTTTCTGTTCTTAACTTCTTAGAATTATATTTTCCAATTTCCACTTCACACTTACTTTTGTCTAACCAATGCAATTTAGACATGTTTCATTGGAAAGAGTTTGGTGACTGGTCTTCTTTCTAAGACATTGCCCCTGAAAAAAGGCATATGAATGCACCAATTGGGAGTTCTTGATTTACCTGTCTGGGAACATAATTTGATTTCACTATACAAACAATTGAATTTCTACAAAATGCATGGAATCAAATGAATGATATAAATTAAAAGACTAAAGATCAATATATGTAATAAAATTATATGTAATAGGCATAGCCTTCAAACCCTATTTTAGAAAAATGGCTGGGGTAGGATCTGGAAAAGAACTGACCGCACTCTCATCCTGAATTGAACATCGACCGTCTTTCAATAATCCCGCTTGTATGAAAGTCTGAGAAGCAGAAAAAATAAAATAAAATAAAATGTTACTAGTATGTAGACATTCTAATCACAGGAATCAAAAGGAATCTCCAATTCCAACATTCTACTTTCTGATAATAACCTTCTTCACATTAACACAGGAATCAATCATCTCAAACACCAAGCACTTCTTTTTACCATTTTCAGCTCCAAAACCTGATCCAACACTAAGCATCCCAAATCAAACAAACACACGCTAAATTCAATTCAAGAAATCCTCAAAAAAATGCCAAGCGTTTCTTCACAAGATATTGTATTAAGAGTCATACTACCAGATATCGTATTAATCTATCTACATACTTATAAATAGTTTTAGGTGTAAATTGTTTACATGCTATGGTAGTTTTAAATAGAAAAGTATTTATAGATAATTAATTTAGAGGCTTCAAGTTCAACCAATTGGTGGACCACAAGTATGATCCACCTAGTGATTACATCTAACCTATTAACTGAATGCAACATCCAACCATTTCATTGGTTGGCCCACCATGAGGATCGCTTAATATAAAACTCAGCCACATCTACTCATCAAGAGGGTCACATCTGATAGCTAGAAAACAATGTCTAGCAATTGATAAATAGCATAATGCAATGTAGTTCAGTTCAAGAGTGGATGTGATTGAGTTTTGCATATAGCAATTCCTATGTTATGCCCGACATATTGGATGGATTGGATGTCGTGTGCACGTGACGGTTTGGGAGTTATCAGTTGTTTATGTGTTAGGCTAACTTCTAAAACGTCTATAATGTATAAAATGGGCATTCACAGCACATGTAGCATTTGGTGATAACTTCATGAGAATCTTAAAAAAATAAAGGTTTAAATTTTTAAGGCCCTAAGAGAGCATGAAGGGATACACATCCTAGATAGATGGATTGGATGTCCAGAACCCAATTGAGAATACCAGCAATACCCAATTTCCAAAAAGTGAGATATGAGAGTATCCAAGTGCATGTAGAAGTTCAAAATGATACCTACCAATTATTACGTATCTGGCCCATATTTTACTAATTTCCTTCCAAGTTCTCACTAAATTGAATCTGTAAAGCATTTAACACCTCTACTTTTCTTCTAGTTCAAGGTATTTTGACAAGAGAAATGATCAACCTACAACTGGTCATATGTCATGACCCACTCAAAAGCAACATCTGCAATTTCAATGCAACTTCATCATTATAAATGACCTGGAAGCACCCATTAACTTTTTATTAAACCAGAATGTTGAATGTTTTTTTTTTTTTTTTTTTTTTTTTTTTTAAAGCATGAATGTTCACAATTTAATTCACTCCAACATTTGAATTGACCTAAAAGTCAATATTGACCTCTAAGTATCCATGTTTTTCTTTCTGTTATAGATTCCCAACATCAAACTATGAGAAATCAAATGAAATGTAAAATTACAACACCCGATGAATGCAACTTATCAAAATAGATATAGTATGCACAAAGCTGTCAATGGTACGTAACACCCTTCGGTAGTAGCAACATCTATTTGAAATACAAAATTTAATTTAAAATGTACTAAGCATGCTTCACTTAACATACGATATCTAAAGTAGTATATTTCAATCAAATCCGATCAAACAGCCAAAAAGTGTCTAACTGATCACATTAAATTTAGTGAAGCCACAAATCAAAGTCATCACACTCCAAAATCCAACCCTATTTCTCATAACAGAATAAACAGGAGGAAATGAGCATCCGAACAATCGTTTCAAACTGTATACACGTGCAAATGTGTACCTAACCATATCTAAAGTAGTATACACATGTAAATGTGTAATCTATAATGAACAACCAAAACAATCGTTTCAAACCTGTATGCTGATACAAACCAAAACCTGAAATGAGCATCCAAATAATGATTTAACATCCAAACCTGTATGCTCACAAGGCTTTTTGTACTCCATTTGTAAAGTGTGTCATTTCGCTACAATGGACCACACTTTAAAAACACACATCAAATATTATAATCATCCAACAAATAGCCTATAAAATGGATGGTTAGGTACTATTTAAGTCATAGCTGCACAAACAAAGGAAACTGTCAAACTAATGAACAACCATCCGTTAATACCAACCAATAATGGAAATTATACATCGCTAATGCACAACATTTTCATAACAAAGCGGAAAATCTTATATCCCAAATTGTTTAGGCTTTGACTCGGAAGACTTCTTCAGTAATACAACCACATGCAATCCAGATTTTTGTTATAACTTGCAGGTGCAAGAACACTATGATGAGATAATTGAAATGATAGTAGAAAATTATAAGCTACATAGCACCACCGGAAACCCAACTAATTGAAGACAGACATGCAAGTAAAAGTCAGAGAAATTTGAAAAAGACAAACATATGAGGTTGTTTCCCCACAAGCAATTGCCATCATTTCAAATGCTTCAAATGCTTGTATCATTGAGTGCATGATATCCTAAGCTGCGGCTCGGTGGGCATCCAATGAATGGTCAAAATGGAAAACAAGATGGCAGTCCAAATTCAAGATACGAGATGTCTATTCATCGAGGTTAAGATTTGCCTAATCAATCGATTTTGGGGCTATGCTTCATCTACGATGAGGTCCACTATTTGGTTGGTTTGAATGTAAATACATGCATGCCATATGGCGCCACATATCAAATAATTCCTCTTATAAGTGAAGAAAAATATTGGAGGAAAAAGATATAGAATCCATCGAAATATGAATCAGAAGAGTGTGAGGCTGTGATTGACAGCAGAGTGAAATAACCCCACTTTAGCTACAAAATCCACTAACTCATTCATGTCTATAAACATATATAGAAGGAAACATTAAGGGATGGCACTGAGGACGCAATGTAAATCTCTCTAGCTCACCGCATAAATGGCTGTGGATTTTGTAAGCCCTAAAATCCCTAAAATCTGTAAGCCCTAAAATCCCCAAATCTATAAGCCCTAAAATCCCCAAATCTGTAAGCCATAAAATCCCTAAAATCTGTAAGCCCTAAAATCCCCAAATTTGTAAGCCCTAAAATCCCCAAATCTGTAAGACCTAAAATCCCCAAATCGAAAGGGGAAGTGAGATAGACAGAGATGAAGGAAGAGAGAGATCGAGAGAGAGTACCTTCGATTTGACGGTAGCTGTCGTTGATGGAGGTTGGGCGGCCATGCATTGGGACTTGATCCGCTGGTACCGCCGATGGGGAAGACCATGGACGTCGTCGGTGGATGATGGGTTAGGGTTTGGAGTAGAAAGAGGAGGGCGAGAGAGAGAGAGAGAGAGAGAGAGAGAGAGAGAGAGAGAGGAGAAGGGGACGCGGATAAGCTACTGACGGGTTGAGAGGGGGACGCGGATTAGCTGCGACGAGGTTTAGAGAGAGACAGAGAGAGAGAGAGAGAGAGAGAGAGACAGAGAGAGAGAGAGAGAGAGAAGAGGAGGGCGAGAGAGAGGAGAGCGGGACGCGGATTAGCTACCGTCGAGGGAGTCGGAGAGGGAGGGAGAGCGGATTGCAGAGAGAGGGAGAGAGAGAGAGAGGGAGGGAGTTAGGGATTTGGGTTGCAGGCGCGCGCGGGGAGATATTTGGGTGGAACGGATTGGCTACTCCCTCTGAAACGAGCCCCGTGGCTAGTGTTCGGTGGTCCGTGGGCCCCACCATGATGTATGTGTTTCATCCAATCCGTTCATCCATTTTTAAAGATCATTTTAGGTTTTAGTGCTAGAGATAAGAGGGATATAAATCTTAGGTGGACCACACCACAAGAAAACAATAACGATTGGATATCCATCATTTAAATCCTCCTAAGGCCCACTGTCTTGTTTATCGACATCCAATCTGTTGATTTGGTCGTAAAGGCCCAGATGAAGGGAAAAAACAAAGATCAGCTTGATCCAATACTTTTATGGCTCTCAAAAAGTTTTTAATGGTTGACATTCATTCAACACTTTTTCCTGTAATGTGGTCCACTCGAGATTGGGATATAACTCAATTTTTTTTGCAATATTATAAAATGAACTATAAAAATAGATGGACGACATGGATGAAACACATACACCATGGTGGGCCCCACAGACCACCGAACACAAAAGTTGGAGAGGGGTTACCCTCTATTAAAACATTCATAATTATTTTTTGGGCTCACAGAGATGTGGTTCATAAATCTAGCCCATCCATTATGTGTGTGCCACTTGGATGAGGGTCATACCAAGTTTCAGACACATCCAAATTTCAGGTGGGCCCCACCAAGTGCTTTTATATGTTTTAGGCATGTCTTCACATGATTTTAGATGGTATGGCCCACTAGAGTTTTGTATACGGC
The DNA here is from genome assembly GCA_030180095.1 of Magnolia changhungtana. Taxonomy (NCBI): domain Eukaryota; kingdom Viridiplantae; phylum Streptophyta; class Magnoliopsida; order Magnoliales; family Magnoliaceae; genus Magnolia; species Magnolia changhungtana. The sequence goes on from JASAUF010000669.1 coordinate 10,335,287, forward strand.
TGATTTTTGGCATATCCTATAATTTAAAGGGGACCCATCAAATGCACGGTGTTGATTTATGACACACATCATGGTGGGGCCCACACAGCTCGACCTCGTGGGGAGTTCCCAAAACTTCTATCAAATGCACGGTGTTGATGTTCGACACACATCATGATGAGCCTTACAAAACCTACTAACATTAATTCTTAGAGTCTCAGGGTGTCAATAAGTTGGGTCACAATTCTTAGAGTCTCAGGGTGTCAATAGTTTTCTCATGGTCCTAGCCAAACGCAAGCTGAGGCTTTGGTTTCCTAGGTAATTTCTGTCACAGTCTTTTGCTTCTTTTTTTTTTTTTAAAAAAAAAAAAAAAAAGAAAAGAAGAAGAAGATGGGCACTTGCCACCAGCATTGCAGATGTTCAGATGACTACAAGCAGGCAAAATCAACAATACAAATTGCAAATGTTCAGCCCCACATGAAGGTCCGATGGAAATTAAACAGTACAGTAGGTCTTATGGAGTTTTAATGGTAGGCGTTCAATCAACTGTTTCCAGTGACGTGGTCCACCTGCGGTGTGGATCGATTCATTTTAGGTTCATCTTTGTAATTGAGTGGCCTAGATGAATGGCTAGGATATACAATACATTCATCAAGGTGGGGTCCACAATGAGCTCCACACATTGGACAGGTCTGGATGAGAAATAATCACTACAGCGGCTCTAGGAAGTTTTTGACGGTGGACATTCAATCACTAATGTTTCCTGTGATGAGGTCCAGCTGATATTTGGATCTGCATCATTCAGGGCTCATGCCCAGTGGGCAGGTTCCACTGACGTGGTGTGGTCCACACCTCACGTGAGCTGTAAAAATGGATGGACGGCATAACTAAAACACATGCATCAATGTGGGTCCCACCAGGGACAACAACGTTACAACGCTGGTGGGCTTCCATATGGTGTACCACAACAGATACATTAGGGGTGGGTCCCATAGACATGGCCCTACCCAAAAATGAGCAAGGTTTCAACGATGAGAGTCTTTATCTGAACCGTTTCCTAGAGTGGGGTCCGCAGAAGTTCTGGATCAAACTGAAAGAGAAGCTCACCTATATGAAGATTGTGCTTCGATGGAAGATGATGCTAGATGGAAGATGACGCTCGATGAAAGAGGGAGAAGAGGCAATGGCGCTCGACGGAAATGGCGCTCGAAGATGAATTTGGAAGATGGAAATGGCGCTCCCGAATATCCTCTTTTGGATATTATAAAAACTTGAAATCTGAATTTTGTGAGTTTTCCATTATTTATAACACAAGCTATATTAACAGCCGTACATGAATGGGACCATTTTCTACATGGTTAAATTATATTACATAATAAAATTATACATATTTATCATCTGCAACTAGACCGATTATTTGGATGGTTTGGATAAATCTAAATCTTTGCCACTACTGTAATGAATGAGTCATCATTATTTTAAATGAAATACAAAACTCACATCCTTTCACTCTCTCCTAAAAATGTTACTTGAGCTATGGATCTGGTATGGCTCTGTGGGCCCCACCATGATGCGTGTCAAACATCTACCTCATTAGTTATATGCACCATTCCATGGTGGGCCTAGGGATTAAAAATCAAATCAATACGTAACTTTTGTGGGCCACACCACATACAAAAGATGATAGGGGTTACCCTCCATTCAAACATTCATAATTATTTTTTAGGCCCACAAAGATGTGGTTCACAAATCCAGCCCATCCATTATGTGTGTGCCACTTGGATGAGGGTCATACCAAGTTTAAGACGCATCCAAATTTCATTTGGGGCCCTACCAAGTGATTTTATATGTTTTAGGCATGTCTTCACATGATTTTAGATGGTATGGCCCACTGGAGTTATTTATATGGTGATTTTGGCATATCACATAATTTAAAGGGGACCCATCAAATACACGGTGTTGATGTTTGACACACGTCATGGTGGGGCCCACACAGCTCGACCTCAGGGGGAGTTCCCATGAGCTCGACGTATATAACCTTTTTCTATATAGAAAAAAGGTACAATGAGCTCCAGCTGACTATCAGCTCCCATGAGGTCGAGCTGTGTGGGCCCCACCATTGATGTTTGTCAAACATCTAACCCATCAATCAGATGCACCATTCCATCGTGGGCCTAAGTCTCAAAAATCAAGTCAATCCGTAACTTGTGTGGACCACACCAGATACAACAGTTGAGAGGGGCTACCCTCCATTAAAACATTCAAAATCATTTATTAGGTCCACCGAGATGTGGTTCACAAATCCAGCCCACCCATTGTGGGTGTCCCACTTGAATGAAGGGTCAGCCCAAGTTTCAGCTGCATCCAAAACTTAGGTAGGCCCCGAGAAAGTGCTTTTATATGTTTGAGGCATATATTCGCATGATTTTAAATGGTATGGCCCACCTAAGTTACGTATGTGGCTGATTTTTGGGATACCCGTAAACTAAGGGGGACCCATCAAATGGACAGTGTTGATGTTTGACAAACATCATAGTGGAGGCCCACACAGACTCGACCTCATGGGAGCTTATAGTAACTATATAATAATATATATATATATATATAATATTTAAAAAAATATATAAAAACCTATGATGTATTTGTTATATCCACACCATCCATCCATTCCGAGATATCATTTTAAGTCATTAGACAAAGAATGAGACAGATAAAAATCTGTAGTGGACCCCACCACAGAAAACAACAGGGAGGGTGATTCCCAAATGGATGGAAGGTGTGGATACAAAACATACACTATGGTGGGGCCCAAAAATGAGAGGTATATAAATCTCAGGTGGACCACACCACATGAAGACAATAGTGATTGGATATCCATCATTAAAATCCTCCTAAGACCCACTTTACTGTTTATTTGACATCCAATCTATTTATTAGGTCATACAGGCCCCAACAAAGCTCTTTGTTGCCTAGCTCTTGTGGCCTGACCTCAGCCAACCTGATGCCAGACTTGACCTTGGGCCCACTTTGATTTATATATTATATACCCATGACTTGGGTGAGCCGGCCAAGAGCTTAAAAATAAAGTCAATCTATGACTTGGGTGGGCCACACCACACAATATAGTGGAGAGGGGTTTCATTAAAAAATGCATAATCATATATTGGGCCTGCCTAAATGTGATTCACATATCCAACCCACTCATTATGTGTCTCACTTGGATGAGGGGTCAGACCAATTTTCAGCCGCATCCAAAACTCATGTGGGCCCCACCAAGTGCTTTTATATTTTTTAGGATGTCTTCACATAGTTTTAGATTGTATGGCCCACTTGAGTTTCGTATATAGATGATTTTTGAGATATCTCATAACCTAAAGGGGACACATCAAATCCACGGTGTTGATGTTCGACACAGATCATGATGGGGCCCACAAAACTTACTAACATCAATTCTTAGGTTCTCATGAGGTCACTAAGTTGGGTCACAATTTTGACCATAATATTTAGCCCATTTTACATGTATGGTCCGTTCACTCTATTTTACTGATCAATACCCTCCATTTGAGTAGTTACTCGCCTGAATCAGTTTACATATGATAAAGATATTAGGCATACAAGATTGATCAGACAATTTCAATGAAATTTGATTTAAACATCTAAAGTTATTTATTCGTCAATCTGAACTAATTAGATTGTCCAAAAATGATTAAAGGTTTAACTAGTGGATGTGCCTAATAATTTAGTAATTTTATTTTTCACAGATAAATTTCATTTTCCATTTAAAAATAACATTTTTTTTTTCAAAATGTATATATTTTTACTCTTTTAACAAAATATCATTTTTATTATAAAATATTTCAAAAAAAATTTATAATACCAATTCTAAATTTTTAATTTCAAAATCTCAAAAAATTTCTTATATTTTAATTTTTTTCTCAAAAATTTTAAAATGCCGATTTTTTTTTTCTTCTAAGGCATAATTTTGTTCTCAAAATTTTTCTCAAACTTTCTTAAAATTTTAACCTTCGATTTCAAAATTTGAGGGCAGGTGATCCAATTTGGGAGAAATTGGTGAATTTGATTTAAACATCTGAAGTTATTTACTCTTCACTCTGAACTGATTAATTTGTCCAAAAAGAGTTGATTAAAGGTTCAATTAGTGGATGTCCCTAATAATTTAGTAATTTTATTTTTCATAGATAAATTTCAATTTCCATTTAAAAATAACATTTTTTTTCAAAATGTATATTTTTTCTCTTTTAACAAAATATCGTTTTATTATAAAATATTTCAAAAAAAAATTAAAATACAAATTTTGAAATTTTATTTTCAAAATCTCAAAAAATTTCTCATATTTTAATTCTTTCTCAAAAATTTCAAAATTCTGATTTTTTTTCTTCAAAAGCATCATTTTGTTCTTAAAATTTTTCTCAAACAGTTAAAATTTCTAAACTTTTCAATATTCTTTTTCATATGATATTTTAAATCATTTAAATATTACCTTTTAATTATATATAAAAAAAACTTTTCAAGGCAGCGGGAAGATTTTCTAAGAGAAAAATACAACACTTGTATTTTCTCAAACTTTCTTTTTAATTTTTTATATTTTCTTTTTCAAAATATCATTTTAGGTTCAATTTTGTTTAATTTTTTATATTTTCTTTTTCAAAATATCATTTTTTTATCGAAATCTTTTTTTTTTTTTTCAAAATGATCAACATTATTCAAAGTTCTTAAATTTTTTTTTTTCAAAATCTAGATTATTATAAAATCACAGTTTTTTTTTTTTCAAAATTTAAAAATTTCTTAAACATTGTTAATTATTTTTTTTCCGAAATTCACAATTTTTTGGTTTGGAAGTGTTGACCAATAGAGACGGTTTAAGACCGTCTCTAATGTAGATGATCTCAGATGACCGGTAGAAGACGGTCAAAGACAGTCTCTAAATAAGACGGCTTTTGACAGTCTTAAATTAAGACGGCCAATGACCGTCTCTAATTGAGACGGTCCTTGACAGTCTCAGATTACCAGTAAAAGACGGTCAATGACCGTCTCAAATTGAGACGGTCCTTGACAGTCTCATATTACCAGTAAGAGACGGCCAATGACCGTCTCTAATATGGACGGTCTTTGACCGTCTCAAAAGACTGCATATAAGACGGTCAGAGACCGTCTCTTTTTCAGACGGTCGATGGCCGTCTTTTTTCTGCAGTTAACGACGGTTTTTGACCGTCTTAAATGATTTATGGACATTAAATTTTTTAAGACAACATTAAGGACGGTCAAGAGCCGTCTAAAAGTTTAGAGACGGTTTACGGCCGTCTCTAAAGCGTCTTTAAACCAAGCAATTTTAGAGACGGCCCAGCATGAAAATCAGTTATTGAGAACATTATCGGTATCTAATCAGTTCTTGTCAAAGAGGTGTAAAGGCAAGTATAAGATGGCCCTGGCCACCCAATAGCATGCTCAATTACAACCCGGGCCACAGTCAATACTCGGATTTTTAATGTTTCCATGATCCAACCCCCTTCATCTGATGGACCTCAGGTTGGAGGGATGATACCCAACAAAAATCTTCATAATAGTACAATCCAAACACTAGTAGGTATCTTTCATGCAGACATTTAAACAAGCAAATAAATCAAAGGTACACCTCCAGCAGGTATCCTTCGGATCCTGACCATCCATTCTCTAACCTATCTAAACAGCGTTGGAGATAAACTAATATCAGTGAGACCGGTATAAAGTGAAAACCCATTGTATTATATACATCTTCTAGACAGAGGGTCGTTTAATTCCTGTGCCTATAATAGGAGGCGGATGGATCACATGTGGCCCGCATCTTTACACGTTCTACGGTTGGTTCTTTATTTCGAGATTTGGGACCCACTTGTTGTTAATCCCGACCATTGGTCTGCTGTGTCACACCATTCTGCACTCGCAGACCGCCAAGAACGCCAAGTTCCATACGCGGACCTCCATGTACCGAATATTGCAACTCTCGCTGCCCTCCATGTACCCGGAAGCGGATTGCGTACTGAGTAAATTCTGTGGGTCCCACAGTCATTTATTCATTTTATCCACTCCGTCCATACATTTTAGAAGATAATTTTAGGTTATTAGACCAAAAATGAAACATATCCAAAGTTCAAATAGACCACACCACAGAAACAAGTGTGAATTGAACATTTACCATTGAAATTTGGTGAGGGCCACAGAAGTTTTGGATCAATCTCATATTTGTGTTTTCACTTAATTCATATCTTTTGATATTATGAACAGGTTGGATGAAAAATAAACATCACTATGAGCCATAGAGAGGTTTCAACGGTGGAAATCATTATTCCCACGGCTTCCTGTGGTATGGTCCACTTGAGCTTTAGATATACCTCGATTTTAGTCTCAACCACTTAAATGTTCTTAAAAACGGATGGACGGAGTAGATAAGACAAATATATTTACTGTGGGCCCAACCGAATTTCTCGAGTACCATAAGAACCCTCGAGTAACTCAAACACGCAATCCGATTTCCATGCACCCGATGTTGCACCCTCTGCCTGCTAGAACCGACTGTTGCACTCTCTGCCTGCCAGCACCGACTGTTGCACCCACATAACAATATATATCCACCAACCGCCTTACACACATGTGAGATAGTGTTTGGATATCGTTTGTCAACTACGCGTTCAAATCACCACTATTTTTCTGTTGTGTGGTCCACCTGTGATTTTGATCTGCCTCATTATTAGAGTCATGGCTTAAAATAACGATTCAAAATGGATGGACGGCTTGGATAAAATACTTACATCATTGTGGGTCACTGAGCACCGTTCAGCATAGACGTCGCTGCCTACGCAATCCGCGTCGGGAATCATGGTTTTAGCCTTTTCAGGATCGGAAGAATCGGGCGCCAATTAGGGACGCGGATTGCGTCCTACCCCGCCGGACACCCCCGCCCGACGGTTATCCGTCCGGCGAGGGGCTCTGTGGGGCCCACCGTGTTGTAAGTGTTTTATCCACGCCGTTAAACACTTTTTACACATAATTTCCATACGTGAGCCGAAAAATGAAGCAGGTCCAAGGCTTAAGTGGACCACACCAAAGGAAGCTGCATTGATAATGATATCCACCATTGCAACCTTTCTAAGGGCCAACGTCATGTTTTTTTTACCATACAACGTATTCATAGGGTCATTTAGAGGTGGATGAAGTGAAAACACAAATATCAGCTTGATCCGAAGCTTCTCCAGCTCCCAAGAAGTTTTTAATGGTGTACGTTCAATCTCTACTTTGTGGTCCACTTAAGCATTGGACCTGCCTCATTTTTTGACTAATATATTAAAATTATTGGAAAAAATCGTTTAACGGCGTGGATAAAACACTTACAACACGGTGGGCCCCACAGAGCCCCACCCGGACGGCTGACCGTCCTGGCGGGGTAGGACGCAATTCGCGTCCGCCAATTAGCTACTTGACAGGTTGATTAGCGAGATTAGCTACTGAAGTGACGTCACCAAGTTTATGGGCTCCACCATGATGTATGTTTTGTATCCACACCGTCCATCCATTTGGAAAGATCATATTAGGGCACGATGCACAGAATGATTCATATCCAAAGCTCCAATGGACCCCACCACAGAAAACAATGGGAGAGTGACAGTCACCATTAAAAACTTTTAAGGGTCACGAAAAGTTTCCGATCAAGCTGATATTTGTGTTTTCACTTCTTTAATGTCGATGTTAACTTCTAAAGGCCACAAAAGTTTCCGATCAAGCTGATATTTGTGTTTTCACTTCTTTAATAACATATTAACTTGTGAACAAGTTGGATCTCAAATAAATATCATGATGAACCTTAGAAAGGTTTCAACAGTAGGCATCACTCTCCCTACTATTTTCTGTGGTGGGGTCCACTACTGCTCTGGATCTGCTTCATTCTTTGTCTCGTGACATAAAATGATTTCTCCAAATGGACGGACGGTGTGGATACTACACGCATATATTATGTTGAGCCACCGAACTTGGTGACGTCACTTCAGTAGCAGTTTAGCTACGTCAGTAGATAATCCGCATTCAGATGTGATGATCCTATATGTTGATTTTTATAATGGGATGTGGTCCATCCAAAGTTTTCTTTTTATTGTTTTAAATTAGCCTTACATGTAGTGATGGTAAGTTGGTAACGATCAACCCTTTCAAGTTAAGTTTCCTAAAGGTTCGTGCTGCGTAGATTCCAAAACATGTATGTGGGTTGTGAGGGACGGTGGATCCTAAGTCAAAACGAGCTCATATTGTAAAGAAGGCTCGAGTGGGTGTAGCAAAAGTTCTGAGCCGCGGCCCATGTTAGCCCCTTTTGGGCTTGGTTTTGGTGATAAGTGGAAAGGGCGGCTGATTTTACATGTGGCAAATAGGTTGGACTGCGCTCTGCCAAACAAGCCCAACCTTCCCATTGGCCGTGCTTGGGCATAGTATGTACGGCTCGACTGAATTTGGGCCGGGGTTGGACCCAAGTATGAAAGATACTTTGAACGGTTGATTGTGGCTATCACTATCCTTGGAGCTTTGCAAAGCGCACATGCGTGTGCAATAAAGATCATGTACCCACCACATATTTGTGATATCCGATCCATCCATCGAGTTGGTCCAAACTTGTGCATTTTCTCAAAATAGATCTGATCCATTCAGCGTGTGATCCCCAGTATTGGAAACAGGTGAATGGGTTAGAAGACTTAAGCCATGAATTTCAGAGCCGTGTATTTGTTTTGCAAGCAGTTAACCATCTTGGTTTTGAGCTAGATCATCAATATTGTGGATAGTGGTTCGTTCGTAATTAAGTGGATGGATTGGATCTTGGATTTCTCATGCAACGCTGACACGTGTGATGTAAATGAGCTTTATTGCATAGGCCTGTGCGCTTAGCAAAGCTCCACGTTGGCAAAATATAAATGGCTTTCAATCCTGACATGTTGGTGCATGGTTCATCAACCCAACAGGTGTGGCCCATTTATCTGTGTGTACCTCATTAAGATGAAGAATTAGCCTGAAACCACAGTACTTAAATCTCGGGTGGGACATACCATGTGAATTTGAAGGTTTTTGGTTATAATTTTATTTGATGGGTCACCTGAGTGTTGAATCAGCCTGGTTTTTTAGTAAAGGCCAAACGAAGGGCGATGAAACTGATGAAGGGGGTGGATTTTGCATGCGTTAAGTCATTCTCCAAAGTGGCACCAGTGTTTTCCTTTTACCGATAACTGATCACGTACCGTCTTTTCCATTAAGGTGATCAGTACATTTAAGCGGTAGATTGGAAAATAAATACAGTGCATCTTGTTAATCAGCCCGATCTGCCTTTTCGGGTCATAGCTGCAGTGGCGTCAGACCGTTGGCTTTCCATAGATTCCAGTAGTGTGGCCCATGTGATGAGGAGGGCATGTTCATTGAAAGGGTGGCCACTGCATGAGTCTTGACCACATGTACGCTGATGAAGTTTGAAAATATTGACACGCAATGTTTTACAATTGCTTGAATGGAAATATACAGAATCTATTCTAAAAAGGAAGCTAAAGATAACTCTAACAGTTAGGCTTATTTTTAGCTTTCCTTCTTAACATGATAGATTTATTCAAGCAATTGTAAAATGCATATTCTTTCAAGACAGCAATAAAAAATTCAGTGTCAATATTTTCAATGTTTGGGATTGAGTTCTCATGGGAGGAATGCTCGTTTGATACCATGATGAAGTTTGAAAATATTGACACTGAATTTTATATTGCTGTTATGAAAGAATATGTATTTTACAGTTGCTTAAATGGAAATATATAAAATCTGTTCTAGGAAAGAAAACTAAAAATAAACCCGGCTGTTACAAAAAATTTCTAGCTGTTACATGCAGATGTGCAACCTAATAATCAGGATAAGATTGATCTTGTGTATGATTTGAAGAGTCCTCCTTTATATATGCTTTAACAATGGCAGACTTTGACACGTGTGCAGGACAAATGAGTAAGGCTTCTAGAGCAGGTTGTGGAACAGTTTCATGGTCAAGATGGAACAGAAAAGGCCGAGTTGACAACAGAATATGGGTTTAAAACTATATGCGGAATAGGCCCACGGATCTATCTGTGCAAGGGACATGGTGCTTACCTAGTTGAGACGCCGCCATAAAAGCCGGATAGAAGCCGGAATACGATAGATGGGACTCGAATTTTGCTGTGGTGTAGTATCGGAACCCAGCTCTCTTTTATAGAGACTGTGGAGAGAGAGTTTGAAACCCATCAAAACTCTCTCTCCCACGCTCCACATTACTGTGTCCTAGTTCGATTCAAATTGCCTTGCGTAAGGCTATAGCATTCCACCCGCGCGCAGATAGTCTGCGCAGCGTATCACCTTAAGTGAGGCCCACTGATTAACTCAATCAAACAGTCCAACTAGAATACAATCCAGATCGTTGATCAGCAAGGCCCACCACATAGAGTTCTTACACAGAAGTGATTCGAACCGTAGAACTTAAATTGTATCATATCTCGCAAATCAACACGTGCTATCAGACGTACCATATATGATTTTGGTTAGTACGGAGGTTTTTTCCGCCGGACTAAAGTAGATGCATCGAACATGAAAGGTGCTTAGAAAAGTGTTGAACTCTTAACGTATCTTTGCGGGGAATGAGTCCAACGTCAATAGTCCGTCACTCTTGGTATGATTTATACATGTACGATCCATCTTAATAATCGGTCAATCGGTGGGATGGCGGGCCGACTTTAGGCCGTTAGTTATACATGGGCCTTTTTTTTGGGAACCGTTAACAGTCAAGGTTTGGGCTGGGCCTAAAATCAGGCTCTTTGCTCATAGCCTAGATTTCCACCAATAGGGATTGCGTGGTGACTCCAAACAGTGTAGTCCGGTGGTGTTGGGCGAGAGGACGGTGAGGCCCTTACCGTAGTTTTACGGTGGGGCCGCCTTGATGTATGTACTATGTATCCACGCTGTCCATCCGTTTTTCCAGATCATTTTAAGGCGAAAGCCGATTAGGTGGACCATTAAACCATTAGAAACAGTAGCAATTGACCATCATTAATAGCCAATCTGCTTCATTTTTGGGATAATGCCCTAAAATGATCTGAAAAAATAAATGGATGACGTGGATACATATATAATATATACATCAAGGTGGGCCATACGGTATAACCGCATCGTAAGGGCCGCACCCTCTCGGGTGAGGCCAGGGTCTCACCTAATTCCATCTCCAAAGTTACCCATGGTATAGATCTGATACTTCTTAAGAGGGGATGAAGCGAGAAAAGTCTCACAATGGACATATACTCTATTAGTGAACCTCTCACTAATCAAGACCGTTGATTTTTCTGAACCCACTTCAGATGGAAGACCAACCAAAATCCTTCAAAATTAGAACTTCCGAAGCATCCAATCTTAGGCAGTTTTCTGGACCACTCTAACATTTTTATCTTAACCGTCAATTTGTAAGCTAATGATTAAATTTAGGATTAGGAACCCTTGATTTGTATTAAAAAATTACAAATTCTGATTGCAACTCGATTATATGGTTCCTCCTGCCACCAATATAAACAAGAGTCCTCTACAACTGTACAACGCTTGTTGGACTCTGCGAGTGAAGCACCCAACGGTGTGGGTACCACCATCTTGTTCTTGTAAAATCCACTTCGTACATCAGGTGCACCTTGTATGTTCATCTTGTAAGATCCAACGGATGAATGATTTGGACGGAATATACACCATGTTGGGCCCACATACATATCTACATTTGATGCCCACGTGACTGATCAATTGAGCTTATCTTTGGCCGGCCGTGGATTGCCTGTGGCAGCTTGTCTAAGGCAGTTGTGAGAAATCCACCCTGTCCTTTCTTTCGCTAAATCACAGTACTTAAAATTCAGGTGGGCCATATCATGTTAAGTTAAAAAAGTTTTATTGGGCAGCTCATCTGATCGAATTGAATCAGCCTAGTTTTTTGGAGCAAGGCAAACAAGGGGCGATGTGTCTGATGGTCGGGGTGGATTTCACACACCTTAAGTCGTTCCCCAAAGTCAGAGAAAGTGACAACGTAGGCACCTATGCTATGCAACTGTCTAACCTTTACCCATGACTGATCAGGTACCATCTTTTCCATTAACGTGCTACCAGCATAGGACTTCAATACCATTTAAACCGTAGACTGGACTGTATGTGGAATCAGAGCGTGGGCTGTCCATTGATTCCAGTGGTGTAACCCCCTGTGATGAGAAGGAGGGCATGATTTTATTTCAGCTGATCTTTGGTGGGCCAAAAAAAACCATGGTGCGACCACAAGAAAGGTATTGACGTCCTACACAAGTGGCATGCATGTTGGTTGAAAGGGTGGGTCATGACCACATGCACGCTTAAACAGGGGCAAACCTTACACGTGTGTGGGACACGTGATTACGGATCAGCCAATAACAAGTTAACAACCTGTTGGAATATTTGGTTGAATTAGATAGACTATAAAAATTGAGAACCAAAAAAGAAAATAAGATTTTGAGAAAGAAGAACTTATTGAATTGAGTCGAGGCGTGACTGAGTCACTCGGCTTGAAATCGAATTTGCTCCCCTTGGACAGCGTCCCAAGTGCAACAGGTTTCCAGAGCAATCGACCTCCAGGATACAACGACTATGACCCGGTCCCAGCGGTGCACTCACTGTACACGGGCTCGAACCACTTGCAGTTTAATCCGAAAGTGCTGAGTTGACTCAGCGATGAACTCAGTAATAAAATGCTTAAAAATCCGTATCAGAGAGAGTTTTATAAGATAGACTATTTTCATATATAAGAAACTGGAATATGAAGTCTTTATATAGACTCCAAAGTGGTGTATAAACACCCTTTACAAAAGGTTAGGTCCGGTTGGGTTTAAACCCAACAGGTGCGACCAACCGAAAGGGATGCATCTCTCTGGTTTAAAACGAAAAGGCGTAAGTGCGAGTACACTCTCGCAAATAAAGTCCCATGAGTACCCATACACACACACCCATGCAAGTACACTCACACTGCATCCGCACCCGCACCCGCGCCCACGCCCACGCCCAGCCCGGCCCGGCCCGTCCCGTCAAGTCGCGTTGCGCACGCGCACGCGCACACGCACACGCACACGCACACGGACTCGGCTCAGCACTGCACGGCACGGCTCTACTCGGCGCGCGCGCGCGTGTGTGGTAAATGGCATAGATTAGAGCTATTGGCATAGCCCCCCCACAGGACCAAATTCACATGCCCCCTGAAAGGGGCACAAGCCCTAGGCAAAAAGACTATCTTATATATAAGATAGTTTACTTTGTCAAATCCGATGTGGGACAAAACCCACAACACAGAAGTACCAACACTTTTCAAATGTGGAGGAAAAACACCGAAAATTTGAAAATTTAAATTTTAATATATTTTAAAATAAAATATAACAATCCCCCACATGTTTTAAAATAAAATATATACACCACCAAATATATGGCTATGGATTCATTAAGAGTTCTAACAACTCATCCTTCTGCGTTGTTGCTCACACTGTACACCATAGAAGGGGCTCATACAACTCAGTGCAATCGTCTACCTCGTGTCTTATTGTTTACCCATTGAACCTATCTCATGGGATCTCCACTTGTATAAGTTGGGTTACTGACACTGGCAGCTCATATATTAGGTTCAGCCTCATTCCCTTCGATGTATCATTGACTAACCTTTTAGATAGTCCTTTAGTCGAAGGATCTGCTAGATTCTTTTCTGACCTCACAAAGTCAATAGATATGACTCCATCACGCAACATGTGTTTCACTATATTGTGTCTGAGTCTAATATGTTTGCTCTTTCTATTATATATTTTACTCATTGCTTTCGCTATAGCTGCTTGACAGTCACAATGAATAGACACGGCCGATACAGGCTTTGGCCACAATGGTATATCAGCTAAGAGATTTCTAAGCCACTCGGCTTCTGATCCAGCCTTTTCTAAGGCAATAAACTCGGATTCCATAGTAGATCGATCGATACATGTCTGCTTGGTAGACTTCCAAGAGACCACTCCTCCACCTAAAGTGAAGACATATCCACTCGTGGATTTTGTCTCATCTGAATCACTAATCCAATTAGTATCACTTTATCCTTCCAATACAGCAGAAAAACCATTATAATGTAAACCATAGGTTATACTGCCTTTTAGATATCTCAAAATCCTAGATAAGGCATTCCAATATTCTTTTCCAGGGTTATGTGTATATCTACTTAGCCTTCCTACTGCAAAAGCTATGTCTGGTCTAGTGCAGTTTGTTAGATACATGATGCTACCAATTATTCTGGAATACTCCAATTGAGACACACTATTTTCTGTATTCTTCATGAAAGTCACACTATAATCATAAGGAGTACTGACAGGTAAACAATCAAAATGGTTAAACTTTTTCAATATCTTCTCAATGTAATAAGATTGTGATAATATAATTTCACCATTTTTCTTGGTTACTTCAATACCCAAGATTACACTAGCCTCTCCTAAGTCTTTCATGTCAAACTTAGATGACAAGAATTTCTTAGTTGCATTAACTAATTTAATATTTGTTCCAAAAATAAGCATGTCATCAACATAAAGGCATATAATAACATAATCATTTCCAAAACTTTTACTATATACACATCTATCTACATCATTTATATAATAACTATTTGATTTTAAAATACCATCAAATTTTTCATGCCATTGTTTAGGAGTTTGTTTTAAACCATATAGTGATTTAACTAGTTTACATACTTTATTTTCTTTACCTGATATCTTATAACACTCAGGTTGCTCCATATATATTTCTTCTTCTAAGTCTCCATTTAGGAAAGCTGTCTTAACGTCCATCTGGTGTACCACCAGTTTGAATATTGAGGCTATCGCTATTAAGACCCTGATTGATATAATTCTAGTTACAGGGGAATATGTATGAAAATAATCTATTCCTTCTTTTTGTTTAAAGCCTTTCGCTACCAATCTATCCTTAAACTTATCAATAGTCTCATCTGGTTTTATTTTCTTTCTAAACACCCATTTACAGCCTATTGGTTTGTTTCCAGGTGGTAGATCTACAAGTTTCCAAGTGTTATTAGATATAATAGATTCTAACTCATCATTTATTGCTTCCTTTCAAAAGGTTGCATCTGGAGAGTTAATTGCTTCTATATACGTTGTAGGATCATCTTCTACTAAGAAAGTGAAGAAACCATCTCCTAGGTTAGTTTCTCTTCTAATCCTAGTACTTTTTCTTAGTTGTATCTCTTCTACTACTTTCTCATAAGCATTTTTACTAGTAGACGTGATATCTGATTCATTGACTTCCTCTATTCCTATAGATTTAGATCTCATAGGGAATATGTTCTCAAAGAATTTTGCATCCCTAGCTTCTATAATTGTATTAGGATCTAGAATATTATCCTTAGTTTTTAAAACTAGAAACCTGTAGGCCGCACTGTTTTGTGCGTATCCTATAAATACACAATCGGCCGTTTTAGGACCTAACTTTCTTTTCTTAATTTCAGGTAATCCTACTTTAGCAAGACACCCCCACACTTTAATATATTTAAAACTAGGAACATGATTCTTCCAAAGTTCATAAGGTGTTTGTTCAGAAGATTTAGAAGGAATCCTATTTAGGATATAACAAGCAGACAAAATTGCTTCTCCCCACATATTTGAGGGTAAGCCTGAACTGTTTAACATAGCATTCATTATCTCTTTTAGAGTTCTATTCTTACGTTCTACTATTCCATTCTGTTCTGGTGTATAAGGAGCTGTAATTTCGTGAACTATTCCATTCTTTTCATATAATTCTCTAAACTAAGAAGATTCATATTCATCTCCTCTATCTGTTCTAAGTCTTTTAATTTTTATATTTAACTGATTTTCAACTTTAATTTTGTATTTAGAAAAAGCATCTAAAGCTTCATCTTTGTTCCTTAACAGATAGATTCTAGTGAACCTAGAGTAGTCATCTACAAAAGTTATGTAATATCTTTTTCCACCTCTAAACATGTGATTTCTAAAATCACCTAAGTCACTGTGTATTAACTCTAATAGAACAGATGATCTTTCTATTCGTTTAAAGGGTTTTCTAATGAATTTTGATTCTACACATATTTCACATTTTTCGAATTCTTCATTAGATATATTAGTTAATAAACCTAATCTTTTCATTTTCTTTAAAGATACTTTATTCACATGACCTAATCTACTATGCCATAGATAAAAAGGTTCAACGATATAAACAGAACTAGATGCCTTCTTATTATTATCATTGGATACATTTACAATGAATAAACCATCACTGCAGTATCCTTTACCAACAAAAGTTTCATTCTTGGTCATTACAAGCTTATCTGAATCAAATACTAACTTAACACCAGCCTTATTGAGGAGCGAACCAGAAACCAAGTTTCGTCTAATGTCAGGCACATGTAGGACATCATTCAACATCAGAGTCTTTCCAGAAGTGAGTTTCAGAAGTACTTTCCCTTTCGCCACAACTGGAGACGTTCTAGCATTACCCATGAACATCTGTTCACCATCTCCTGATACTTGGTAGGAGGTAAATATGCTACGATCCTTGCACACGTGCCTAGTTGCACCAGTGTCTAGTACCCACTCCAAGTTGTTTACCAGGAAGACTTCTGACACTACAGCTACTACCATGTCAGACTCATGGCCTGTTTCTGTAAGATTAGTCTGCGGCTTATCTTTGTTTTTCTTAAGCCTGCAGGTTTTAATATGATGCCCAAGCTTTCCACAGTTGTAGTAGTTTTCCTTTTTCTTGAATCGATTGTTTGCATTCTTCTTTTTGAGCCTTCATTCATTTGCGTAATGTCCAGGTTTGCTACAGTTATGACAGTTGTCTTTTTTCTTATTATTTGTCCCACTTGATTCCACAAGATTCGCCTTTGAATCTATCTCATTTCCATTTTCTTTTTGATCCCTGATTCTATTGGCCTCCTCTATTCGTATATGTACAATAGTGGTTTTCAAAGAAACACCGTTCTTTTTATGTTTCATTCTATTCTTATATTCTTTCCAAGAGGGCGGTAACTTTTCTATTAATGTTCCTGAAAGAAACACTTCATCCAACTTAATTCCTTCTGTCGATAGTTCGTGAACTAGACTTTGAAAATCGTGAATCTGATTTGTGACAGGTTTATCGTCTGTCATTTCATAATGAAGGAAATTAGCAATTGCATATTTCTTTGCGCCTGCATCTTCTAATATGTATTTCTTTTCTAAAGCAGTTCATATGTCTTTAGCAGACACGTAAGAAGCATACACATCATATAGATCGTTGGATAAAAAGTTTAAAATATAGTTTTTACAATTATTTTCATCTGTTACTTCAGTTTGATTTGTTGGATCTATAGTAAATGATTCAGATAATATATATGAAACTTTCAGGGTGGTTAAAGCGAACATCAGTTTCTGTTTCCACCGTTTAAAGCATTGTCCAGCGAACGGTTCGATTTTGGCTAACTCAGCAAAAGCATTTACAGTTACTGTAACCATAGTCTATATAATTCAACAATTCAATTTCAAGATTGTTGGAATATTTGGTTGAATTAAATAGACTATAAAAATTGAGAACCAAAAAAGAAAATAAGATTTTAAGAGAGAAGAACTTATTGAATTGAGTCGAAGCGTGACTGAGTCACTGTTCACTCCCCAAGTGCAGGGTTGTGATGCAGTAATAAACTCGGTAAGACTGAGGTCGAATCCCAAGGGACTGAAACTTGTACATACTCTAAAATTAAGTAGAATTAGAACTAGACTAAGATGGATTATAAATCAAATAGATTGTGGAATAATTGTGAAATTATTATCTAAAACTTAGGAATTGAGAGAAAGAAAACTAGGGATCCAGAAGATCCACTTGTAGAGATCAGGGAGATCTTATGCCTACATCAAAACTCAATTGAACCTACTTTGATATAGTTTTCAAGAGATAAAAGGTATATGAATTAGAATGGATTCCATCACCAAACCATGCCTAAGAGATAAAGAAAACAACAAAATTAAACTAATTACCAACCAATCACATGTATGAAGTTTAGGAAGGGTACTGACATCCGACCATGCCCAAGAGACGATGGTGAACAACAGGGCTTCCTGACGTCATAAAAAAAAAGGAAAAGAACATGCTCAAAGCCATTGCAGACACATTGTAATTTCAGTCATAACAGACCATTAAAAACTAAAAACATTCCCTTAAAATCACACGAAAATCAGATTCAGTTCAATAAAAGATAACACAGGCTAAAAATCCCCCATCATTCTACAAGCTTCACCTCTTAGCCCTAGCTAAGAAGATTTAGCCAAACATGATTAGGCAAAACATCCTCCAATAAATAAATAAAACAATAAAAAATAAAATAAAAATAAAAATACTCTCCTCTGTCTTTGCTCAGCCTCCACGTCCCAGTTGTCCTCCCAGCCGTGAGTTCCCCCAGCTTCCGATCCCTGGCTCTCTCTTTTCTCTTCTCTTTATAGCTGCCAGAGAGCGTCGATCGAGTTCAGTTTCGCAGCAGAAACCGGACGTTTCACGGCTGCAGCGAAAGCTTTTTCGCAGTCGAAAAACGGCAACGAAAACTACCATCTTCCTTTGCTTTCTTTTCAAAGAAACAACGTCCCTTGAGGAATTTGTGGATGGGCTACACGATGGACGGATCAGATCCTCCATCTAATCAAATGTGGTGGGCCACAACCAACCGGAAAATGTGGATGAATCCCGGACGTTGTAACAGAGATCGCGGATCTCTTCCGCTGTGAAGTTGGTGGGTCCCATTCCACTTTTTTTCTGAAAAATCCACGTCGTCCACTGGATGCACGATAAAAATTTGTCGTTGATTCGCCTGAGGTATCCAACGTATATATGATTTACTTGTGTCAGAAAAAATTTCGAAGTTAATATCCCATGGTGAATCAGAGACTACAAGTAGATCAAATTGAGAAAAATTTTCAAGAAGTGGTGTAGTCTCAATACATTCCGAAGTATCAGACTTCGGTTCAATTTTTAGCTCCTCCCTTAATGGTAAATAGTGAGGATCTGAGGAAGGAGGGGCTTCAGAGTAAGGGTTCTCTCGGTCAGTAATGACTACTGAAATATCGTCTTGCAAGGCATTCACTATGTCTCTTATCATGGGATCGTTTGAATTTGCAAAGTGTGCCAAGCAATGATCCAAAGAGTTGGGACATTCAGCTGAGAGTGACTCATTTTCCACATTGAAGTGTGTGATAATCTGCCCAAGGAATCCATCATCTTTAAAAGTAACCGTATGTACACTCTCTTGCTTCAAATTTCCGCACGAACGAGATAGAGGGTCGAGAGCGAAGTATTGATGTGCGGACTCTGTTCATTGATACTACTCAGAAGAGGCCTGGACTCGTCAAAATTCAACAGTTCAGATGGTGGCCTCAACTGGGTGATTTCAAATTTCAGAGTCGTATCAAGTAACTCGTTCATCTCCTGAATCATATCATCATGTAATTCAGGGGAGTGGTCCAAACATGTCTCACAAGAGATAGAAGGGTTGGTTGTAAGGAGCTCATCCACTTTTAAATCAGATATGTCAGGTGAGTGGAGTAGCTCATTATGACCGCTCACTTCGTACACTTCTTGATCATTGACCTGGGCCAAACTTGAGATTAATTCCGGAGGCTGAAATTTGAACATTCATGATCATTATCCCAATACGCATCATCGTCTAATTCTGTGTAGTGCACACTTGGGATGGGATCGCTTTCCTCACATTCTAAATTTGGTTGAGGTTCGAATAAACTGACCTCTACCTCATCATTGAGATCCTGTGTATCATGTAAGGAAAGTGTGTCATCATCACTGTATTTGAAAGACACCCATGTATCTCCATCATTCTTTTGAACAGTCATTGAGATCGACTCATCGGGGAATTGAACCGTATGCTCATTAATGGAATTCAACTCCTCATTCCAAATTCCAGATTTTATCAAAAGCGAGTGAAGATTATTTTCCTCGCATTGTATTTTTGAATTGGATTGTAGTTGAAACGAACTAGCCTCCGTTATTTCATTAGAAGTAGGGAATCCAAAGGAATAATCAACAAGATCAACGGGTTGTGGTTGAGATGAATTAGTTTCCATTAGCCTATCAAGGCATGATTCAAGTGCTTCTACTAATTTCCTCATGCCAGTAATATAGTCTATGTAACTCGGATATGACTCCTCTTGGATCATTTCTGATGAATATTCAAAAGTGGTTGATCCACGAGGGTTCTTACCATATTGTTTTACTGACTCAACCTTGACATATTTCTGTTTCCACTGATCAAAACCATACGGGTTATCTGTCGGGAGTTGATACGCATCATCATTCCAATAATCACGTACTGTTTTCTTAACTCGTGGAATACAATTATTCTCCCGCAGATAATCACCGAAAGACTTCTTAATCGATAGAGCATCATATTCGGATTGATTCTCGAAGAAATTTTTAGAAAAATTTTGAGGCATAGGCTGTTTTCCATAAGCTATCTCAACATACTGTCGTGCCCACTCATTCATATACATGGTGAAACCCTAACTCTGAATCTAATCCTAAAAGAAAGCAAAATCCTACAGCAATACAGAAGGTAAATGAGAAGTTAGAAAGATGTTACCAAACTAGAAGTTCTTATGTTAAAAACCTTCAAAACAAAACAAAACAAGTTAGTTTCTAAGAATAGTAAGTCTAAAATTAGAAAGTTCCTATAATTGAAATAAAGAGTTAGTTTCTAAAAAGGAAAGTTCCCTAAACCTACAAAGTTTCTAAAATAGAAAATTTAAACCTAAAATAAACAAAATTTCTAAAAATAAACTAATTCCTAAAACGGAAGGTTTCTAAAAATAAAATAAATGAAAGATGAGTTAGTTTCTAAAGTTAGAAAAAAAATCTCTAAAAAGAAAATAACTAACTTAGTTTCTAAAAACAAAAGAGGAAAGTTTCTAAAAACAGAAACTAGTTCCTAAAAATAGAAAAACACTACAATTAAAAAAATTTCTAAAAGGAAAAAAGAAAACCTAAAATTAGAAAGTTTCTACAAATAATTAGGAAAGTTCTAATCCTAAAGTTAGAAAGTTCTAAAAAAAACTAATCTTAAAATAGAAAGTGATGTTAGTTTCTAAAAAGGGAAAATTTTCTAAAATTAGAAGATAGAAAATTCCTAAAATTAAAAGAAAGCCTAGAATTAGAAAAGTTTTAAAAATAGAAAGTTAGTTTCTAAAAAGGAACCCTAGAATAAGAAATTTCTAAAACTAAAATTCTAATTATAAAAATAGAAAAAGTAGAGAAATTAGAAAGGGATTACCAAGTTAGAAGTTTATGTCAAGCTTCTACAAAACAGGAAGAAAGTTAGTTTCTAGAAATTAAAAAAAAAAAACTATTCAAACCTAAAATTAGAAAATTCTAA
Source organism: Magnolia changhungtana (assembly GCA_030180095.1). Classification (NCBI taxonomy): domain Eukaryota; kingdom Viridiplantae; phylum Streptophyta; class Magnoliopsida; order Magnoliales; family Magnoliaceae; genus Magnolia; species Magnolia changhungtana. Next base: position 10,356,747 of record JASAUF010000669.1, read on the forward strand.
TCTTAAACTAATCCTAAAACTAGTTAACCTCAGAATACGCAACCGTCAGTTCTCGGCAACGGCGCCAAAAACTTGTTCACTCCCCAAGTGCAGGGTTGTGATGTAGTAATAAACTTAGTAAGACCAAGGTCGAATCCCAAGGGACTGAAACTTGTACGTACTCTAAAATTAAGTAGAATTAGAACTAGACTAAGATGGATTATAAATCAAATAGATTGTGGAATAATTGTGAAATTATTATCTAAAACTTAGGAATTGAGAGAAGGGAAACTAGGGATTCAGAGGATCCACTTGTAGAGATCAGGGAGATCTTATGCCTGCATCAAAACTCAACTGAACCTACTTTGATATAGTTTTCAAGAGATGAAAGGTATATGAATTAGAATGGATTCCATCACCAAACCATGCCCAAGAGACAAAGCAAACAACAGAATTAAACAAATTACCAACCAATCACATGTATGAAGTTTAGGAAGGGTACTGACATCCGACCATGCCCAGGAGACGATGGTGAATAACAGGGCTTCCTGACGTCATAAAAAAAAGGAAAAGAACATGCTCAAAGCCATTGCAGACTCATCGTAATTTCAGTCACAACAGACCATTAAAGACTAAAAACATTCCCTTAAAATCACACGAAAATCAGATTCAGTTCAATAAAAGATAACACAGGCTAAAAATCCTCCATCATTCTACAAGCTTCACCTCTTAGCCCTAGCTAAGAGGATTTAGCCAAACATGATTAGGCAAAACA